>CM019064.1:404487741-405687741 GCA_009667805.1 Leptobrachium leishanense | reverse complement strand
AACGGCCTTGCAATTTTCCTTCCCATCGAAACACTACAGCGGACGTTGGACAGGTCTACAAAGTGCAATCCTCAATAGGAGGCTCGCAATTTGTAGGGCTAAGCGCACTAATGTGCATTCAACGAGGTGGTCACACAGGCATCCAAACAGAAAGAACTTCCATTCTCACGGACGTTCCATCCATGCTCGTGTGACCTTGCGTAAATGGGCAACAGAGGAATAGTGGATCTTTGTCAAGTGGTTTCCTCATTTGCTTCTGCTTGAATGTTTACAGGATTCAATAAACTGACCAATTTACCATCGCCAGCCAGTAATACAGTAAATTTACATAGGACTAAAGATCAATATTTTTGAGGTTTGATAGCTTCGGAACTGAGCAAAAACAAGTTTTAGGAGAAAACTGAGAACGGCATCAGCATTAGTGGCCTGCCCTACGGTAGATCCCCTCTTGGAGCTCAGTGGTGCCATTAAAGAGAAGACTATTCCATATGCCAATCAGACTGCTATCACCCAGAAATATCAGAACTGATATGCAAAGGAAGTAGCAATTTAATTATTGGAGATTTTAATTACCCGTACATTAATTGGGATAGTGGGACTAGTAATTCAGCGAAGGGAATCCAATTTCTGAACCTGTTAAATGATACCTTCATGACACAACTGGTAGAAACACCAACTAGAGAGGATAACTGTCTGGATCTGGTTATAACAAATAATGCAGATCTTTTCTCAAATATTCATGTAAGGAAGCAGTTGGGAAACAGTGACCATACTATGGTGTCTTTTGAAATAAACTCAAAAACACACTCATAGGGGGCATGCTAAAACACATAATTTTATAAAGGCCAACTTTATTAAAACAAAGGAAGCTCTCAATGTCATTGACTGGCCGAAACGCTTTCATGTGAAAAACACTGAGGATAAGTGGCATATCTTTAGACTAACACTAGGAAGATTTCGATCCATGGAAACCTCACAAAGAATACCAGAGTCAGGAGAGCAGGAAGGGCGAGGGTTAACAAGACAAATACACCGGAGGCCCTGAACTGAAAATAAAGTCCTTATACTGGCCTCTGATCTAAGGAGAACAAAACACATAAAACAAGAACAAAACACATTAAAACAAGATACAACGAACATAGAAGAATAGTCAGGATTGAATCCAAGGATATAGAACCAGGGAGAAATGTCAGACAGGCAGAGGTTTGCAACAGATCAGTAATACAGATACCAGAAAGCAGACAGACAGGATAGTCAAACAAGCCGAGGTCAATACCAGAATAAATACAAGAATGCTTCGCAGCAACACAAGAACTAGGATACAGCAGTGCAGGAACAGAAGTCAATTTCAGAACTCATACCAGGTCAATGAGCCTCTGTGCTGGTGGCATTTAAACAGGGAGCAGGTCTGGTTAATTGGACACGTGACCCCAGACCTGAACAGCACAGCAGACCCCAGGACCAGCTTAAGGCAATATATTCAAACACAGACAGTGCAGAGCTGACCTGAATCCCTCTCACCACTAGGGATGAGCTGTTCGGTTCCATCAGTTCGGAGTTCGATTCGAACTTTGGCCGTTCGCAAGTTCACGAGCTTCGAACTTTTTGGCGCGTTCGGTTCGAGTTCGGAAAAAAATTTTTTTTTGAAAAAAGTATAAAAAATGCTTAAAAAATACAAAAAAATCTAGAAATAAAGAGACTCTTTACTGCAGAATATTATAAGAAACGGTTTATTAGATATTGAATTAAAAACTAATGTGTACGTGCAAAGATTCTCACCTCTAAATGACCTGTGTTCACAAACGGGCATAAACACCAGGTGTTTTTAGTCTGTTCTAATGAATTTGATACATTGTATGTATGTAGACTATACTGAGGGTGTGGTGTCTGCTTCTGAGAAGTGTTAATTTCTCTCCTCTAATATGCTGCATATCACTGCTGTGTGCTCAGCTCATTTTTACCGCTTTCGCTCATCATGTTTAAACGCGATTTGAAGCCTTATTTTGTTAAATAACCCAGACATATTAGATATCGTTCTTTCCGGCAGATTCATAATAGATCATTTTTATATGTATACGTCATGTCCTGCCTGTATATTATGACTAAAAATGAAATAAAAATTGAATTTTTAATCATCTGCAGTGTGTAAAGTGTTTTTTTTTCACATTTTAGCACATGAGCATTTGCGGTTATGTTTTCTATGGGGTGCGCTTGTACAAAAATTAGAAATGGGGACTTGTTACATTTTGTGGGGGGAATTACGTGATTTATAGCAAACGCACCCCATAGAAAAAAATCATTAGTGCATCATCGTTCACATTATAATTGAAATGTGAACAATATTGCTGCATTAATAAAAATCACACACAAAAAAATACATGTTTTTCTTTTCTTTTTTTTTTTTTTTTACTTTTTACCTGGTCATGTTGGGTATCATTCGAAAGGCCATGCTCAGGCCTTTCGATTGACACCCTCCATGACCCCCTAGATGCCTGGAGATATCGGGGTTCAAATGATATCTCCACCAGGAGATTGGCCTGGGCAATATATATACGTATGATGTGAGCTAGTCTGGGCAATATATATACGCATGATGTGCGCTGGCCTGGGTAATATATATACGCATGATGTGAGCTAGCCTGGGCAATATATATATACGCATGATGTGAGCTGGCCTGGGCAATATATATATATACGCATGATGTGAGCTAGCCTGGGCAATATATATATACGCATGATGTGAGCTGGCCTGGGCAATAAATATATATGCATGATGAAAATTTGCAAAGGATAAGGCACACAAAGTGAAATTTTGATGTGTCTGAAATTGAAATTTACGTGACAACGCTTATTTTTTTTTCCGTTAATTTATATTTGTTCAATACAGTTAATTTTAATTTGTTTAATAGAGTTAATTAAAAATGGTTTAATACAGTTTATTTATATTTATTTTACCTTTATTATTGGTGCTTTTCAAACTTTATTCTTAAATAAAAAGAAATTTAGCAGTTTCATGTTGTGTTTGTTTTTTTTTTTTGGGGGGGTGCAAGTAGCTGGTCTTGCCTAGGGCGCAAAATAGTCTAGCACCGGTCCACCCCTGCACTCTTCCACAATACCACAGAGGGGTTACTGTATGATGGCACTTGCTGGCCTGGCACCAAAAGCACAATATCTGGGTGCACTGACGCCTTTACCAGATTAATATCTTTTTAATATAGGACTGCATGGTCCACCCCTGCACTCTTCCACAATACCACAGAGGGGTTACTGTATGAATGCACTTGCTGGCCTGGCACCAAAAGCACAATATCTGGGTGCACTGACGCCTTTATTAGATTCATATCCTCAACGGGGTTACTGTGTGACGGTACTGTTGCTGATGCTAAAAGCCCAATTTTAAAGCACCTATTGTTACTTTCATCCAAAGCCTGCATACGTTTCACCATAATTTAGCCCAAAAAAATCACTAAACTTTTTCTGCGCATCCTAAAATGTGTTTTCATACAGGCTGCCGCCCCAAGCAGTTTTTTATGAATAAAGGAAAAGCATTTACCGTAATTTGAAACGTAATTTTTTTGTTTTTAAATGTTTCTATATATCCTAGAAATCCGTCACTTCACAGGCAGGTTATGGGGACCTCCTAGGCACGATATTTGAAGGAATTTTTCGTTTTTATTTTTAACCCTTGTTTCATGGGAAACTCACTGTCCCTTTAAAAACGTTTTTTTTACTTTTTGTCCTTGTTTCCTGTCCCCCAGGGCACTACCCGGACCCCCATACACCTTTTATGGCAAATATCTAGCATATATGCCCTCTTGGAGGGCACTCTAAAAATCGAATTTTGAGTCCCATTGACTTGTATTGAGTTCGAGTTCGAGTTCGGGTTCGAATTCGAACATTTGGAAAGTTCGAGTTCGAATGCGAACCGAACTCGGGGGTGTTCGGCTCATCACTACTCACCACCAGGGGGCACGGCTGAAACCAGTGGAAACGTGACAGAAGGTAACCAAGGAAATGAAAACGAAAAAGAAGGCATTTATATCTTTTAAATCTGATAAATCGGAGGCATCCTATAAAGCATATAAGGCAGCCAATAAATCATGTATAAAGTGATTAGCTGGGCTAAACTAGAAAATGAAAAAGAAATATCCAAAGAGAGCAAGACCAACCCATAAAGATTCTTTAGCTACATAAATTCTAAAAAAAACGAAGAGTGAAAATGTAGGTTCACTAAAATCTGAGTCCGGGGTATTATTAACTGAAGATCAACATAAGGCAGAAATTTTGAATGATTATTTTTCATCAGTATTTATCAAAGAGAAACCTATAACAGGAGACATGCAATTCATTGATAAAAACTTACTAAAAAAAGTGACTGGTTGACTCAGGACAAGGTTTTGCAGCAATTAAACAATGTGAATGTGAATAAAGCCCCAGGGCGGATGGAATCCACCCGCGAGTACTGAGGGAGCTGTGTGTTGAAATATGTAAACCTCTGTTCTTAATCTTTCAAGATTCTTTTTTCTTTCAGGAATCGTACCAGAGGATTGGAGAAAAGCTGATATTGGTCCCAATATTTAAGAAAGGTTTAAAATGTGTGCCTAGTAGACATGTGCATTCATTTTAGTACTAAAACGATTTAGTCCGAATTTTGGGTTAATTTAGTTTTCGTATGACTCAAGAGATACGAAACTGCTCAATACAAAAAACGAAAGAAACTAAAATAAAATGCGCTACATTTTAGTTTCAGTCCTTTTTGTGATATTACATTGAGGAGTGAAGGAGTCCAGCAATGAAGAGCGCAACATCCAAAGTTCTGCACCCTCCACATGCCAATGCAGTAGGATGTTCTATACAGAGAGGGGCATTAATTAATGCAGGAGGATGTTCTATACATTATACAGAGAGGGGTATTAATGCAGGAGGATGTTATATACATTATACAGAGAAAGGTATAAATTGAGGAGGATGTTCTATACAGAGAGGGACATTAATTAATTCAGGAGGATGTTCTATACATTATACAGAGAGGGGTATTAATTAATGCAGTTGGATGTTGTATACATTATACAGAGAGGGGTATTAATTAATGCAGGAGGCTGTTATAAACATTATACAGAGAGGAGCGTTTTTTTTTAGCCCTTTAAATCCAGTGGCTGTGAGCGCTGAGATCAGCTGCTTGTTATATTATCTCTCAGTACAATGTATCAGGCTCAGTTGTTACAGTAACTGACTGTAACAGCGCTCAGAGTTTCAGTAAAACAAGGAAATAATATTGTTCTAACCTCTTATATATAAAAATATTATTTACTAGTTTTACTGAAACTCTGAGCGCTGTGATGAGCAGCAGTCAGTTTTCGGATGAATGAAATTAGTTTTCATACTAAAGAACTGAAAAACGAATTTCTTTAGTAACTAAATAAATTGCATTTTAGTACTAATCCATTAGTTCAAAACGAAATTTTGTGCTGTGCACATGTCTAGTGCCTAGGAATTATAGACTTGTGAGCTTAACATCTGTGGCTGGGAAAGTATTTGAGGGGTTACTATGGGATAATATAAAATTCAGGAATTTATTGGGAGGTATAATGTAATTATCAAAAATCAGCATGGTTTTATGAAACACAGATCATGTCAGACTAACCTAATTGCGTTCTATGAGGACGTAAGTAGAAGTATAGATCAGGGGGTCGCAGTGGATATGCTTTACTTGGATTTTGCCACAGCTTTCGACACAGTTCCACACAAGAGGTTATTATATAAATTAAGAAAAATTGGTCTAGATGAAAATACTTGTTCTTGGATAGAAAACTGGCTAAAAGATAGGGTACAGAGAGTGGTCATAAATGGTACATTTTCAAGATGTCAAGATGGACATCACTGGTGGTGTCCCTCAAGGGTCTGTTATAGCACCAATTCTATTCAATTTATTTATAAATTACCTTGAGATAGGCATTGAAAGTCATGTATCAGTTTTTGCAGATGACACAAAACTAGGAAAATTAATACAATGTGAACAGGATGTTGCTTCTCTGCACAGGGATTTAGATAGATTGGGGGACTGGGCACTTAAATGGCAGATGAAATTTAATGTAGATAAATGCAAAGTTATGCACTTTGGAGTGAAGAACACACAAGCAACTTATACCCTAAATGGTACTGAGTTAGGGAAATCAAAGCAGGAGAAGGATTTGGGAATAATCATAGACTTCAAACTAAGTAACACTGCGCAATGTCAAACAGCAACTGCCAAGGCCAGCAAGGTATTGGCATTAAAAGGGGAATTCACTCTCAGGATGAAAACATAATTTTGCCTCTGTTTAAATCAGTGGTAAGACACACCTTGAATATGCCGTGCATATTGGGCACCTGTCTTAAGAAAGGATCTTATAGCGCTAGAAAAAGTGCAGAGATGGGCGACTAAATTAATAAGGGGAATGGAAGGTTTAAGTTATGAGGAAAGACTAACAAGCTTAAACCTGTTTAGTTTAGAGAAATGGCGCCTTAGAGGGGATCTGACAACTTTATATAAAGATATATGGAGCCATTATAAACCATTGTCTGATAACCTATTCATTAACAGGACTGTACACAGGACACGAAGTCACCCATTTAGACTGGACGAAAGGAAATTCAGGCTAAAGCAGTTCCAGCTGAAAAACCAGCTGAGGAAGCCACTGAGGATATCTCAATGGGCGAAATGCATTCTGGTCACTGCATGGGTTTTATTTGAAGTTGTACCCTACAACAACTTCTGAGCCTGATTCCTAAGGACCTAGGTTAGGTCCAAGAAAGTGTGAGTATATTTCTATTCCACTTTTCTGTTTTCCATAGTATTACAGTCTATGCTATGCCCTGTCTGTATCCGTATTTAAGGGTGTAAAGACTTGAAGTATCAAGACTACCTGTACCGAAAAGGGCCAGGAAGGCTCTATTTCACGTGAGTGTGCTGACGCTTCTTTGGTTTATCCATGTGGTATACATCAGATCGCACGATGATGTTTTTCCTTTTTTGAGGTTACCCTAGGAAGAAAGCGCTCTTCAGGATCTGGGAAATCTACTCCTGGGACTTAAAGAAAGGAACATTGTTTTCGCTGCACTCCATCCCCTTGGACTATTGGTATACATTCACAAATATGTCTTACTGAATAATTCATGAGAAGTGATTTTCGAAAAAAAACACAAGACACTGGTACTTGATTCGGGTTTTCTGGCAAATCCTTTGGTAGTGAAGGGGCTAAAAACTTACCTTAAATCCAACACTGGGCTCTATCTGCAATCCTTCAGAAGTGAAATGGTGCCAGTTTCTGCGAGCGTCCAACTGTAACAGAATCCCTTAATCCCTACACGTAGACACTGCCTACCTACACTGCCGGTCTTTAGAATAGCCGGATTTCTATACACAGGACAGACACAGAGCAAGCCAAAGATAGGAATCAGAGTGGGTAGTCAGACAAAGTCAAGAAGCGGTACACATATACTGCAATAACAAGCAGCCAAAGGAATAGTCAGGAAAACGGAGTCAAGGATGGTACACAATAATCAGGAAGAGAAAGGGTTAATGCCAAAAGAGTAGTCAGAGGACGAAGCCAGAGTCAAAACTCTGGATATCAATATCAAGGTAAACCAGAAGGCACTGAACAGAAAAACCATGACAGGGTAGTGAGCTTAACTCACCGCTTGATCTTTAAATGCGGCGGGTGTCACGTCACCGTGCCCCGACCGTGTCACTGACCCTCAAGTGCCGACAATATCAGTCGGCGGCCAGCCAGTGAGCAGTGCCGAGCATCCACGGGGCTGTGACCCCAACCAATCCAATGGCTTTCATTGTGAGTGTATTGAGAACCGTGGATGGGAGCTTGGTGTCGTAAAGAATCCGACTTCTGGGAACTCATCAGAAGTTGAGATAAGCACTCGTTGATACCAGCTTCTGGGAGGAGCTAAACCCTGGCACCTGGAGGGCTGAATCAGAGGGTGAGGGCACAAGAGCTACTCAAAACAAATAAAAGTACCCAAGAAGATGTGTACATGTGGTTTCAAGATGAGTGCTGGAGCGATTGCATACTCAGGGTGCTGCTTTGGTGACTAGCAGATGAGGATTTTTGGGAGGTAGCGGTCCATTATGTAATTTGCTACCAGATATCTCAGATCAGCATAATGAGCAAATAATTAACCTATTTAAAATTCTGCAGACCACAAAGAGATCACTGGCTGCCAGAAAATTATTATTAATCAAAAAGGAGACCAACACAGTTTAATAAAAACCTTCATGAATTATGGTTTAAATATCTCCCCTTATAAACTATAGAATCTCTGTAAAAAGAGATAACACTGGGTGAGATTTGAAGATCTAGAAGATACAAGGAAAGAAGGAAAAGCTCAAATTTTAACATTGTATATTGAGAAAAATCGCCAAAATAGGCTGCACTGTTTTATGCTGAAAACCCATATCCACTGTGCTCATACTGTTCACTGAAATTATCACTACATCTTTACACCAGGCAGTGATCTGTAATAGCCCAGCAAAAATTTGAAGTATGTTGCTGTAGTACAATGGCTCCCAAATCTGGTCCTCAAGTCCCCCTAACTGGTCAGATTTTAAGGATCACCTTGGGGAAATGCAGACTGAATCCTGCAAACACTGAGCAGCAAATCACATCACCTGTGCTGTGCTTCAGATATCTGGAAAACCGTCCGCGTTCAGTTGCTCAGCAGCCGCTGAATTGCTACATTGCAGCAGTTAAGTTTGCTGCAGCAGTCTCACTGAACGCTTTGGCTGTGAATATTGAAGCAAAAGGCCAGAGGATTGCTTAATGAAAGGTGCTGTTTCTGCAATATCCACTGTTGTCCATTTTATTACCACTTTAGTGTTAATGTTCCAAAAAATATTTGGTGTTTTGGTCCAGCAGAACTTCAAACTGAACATTTCCTTATTGGATTATTTGCTCAGTGGAGGCCGCCATCTTTCCCACGTCACACTCAGCTACTCTGCAGCGCCTCTCTACTTAGCTGCAAGTGCTAAGTTAGCAGTGCTGAGCGCTGAACTGCAGCACAGCGATCAGTGCCAAGTTGCTAACTAGGCACTTGCAGCGGCTGAGGAACTGAATGTGCAGGGGTGCTTGTGGACCAGGGTTGGAAACCACTGCTGTATTATGTTGTAACTAATATCAACAAAACTAATTTTCGTAGCGTGTTTTCATAACAAATGACTTTACCATTTAAATGTTGCACCCAAAATACATTCACTTGTCCAGGCAGCCGCTCCGCTGACCCAGCTATGTGTGTCCATGACCTGCGTACAGCAAACAAGCTGCGTGCGGAAAGAATATCTCATTCTTCTGTACTTTCAATAAAATTATTTTAGAAGAGCGCCCTGACTTGACCTGACAAAAGGATTACCAACGCTTCGGTCTGAAAACAATATGCCCTTGTACAAAATAAACGGACATTCAAAGTAATGGAAAGAAGTAAAAGCAGAAGTTAACAGGGAAACAATAATGAATTATAAAAGCATCACAACTGACTTTAATTACATAGGTTAGCTCTGAAAGTTTAGATACGGGAGACGCATGGAAATACGATTTGCATGAGTTCACAGAACTAATCTTTGTGTTATCAACTTTACCATGATAATAATAATGAAAATATTTGTAATAGGTGTTTTATATTTCATTAACGCTCCCAGTGACAGAAAGGTAGGTGCTTCCAAAAGAATTAAAGGGATAAAAGAGTTCATTTTTTGCCCTTGTAAAATTCAGAAGATGCTTCTGACAGCCTCTGCCTAATTCATTTTTTTATATATTTTTATTTTAGGTGATTTTACTTATCTTTTGCCCCTCGCCGTGCGCAGATCCTTCTCTTCAGCTCAGGCACTCCCGAATCCGGAAGTCCCGGGAAAGAATTTTTGTGCAATTTGCCCTCCTACGCAACTTGCGTAGCATCATAAGCACAAATTGTGCAACGCTACGGGATGTGCGCTCTTCTCGTATGTAAATTCTGCAGTACCTGCGCAGAAAGATGGATCAGAGCCATGGCAGCCCATGATATGTTCAGGGGCCCAGTGGCTCACGGGGGGCCTGACCCGTACATTTCGTACCTTGTCAAAGTGCCTTGTCAGATTTAATGGCCGTTCCATGCCACCCTGGACTGACCTATTGGGATACCAAGAAATGTCCCAGTGGGCTGCAGCATCTAGGGCCTGTAAGAGCACTCTGGCTAATCACTGAGGGAGCGATTAGTACGGCGGGTGCCAGGCAGAGCGAACACTCTCCCACTGGGAAACACATTTTATCCACCAGGGATTTAACCCACTCTCTGTAAAATAAGGTAAACAAAAGATGAGGCAAAATGTTTAAATATAGTCTATGAAAATAGCCAGCAGAGGGAGGGGGGGGCCCCGACCAGTGGGGCAGTAAAGGGCCCCAAGATATCTAATGGCAGCCGTGATCAGAGCTGCGAGCATACGTAATTCCAATCCATCGACTGCCTCTCTGAGACCCCACGCTATCATGAAGACATTGATGTCACTGATAATGACAACCAACAGTGTAAAGGAGGCTGAATAGATTTGGAAATCTAAGTCCAGTCTACAAAGATTGTAGGAGCAGGAATAATATATTCTTCTCTTCGGAGCTAATTTACTTTTTAAAAAGTCTTGTGCTTTAACCTCATGGGTCTTTGGCATGACCGGGTACTTAGGATAAACACAGCCTTTGTCCTCAGCCTGCTGCTGATATGAGATAAGTGATCTCTTAATGTAGTGGTCAGCAATGTTGGCTCTCAAGATTTTTGGAACTACATCTCCCATGAAGCTCAGCCAACCTGATGAGTGGCTGACCATCATCATGGGACATGTGGCTACAAAACATTTAGAGAGCCAAGGTAGTTGACCCCTGTTATAGGGGATCTCTTGCATTATGTCCACTTCTAGAGTGGAGCAGTGTCAAGTAGGGGCCACAGCAGGATACAGGGTATCTATATGTACTGGAACCTCTTTTTTATTCCTTATGGAATCTCCTTTGGTGTGTCCATTGGCGGCCATCTTTATTTCACCATATGCTACATCTTCTCTGTGGTAAACAGGACTTCATTGATCTGACGTACATGCCTCTTTCAATATCACTAGCAACAAAGCAGGAAGTACTCTGGCGGCCATCTTTTGGACTATACAATTGCTGCCCTGATGGTGATTATAGACCACAGGATGCCAAATTATCATGGTGAGGGGTTATTTTGGGCTTGGTGGGATGGACACTTGTATATACTGTGATCACTTGTTTCAGTCCGTATGGGCTTTACACTGAAGCAGGGTTCCGCACCTGAAACATTTGTTTTTGATGTTCATCTCATGTATTAAGCACAGGGGACACTAGTGCACCTTTTGAAGAAACACAGCGCTGTCTCTAATTTTTCTACCGTGTGCACAAGGTATGCTGGATGTGGCTAGGCACACCCAAATGCAGCCAATGAGCAGCTGACTAATCCATTTAGCTTGCATTCACAAAGAATACACATGGATGTCAGCAATGCCAGTTTTTTCATTGGTGTATTTAGTGTATGTTTTTTCATTGGTATATTCACGGAACCATGAGAATACAGGGACAGTTGTAGGCATGCACTGCCACTGGAGTCAAGAAATTTCCCACTTGCCTTCCAGCATCACATGGGATTATTTACTCTGATTGGCCGAAACCTTAAAACCCTTGACAGATGAAGTGAATAGCATTGATTATATTGTTACAATATATATATATATATGGGATATATTAGTCAGCGAAGTGAAGAGTCAGTTCTTCAATTTCATGTGTTGCAAGCAGGTAAAATGCACCAGTGAAGCTAGATGACTGGGTCAAAGCATTCCAAAATGGCAAATCTTGTGGGGTGTTCCCAGGATGCCGTGATTAGTACCTACCAAACGTGGTGCAAGGAAGCACGGCCAGCGAATTTTCATCAGGGTCAAAGGCACCCAAGGCTCAGTGATGCATGTGGAGAGCAACGGCTAGAAGGTCTGGTTCGATCACACATTAGAGCTACTTTAGCTCAAAAAGCTGAAAATTTTTATGCTGGCCATGATAGAAAGTGGTCAGAACACACTTGACACATACCACCTATGTACATAAGATAGTTGCTGACCATGTATACCCCTTTATGGCAATAGTGTTCCCTGATGGCAGTGGCCTTTGTCAGGAGCATAATGCACCTCAACACACTACAAAAACTGTTCAGTAATGCTTTCAGGAACATGACAAAGATTTCAAGGTGTGGCCTTGGCCTCCAGATTCCTCAGATCTCAATCCAATGGAGCATCTGTGGGATGGAACAACAAAATCCATCCATGAAGACCTCAAGTCAAAACGACCAGGACTTAAAGGTTCTGCTGCTAATGTTTTGGTGCCAGATACCACAGGACACATTCAGAGGTCTTGTGGAGTCCATGCTTCGACACATCAGAGCTGTTTTGGCAGAAAAGGGGGGACCTATACGATATTAGGCATGTGGTTTTAATATTGTGGTTTATCAGTGTCAGCCAAGCAGTATGGCTGACAAAGTCAGCCATATGCACACACTGTTACAGAGCAGTGTAGAAGCCAGCAGGGAGACTGAGCATGGAAAAGGGCAAAAAAGAGGAGGTCTTGGCAGTGAATAATAGAGAGAAGAGATACAAAGTGTAAAGAGATGTGCTGCGATTTGAACAGAAACATGGGGACCCTTCTTGCACACAGGCTGTGATTAACGAGAACAGACTGGCTGAAATACGGGAACCCAAGAAGTACCAGCACTCATGGGCTTTGTTGATTGAAGTGTCATTTTATTAGATGCTTTTCACAATAGAATACCAGCAACATTTCAGCCTACTGGGTTTTGTCAAGACTTGACAAATGTCAGTAAGCTAAAACATTGATGGTATTCTATAGAGTAAAGCATCTAATAAAAAGACACTGCAACAAAGCCCATGAGTGCTGGTACTTCATGGTTTCTTGGACTTCATTCTGAATGTGGCAAAATCCAAATATCACATGCACCATTGAGCAGATCAGCCCTAAGTGACTGAGTTCTGTCTAAACCCATTTCTTCTGGATTTTGACAGAATGGCAGGGCTGACATGTTGGAAAAGACTGACAAGAAAATAATAGGGCTTACGTGTTATGCACAGACAGAAAAGTGGAAAAAATTGCCAGCATAGCGTAGGATCCTGTGACGTGCCCTGTATTTGGCTCACTTGCAGAGAGGACGCGGGCGACTTTTCGGCTCAAAGAGAGCCTTTCTCAAGTCAGAGGTTTGCCTTGTGCAGATTTATTAAAAAGAACCGTTCACAACTACAGAAGTTACAGTACTTGTGAATTGTTCTTTAATAAATCCACACAAGGGGAATCTCTGAACGCCTCTATCCATAAATCGATATGCCGTCTGGTGGACAAAGGTATAATAAATATGTTTGAACATAAATTATCGGCGTGGATAAAATAAGAGACCCTGCTTCCAAATCATATAACTATAAATTCTCAAATGTCTGAAAGAAAACTGCAATTTAGAGCTTACGCTAGCTAAATGTCAGACCCTGTCCCCAAAAAGAGTAATATTTCAGATATACAGTTGTGTTCAAAATTATTCAACCCCCACTGAAATTGAGTGTTTTGGCCAGTTTGACATTGATTTTGATCATTCAGTCATCTTGCTTACAATTAAATCAAAGAGGCACGTGTAGGTCAGACAAATATAACATAACATAACATTTATAATGAAATAACCACAAATGTATTTTCTGTGCTCACATCATTATCAGTTTTATTCAACCCCCAAGTGACATTCAATCTTAGTACTTAGTACAACTAGACATGTGCACAGCACAAAATTTCGTTTTGAACTAATGAATTAATCCTAAAATGCAATTTATTTAGTTGCTAAAGAAATTCGTTTTCAGTTCTTTAGTATGAAAACTAATTTCATTCATCCGAAAACCAGCGGATACAATTATTATTGTAGTGGTGGCTCCTCAGAAGGCTGAGATTGCTGCTCGTTTCAGTATCTCTCACTCTCAGCACAATGTGGGCCACATTACATAGTTGGTGCTAACTTAACCAGAGCTGTTGTAAACTTCCCAGAGCCATTATAGCCTATGAAGGTTTTCAGTTTACAACAGCACTGGTTAAGTTAGCACCAACATTGTAATACTGCCCCGTGTCAGGCAAAGCTGTTACAGTAACTGACTGCTGCTCATCACAGCGCTCAGAGTTTCAGTAAAACTAGTAAATAATATTTTTATATAAGAGGTTATAACAATATTATTCCCTTGTTTTACTAAAACTCTGAGCGCTGTTACAGTTAGTTACTGTAACAGCTGAGCCTGATACATTGTACTGAGAGATAATATAACAAGCAACCAATCTCAGCGCTCACAGCCACTGGATTTAAAGGGCTAAAAAAAAAAGGCTCCTCTCTGTATAATGTTTAAAACATCCTCCTGCATTAATTAATACCCCTCTCTGTATAATGTATAGAACATCCTCCTGAATTAATTAATGTCCCTCTCTATATAGAAAATCCTACTGCATTGGCATGTGGAGGGTGCAGAACTTCGGATGTTGCGCTCTTCATTGCTGGTCTCCTTCACTCAATGTAATATCACAAAAAGGACTGAAACTAAAATGTAGTGCATTTTATTTTAGTTTCTTTCGTTTTTGGTACTGAGCAGTTTCGTATCTCTTGAGTCATACGAAAACTAAATTATCCCAAAATTCGGACTAAATCGTTTTAGTACTAAAACGAATGCGCATGTCTAAGTACAACATCCTTTTACAGTTATAACAGCTTTTAAACGTGAAGCATAGCTTGACACAAGTGTCTTGCAGCGATCTACGGGTATCTTCGCCCATCAGTCATGGGCAAAAGCCTCCAGTTCAGTCACATTCTTAGGCTTGCACACTGCAACTGCTTTCTTTAAGTCCCACCAGAGGTTCTCAATCGAATTTAAGTCAGGTGACTGCGATGGCCACTCCAAAATGTTCCAGCCTTTAATCTGCAACCATGCTCTAGTGGACTTGGAGGTATGCTTGGGATCATTGTCCTGTTGAAAGGTCCAACGTCTCCCAAGCCTCAGGTTTGTAACAGACTGCATCACATTGTCATCCAATATCTCCTGGTACTGAAGAGAATTCATGGTACCTTGCACAAGCTGAAGCTTCCCTGTACCAGAAGCAAAACAGCCCCAAAGCATGATTGACCCCCCGCCATGCTTCACAGTAGGCAAGGTGTTCTTTTCTTCATAGGCCTTGTTCTTCCTCCTCCAAACATAGCGTTGATCCATGGGCCCAAACAGTTCTAATTTTGTTTCATCAGTCCACAGAACACTATCCCAAAACTTCTGTGGTTTGTCCACATGACTTTTGGCATACTGCAGTCGACTCTTCTTATTCTTTGGAGACAGCAAGGGGGTGCGCCTGGGAGTTCTGGCATGGAGGCCTTCATTACGCAGTGTGCGCCGTATTGTATGAGCTGAAACTTCAGTACCCACATCTGACAAATCTTTTCTCAGTTCCTCAGCAGTCACACGGGGACTTTTCTCCACTCTACGCTTCAGGTAGCGCACAGCAGTCGAAGTCAGCATCTTCTTTCTGCCACGACCAGGTAGCGTTTCAACAGTGCCCTTTGCCTTGAATTTGCGAATGATGCTTCCTATGGTCTCTCTTGGTATGTTTAACATCTTTGCAATCTTCTTATAGCCATTGCCCTTCCTGTGAAGAGTAATCACCTCTTCTCTTGTCTTTCTGGACCATTCTCTTGACTTCACCATGTTTGTAACCACACCAGTAAATGTCTAGAAGGAGCTGAGTATCACAGTCATTTTAAAGCTGCCTAATTGGTGCTTATTATGCTTTATTGCTGCTCCGTGACATCCACAGGTGTTTTCAATACCTGATTGAAAACACTTGAATGAACCTCTGTTCTTCAGAGTGGTAGTCTTTAAGGGGTTGAATAATTGTGTCAATGAAGAATTCACAAAAGAAACATTTACTACTGTATTACAAAACCAATTGATGTCATTTTAGTTGCATATGGTTCTTTAAAAAGTCCTTGTAGTATTTCATTCTGAATACAATTACAAATGTACACTAAATTCCCTAAAACCCTTTACAGCATTGGGGATTGAATAATTTTGAACACAACTGTATGTTATTCAATATTTAAGGAGTTAAAGCTAACTTTATGGCTTTAGACAAAACATTAGCAATCCCTTAGTCAGCATCACTGGAGCCCCAAACATTCAGACATGATGGGCTCTATTCCATAGTTGGTGCTAATGTAGCGTCTCGATATGTAACCGCTAGCACTAGTAAGTTTAACGTCTGGTATTGATATTACAACCTTGATGCTAAACTGGGGTAAAAAGGTTTCGCGCCTGGCAGCTTGCATCTCCCATACCTAATATGGGGAGCACAATAATTTTTTAGCATCTCGACAAGTGATGTATTACAAATTGCAGGCACAATTTATCATCGGGAAGTGTAATGAAAATTTTTAGCACCTTCTAAAAGCTGGTGTTAAATGATTCTGCAAATGCAAAATCATTTAACACACTCCAAACCCCCCCTAAAAAAATCCATATTCACCTCATCCCACTGCGAAAAGAGTGGCACGATCCATTTCTTCTCCCTGGAAGAAGAGTGAAACTAGAACCAAATAGTTCCAAGTCTCCCTCCGATCTCGTGAGAGCGAGGTTGCGATCCGGAATCGCAAAGCTCCATGGAGTCTGGACTCCAGGAGCTGATACTCACAGGGTGTGGAAGCGCTACTGTGGGTAGCAGGGAGGTTAACACTGCATTCTGGGGTGAGGTGGTGAGATAGCCCCCTCTCCGGAATATAACGTTAGCATGGAGACGGTAAGTGAAAACTTGCAGGCGCACATTATTCTGATTAGGCTGCGGTCACACGAGCGCACTGAGTGCGCACAGTGCATCCATTGAAATGGATACACTTTATAACAGATGAGATTGTGGTTACATTGTATCAGTTAGTTATGACTGACGTTGGGAAAAAGAATTGAAAAGGCCGTTTCCAGGGGTTTCTGTATGGTTTCTCTACGTCCGTTGTAGCTTTATCATGTCAATGCCATTTTGGCGCCCGTTACTAGATGCGTTGCCCTTGCGTGAAAAAGTGTGCACGTGCTTCGTGTATAGTTCTTTGTGGACTCATTTGAAAAGCTACGATGGACAGCAAACAATGCGGTCAGATGGAGGCGAAAAGTGCGCTTGTGTGACTGCAGCCTTAACGTCTCCATGTTACAGCATCCACAATGGAATGGAGCCCCATGTTGACAGAACAGATGCTTGTTCTGAATCTGAACAATTTACCCAGACAGAGAAATGTAGTTCAGGAACATCTAACGACTCAAACATAGCCTTCAGCACCATAACTTTTGAATAAAAAAGTTTAACCATATTCTTCATTCATTCAAATTGATATGTTGTAATGAGTGTGTGATGTTTTAGCCAGTTGTATAATATTGTAAAAGTGTGCACATTTGGGACTACAAGGATAGGTGATTACAGATATTTCCAGATCAGTGAATGCATTATGGATATTCTTGATACAATCATAAATTTAAAGTAAAAACACAAAATGATGTAGTTATGGGGATGGCGCAATCAGACAGGTCAACCCATACATTCACCTCCAATGTCAAGTTTCGGGGTGGCCATGTCAAGTTCTACAGCTGTATTACATTACTGTGGATATTTACGGGCGATTTGGGATTGACGTACAATATATATTATTACTGTCTTACTGCAAAACCCTCATCATCTGCAGCGTAGCTTTCATAAACCCATTTGAGACCATTTAGGAAAGCCTTTATTTTGACAGTAATGTCATGTCATTTCCTGATGATCCGGGATGACAAGAGGGACACATTGCCATCACTAGATTTTGAATACATATAGTAATGTTTATTATATGTAAAGTCTCCTTGTTCAACGTGGTGCTTTGTAGAGAAAACCAGATGCCTTGTTGGAATTGAAATACATGGAGGAGGCATAAACCTTATCAGACCTACTGTAACATGAAGAACATGTCTTGTCAGGGGACAATAATCTCACCCCACATACACACATGAAAACACTTTCAAACCAGTATATTTCCCATTATACACAGGAAATCCAAGCTTTGTTAAGCACCATGTGAAATGAAACACCAAAATCTTTGGCAGGCAGACAGAGGTTGCCGTCTCATGGTCTGTAATACTGTATCACCATTGAATTGGCGAAATGTCCCAGATGCAGCAACTACTGATAACAAAATAAACCTTTAAAACCTA
The DNA here is from genome assembly GCA_009667805.1 of Leptobrachium leishanense. NCBI lineage: Eukaryota > Metazoa > Chordata > Amphibia > Anura > Megophryidae > Leptobrachium > Leptobrachium leishanense. The sequence continues at coordinate 405,669,431 of CM019064.1, read as the reverse complement.
TGTGACCTACTATCCCTGAAACACAGGCTTACGCCCTCCAAAGACTTGAGGGTCTTTTTACAAAACAAACAAAATTGCTTCCGAAAACCGCCAAATTGCTCCAATAACCACTGAAGTGGCATCGACGAATTCCAGAGAGAAAAAAGAAAGGTTTCTCCTCCTAATAGAAATTTAAAATCAATAAAAAGTAGTAAAAATGTGCCCAAACAACAAAAAAGGTCCCTTAAAAATTTATAAAAAAGGTCTGTTACAAAACAATTATTTTTTTTAAAACAAATTAATAAAAATGTTAAAAAAAAATATTTATAGAAAATACAAAAAAGGTTTTTAAAAAACTGAAAGGCATTTTTGTAAAAAATAAATAGACTAACAGTTATTTTAAAAAAAAAAATGAAATAAAGGATATTACTTTTGAAACCTGTGAGATTCGCCTATTTAGGCGGGTGTCAGACAAGCGTTTTTAGGAGCAGAAGGAACGCCTGTGAGTGTGGACTTCCTGCCACTCTGACGCACGTCTGGCCACCTCACTGATCCTATGGAGGAGACTTTCTGAACAGACACAGCACACCTGCTGTAACGCGTGCAATTTGTGCGCATGCTACAGCATGTGGCCGGCCCCACTGCAGCGTCACAACACTGCGACTGTCGCCGGGAGGCACGTCAGTATGGGCGCACATAGTGTGCTCGTCTGACACCAGCCTAAAAACATGTTGAATTGAAACCCTGAAAATCAGGACATTTCGCCGCAATTCAACGTTCTGTGAATAGAAAACACGATAATCTTCTACATGATAATTTCGGTGCAGAATTGCCTTGAAGTGCACAGTATTTCGCTGTCAATTTGTCTCTATTTGGAAATAGACTAATTGGCCTGATATTGCACCTAACGATGACATTCACCGTTTGGTGCAATTCGGAGTTAAGCGAATAACCTCCTTAACTGGTTGAGAAGCGCCCCTGTCCTATCTCTGCCATTAATTTTGTCCAGTTTAGCATTTTTATTGACTAGTAAAGATATTATTCCTTTTTGTTTGTCGTAAACATTACAAAACATATACAGCAGCACCTCATAATCTGAGGCATGCAAAAGTAAAATGCTTTATAATCTCCATTAAATGTATTACATTTTGGTTTTGTAATCCAGATTTATGTGATGACCTATTTTTTAAAAACAACTATTTATGAAGAAAACTATTTAGTTTCACTACAGTATTTTTTAAATCTTTTTAAAACCAGGAGGAGACACAACACACTGTAGAGCAGCGCACCTCTCCAGTAAGTGTCCTCGGGCAAGACATCTAACGGTACACACCTGCCTACCACACAATATCGGTTGTGGAGTCCAGTGGTAACGTCTCTACCCTTTCGACCGTGGAGAAGCAAGTCAAATCCCATTCAGCACATCCCTCCAATACAACTGTGGAGAAGCAAGTCTCGACTTTACGAGAAGCTGGTTCCACCTAACCTCCAGGTCTCTGCTCTACAAATCATGGAAAGACGACTCAGAAGACGCCACCAACGAGTGTCCTTGGGCAAGACACCTAACGATATGGATGCGACTACTTCACAAAATACGTGTACATCTCATCATAGATTGTAAGTTCCCTTGGGAACAGGGACCTCCTGAATCAGGTCATCATCCATGTGTGGTGTTCCAATGTATCAACCCCTTGTACACTCATCTTGTAAAGCGCTGCGGAGTGCAGAACTTTTGGCGCTATATAAATAAAGGATAATAATAATAGAGAGATTTCTGTTTCCTGAGAGAATGTCTTCTCATGAGACATGACATGTGATCTCTCATCACTTCTTCACAATTATATAGATGCAAAAATGTAATTGTGTGTATGTATATATATAGATAGATAGATAAAATCCATCCAGAGGAAATATTACCTCTTTGTAATAATCAAGGCCAGATTTATAGCTCGTGCTATTCCAGAGGTTGTCATCCCTGGCAAATCGCCAACATCTGTGAAAATCAATGATGGTCTAAAAACAATTGAACATCAATGTAACAACACATGAAACTCTAGGGAACAGCAGGACTCGGACCTTTAAAGCAGCAGCTATCTACTTATCCACAGAACATTTTATAAAATAATGATGATTATTGGCTTGCACCGAGTTACTGTAAAAAACGTAGACATAAACCACTAGTAACAGCAAACTTGTGTAACTGAGTACATTGGGTAGTTTGGGACCTGACCCATTGCTTGGCTTGTTTTGAGTTCTGACTGGCTGGAGGTTATATAGAAATAAAACGGTGGAAAAGGCTCACGTTCATCAGCTCCCACCCTAGAAACATAGAAACACAGAAAATGTCGGCAGATAAGAACCTTTCAGCCCATCTAGTCTGCCCAATTACATGGATACTTTACCTGGATTTATCTTTTGTTTAGGATAGCCTTATGCCTATCCCATGCCTGCTTAAATTCAATTACTGTTTTGGCCTCTACCACTTCTACTGGAAGGCTGTTCCATGTATCCACCACCCTCTCAGTAAAATAATGCTTCCTGATGTTACTTTTAAACCTTTGCCCCTCTAATCTAAGACTATGTCCTCTTGTTTTGCTACTTTGTTTCCTTTTAAATATACTTACAGGTGATGATCCAGAAAAAGGAGAAACAATTTCAACTAATTACTAATTGTGCTGCAATAAAAGGGAAAAATCTTTCGGCATCAAACAAAGGCAATTACTAAATTCCTGAGTAAGCACTTTATCTAAAAAGGCATCCAACCCTATTAAAATCTGCTTTGGAAGTTGTAATCCAACAAGATACAAGGTCAAGCCTTATGTAGATCACCCAGCGGTCACGTTGACATAAAAAAGGTGCAGCTAGTCGCTAGGATTTCCGCCTAACCCTTGCCCCAGAAATCCGTTTTATTTCGCCCTAACACTGAAATCTGATATTGATAATAAAACTACAGCCAGGCTGTGTTTTAAGAAATCATTACGCTATCATAAATATCATATATTAATTGGGACAAATAGAACTGAAACATAGAAGAATTATGCTTTTCAGTGTGTGGGCCAAATGGGAACTCAGTTTCCCATGCACAAATAGGGGGGAAATGCCTTTCCATGAGCCCCAGCTCAATTTGAACCTCGAAAGCAACAGACAAAGGGATGTTAAATTAATCATGAAGTTTAAGAAAGATTTTATAATTCTGCAAGCTTGGTGGATAAACACAACCATTCGCAGGAACATTTATAAACATAATACAGTCTAGAATAGTGTCAATATTATGATATGGAATATAATATCACGTTTCTAGCTAAAACCATAAATTAAAAGCACATGTCTAAGTCCTATGACCGGACTAGGTTCTAGAAAATACCACATATTACTGTGATTACATGTAGCCTTTCCTACAGTAATTCTTTTATGCTATTTTATTATAAAACTAGTCAACGCGGAGGCCTTCAGTAAGGTGCAAAAAGGATTCCTTAGCACAGAATTCTTAGTCATTAATAAATAAATATAGAATTACAACATACTGGCCAATAAAACACAAAATTAACTTTATAAATTGAATTGTGATAATATAGGCCACACTGCAACAACAACTATATCCATTGGAGTGATAAATACACAATTGTATAAGTTATATGAACATACAACTGCCCCGCAAACGCACCTTCATAAACTTACTACATTGTATAACTCATTCTGTCGCTTTGCGCTACAATGTAACTACATGACCCACCATTGTGACATGTTAAAAGAGCTAAACTGGCCGTCGCTGGAATCCAGACGCACCCTTCACCTTTCCAACCTGGTGTTTAAGAGATTTTCTGGGAAGCTGCCACCCTACCTGAATAGGCTGCTTCCCTTAGCAGTTCCCTCATCCTATAACCTCCGATCCAGGACCAGCACCTTACTTGCAATACCACAATACAAAAAGAAAGTGGCTCGATCCTCACTTTCCTACAGAGCACCACAATAATGGAATAACCTCCCAGACGCCATCAAATCTTCCCCCAGTCTAAAGTCACTTAAGAGCTCCATTCAGATAGAGGTGAAAAGCAGGAGAATGACGGGAGAATTGAAAATTCTAGGTCAAAATAGCCAAACCAGAAAAATTCTCCCATTCATCTCACTTCCAGATCAACTATTTTGACCTAGAATTTTCCACTCTCCAGTCATTCTCCTGCTTTTCACCGCTCTCTGAATAACCCTGCCATTTATTTCACTTTCCAAATTGGCTATTTGGTCTAGATTGTTCATTCTCCTGGCAATTCTCCTGGTTTTCACCTCTCTCTGAATAGCCCTGATAGTGAATATATTTCCTACATATTTATTTACTGTGTTAATCTGTATATTTGTGTTGCTTTTTAATATCTTGCATTTTATTACTTTGTATTTCTGTAACAATTCAATGCTCTTGAACCCAGGACATACTTGAAAACGAGAGAAATCTTAATGTATCCTTACTGGCAAAATACTCTATAAATAAATATAAAAACACTGAACGGACAGTAACGAGTGATTTATTTATTACATAAAAAATATAATAAACCATATTTTGGGTAGAAATAAGAATACCTAAAGCAACTTTTACTTCTGTATTTTACAAAAAAAGTATAGGCAATATTTAGAGGAGCATGCAAACCTGACTATAATTCTCATGGTCCTTGGTAAAAGGGAGTTGTAGCCAGTATGGAATCCCCCTGTTTGTGTACAAATAAAGAGAGCATTGCTAACCTATCTTAATGTGAAGATGCATGGTGCAGCAGCACCTGCTTGCCAGCATTAATTTCCAATGAAAGGAGAAATGTGCTGACAGCTGCAGCAGCCAATAAGTCATACAATTAGAGGCACAATGCATATTTTCACACCCCTGCAGTGCCCCCATTGCAGACAGGCCAGTCTCCCACTACAATAAATCCTTCCCAGCTACTTGGATTTGCAGCAAGATGCTTATGCAGGAAAATCATCTGATGGGAAATAAAAAAAATAAAAAAAGGGTCGACTCCCTTTTTTCCCTCATTTTATTCCTCACCCACAAATGACTCCAGAAATCCAGAGCATAGAATCAATAGCTACTGGTACTTGGCATGAATGTGCAAAAATCCTGTACAGATCAATAAGTAGCATGGATAGGGATGTTGTTTGCCATACTGTAAATGGCATGCATTAATGCACACAGGATGGGGAGCAGTAAAAATGGTGATCTCATACCTCTCCAAGTGCTAACAGGGGCTGCAAATGGGGGGGGGAGCCACTTGAAACATTTTGGGGACATGGAGAATAATGATGTGCTGATTTTTGTCTGATTGTTTTCATATGTGAAATCATACACCATAAAGGAAAAAAATAATCTAGAAGTTGGAATGCAGCAAAGCAACTACACAACAGACTGTGTGGTGTTAACACTTTAAAGGACTGCCTTTGTCACAGTGACAGTAAATGGTTAATTGTTATAGTATGGGGTTAAACAGAGAGAAATAAATGTATTTATTGTTTTTGCACTTTCATAGCCTAAGTTTGCTTTATTGTATCCATGCAGACTGTGGTAAATGTGTCTGGAGCTTGCACATCCTACAGGCAATCAGAACTACACACACTCACACATATACAAAATCCCTAAACCACTGGGAGTAATTATTCCATATAGATCCAGAGGGGGCTTGGAGATAAACCTGCATTTTAAACGCATTGTTACTGTGATTGGAGATAAATGAACAACCCCCATCCATATGGCTGAAGAGTGAAATAGTGAAATAAAAATTCCCCTTGACATTTTCACACATTTTCACTTATCATTTTTGAAATAAAAAAATGAAATAATAATAATAAATATATATATATTGCCACTATACATGGGGCTATGTGTGTCAGCCTGGCATACATACTAATTCTTGTAGCAGTGTCAGTAGAATAACTGTAGCAGCTCTCCCAATGTTACAATATTATATCAATAATAGAATGTTAAATAGTAAATATACTGTAAAGGCAGGCGGTGCAGGACAATCCCAGGGCTGGCTGATTAAAGGAAAGCAGAAATGCAGCAATTCTAGGTGAATCCAAACGCTGAGAGAGGATGAGGATGAAACGTGACTGCATCAATGAGCCCAGCTCTCTGTGCCCACCTCCCTAGACAGCCTGGGGGGAACATTACAGCAGGGCCAGATCAGCTGGTTTATGCTAGTGTCACTAAACCCTTCTAATGCCAGTGGGGGGTGTTGGCAGGGATGAGAAGCCCCCTGGTATTCCAGGTGCTTGAGATCACTACTGCCATCAGCCACCTTCCCCCACCAGCCAGATAGACTGGCTATGCATGATGGGCACTGCAGTCCCTAAGACATAAGACAATGGCCCCCAAAGCTCTGCTGAAAGGGCTTAGCTATAGCCACACCATGCATTCTAGGAATATTTTCTTTTTTTCAAAAGAGACTCACCTATTTGCTTTTTCCTGGATAAACCTCAGGTGTCCCCCTGTCACTGTGTTCTTGCTGTTATCTCAGGGCACAGGGTCTCCTTGGTGGCTGCAGGGTGGTGGTATTGTGCTGGCACAGACAGGCTGGGTATCTTTGTTGGGGATGCGTCTGCCTCCTTACTGATGAGCTGCTTCTCCTGAGCTGCTGAGTCTGGGCTGCAGCTGCTTTCCTTCTGCTGCTATTGCAGTGATTTGCATTAGCCCAGCCCTCAGAGAGAGAGAGAGATGTGATGCTGCTCTCCTCCTCATCCCAGCACCATACACCCAGGACAAGGAGAGCCAGCCCACTCTTTTACTATCATCCGGCTAATGTGTTATAATGTGCTGGTGAAAGGAGTCTGCCTTTTCATGTAGCTGCCTATTAGGTTCACAGACATCCAGCTTTTTCTAGATCCATGTACCTTGTTGGTGGGCAGTTCATGCAGATCCCTGGCCTCCTGAATGAAGAATTCACATGTTGTTACAAAAAGAATAACACACACACACACATATATATATATTATAATTGTAGAAGATTTACACATCCCAGCAATTCAGAGAACTGCTTTACAGAGCGCATGTGCTACATTCCACATATGCAGCAAGGAACTATTGGTAAGATATGCAAATTAAGTCTGCAATTTCTCACTTTTTTGCATCCAGGGTCTGTTTTAACACAGAACGCTCTTTGCCATTGCCATGCCATACTGGATGGCTTTTTAACAAAGGTCAGGTTATGCAACGAGTCACAGCCACTCCTGGACAGCTGTTTCGGGCTGCGGAGGCTTTAAATCTCACTTTTTGCTCTCCGCCATAACTTAAATGAGTATATATATATATATATATCCTGAATGGTTGCACTGAACCTGAACAAGCATTTTTAATAAGGATTCTTATGAACAAATGAACATATCAGAGTACACCACTTTAATCGATTTTTAGAGATAAAAGCACCAGACTAGGAATAAAACAATGGGGATTTAGTTACAGCTGTGATAAATTCATGCAATGTATAATCATACTTTGTAATCAAATCTCCAACCTGTATTCTTAACTCAGGTGTTTTTATCATCTTTTTTACTATAATGAGTGTTCTGAATGTCACTTGTGAGTACTGGTCTCAGAAGCGCCCTTATAAAAATGCATTCCGATCTCTATATTACATTTGGAGGACTGACCGCCCTCCCTGGATTGGTAAACCTACCTGTCTCCTAGGGGCCTCTTTGCAACACCTATGCAAACTGTGATGGGGTACATTGATGTTGTGCAATGTACGACAGTATTTTGTAACCAAATCTCCATCATTTATTCCTTGAATTTTGTATGAGATTATATATGAAGCAGCCCCTGCCCTCACCGTAACAAAAAGGTCAACCGACTTTTCTGATGAATTACAACACCAAGGGAGAGGGCAGAATAAAGAGAGCTCTGGGGTCACTACTGTACATAGATTAGATCCATCAGGTTATAATTGCTGAAAATCCCTGTACAGTACAGACACAATGTGTTACTGTAATTTACACACACAGTAGACAAGTGCATAACGAAAAAAATTGTTTTGTTTCGGATCAATTCATTCCATTTTTTAATTTGTTTCGGTGCGTTCGTTATGTTATCGTGGTTCATATTTCTGATCGATACATTAGTTCGGATGATCAGTAATTTGTATTTATAATTGATTCCTTTTGTTTTTATTGGTAATTTGATTTTCGGATCAATTCATATTTCATTTTTATTGGGTATTTCAAGAATGTGAAACGGATGAGTAAATTACTTAGAAGCACTCTTTGGTGCTGAAATCTATTCAGTACCAAGGATTGCAGCTATTCTTGGTGCTGAAAACATTTCGGCACCAGGGATAGCAGCTCTGCAGGGCTCCAGAGCCCCACTGGGTAGAAAAGACAGAGAAGGTAGGAAAGGAGGAGGTGTGGCCCTGTATGTGAAAAACAACATAAAAACGAACCAAATAAAAGTGAGCGAGGTGAACATAGAGTCAGTTTGGGTTACGCTAACATTTGGCAATCATACAGTAGCTCGTGTAGGTGTGATCTATAGATCCCCTGGACAAGTAGAAGAGCTAGATAATCTGCTGCTTGAGGAAATAGCCAAAATGGCAATGAAGGGGTAAGTTATTATCATGGGGGACTTTAATCTTCCTGATGTGAACTGGAAAACCAAAACAGCTGGGTGCACCAGGAGTACAAATATTCTAAACTCCCTACTGGGATTATCTCTAACACAAGTAGTTGAAGAGCCGACCCGTAAAGAGGCCATATTGGATTTAATACTCACAAATGGAGGTTTAGTATCAGACGTTGTTGTAGGTGAAAATTTGGGATCTAGTGATCACCAGTCAGTATGGTTTAATATAAGAACAGAGATGGAGCCGCACCACACAAAAACAAAAGTTTTAGACTTTAAAAAAACAGATTTTTCTAAAATGAGACTTTGTGTGAAGGAGTCATTATCAGACTGGAGGAGTTTAAAGGGAGTCCAGGAGAAATGGGATTATTTAAAAGAAGCATTATTGAAGGCCACAGGCAATTGCATTCGACTTGTTAGCAAAAACAAAAAAGGGAAGAAACCACTGTGGTACTCTGCAGAAGTGGCCAAAATAGTGAAGAACAAAAAGACAGCATTCAATAATTATAAAACAACTCAGAGTGAAGAAGATAGGCAAACCTATAAGATTAGGCAGAAAGAGGCAAAGCAATTTATAAGAGCTTCCAAAACACACACGCAGAAGAGAAAATAGCTCAGTCAGTAAAAAAGGGGGACAAAACATTTTTTAGATACATAAACGAGAAAAGAAAAGTAAAACAAGGATTAGTTAGATTAAAAACAAAGGAAGGAAGGTATGTAGAAGAGGATAAAAGTCTCGCTGACTGCCTCAATGAATATTTTTGTTCAGTCTTTGCAGAAGAAAAGGAAGGAAAGGGACCTCAGTTAGGAGGAGACACTAACAAGAAAATTACATATCAGTTTACAGAGGAGGAGGTTCTACAGCAGCTGTCTAAAGTAAAGACAAATAAATCAATGGGGCCTGATGGGATCCACCCTAAATTATTAAAAGAGCTCAGTGATGTAATAGCAAAACCGTTAACAGATTTATTTAACCAATCCTTGCTAACGGGAGTCGTCCCAGAAGACTGGAAATTAGCAAATGTTGTGCCCATTCACAAGAAGGGTAGTAGGGAGGAATCTGGGAACTATAGGCCAGTTAGTCTTACGTCAGTAGTGGGTAAATTAATGGAAACCATGTTAAAGGAAAGGATTGTTGAACATCTAAAAACACATAGATTACAGGATCAGAAACAACATTGGTTTACCTCAGGGAGATCATGCCAAACTAATCTTATTGATTTTTTTGATTGGGTAACAAAAATAATAGACACAGGTGGTGCAGTAGACATTGCTTATTTAGATTTCAGTAAGGCTTTTGATACTGTTCCGCATAGAAGGCTTATCAATAAATTGCAATCTTTGATCTTGGATTCCAATATTGTTGAATGGATTAGGCAGTGGCTGAGTGACAGGCAACAGAGGGTTGTGGTAAATGGAGTTTATTCGGCGCAAGGTCTTGTTACCAGTGGGGTACCTCAGGGGTCAGTACTTGGACCCATTCTATTTAATATTTTTATTAGTGATATTGCAGAAGGTATTAATGGAAAAGTATGTCTTTTTGCTGATGACACAAAGATTTGCAACAGGGTTGACGTTCCTGGAGGGATCAGCCAAATGACAAATGATTTAGGTAAACTAAAAAAATGGTCGGAGCTGTGGCAATTGAGTTTTAATGTGGATAAGTGCAAGATAATGCACCTGGGACGTAAAAACCCAAGGGCTGAATATAGAATATTTGATACAGTCCTAACCTCAACATCTGAGGAAAGGGATTTAGGGGTTATTATTTCAGAGGATCTAAAGGTAAGTAGTCAATGTAATAGAGCAGCAGGAAATGCTAGCAGAATGCTTGGTTGTGTAGGGAGAGGTATTAGCAGTAGGAAAAGGGAAGTGCTCATGCCACTGTACAGAGCACTGGTGAGACCTCACTTGGAGTACTGTGTGCAGTACTGGAGACCGTATCTCCAGAAGGATATAGACATCTTAGAGAGAGTTCAGAGAAGGGCTACTAAAATGGTGTACGGCTTGAAGGAGAAAAGTTACCAGGAAAGGCTTAATGATCTTAACATGTACAGCTTGGAAAAAAGACGAGACAGAGGAGATATGATAGAAACATTTAAATACGTAAAGGGAATCCACAAGGTAGAGGAAGGGAGTATATTTAAAAGGAAACAAAATAGCAAAACAAGAGGACATAGTCTTAGATTATGCCGACATCTTTCTATGTTTCTATGTTTCTATGTCCTTGGTACTGAATAGGTTTCAGCACCATGGATAGCATATCTGCGGGGCTGCTGTCCTTGGTACTGAATGGATTTCAGCACCAAGAATAGCAGCTACGGAGCCTCGAGGGGCTGCTGTCCATGGTACTGAATAGGTTTCAGCACCAAGATAGCAGCTCCGCAGGTTTCCAGAGCCTCAAGGGGCTGCTGTCCATGGTGCTTGATAGGTTTCAGCACCATGGACAGTCCCCACCGAATGCTGTAAGACTGAAGGAAAGAAAAAAACCTGCTGCATTCAGCAAAGAAAAAAAGCCTTGCTGTTTTAGAATAAATTAGGAATCCAAAAATTTAAGCAAAAAATCCCCAAAAATCCTAAAAAAAATAAAGAGACTTTTTGCTCTAAGTGAAAAGAATACACGGTTGAATTAATATTTAATAAAAATGTGGAATATTTTTTACAGTGAAACCAATGGGATACACCTGTTTAAAGCTGTTGAATGAACCATTGAAAATCAGGGCATTTCACTGACATCACGTTGCTGTTCGGCGTTTTCTGAATAGATTAAGCAATACTTGTCTATGGGGAATTTCACTGCTGCCAAATTGCACCGAACAGCACCATGGCGCTGTCCATGGCCTTTGGTGCTGATTACAACAGATTCAGCACCATGCGTCTGTCTGACCGCACTGTTTTGGGCAAAACTGTCCGTCGTAGCTTATCAAAGGAGTCAATAGTGAACAACACATGATGCACGTGCGCACTTTGTCACGCACGTGCAACACATGTTGCAATGGACATCAAAATGACATCGATGTGAAAAAGCTACAATGGACGTAGAGAAACCCCTGCATACAGCTTTTTTCTTTTTCTCAACGTCAGTCATAACTGATGCTATACAACCGCTTCAATTCTTTTTCTCAACGTCAGTCAAAACTAACTGATACAATGTAACCACAATCTCATCCGTTATAAAGTGCATCCATTTCAGCGACGCACTGTAAGTGAAAAGTGCGCTCGTGTGACCACAGCCTAAGTGAAACGGTATAATGAATTGATCCGTAAACACAAAATCAATTCGTTTTATACCGTTTTGTTTGGGAATCGATTTATTTTTGTTCCGTGTTCGTTCCATTTCGTACAGAACTGATTCGTATTTCAGAAGCGCTTCCGAAATACGAATCAGTAAATGTCATCCGAATTTTGATTCGGAACGAAACACACATCTCTAAAACACAGGCATTATGTCACATACGGGTATTCTTTTTATAGTCTATTGATATATCTATGGAAGCTGCGTTGCTAATAACTTCATTATGATTACTACAAGTGCCCATATGATAGATCACTGGCAGGGGGGTGGAGAGAAGCTTCCCTACCTCCTCGCTCTGCTCACACTGGGGTCTGATGACTGGGTATACGCAGGGGTCAAGTCCTGGGGAAAAAAGTGAGGGAACTCACCCAAGATTTTTATTATTATATATATATATTAAATAAACTCGAATTTGCTCCTTTTTCGAAAAAGAGTGCAACATTTATTGTAAAGTGCAGGTTTACAAGAACATTTCAAAATTAACACATAATAAACAAATAAATATAGAACAGATGTAACAACAAAATAAGTTAACTTGTTTATCAAACTGACAGAATAGTCACCACAATGTGCGATGATGTTTCCCTGGCAGGGAATTTCTAAAACCTGAGGTTTATGCGTACACAACTTTTGCATCACAACTAGTAACTGCAACATACACTATATTGCCAAAAGTATTCGCACACCCATCCATATGCGAGTCAAGGCAGGTGAGCGAATACTTTTGGCAATATAGTATTTAAAAAACTATACACAGAACATTAGAAAACATCCCACAAACTGGAATAACGTTGTTCTTGCTGGGTAGGATGATCAACTTTTCTGGATTTGTTATCATCTGCGCTGCGATGTGAGGACAGCCATTTTCTCACGTATGGTAAAGGATCCCATAGATCTGCAGGAGGGCCAATGAGACTAATAAATAAAAGAGAAGACAGGCGTTCAATGCCAAGTCCACTCCTAATGGGTGACATCACCAAATTCATGGTGCTGAAGCCTCTTTCACAATCCCCTGATGTCACTGGAAGACTGTTAACTGCTGTCACAGCTGGTTTCAGATTTTCTGGAATCTCTGTGCCGGCGTTGTCAATGTAGTCTCTGAAGCCTTCACAGATGGATGTGAAGTTGAGACGGAATCTTTTGCACAGCTGCTCTAGCTTCACTTCTCCTTCAAACCACGGACTGTCCACATTGTTTGGCCAACGTTGTGAATTCAGGATCTCCATTTCTGAGACGAGCGATTCAAATTCATCCGACTGTGATGAAGCTGCTGGTCTGTTGCTTGCAGTTAAAGCATAGAGTCTGGATCGCAAATTATCCACCAAACATTGATAGAATCGGGGGAGATTTATCCTCACTTGGCCTTTTGTGCTCTCCGGGTTGATGGTTACACCTTTGAAATTCCCCTTCTCCAGCGATTCCATGGCTTCTTTCAGATGTTTGCCAGGCATGTCTTTCATTTTCTCGATTGCACGAACTGACCGATTAATCAACTGATAGGCTCGTGGAAGTGTGATGTCATCTCTTTGTAGGGCTTCAGATAACAGGCCCATTTCCTGAACAGCATCTGCAACCCCTGCAAGGTTTAACAGATATTCCTCTGATGTCAGGACTTTGTTAAGGCCACTAAATACAGACTTCTGCTTGGTGGTATGCTCTGAACTTGTGCTCGCTTTTACTAAATGGCTGTGTAGTGCAGGGTATGATTCCCAAACCGCTCGTATAGCTCTCTGGCTTGAAGCGACCCACCTAACGGTAAAAACTTTACCTATTTTAAGAATTTGCACTTCTAATTCTTTTGCACATTCAAAGAGCTCCCTCAGATTTTTTGGTGATTGATGGTACACCGCATACAGCTTCTCAAAAAATGATGTGACATGTTGAAGACCAGGAACAGAATCGATTGTATCAGAAATGGACAATTCAAGCCTATGACACAAGCAGTGCCATTTCACAAGCTGTGGATATTTTCCACTAAGTCGCTCTAGAACACCTGATTTTCTTCCAAGCATTACACTTGCACCATCACTACAAACCCCAATCCAGTTTGCAGCAAGAAAGTCATTATTGAAGCCATGCTTAGAAAGACACGTTGTAAGGGTGGCTTCAATAGACTGGGCATCTGCTTTAGGCAAGTGAAGTAAATCGAGAAAGAAGGTGACTGGATCTTTTCCGTTTACAGAGGCACGAATATAAACAATTAACACTGATTGTGAAGAAACTGTTGTAGACTCATCAATGTAAACTGAAAGCTTTGGAGCCTGTTCAACAATTGCCTTGCAAAGCTTTTTCCTCATCTCACTAGCGACGCAATCGATGATTTGTGCAGCTGTGTACTCACTATGGAGAATACGTCCTAAGTCTGTACCGTTTGCAACTTGCAAGCGAATAAGATCTCTGAAATCTGTGTAAGGACGGTTTTTCTTCGCACAATAGTAGGCAATGCGAAAGACTTTTGTTGTGGATGCAAACTTATGCTTTTGCTGGTCTGCAATATTGGTTTGCATTACCTCCTTTCTAGACACCGCTTGGATTTCGCCTGCCTTTACATGTGCTTCAGAAGTTTTATGTACATGGATTTTTTTACGCAATGAGGTCAACATATCTTTTTTTGTTTTGCCATATGGAGTAATCATACCAGTACTCCACTCTTTAGAAATGGATACACCCTGTGATACAGATACTCCAAGGTGTTTAACCTCACGACACACTTTGCATCCTAAAAGACCATTTTTTAAGAACAGCCAAGGGTATTTTTGTTTAAATTCTAGCCACTGATCCTGGTCCCAGCATTCTGGTAAAAGCACAGTCTCGTGGACATCAGCAGCGGTATCTTCAGCCACATCTTCAGCCACATCAGTGACTAAGTCAACTACATCTGATTCGCTGGCCAGTGTAGTTTCTGCATCGGAGACCGAGTCATCCATCTGGGGCACAGGCTCGGACTGAGATGAGCAACTTGCAGAATCAGCATGTGATTTCTTACTGGATGCCTTTGAGAAGAAATCCAGAATGCTGCCCTTTCGTTTGCTCATTTCTGTATAAATAAACAAAAAATTTTGTAAATCCTTTACTGAAAGAATAAATGGAAAGTGATCTATTTCTCCCAACACAATGAAATTAAGAGACATAGGGTAGTGGCCCAAGGAAGGTCTGAAGAATCATGCACGGGAAGAAAGGAAGGTCTGAAGAATCATGCACGGGAACAATGGAAGAGCTGAAGAAGAATGCATGGGAACAATGGAAGATCTGAAGAATCATGCATGGGGAACAAAGGAAGATCTGAAGAATCATGCATGGGAACAAAGGAAGATCTGAAGAATCATGCATGGGAACAAAGGAAGATCTGAAGAATCATGCATGGGAACAATGGAAGATCTGAAGAATCATGCATGGGAATAAAGGAAGATCTGAAGAAGAATGCCTGGGAACAATGGAAGATCTGAAGAAGAATGCATGGGAACAATGGAAGATCTGAAGAATCATGCACAGGAACAATGGAAGATCTGAAGAATCATGCATGGGAACAAAGGAAGATCTGAAGAATCATGCATGGGAACAAAGGAAGATCTGAAGAATCATGCAAGGGAACAATGGAAGATCTGAAGCATCATGCACGGAAACAATGGATGTTACAGTTACAACAGTATTTATTAAGCGCCAACAAGTCCCGTAGTGGTGTAAAATGGGAGAGACAGAATAACAAATATACATACACGTTACACACATACAGAACAGAAGGAGAGCGGACCCTGCTCGAGAGCTTACAATCTAAGAGGTCTGAAGAATTAGAGCACGACAACAAAGGAAAGTCATTGAATGGTGCACAGGCAAATCCCATAGGATTCGATTTTAAAATATAATTTTTTTTATTTAACCATTTATTCATTTCATTTTAAGCAAATAATCTTTTTTTTTTTATTCTGTAACAGACCGTTTATTATGTTTTATAGACCTTTTTTTATTATTCACACACATTTTCATGCATTTTTATTGGTTTAAAACCCTTTGTAGAAGTATAGCAGAGTACTTTTTTTCCCAGTTCAACACTCTTCGGCAGTAGGATCAAAGGTCTTCAGCGGCATTCAGCTGGCTGATCAGTGGTCTTCGGCTGCGTTCGGTGGTCTGATCGGCAGCTTTATGTTTGGTGCACTTCGGGGACCCTGCGGTGAATAATGAATTCACCACAGGGACCGCAAACCAGAATCGCCAAAGCGCACTGAACGAGAAAGCACCGAAATTTCACTGCTTTCTGATTAACCCTAATTAGGGACAGGGGCGGATCCAGAGACTAGTCTCGGGAGGGGCACTGACAGAAAATAAGGTGTTTTAGCAGAGAGCCCGACTCACGAGAATTTACAGAGGGCCTGGCTCACAGGAGCTTACAATCTAGAAGAGCAGAGGGCACCCAGGATCTTACAATCTAGAGGAGCAGAGGGCACCCAGGAGCTTACAATCTAGAGGAGCAGAGGGCACCCCGGATTTTACAATCTAGAGGAGCAGAGAGCCCCCAGCTCACACATGGATTTGCCCCCAGCTCATGGATTTGCCCCCAGCTCATGGATTTGCCCCAGCTCATGGATTTGTCCCAGCTCACACATGGATTTGCCCCAGCTCACACATGGATTTGCCCCAGCTCACACATGGATTTGCCCCAGCTCACACATGGATTTGCCCCAGCTCATGGATTTGCCCCAGCTCACACATGGATTTGCCCCCAGCTCACACATGGATTTGCCCAGCTCATGGATTTGCCCCAGCTCATGGATTTGCCCCAGCTCATGGATTTGCCCCAGCTCATGGATTTGCCCCCAGCTCATGGATTTGCCCCAGCTCATGGATTTGCCCCCAGCTCATGGATTTGTCCCAGCTCATGGATTTGCCCCAGCACATGGATATACCCCAGCACGTGGATATGCCCCAGCACGTGGATTTGCCCCAGCACGTGGATTTGCCCCAGCACGTGGATTTGCCCCAGCACGTGGATTTGCCCCAGCACATGGATTTGCCCCAGCTCATGGATTTGCCCCAGCTCATGGATTTGCCCCAGCTCTCACCTGGATATTGCCCCAGCTCGGATCCAGCAGGAGCTGAGGGGGCCCAGATGCCGGGCAGCGGGAGTGCCTGCCCGGTCCTGAACAGCGTGCGAGTCCGTCCTGTTGAAGGGGAGGCGGCTGCGTGCGTGCGCAGGTCACGCGGTCCGGCCAGTCAGGTGGTACAGAGACTCAGTACCACCTGATTAGACGGACCATGTGACCTGCGCCTGCACGCAGCCGCCTCCCCTTCAACAGGACGGACTCACTGTTCAGGACAGGCAGGCACTCCCGCTGCCCGGCATCTGGGTCCCCTCAACCCGCGGGCCCTTGGGCGGCGCCCGAGGGCCCAGCGGGTCAGTCCGGGCCACAGGTTGTTAGGGGCGCAAATTTCTTTTGAAATTATGCGCCCCTAACAAAACTGCGCCCGGGGCCATGGCCCCCCCCCACGCTACGCCACTGGATACAGCCCCTGTTGTGACAACAGAATGCGTGTGTGTGTGTGTATATGTACATATAAAAATAAAATTACACATTCCAGGTAATCACCTCCGTAATATTATTTTTTTAATTTTTTTTTAAATATCTTTTCATCCAAAAACCCTCTCTATTGGTTTTGAACACCTTTTTGTATTTTAAGACAGTGGGCATGCGGCTTGCGTCATTAGCTGCAGGGGGACGGCCTGTCAGGCCGTCCCACTGCAGCCAATAGCATGCAGCGCGTACCTGCTGTGGGGAGGGGCTGAGTCGGCCCTTTGAAGACAGCGAGGAGTACATGCACGCCCTGCGTCTTCAAAGCCCTCCTGCCGCGAGGACAGCATAGTATGTCCCGAGGCGGCAAGCGGTTAAGCGACTCCACTTCGGCAAAATACAGTGATCATTTGTTAGTGAATTCACAGTATTTTTGGCGAAATGGATTTGCCAAAGTTCAGTGAAAAAAAAAATTAATACATAAATAATATATTACATTATATACATTTTAAATAATATTTTTACCTTATTTTTGTTCTCTGTCTCTTCAGCTGGACTTGGGGTGGCAAAGGTCTCTGCAGCTGGACTGTAAAAAAAAATTCCGGTAAATTTTTTTTATAAAGAAATATATAAATAATTAATACATAAATAATATATTACATTACATACATTTTAAATAATATTTTTACCTTATTTTTGTTCTCTGCCTCTTCAGCTGGACTTGGGTGGCACAGGTCTCTGCAGCTGGACTGGAAAAAATTAATTTGGGTAAATTTTTTTATAAATAAATATATAAATAATTTAAACGTAAATAATATATTACATTAAATAAATACATTTTACATAATATTTTTACCTTTTCTTTGTTCTCTGCCTCTTCAGCTGGACTTGGGTGGCACAGGTCTCTGCAGCTGGACTCGAAAAAAAATCTGGTACATTATACATGTTATTATAAATATATAATTACATAAATAAAATAATTACATATTATTTATGTAATTATATATTTATAATAACATGTATAATGTACCAGATTTTTTTTCCAGTACAGCTGCAGAGACCTGTGCCACCCCAAGTCCAGCTGAAGAGGCAGAGAACAAAGAAAAGGTAAAAATATTATGTAAAATGTATTTAATTTGTAAATTAATAATTAATAAATACATTTTTTACGTTATATTTTTACCTTTTTCAGTTGGGGGTGACACAGGTCCCTGCAGCAGTTGAGGTGGCACACAGACCTGGTCCTTCAGCACGGCTCTTTTCAATTGTTTCCACTGGGGGGACACAGGCTGGCAGCAGTCCTCCTGAGGCAAGTGAAGTCGCGCTGTGTGACCTCACACAGCACGCACGTGTCACATGCCTGCGGCCGGCATCCAGGCACGTGACGGTCTGGGCCTCCACCGGCATCCGGGCATGTGACTTGGCCCATCCGGCCATGTGACTTGGCCCATGGCCAATTACACGCAGAAAGCGTGGTGAGTCAGCCGGAAGAGGCTGCGATGTGCTGGACTTGCCGCCGAGAGCTCTCCGCTGCAGCGCAACACCCCAGCAGTGTGCCCGCCGGAGCCCGGGTCCATTAACTGTTTACAGAGCCACTGGGCCAGTTTGTGATGCGTTCCCGCAGCGTTTCCCGGCTGCGGGAAAAGTGGCGGGAACGCCGTTCCGCCGCGTTTCCCCGCTGCACTCGAGCTCTGGGTATACGTGTATCTGGGGTCTGATGTCTGGGTATACATGTATCTGGTGTCTGATGTCTGGGTATTGTCGGATATAATCTCTGCACGTGAATACAACACGTTTGTATATATTGGATTTATCAGCCAAGCCTCCAATATGTCTATATTGGACTTACTGGACCTACCTCGGCAGTCGTCTCCAATATATCAGGGATTATTATTTCATAAGAAACTTATACGAGACACAAATATCAATCGTTTATATCTCTTAGAAATTATCCTGAATTCTTTTAATTGTCTGTGTTTTGCTTTAAAAAATACAATAATCAATAATCGGATAAAAATATATATATATTTATTACGTATACAAAAGAATTTCAAATCTCATATCATAAACAACAATTTATAAACCACACTCCATCAGCATATAAAAACTAGCTTCACAATATATGTATCTCCGGTTAGTAACTGCATATATGATTAATATCATTTATTTTCTCAGTTAGTAACTAATACACAAATGGTTAATAAACATTTCTGCTTAATACAACATGCATTTCCCAGCAAACAATGTTTAACCAGCCAGCTCTTTTAGATATATATATATATATCTCTATGCTACATAGATCAACAAAAGATGAGCTAATTTGATGATAAGTAATAAAACTTATTTAGTGAATCCTCCCCTAATCTCGAGAATTAAACTTCTAATCTTTTGCTTTTTATTTTGTAGTTATATAATTCCTTGCTCATTAATTTTAATCACAGTAATTTCCAAATTCAATATATATTGGTATCAATCTTGCAACATGTCTTTAGGAATAAATCCTTATATCCACTTCTTCATATTTCTATCTGCAGAATAGAAAATACTTAGAATTTGGATTTTAACCGTATCCGAGAAGTCTCAGTCTGCGTTGCAAAATCTCTACAAATATATTTTTACATTAATTCCTTATTTCATACATTACCTGTCCAATTTGGATGTTGATGAGTCTGCCTTGGAATTTCTATGTGATGCTTTGTTTTGGAATATGTGAAAATTATCGATATTAGATAATCAATGCATGTGAGTTAGAGATTGGTGAGAATATTGATTGCCTCATGTCTTGGGATCTGAGTGCATGGCGATGTGAGTCTGATGTGAGTCTCCGTCTGATCTCCGACTTCTCAGAGTGTCATGTATAATGAATGTCTGAGCGCATGTGATGTGACTCTCTCCGCTGGAATCTCTGACTGACTTACCAAAAACTTTTTCCCGCTTATTATAGCCACACAGTTAATATTAATGATAATATAAATCATTATTTTTACTATCCTGTAGAGGGCAGTATTGCACTTCTTATATTAATTCCAATAATTCCATTTTAATCTTATCTTAGGGTCAAAAGGTCAGACTAACTTAACAAAGACCTTGTCTTCTAACTAGACTCTAGACTCTAGACTGTCTCTTCTTGAGATTTATAGCTCTCCTCCTCTTTGGTTGCTAAGAGCCTTATCAGCTAAATTCTTTTCTGGTTACAGAATATTCTTCAGTGATTTCTTTTATTTATCAATTATACTTTCTACAATATTTATTGGAGTATATATTTCACTATTGTAATTAAATAAAATATACCTTGATTATAAACATATATTTTGTGAATATAATTTTATATTACAAAACATTTTCTCTTATTCCTATACTCAAAAGACAAAATCTCTTTTGTTTTAAAATTTAAAACAGACCAATAAATTTACTTATGACACGTCTTAGCATTATCTCACATTCATTCTAGGTTCCTTCATGTCTGGACTTCTTAACCCAGGAATGAACTTTAAAAAAAAAATCTTGTTCATTTCTAAACCTAGAGAATATTTTGAAAGAAAAACTGTCTTTAAAACAAAATGGCTACAGCATCCATTTTAAATTCTTTGTCTCTGTAATATACCCGACATAACCCCCCTTTGGTTTCTTGGATTTATTTTTTGACCAATTAAATAAATTTCAGGAAAACATACATTATCTCCCCCCTTTACCAATTAGGCTAGGTCTCCGCCTTTCGCAACACGTTTTTCTTCTTTCATCCATTTAATAATTGAAAATGCAGTGTTTTTAAACTTCAATGTACATACTTTCTTTGTTAGTACAATCATCCAGACAGTTAGAAACATAATTACTATACAAATCACAATCTCTGTAATCTTCGGCCCGTTATAAGCAGATAGCAATTGATGATCAATCTGTGAATACATTGGAGCATAAATTGTTAGATTTATTTTTTTTATTAGAAGTTCAATAGTATGGTCATGCTAGTTCTTTAGCAAAGATTTCAAATCTGGATTCATGGGTATCTCTTGCCCTTGGAATACGACAACGATTTGTTCTCGTCATACCAGACTTCATTTATAAAAAATAACTTCTCGATAACAACTCTTGATTCTTTAGAAACTTTCACGAGAATCACTGGTGTGGGTATGAACACTCTCTTGTTTTGTACCAGATTCTTCCGGTAAACATTTGCTTCTCTCTCTGTATCAAACAGCGGTTGCAATAAAATATGCGGCAAATCTTTTCCTTCGGTGGTTCTTGTACATAGCAATCAACGGTATCCTGGCTGTATCCCGCATGTCTTTCAGGCTTGCATGAGCTTGATGCGCATGGGACTTTAGCATTCTCCTTGGAATTGTGCGGAAAACCGTAGAATTTCCAGATAGTCGCAATCTTTGGTGGTCCGATTCATTTTTGCGGATTTAGCGTCGCAATTCGGATTAACCATTTATCTCAATTTCTGTTGAAAGAAAGAGTATAAATAACCATTCATAGACTAGCGATTTCACTCAATTTCCCTATAGATACTCTGATCTCTGATTAATTTTAATTAACCGTACGGATCTAGTCTATCTACTAGCTTGAGTTAAACATCTGAATGCTGGGAAGAAGAATCACATGTTAATTAAAACATCACTTCACATGATACCAGTTAAGTGTCTTCTTGTTCCATCTTCACATTCTGAGATAATCTAGAATGACAATCATGCAATTGAGCTTGGCAGTTTTATTTCTTCTAGAAATATAAAACATAACTTTTTACCAATAACATTATGACTGTCTCCATCATTATCTAGATCTGTTACCCACTCATCTTGAGGATCTGGGTATCTGATCACTTCAGGGTCACTATGTCCATCGTTCTGTCTCCCTCTTGTGGAGGTGAATAATTAGCACGTCATCTTCCAGACATATATCTCGAATTCTCTCGGGGGAACACATATGGTGTTATCCTCCTGCTCTCCTGTAGTCAGGGGCTTTGGCCTTAAGAAAGAGATATCAGGTGTCTGGCTATTTCTGAAGTGGACTTCAATAGAATCCGGCCTTTCCTCAATCACGTGGCAGTTACGCTGAGTGTGATGGGATTGGGATCTATCATAGCTGATTGGAACATTTACTTGGGACCAAATAACCTCATTGATAAAATCAATGATTGGATTTAACCTTTTGAGAAGGTCCATTCCAATAATTAGGCGATTTTGGGCAGATCCACAACAAGTGTTGGATGCCGAATTACTTTATTCCCCAATTTAAAATCCAATTTAGCCGTGCCCAGAACTTTCAGAGATGTGCCACTCACACTCACTAGATTAGCATTAGATTTATCTAATCTAGGCTTCCTGGAGGACAGTTCTTGGACCTGTTCAAAATAATGTGCTGATATTAACGTAACCTGGCTTCCACTGTCTAGCAAGGACGGAATATGTGGTAAATTATCTTGTAATTCTACATTCACATAATATCGGTCTTCAATGCTATGCAATTTACAGAGAAATTTAGAGTGAGATATGAAATTAGGTTTTTGACAGATTTTACCAACTGATTTTGCTCTCTCAAACGTGCTTTTGGCAGCTGTGCTGACCATTTCGGATCCAGTCTTCTCAGCTTGCTCGCACTTAGTCTGGGGAGATAAAATACATTTTCCTTCTCTTTGCAGGGAAGGGTTTAAATCGTCAACCATACAAACATTTGTATTAATCATTTCATCATCACTTTCTGGTAAATTGTCATGGATGCTGGTTACTTCATCAGAAACATCATCTAGTCACTGGTTGGGTGGGGCTGCAGGTATTGCATCGCTTACAACCTGACCAGTGTTATTTCCAGTCATTAACTGAGTGATCTGATCCAGTTTTTCTGTCAGCACACGGAAATCTTCCTGCATTTGACCCATACGCTGGCGTACATTAAATCCGCTTTCTATTCGTCCTTGGGGACGAAGCTTGCGCATTATCAGACGCATCAGATTCAGTCTTACCTCTGGTTGCTTCCTGTCTAGGTACATTTTCCCTTGATTTAACCCACTGACTTCTAGGTACCCATTGCTTCCTAGATTGAAATTTACTTCCTGAATTTTCTCTGGCAAACCCTTTTCCTGATCTGGCTTGGATTTTTCCCTTTGGGGTATGGAGTCACGCAATATTTCCGCATAACTCTTTTTGTGGGACTCAAATTTAATATCGCCCTTTTTAGCGTGAATTTCCGCTATTTCCTCAGGTGAGTTTTTTACTCTTTTCCCCTGAGTTTCTTCACTATATTCAAATACAGTAAATAGGGTCATACTTTCTTTTAGTACCCAATCCAAACCATTTCTCGGGTCATAATCTCTTGCCAAAATAACCTTTATTTTATTTGGCAATGCGTCATAAAATAATTGGATAAATTCAGGGTTTTCAAAATCTGGGTTTCTTTCAGCCAAGCTGTACGCATTTTTAAGGACTGAAAGAAATTCACGGGGCTTTGATTAGGTCTGCATTTTAGAGTTAAAATTGCTCTTTTCGCAGCTAGACTGGTACGGTGAGGCCCAAATTCGGATTTGACCTCAGAAACTACTTTACTCCATTTCCTTATACCAGATTCTTTTCAAAGACTGGAAAAAATACCTATGTTTACTTTCAAAGACCCATGGAATCAACTCAATTTTCTGAGCATCTGAATCTATCCCATTATTTCCACAGCTTCTTCAAACATCGATAAATGATTTATTATTCTTGATGATGCCTTAACATCAAAAATACCTACTGAGGTTTTGAGGAAATTAATAATTTTCGTTAAATCATTCACTTTATGATATTTCTTAATAGGCTGTGGCTGGCTAGAGTGATGTGATTTGAAATACTCCTTTGTAAAAAGCTTTGCTTTTTGTTATCATGAGATTTACTTTCATTTTCGCTTTCGCTCTGCTCACTTTGGCTTTTCAGATAAACAGAACTGTCATCAGGTCTTATCAGTGATGTATGGCTTAGAGCTTTCAAAGGGAACTTCTCTAACGAAGAATCTTTAACCCTTCGAACATCAGTTTCAACCTGACGTAACTCATCAGCGAATTTCTCATGTTCGCGTTTCATTCTCGCCAATTGTTTGTTTAGCTCCTTATTTAATTTGGATAATTGAGCAATCTCATCTTGCATTTGATCTTTTTCTTTTGCACACACCTTCAACTCCATTATCATTCGTTCTGACTCATCTTTTAATTTATTTACGGTTTCATGCAAGTCACAATTTTTATTTTCTAATCTGTCTCTGGTTTCTTTGTCATCATTCAATCTCTTGTTCATTTCTGCGATCAAGTATATACATTCAGGCACAATTTTTAAAGCAAACATTTCTTTGTCCTTTTTATTTGTGGCTGCACTTATTTTTCGCAAACACTCAAGAAAATTTGATTGATCTGACCAGATTGAATCAATATAATTCGATATATTTGATTGCAATTCTTTTATCCATTCAAATAAATCGTCTGTGACGTGTAACTTGTCCTTTAGATAAGACATAACATCTATCAATATTATTTGATTAGTATGTATCTCTACATCTTCCTGAGTCTCAGATTCTGACTCTGACATTTTTACACTGTTTAGTAGATAACCGTAAAAACCACAAGTCAAAATACAACAAGGAATCAAAATATATATATATATTTTATCTCTGTCTAATCAGACAATTACTGACAATTATATTCCAAACAAAAACTACAATCTCGGAACAGTGCCTCCAATTTGTCGGATATAATCTCTGCACGTGAATACAACACGTTTGTATATATTGGATTTATCAGCCAAGCCTCCAATATGTCTATATTGGACTTACTGGACCTACCTCGGCAGTCGTCTCCAATATATCAGGGATTATTATTTCATAAGAAACTTATACGAGACACAAATATCAATCGTTTATATCTCTTAGAAATTATCCTGAATTCTTTTAATTGTCTGTGTTTTGCTTTAAAAAATACAATAATCAATAATCGGATAAAAATATATATATTTATTACGTATACAAAAGAATTTCAAATCTCATATCATAAACAACAATTTATAAACCACACTCCATCAGCATATAAAAACTAGCTTCACAATATATGTATCTCCGTTAGTAACTGCATATATGATTAATATCATTTATTTTCTCAGTTAGTAACTAATACACAAATGGTTAATAAACATTTCTGCTTAATACAACATGCATTTCCCAGCAAACAATGTTTAACCAGCCAGCTCTTTTAGATATATATATATATATCTCTATGCTACATAGATCAACAAAAGATGAGCTAATTTGATGATAAGTAATAAAACTTATTTAGTGAATCCTCCCCTAATCTCGAGAATTAAACTTCTAATCTTTTGCTTTTTATTTTGTAGTTATATAATTCCTTGCTCATTAATTTTAATCACAGTAATTTCCAAATTCAATATATATTGGTATCAATCTTGCAACATGTCTTTAGGAATAAATCCTTATATCCACTTCTTCATATTTCTATCTGCAGAATAGAAAATACTTAGAATTTGGATTTTAACCGTATCCGAGAAGTCTCAGTCTGCGTTGCAAAATCTCTACAAATAT
Organism: Leptobrachium leishanense; assembly: GCA_009667805.1. NCBI lineage: Eukaryota > Metazoa > Chordata > Amphibia > Anura > Megophryidae > Leptobrachium > Leptobrachium leishanense. Next base: position 405,643,513 of record CM019064.1, on the reverse strand, counting down.
ATTTTTACATTAATTCCTTATTTCATACATTACCTGTCCAATTTGGATGTTGATGAGTCTGCCTTGGAATTTCTATGTGATGCTTTGTTTTGGAATATGTGAAAATTATCGATATTAGATAATCAATGCATGCGAGTTAGAGATTTGGTGAGAATATTGATTGTCTCATGTCTTGGGATCTGAGTGCATGGCGATGCGAGTCTGATGTGAGTCCCCGTCTGATCTCCGACTTCTCAGAGTGTCATGTATAATGAATGTCTGAGCGCATGGTGATGTGACTCTCTCCGCTGGAATCTCTGACTGACTTACCAAAAACTTTTTCCCGCTTATTATAGCCACACAGTTAATATTAATGATAATATAAATCATTATTTTTACTATCCTGTAGAGGGCAGTATTGCACTTCTTATATTAATTCCAATAATTCCATTAATTCTTATCTTAGGGTCAAAAGGTCAGACTAACTTAACAAAGAACCTTGTCTTCTAACTAGACTCTAGACTCTAGACTGTCTCTTCTTGAGATTTATAGCTCTCCTCCTCTTTGGTTGCTAAGAGCCTTATCAGCTAAATTCTTTTCTGGTTACAGAATATTCTTCAGTGATTTCTTTTATTTATCAATTATACTTTCTACAATATTTATTGGAGTATATATTTCACTATTGTAATTATAATAAAATATACCTTGATTATAAACATATATTTTGTGAATATAATTTTATATTACAAAACATTTTCTCTTATTCCTATACTCAAAAGACAAAATCTCTTTTGTTTTAAAATTTAAAACAGACCAATAAATTTACTTATGACACGTCTTAGCATTATCTCACATTCATTCTAGGTTCCTTCATGTCTGGGACTTCTTAACCCAGGAATGAACTTTAAAAAAAAAATCTTGTTCATTTCTAAACCTAGAGAATATTTTGAAAGAAAAACTGTCTTTAAAACAAAATGGCTACAGGCATCCATTTTAAATTCTTTGTCTCTCTAATATACCCGACAGTATACATGTATCTGGGATCTGATGTCTGGTTATTGATGTTATTTTTGTAACTTTATTCTAAATAAAACCTTTAACAGTGTAATTTCCTAAAATAATTTAAGGGGGTGTGTTTAGGGGAAGAGTTAAGTGCTGGGTAGGGGTTAGGTGGAGCAACTGGTGGCAAGTAACTCTTATGGCCTGGTTAGTAGGTTAGGACTTGAAATTTTGAGCCCTGTGATAGATACAATGGTATCTAACCATTTTAATATCTATTTTATCACATTTACTGAACTTGAACAAAGGCCATTTCTGCCTGTTTGTTGATAATACAGACCCATCTTGAAACTGGGCAGAAGAGGAGGAGCAGTGTGTCAGCGAGGGACAAAGGTGAATAAAATCACCGAACCACCCCCCCAAAAAAAATAATTGGGCAGAGGCTGTCAACAGCCTGTGCCCAATTATTTAAGGGCAAAAAAAGATTTTTTCAATAGATTATTATCCTTTCTCGGGGAGATAGGCAAATTTACTCTCTACTAGGAATAGTCAGGTCCTGGTTACAAGAAAGTGCATGACTCAAAATAAGTAAATCATTTATAGAGTTATCATTTACATGGGCTTAAGCACGATGCCAATATTCAAAACGATCAACCGCAGTATTTACAACTGTGCTCGATGTGAAGAATCACTCGCTTTGTCAAAGCTGGAAGTACAGTTCCTCTATAATTCCTCTAATGTTTGAACATTGCATCTGATTGTGCCAATCCAGTAATGGCATAAGCATTTCATGTGGAAAGATACTCGTCTGTCCAAGTGAAATCCAAATAAATCCAAATAAGAGGTATTTGTGTGTGGATACAGGGCTTTACCAGTGTTACCATTTATCTAATAATGACTAAACCTGGCACGGAAGACTACCTGGAACATATGGGGACATCAAGGACATTAATCAATATATCTGATTTATGTATCACTTATCTAATGTGTTTGCTTAGAGTTATTAGTGCCTGGTGCAGTGTGTTTTGTCAGTTATGGGAGTGTGTGTGAATTTGCATGAGTGTACTGAAAGTGACGCACGTTGGGCTGTGTTTGAGGGTATTTATGTATGTGTCTTTCTTGTATCTATCAATCTATCCCATATGTCTATCTTTCATAGTCAAAGTTAAACATAGTCAGTCCTACAGTCACATAAACAAAGCCATGAAATGGAAATTTCAGACAGACACACACAGATTGCTAAACACTCTGGTAATTCCAGGAAAAAGAGAAGAGGAGAGCAGGCACTCAATTTCAGCTTGGCAATTTATAAGGATGGTATTGGCATATCACAGTCAAAACGTTGTCTTTTTCCTGGAGTTACCATTGACTTTTCCACTCTGAAACCTTTGTGCATGTTTATTGTAGGTTGTAGACTAGAGGATCCCCCACTACACATGACCAAAGGGGTTATTAAGAGAAAGCCCATCTGGCCCCGAAATATCACCGAACAGGGAATTTCCCCGGACAGTGACACTTCGGAGCCATTTGGCTATTCAGAGAGCAGGCAATTGGTGAACTGCCGGCAAGTACGGTGCCTGTTCAAAGGCAGTGAAATCCCCATAGAGAAGCAATAGTTAATCTATTCGGAGAACACCGAACAGCAGAGAAAAGTTGCCGAAGTGCCCTTCTGTTCGGTGGTTTCATACAGCAGGTTTATTCAGGTGAACCCGATAGGCTTCAATGTTAAAAATATTCCCGTTTTTATCCAATATCTAATAAATTTATTATTTAAATCTGCAGCAAAAAGTCTCTTTATGTATTGATTTTTTTAGGATCTTTTAGGCATTTTTTGGGATTTTGTCAGCAAATTTTTTCTCAGTGTTTTTTTTTTTAAAGCGTTTTTTCTTTTTTCTGTAACAGACCATTTTATTATCATTCATAGGATCTTATATGTAAATTCCAGGCATTTTCGTTCAGTAGTTTTTTTGCAAACAGCGTTTCAATTCTGACACTTTCAATCGTATTGTTTTTTGTTTTCTTTTTTACCCCGTTTGTCAGCTTGTCGGCTTTTTCCGGTGGCTGCTCTGCGCTGTGTTCAGCGGCTCGCTGACTTTTTCTGATGTGTTCGGCATGTTTTTGCAGCGGTTCCAACGGATTTGTGGCGGATTTGCGGCGGGTTTTCTCTACACTCCGGGAACCCTGCGGTGAATGCTGAATTCACCACAGGGTGGAGATATTTGATTCCTCGAAGTGCGAGGAAGTGCGGGGAACGAGAGAATAACCCCCCAATTCCTTTATTTACAACTGGTAAGCACACTGACAGATACATACATAAAGACACTGAGAAAGACAAACAAAACACTATAAGAGATACAGATATACAGAGACTCTAAGAAAGACACTCAGTCATAGACGCCGACCGACATAAAGACCCTATTCTGCGAAATAAAAAAGGGCAATCCAGGCACTCTAAATGCGATGCAGACAGCAGCCTTATTTTTATGACATGAACAAAGTATAGGAGACGTTAGTTTTCAGTAACCTGCTACAATGTACGAGCCGCAAGCAAAGTGTGCGCCCTGGTAGGAACAGCAGCTTGTGCCAGTAAGCAAACGACAAGACTGGAATAGGGCCCCTAGGGGTCAACAGTTTAGGCTTTCAACTCAAGTTTTCTTTTTCTATATGGAAATGGACACTCTTTAGGATGAGACTGTCCATTGAGCAACCAAGATAAAAACAGGGTTCACTGCAATGGCTATGGGTCACGGGCCAAAAGGGCAGATAGGACATCCCTTGATTCCCAGCATGATTCTGATCTTTTTCTGTATTGGAGAACTGGAAGAGTTGCAACACAGACTGGGTTTTTTTGCCTTCTTTTGGATCAACAGTAGTAGGTGATGTGTGAAAGGCTGAACTCGGTGGATGCATATCTTTTTTTTGACCTTTGTAACTATGTAACACAAATGAAAAGGTATGCACAGTTGCAATACACACCCACACCTTTGTACTTCTCATTGCTTTACATAAAGGCTGCAGCACATATGATGTCAATGTTTCTTATTGCTACCTGCCTCATTACTAGTTATGTTCTTAGGTGGCTTTTCCTGGGTTTGGTCCATTTGATGTAACGTCCCTGCAGGGGACAATTTTTTACAAGACCACAGTTTGATAGTTGGAGACAACTAGACAATCACCCATCCAACAATATCGTCCATGTATTCTTTAATGAGACATAACAGTGGAATATTAAGGAATCTTGAATGAAAACTACTGAGCTTGAAAAGACCTTTTAAGCTGAAATGGGTATAATAATGAAATTCAATATATGGTTTTAGATCAGTGATTTCCAACCTTTTTCATCTTGCGGTTCACTGAAACAGTGTGAAATTAAAGTTGCATAGGCAAACTGTCACTTTTTAATTATATATATACTATAATTATATATATCCAGTAGATAAACAGCGGCACTCTGGGTCTTCTCAAAGGGAATAGTCTTTATTGTTAAAAGTCAACGTTTCAGCTTGCTCCCCACAAGCTTCCCTCAGAACCAGGGAGCTTGCGTGGAGCAAGCTGAAACGTTGACTTTGAACAATAAAGACTATCCTTTGAGAAGACTCAGAGTTCCGCTGTTTATCTACTGGATTTATTATGGTTGTCGTTGCACCGGGCGCATAAAATTGGACCCGTGAGTGCTGGATTTTCTCTGTGAATATATATATATATATATATTTATATATTTTATCATTTAAAAAAATGAAAATCAAGATTGTGTTTGACATTTTTTTTAGTAATTCTATATCTCCTCAATGTGCCATCGCACCATTACTTTTCCACTACATCTCATTGTGCCTTTTCACAGCAATCTCCTGCGGCACATCTGAGGACCATTCATGGCATCCCAGAGTTTGAAATGTCACGCGTTTAGCTATTTCAAGCTTTGCCAGAAGCCCCCTCTATCTTTGTCTTCATAGATAATTTTTGCTTCGCTGTCAAGATATGTTTATAATGTAATTATTAGAGTCTGATCATTGTTCTTGTCTGTTATGTGTTTACCCTGTGTCTGAGAGGAGTCGTGTGTTTAACCCCTTGATGCAGTAAATAGGGATGAGCTGTTCGGTTCGGACGGTTCGGAGTTCGACCCGAACTTAGCCTGTTCGATTAGATAGCGAACTCCGAACATTTCCGGGTGTTCGTCGCATGTTCGACCACAATGCATCACAATGGACCACAATGCATTTTCCCACTGGCCTGAAGCTTGTACTTGGCTACAGCCTTGCACCTGACCACAGGTCTGGTGCATGACAGGTTCAACACTATGCCAATCACGGCTCAGAGTCCTGATTGGGCAAATTTTTCCCAATCATGGGCTCACAGAGCTAAGTCCCGCAGCACACTATATAACGTTTCCACGCATAGCTACAGCACGCATTTTGAGAGGAGAGTTCAGAGGAGATAGTTGTGTGTTGTTACTGCCGGTCTGCCACGCTACTGCGGGGGTCTGGGGGGTCTCATTTCTACCAAATATCAGGGAATTTAGGTGATGTGTGTCTTGTCACTTTGCCAGCAAGTTTTTTGGGGTTTACAAATTTCTTGAAAACATTTGAGAATTGAGGTGATCTTCTGTGTCTTGTCACTGTGCCAGCAAGTTTTTTTTTGGGGTTTACAAATTTCTTGAAAACATTTGTGAATTGAGGTGATCTTCTGTGTCTTGTCACTGTGCCAGCAAGTTTTTTTGGGGTTTACAAATTTCTTGAAAACATTTGTGAATTGAGGTGATCTTCTGTGTCTTGTCACTGTGCCAGCAAGTTTTTTTGGGGTTTACAAATTTCTTTAAAACATTTGTGAATTGAGGTGATCTTCTGTGTCTTGTCACTGTGCCAGCAAGTTTTTTTGGGGTTTACAAATTTCTTTAAAACATTTGTGAATTGAGGTGATCTTCTGTGTCTTGTCACTGTGCCAGCAAGTTTTTTTGGGGTTTACAAATTTCTTGAAAACATTTGTGAATTGAGGTGATCTTCTGTGTCTTGTCACTGTGCCAGCAAGTTTTTTTGGGGTTTACAAATTTTTGAAAACATTTGTGAATTGAGGTGATCTTCTGTGTCTTGTCACTGTGCCAGCAAGTTTTTTTGGGGTTTACAAATTTCTTGAAAACATTTGTGAATTGAGGTGATCTTCTGTGTCTTGTCACTGTGCCAGCAAGTTTTTTTGGGGTTTACAAATTTCTTTAAAACATTTGTGAATTGAGGTGATCTTCGGTGTCTTGTCATTGTGCCAGCAAGTTTTTTTGGGGTTTACAAATTTCTTTAAAACATTTGTGAATTGAGGTGATCTTTGTCTTGTCACACAGCCAGTACCACGCAGTATTTTGGGGCTCACTAATTTCTTTAAAACATTTGTGAATTGAGGTGACCTGTGTCTTGTCACACAGCCAGTACCACGCAGTATTTTGGGTGTCACTAATTTCTACAAAACATTTGTGAATTGAGGTGATCTGTGTCTTGTCACACAGCCAGTACCACGCAGTATTTTGGGGCTCACTAATTTCTATAAAACATTTGTGAATTGAGGTGATCTGTCTCTTGTCACACAGCCAGTACCATGCAGTATTTTGGGGCTCACTAATTTCTTTAAAACATTTGTGAATTGAGGTGATCTGTGTCTTGTCACACAGCCAGTACCACGCAGTATTTTGGGTGTCACTAATTTCTACAAAACATTTGTGAATTGAGGTGATCTGTGTCTTGTCACACAGCCAGTATCACGCAGTATTTTGGGTGTCACTAATTTCTACAAAACATTTCTGAATTGAGGTGATCTGTGTCTTGTCACACAGCCAGTACCACGCAGTATTTTGGGGCTCACTAATTTCTATAAAACATTTGTGAATTGAGGTGATCTGTCTCTTGTCACACAGCCAGTACCATGCAGTATTTTGGGGCTCACTAACTTCTTTAAAACATTTGTGAATTGAGGTGATCTGTGTCTTGTCACACAGCCAGTACCACGCAGTATTTTGGGTGTCACTAATTTCTACAAAACATTTGTGAATTGAGGTGATCTCTGTCTTGTCACACAGCCAGTACCACGCAGTATTTTGGGGCTCACTAATTTCTACAAAACATTTGTGAATTGAGGTGATCTGTCTCTTGTCACACAGCCTGTACCACGCAGTATTTTGGGTGTCACTAATTTCTACAAAACATTTGTGAATTGAGGTGATCTGTGTTTTGTCACACAGCCCGTACCACGCAGTATTTTGGGGCTCACTAATTTCTTTAAAACATTTGGGAATTGAGGTGATCTGTGTCTTGTCACACAGCCCAGTACCACGCAGTATTTTGGGGCTCACTAATTTCTACAAAACATTTGGGAATTGTTATAATCCGTGTGTTCTCACTGGCTGCCACCCATCAAGGAGTCTCACTGATTTATAGGAGGTTTCACTGCCACCCATCAAGGGGTCTCACTGATATATAGGAGGTGTCTGAGACTTGTAATCTGTGTCTTGTCACTGGCTGCCAGCTATCAGGGTGTCTCACTGAGTTATACCAGAGTTCTTTAAATCTTTATACCAGAGTTGAATCAGAGTTCTGTATATATTAATCTATATATCACTCACCATGTCTGAAAGAACAAAAAGGACAGGCAGACGCTCCCAGACACAGATAAGAGGGCAAGCAGCCCCTGTGTCTGGAGGCTGTGCCTCTGGTCGTTACGCTTGTAATTTCTAACTGGTGCTGGCTGTTTTAAGCAGCAACATACAGAGGACTTGGTGGATTGGCTAACCAGGCCATCCTCATCCTCCGAGTCCTCTGCCAGCCAGGCTTCTAGTGCTTTACAGTCCACCTCAGCTGCCAAAGCATCTAATGCAGCCTCCATGTCCACAGCTACTCCTGCTGTAGCCTCGCTATCACACACGGAGGAGTCAGCTGAATTGTTTGACTACAATGACAGTGACATGCTGCTTGAGGATGGGCAGCAAGTACAGTGCTCTGATTCAATCTCTGAGGTTGAGGAAGGGAGTATAATCAACCTAGAGGAAGGGGGTGCCAGTGATGACACACAAATAACTGGCACTCATGTTGCCCCAGCAGCTGCAGCATACTGCCAAGTTGGCTCCAGTGACGAGGAGATAGGGGGTGATGATGACAATGATGATGAGGTCACTGACTCCACCTGGGTGCCTGATCGAACAGAGGAATTAGGTGAGGAGGAGGGGGAGGAGGAGGCACAGCAAACACGAGGCACAACATCCTCTGTGACCAACCGTAGCACTAGCCAGTCCAAGGCATCACATATCAGAGCTGCTCCGGTGCAGAGAACTGTTGTCTCAAAGAACACATGCAGGAACTCTGTTGTCTGGGAGTTTTTTAAGAAATGTGCAGTAGAGCGCAGCGTTGCTATTTGTAATCTATGTCAGATGAGGATTAAGCGTGGGAAAGATACCGGACACTTGGGTACCACGTGCTCGAGGCGACATATGAACAACTGCCACACATCCCGTTGGCGCAAAACCTTGCGTAGGTCCTCCTCCTCCTCATCTGTCTCTACCCCCACTGTATGTCCTGCCATGTCATTGCCTACAACCTCCACCGACAGGGATGATGCTACAGTAATGGATGTACCAGGTCCTTCCTCACAATGTGACATCATCCCAGCAGCTGAAGATTTACGCAGTCAGATTACATTGCCGCAGCTGCTGCAGCGAAAGAAAAAATATAGTCCCAACCATCCCCAAGCACAGCATCTAAATTCCACTTTAGCAAAATTACTCGCATTGCAGCTGCTTCCTTTCCAGCTGGTGGACTCTGCTCCCTTCCGTGAATTTGCTGAATGTGCCGTACCACAGTGGCAGGTTCCAAAACGCCATTACTTTTCACGCAAGGCCATTCCAGCACTATACCAGCACGTGGAAGACAATGTTATCCAGTCATTGGGAAAGGCAGTCAGCAACAAGGTGCATGTGACTTTAGACACGTGGTCCAGCAAGCATGGACAGGGTTGTTACATTTCCTTCACGGCACACTGGGTAACTCTGATTGCAGCTGGGAGGGATCCAAGACGGGGCTCTGTGCTGGAGCTTGTTCATCCGCCATGCCTCCAGAAAGCTGCTTGTATGAGGTCTGTCTGCTCAACCACCTCTCCCTCTTCCTCCTCCACCTCCTCCTCTGTCTCTGGCAAAGTGGCAGTTAAACCGACACCTGACAGGGTCTACGCAATGGCTCAAGCAAAAAGATGCCATGCTGTGCTTGAGCTGGTTTGTTTAGGGGACAGGAGCCTCACTGGGCCAGAAATTCTGTCAGCTGTGCAGGGGCAGGTGCAGAGATGGTTAACACCACGCCAGCTTCAGCTGGGAATGATCGTCTGCGATAATGGCAGCAACCTTCTCTCCGCCCTACGCAAGGGTAAATTGATGCATGTACCATGCCTAGCACACGTCCTAAATCTAGTGGTACAGCGTTTCCTAACCAAGTACCCAGGGCTGCCAGAGCTTCTCATCCAGGCCAGAAAAGTCTGCAACCACTTCAGACGGTCATTCCCAGCAAGTGTTCGCCTGGCAGAAATTCAAAAATAATTCCACCTTCCCACAAACCGTCTGATCTGTGACATGCCCACCATGTGGAACTCGACATTAGCAATGCTGCAGCGTCTGCACAAGCAGCAGAGGGCCATCAACGAGTACCTGTCTGAGTATGGCACGAGGACAGGTTCAGGTCAACTTGTTTCCCCCCCGCAACGAGGATGGTGAGCAGGGACAGTGCATGCATCAGTGACACAATTCCTTTAGTGTTCCTGCTGGAGCACACTCTGCGGGGAATTATAGATGTGGCTCTAGAAGCAGAGCAGCGGGAGGAAGAGGAGGCCTTCCCTAGCTCTCAAGGCCCCAGTCTTTCCGCAGACAGCATTCCAGCGGGTCCTACTCAGATCAGACAGGAGGAGGATGAGGAGGAGGCAGAATATTTAAGTAGTTGGGGCATTGAAGGTGGGGATTCCTCAAGGGAGGGTTTAGTGTGCCCAGAAACACAAGGGCTAGTGCGTGGCTGGGAGGAGGAAGTGCACGATACGGTCATCCTCATTGACCAGGAAGACTCGGAAGCTAATGCCACCTCCAACCTACGCTACATGGGCTCCCTAATGATGCAAAGCCTGCTAAAGGACCCCAGGATTCGTGCTATCAAGGAGAGGGATCATTACTGGTTGGCAACCCTTCTTGATCCACGATACAAGGGTAAAGTTGCAGAGCTCATCCTGCCCGCACAGAGGGAGCACAGGATGAAAAAACTTGAGGACGCTCTAAAGCGATACTTGTGTAACACCTTTCCAGGCACTGGTAGATTACCAAGTGCTGACACACGTGCTTCTGAGGCTGCAGGTGATCAGAGGAATAGCGGTGAAGGCCAGGGCCGCTTGACTGATGCATTTTAAAAAAAAATTAGTCCTCGACACCCAGGGACGTCAAATGTAGGCACCCATTGCCAGCGTCTTCACCATATGGTGCAGGACTACCTAGGGGCAAGGGCAGACCTGGATACCTTTCTAGCAGATGATCCACTGGCTTACTGGGTGTTGAGATTGTATCACTGGCCAGAACGTGGCCAATATGCTATGCAGCTACTAGGTTGCCCTTCATCTAGCGTGCTTTCCGAAAGGACGTTCAGTGCCGCTGGAGGTTTTGTCACAGACAAAAGAGTGCGTCTGTCCACCGACTCTGTAGACCGACTGACATTTATAAAAATGAATCAGTCCTGGATCAGCAGCTATCAATCCCCTGATGCTGAAGTAATGGAATAGATCGGGGATGTCCTCTTCTGCATTCACAAAACCTCCAGCACTGAACTCTTCCACAATACCACAAAAGGGTTACGGTGTGAAGGCACTTGCTGCCATGAAAGGCACAATATTTGGCTGCACTGACGCCTGTGCCAGATTTATATCATTTTCAATTTTGAACCGCAGGGTCCAACCCTGCACTCTTCCACAATACCACAGAGAAGTTACTGTATTATGATGGCACTTGCAGGCCTGGCACCAAAAGCACAATATCTGGGTGCACTGACGCCTTGACCAGAATCATATCTTTTCAATATAGGACCACATGGTCCACCCCTGCATTCTTCCACAATACCACAGAGGGGTTACTGTATGATGACACTTGCTGGCCTGGCACCAAAGGCACAATATCTGGGTGCACTGACGCCCATTACCAGATAAAAACCTTTTCAATATAGGACCGCAAGGTTCACCCCTGCATTCTTCCACAATACCACAGAGGGGTTACTGTATGATGATACTTCCTGGCCTGGCACCAAAGGCACAATATCTGGGTGCACTGACGCCTTGACCAGAATCATATCTTTTCAATATAGGACCATATGGTCCACCCCTGCATTCTTCCACAATACCACAGAGGGGTTACTGTATGATGATACTTGCTGGCCTGGCACCAAAGGCACAATATCTGGGTGCACTGACGCCTTGACCAGAATCATATCTTTTCAATATAGGACCACATGGTCCAGCCCTGCATTCTTCCACAATACCACAGAGGGGTTACTGTATGATGATACTTGCTGGCCTGGCACCAAAGGCACAATATCTGGGTGCACTGACGCCTTGACCAGAATCATATCTTTTCAATATAGGACCACATGGTCCCCCCCTGCATTCTTCCACAATACCACAGAGGGGTTACTGTATGATGATACTTCCTGGCCTGGCACCAAAGGCACAATATCTGGGTGCACTGACGCCTTGACCAGAATCATATCTTTTCAATATAGGACCACAAGGTTCACCCCTGCATTCTTCCACAATACTACAGAGGGGTTACTGTATGATGATACTTGGTGGCCTGGCACCAAAGGCACAATATCTGGGTGCACTGACGCCTTGACCAGAATCATATCTTTTCAATATAGGACCACATGGTCCACCCCTGCATTCTTCCACAATACCACAGAAGGGTTACTGTATGATGATACTTGCTGGCCTGGCACCAAAGGCACAATATCTGGGTGCACTGACGCCTTGACCAGAATCATATCTGTTCAATATAGGACCACATGGTACACCCCTGCATTCTTCCACAATACCACAGAGGGGTTACTGTATGATGATACTTGCTGGCCTGGCACCAAAGGCACAATATCTGGGTGCACTGACGCCTTGACCAGAATCATATCTTTTCAATATAGGACCACATGGTCCACCCCTGCATTCTTCCACAATACCACACAGGGGTTACTGTATGATGATACTTGCTGGCCTGGCACCAAAGGCACAATATCTGGGTGCACTGACGCCTTATTTTGCTTTTTATAATCTATATATTTGTATTGCCCTTGAAAAAGTCTATTTATAGACGAAACGCGTTGGGCTTTGTGCATGTTATGCTATTTTATTCATCTTTTTACTTTGGAATAAAAGTTTTTTATCCTACACCCATCTTCTTGTCAATTTTGGCGATTCCAACACCCGTGATTCATTGGAATAGACCAACGGGGATTTATTTCAGACGCTGAGGTTTTCCAATTTTCTTTTCCTGACAATATCTGGGTGCACTGACGCCTTAACCAGATGCATATCTTTTTAATATAGGACCGCAAGGTTCCCCCCTGCATTCCTCCACAATACTACAGAGGGGTTACTGTATGATGATACTTGGTGGCCTGGCAGTCTTGCACCAAAGGCAGAATATCTGGGTGCACTGTCGCCTTGACCAGAATCATATCTTTTCAATATAGGACCACATGGTCCACCCCTGCATTCTTCCACAATACTACAGAGGGGTTACTGTATGATGATACTTGCTGGCCTGGCAGTCTTGCACCAAAGGCAGAATATCTGGGTGCACTGATGCCTTGACCAGAATCATATCTTTTCAATATAGGACCACATGGTCCACCCCTGCATTCTTCCACAATACTACAGAGGGGTTACTGTATGATGGTACTTGCTTACCTGGCACCAAAGGCAGAATATCTGGGTGCACTGACGCCTTAACCAGATGCATATTTTTTTAATATAGGACCGCAAGGTTCACCCCTGCATTCTTCCACAATACCACAGAGGGGTTACTGTATGATAGTACTTGCAGGCCTGGCACCAAAAGCACAATATTTGGGTGCACTGCCACTGACGCCTGTATCAGATTCATATCCTCAGAGGGGTTACGGAGTGACGGCACTGTCGGGGACGCTAAAGGACCAATTTTGAAGCACCTATTGTTACTTTCATCCAAAGCCTGCATAAGTTTCACAATAATTTAGCCAAAAAAACCACTAAACTTTTTCTGCGCGTCCTAAAATGTCTTTTCATACAGGCTGCCGCCCCAAGCAGTTATTTATGGATAGATTAAAGGAAAAGCATTTACCGTCATTTGAAACGTCATTTTTTTGTTTTTAAGTGTTTCTATACATCCTAGAAATCTGCCACTTCACGGGCAGGTTATGGGGACCTCCTAGGCACGATATTTGAAGGAATTTTTGGTTTTTATTTTTAACCCTTATTTTATGGAAAACTCACTGTCCCTTTAAAAACGTTTTTTTTAAAACTTTTTGTCCTTGTTTCCTGTCCCCCAGGGCACTACCCGGACCCCCATACACCTTTTATGACAAATATCTAGCATATATGCCCTCTTGGAGGGCACTCTAAAAACCGAATTTTCAGCCCCCTTGACTTGCATGGAGTTCGAGTTCGGGTTCGGGTTCGGACCCGAACATATGGGAAGTTCGGGTTCGGGCCCGAACCGAACTCGGGGGGTGTTCGGCTCATCCCTAGCAGTAAAGCGGACTGTGCTGTCCTGGCGTCAGACAAGATGGTAATCCACACAGCGGCATAGGACACCCCGCGATTCTTTGGTGACTCCTACGGCCCGCCTCCTTTCCCTGCAGCCGATCAATGTCATTGGCTACGGGGGTTGCCTGAAAACATTTAAGGCCTCCTGCTACCTGGCAGACCCAGCGGCAAGGGGGTACTTGGATTAGTCTCTTGTTTGGTTTTGTGTTTCGAGTAACTATAAAATGGAATAGAAGTGAAATTCTTGGATTAATAAACAATCTACAATTCCTACTCCAAGAGGAGTGAGTCTGGCTGTTGGATGTGGGGTTCTGCTCCTTGGGGTAACGTGATGAGATGCTAAGGCTACCAGTCAGGCTCTTGACCTGAAAAGGGATGGACAGACTAACGGACTAGTTTTGATGCTGGAGCTTTGAACAGAACCCCAGGATGTTCCTCTTACATCAGCTATTTAAAAAATGAAGGGCAGTATTACAATGTTGGTGCTAACTTAACCAGAGCTGTTGTTAACTTAAAACCTCCATAGGCTATAAAGGCTCTGGTAAGTTTACAACTGGTTAAGTTAGCACCAGCTTTGTAATATAGCCCGAAGTGGGCAGACAAATTTGACAAACTGTTTATGTCTGAGGTCAAAATCTATATATTATAGATTATTATTTATGTCCATCAAATTAAAGTCTGTCTGCTTCCTATATACTGTATACATACAGTGTTTTTGCATATTCCTCCCACTGATATTTCGACACTTTTTCGTCTTGCAACCTAAAATTAAAATTGATTTTTTTTTTACACTTTGATTTCTCTAACATGTTGAAACTGCAAAATGTTAATTGCTGCCTTCATCTGAATAAAGAGCCGTGTCCACGTGCTTCCTGCGTCTCCCACATTCCACAAATTTAAATAGCATTGTTTTTATTTTTTTGCCATGTTTATTTATTTGCAAAGTATTTTACCAGAAGGGGCGGAGTCTGGACGCCGACCGAGCCAGACGCATGGTGTAGGAGCTCCCGCACCTAGCCATCAAAACGGAGCATAGTAGCAGCACAAAGATCCTTCTGACCCACCATTTAAATCCCCCCCTCACCAGGAGCATGCCGGGGACCACCCGATGTGGCAAAAAACAGGATCCCCCGACCCCAGGGGTGGTGCCAATTTTCCAGCGCCGCGGCCTGGAAGACAGCCAAGATGGCGGCCGGAACCGCGGTGCGGAGACAGGCTTGGACTCGGACCCAGGGGGGTCCCAACCAGCATCTAGAGCTGATATAACTCCGATTTTGGCCAGGATGGGAGACATGCAGGCGAGTCTGGCGATGGACATAGCCAAAATAGCCACGGAGGTACGTGCGGAGGTGGGGGCCTTGGGCCTACGCATTGGGGAACTGGAGGAAGGCACGGGGGACCTCGTGGCAGCTCACAATACGCTGGCGCACACGACTGACACATTATCTCACCGCATGGACCGTTTGGAACTTGCTCTTGAGGATGTCGCCAATAGATCCCGCCACAACAACATACGCCTGCGGGGATTGCCCGAGTCTATACAGACGAGTGAGCTACACGAGACGGTGTTGGGCCTTCTTAAACGCTTGGTTCCGGAGGTGCCCCCGGCCAGGCTACTCATGGACAGGATTCACAGAGCACTGAGAGCTCCCCGGGCTGACTCTCAACAACCACGCAATGTCATATTTCGCCTTCATTATTACACAGTTAAGGAGGAAGTAATGAGCAAAAGCAGAGAAGTGGAACTGGTGTATGAAGAAGTAAAGCTCGCCCTGTTTCAGGATCTGGCACCGGAGACCTTGCAGCATCGAAGGGCCTGGCGCCCCATCACAGCCCACCTGGGCCGTCATAACATCCGCTATGCCTGGGGTTTCCCGTTCAAGCTCTTGGCCTTCACTGGCGGTAAAACCTCAACTCTAACCCTACATTCTGACCCGCAGCAATTCTTCACCCGCCTGGATTGCCCACCTTTACCGGAAGCTGGTAACTTGTTATCATCCCCCTCTCTGGCACCTCTGCCCGGGCCCGAGAGGAGAGGGACACGCATCCGGGATGAGAAGATGGGGAGACCCCGGCGGTGATATTTTTATTTTTCTTGCCCACATGGTACCAGGTGGCTGCATTAGTTGAGTTGTGAATGTTCACCAATTACCATATAACCCCGTAATGTTAGGCTATCAATGTTCATGATAATGGTGGGGATATTGTCGTTGATGTAAAGTTTCGTAGCACTGTTTTTAGGTAGTTTTTTCATGCTCCGTTGCTTGATCGGTGACGTCCGTTCTGCGATCCTACTGGTCTTCAACCAGGGTCGCGTCTCCTTTCTGACCATCCCCATGGTCGTTCCGGCAATGGATAAGTCCGGAAGTTTTTTCTTTCATTTTTTCATTTCTTCTTTTCTATTCTATTTTCCTCCCCTTCCTCACCTCCTAGTCACTTGTCCCTCTGCCCCCTCTATCTTCCTCCCCCCCAACTGGGTCCTTAGGGGTGCCACCCTGCCCTGTGTCACTGTTCTGGCCTGCCTGTGGCGTTCCCCTCAACTCCACTCATGATACCTGATTGCCATATATTGTCCCAAAATGTTAAGGGACTGAATTCCCCTACGAAGAGGAGATTGGTCCTCCGAGAACTAAAACACGCACAATGTCAGATAGCATTTCTGCAGGAAACGCATTTTACCCGGGCACGCCAGTTCAGCCTCACAGACCGCACCTTCCCTCGCTCCTTTTTCGCTTCCTGCACCAGTAAACATCGGGGGTTTGCGATTTTATTGCATAAATCATGCCAGTTGACGGTTCAGCATGTGGACAGAGATGATGAGGGCAGATACATTTTGATCCGGGGGACTGTTAATAATGTGGCTATCTCTTTGCTGAATGTATATGCCCCCAACACTCCGGAAGATTCTTTCTGGGCCCACCTTGCGACGCTCCTACAGTTAACGGAAGGTTCCTTTCTGATAATGGGGGGGGACTTTAACACGGCCCCTGCGCCAGCGATATTCAGGAAATCCGGAGCGCTAGGTACTAGAACTGCAGTATCTCCTCAGGATGCGATGCTAGCTAGGTTTATGAGCAACACGCAGCTGCTCGACGTTTGGCGACTCCATCACCCAGGTGACCACGATTTCTCCTTTTATTCCCACCCGCATTACTCATATTCGAGGATAGCTCCCCACTAATCCTCACTAATCACCAAATACACCCCAGCCCGCTCCCTAAGGTCAAACAGTGACCTGCGCCTAGCTTCTCCCTGCATCACCTCTTCCCATGATAGACTGCAGGATTTCTCACGCGCAGCCCCCACTCTCTGGAACGCTCTCCCTCGTACTGTCAGACTTTCCCCTAACTTCTCTTCCTTCAAACGCTCCCTTAAAACGTTCCTATTTAGGGAAGCCTACCACCCAACTCACTGACGCAACCATCAATCACTTTCACCTTACAGTCCTCTCTTCCTGTTTCCAACCCCAACCCTCCTAGATTGTGAGTTCCTACGGGAATAGGGCCCTCATCTCCTCCTGTACTGTTTGTCAAATGTTGTTCAATGTATTGTAACCCTGTCTATACTGTGCCTATTGTACAGCGCTGCAGAATATGCTGGCGCTTTATAAATAAAGAATAATAATAATAATAATAATAATAATAGACCTGTTCTTATTGCCAGCCAGGACGATCCCATTGACTACCCGCATGGTGATCGGCTCAATTAGTTGGTCTGATCATGCACCCGTGTCTGTATGGGTGAGACTACCGGGAACTCGCCCGGGTTGGTCCTGGCGCCTCAATTCTTCCATCTTACAATCAGCTGCAGTGATGGAAGAGGTCTCTGCCCACCTGGACAGATACTTTGAGGAGAATGATCTAGACGACATTGGACCCGACGCCTTATGGTTGGCCCATAAGGCGGTCATATGAGGCCACCTGATACAGATTGGTAGCAGGCTGACGAAGGAGAGGACGCATCTGCTGGTGGAACTCCAGGAAAGGCTGGCTGACCAGGAGACAGCACACAAGTCCACTCACTCTCAGGCTGATTTTGATGCCCTTGCAACAGTACGCCAGGAACTCCGATCTGCCCTATTGACAGATGTGGCCCGGTCCTTAGCTTGGACCAGGTGGACCTTTTATGAATACTCTGACAAGGCACACACTATGTTGGCGCGCAAACTAAGGAACCAAACTAGATCCAAATTGGTGACCTCGGCCCTTAAGCCCTAGGGTTTGATCACTACTATCCCTCGCGAGGTAAACCAGATCTTTACTGCATACTTTGAGCAATTATACAACCACTCCCCGGATCACTCCCTCCGAAATCCAGACCATGTGCGGGAGGTGCAGGAATTCCTGGCCTCATGGAAGGGTCTGGAGCTCCCCCCCTCTTGCTGGAGGGGCTCGGGTCGGAGGTCTCAGAGGCCGAAGTCGCATCGGTGATTAAACAAATGAAACCCCATAAGGCCCCTGGTCCGGACGGTTTCACAGCTTTTTACTATAAAAAGTTCTCTCCCCACTTGTGCAAATATCTAGTTAAACTATATAATGGAATTTTGGGGGGGGGCCGGTGCCTCCGGATTTCCTCCGATCCGATGTGATTTTGATTCCTAAAGAGGGCAAAGACCCTTCCTACCCCCACAACAATAGACCAATCTCTCTACTGAATGTTGATTATAAGATATTTACGAAAATCCTGGCCAACAGACTGGGAACAATTCTCCCCTCCATTATTCACCCGGACCAGGTAGGGTTCATTCTCACGAGGCAGGCATACGAAAATACAAGGAGAAACGTGGTCCTGATCGAGAGAGCTCGCGAGACGGGGACGCCTTCTCTGCTCCTCTCTCTGGATGCGGAGAAGGCGTTCGACAGGGTGGGCTGGCCTTACTTGTTTCAACTTCTGGAGCATTGGGGTTTTCCCCCTAGCTTTTGCGCAGCTATCCGGGTCCTTTATAACTCCCCCTTATGAAAATAATCACCACGGGGGCCTCCCCGGAGTCCTTCCCCATAGGTAACGGAACACAGCAGGGATGTCCCCTGTCACCCATGCTCTTTGCTCTGGCCCTTGAGCCCCTGCTGGATAAATTACGGTCCTCCACGTCCATCATGGGTTTACAGGTTGGAGGGGAGGAATTCCTGGTGTCAGCGTATGCGGACGACCTTCTCCTGACCATCACGGACCCTGTCCGATCTGTGCCCCATTTGCTTTCCCTTCTTCGCGGTTTTTCGGAAGTTTCCGGGTTTATGGTCAATATAGATAAATCTTGCGCGATGCCAGTAGGAATACCGAAGGCGGATGTCGAGCGGTTGCGTATCCTCACGGGGTTTCAATTCTCCACCTCCTCTCTCACATATCTAGGAGTGAAACTGACCAGTGATCCCACAGCCCTGATTAGAGCCAACTATTATGTAATGATCCAACGTCTTATAGCTGATATGGACACGTGGGATGCCTTTAATGTCTCCTGGGTGGGTCGTATTGCTAGCGTGAAAATGAATCTACTCCCCCGAATCTTATACTTGTTCCAAACCCTCCCTGATCCTGTCCCTCTGGCCTCGTTGGCGCATCTGCAGTCTCATGTGGACCGGTTCATCTGGCATAATAAATGACACAGGGTGGCAAGAAAGGTGTTACATAGACCGAGGGCGGTGGGAGGTTTGGGAGTTCCAAGTTTGTTACAATATTACCATGCTGCCCAACTAGCACAGTTTGTTACCTTTCATGCACCACCTGGAACGCACCGTTGGGCGGACTTAGAGTCGCATCTTTTTGCTCCTGAGTTGCCGCAATTCTATTTTTGGCTTCCCAAAACCTATCGTCCAATCCTTCGCTCCACCTGCACTACCACCATTAACTCTCTACAAATCTGGGACACTGTGAACCGCCGCTTCACTTTTGCTAAAGAACATTCTACTATGATGCCCTTCCTCCGCAATCGGAAGTTTCCACCGGGCCTATGCCCTCGCCCTTTCGCAAATCTGGAGGACTTGGGCCTTCAGAGGATCCACCACCTCTACTCAGCGGGCGCACCACTTCAGTTTGCGGACATTCAACACAGGGGTCCAGTTGGACCGGCGGACTTCTTTCGCTACTTACAGGTTATGGACTATGCGCGGACGCCGGAGGTCCGTACGGCCGCCACGTCTTCCTTGATGGCGTTTGAAGCTCGCTGTAATGACGCTCGCATCACAAAATCGATGATCTCTTTGCTATATGTCTCCCTCTGTTCCGGCTCTCCAATATGGGGGGACCCAACTTGTCGCACACTGGGAGAGAGATGTGGGGGATACCCTGCCAAGTGAAGAATGGGAAGATATCTGGGACAATGTGACACACTGCTGCATCAACGTGGCCCACCAGGAACAGGCTTACAAGATGTTGTTTTGCTGGTATGTTACCCCCTCACAGCTTTCTCACATGGACGGGTCTTCCTCTGACTTATGCTGGAGAGGTTGCGGCATTAAGGGCATGTTTTACCATATGTGGTGGATGTGCCCCCTGATACGACGCTTTTGGCTTAAGATTCATGCCCTCATCCAAGAAGTCCTGCAGTGTGGAGTGGTTTTCGACCCGTGGACATTCCTTCTTCACCGCACCCAGGAAGCCCTATCGAGACCGGAGAATAAACTGTTGCATAAACTGGTCTTGGCAGCTAGAAGAGCGGTGGCCCAAGGATGGAGATCTATGTCCCTTCCGTCTATGGCACAAGTATGCCTTCGGATCAGGGACAATATGGACATGGACCGTCTATCAGCTCTTGTACATGACACCACGTCTCAATATAGTAAAATCTGGAACCCCTGGTTGGAATTTGATGTGGGCTGAGGGCTAGGGATGTGCGTTTCGGGTTTCGGAATTTCGGAATTTTCACGAAATTTCCCGATTCGGGTCTTTCGATGCGGCCGAAATTCCGAAATTTTTTAGATCCGAAAAAATCGAATCCGAACTGTTTTCCGAACCGAATCGAAAATTTGTCGGAATTTCGATGGACTTGAAATGTGTCAAATCGAAATCTATTGCTTTGAAACGAGAACAGACTTTCCGAAAAAACGAAAAATTTACCAAATCGAAAATTTTTCGGAATTTTCGAATGGACTTGAAATGTGTCAAATCGAAATCTATTGCTTTGAAACGAGAACAGACTTTCCGAAAAAACGAAAAATTTGCCAAATCGAAAATTTTTCGGAATTTTAGAATGGACTTGAAATGTGTCAAATTGAAATTTATTTTCCCTCTATTCATGATTTCAGTTCCATTCAGGATTTCGGTACCATTTCGGTAAGTCTGGACATCGTATATTTAACTAGTATCGGTTATATGGCTGATTCTGTAAATTTTTTTATTGTTTCCAAAGATCCGATAAGAATTTTCGTATTTTGGTCAGATCCGATTCGTCCGCGGGTTGCGCATGCGCGCGCGCGCACATGTCGTAACTTTATTGAGCCAGTTTTATTGACAACTTTTTGAACAAAATATTGTTTTTATTATTCTTCATGATGGCCGCTGTAAGAGAGGAGACCTCGTCATCATCTCATGATGCACCACCTGCACCCAGGAAGAAACGGGCCCAAAATATGGCGTTTGAGGAGATGTTGGAGCTGGTCCGCATCTTTGATAGCAAAGATTACGATTGCCGGAAGGGACCTTACCGCAGGAAGAATAACGCCAGAAAAGATCGTATCCTTGACAAGCTACGCACCACCATTTTGGAGATGTTTGGGAAGGACCGGACAAAGGACCAGCTCAGGAAACGCTGGTCTGATTTAAAAGTACGCGAGCAGGAGCAGCTGAGGCGCATCCGCCGCGTCATAGCGAAACGTAAGTGTCATGTTATATTGTAAAGCGCTGCGCAAACTGTTGGTGCTATATAAATCCTGTATAATAATAATAATGTGCTTGCATGTGCTAATGTGCACAGAAATATGTTGATTTATCTAGTCCTTTTTTCATGCAATGTGATTGTGTATAGCTTTGCGTTTTCACGACTCGTCATACATGCAGTTTTGCCATAGCTCTTCCTTTTTGTGATTTTACGTATTCGTGAAAATTGTGATATTTGATGTATATAGATGAAGTTACAATGCTGGATTTCTTTTGGCACTGTGTGTATAGTCTGTAGTGTGTTGGAGGGGAGGTTGTTGTGATTGAGTGATGCATACGAGAAGACCCGCAGCTTGCCCAATATTGACTCCCACCTGCGCATCAATAAAAATCTCTGCGTCTCTGCTAAGTGATAGGATGGGACATGTAGTTCTTCTGAAAGTGCATCCAAACAGAGCTGCGTTCAATACAGCCTCAGCAGCTGCTGCAGCAGTGTCATTGAATGCTTTAGATGCAAATTTAAAACAAAATGGTGGATTACTGTTGTTGTTTCTGCAATATCCAGTTTTATCACAGAAACTGAAAGTGAAACTGAGGCTGAGGCCTTCTATAAAATAACTAAAAGCAGTCGCACAATGCGCTTTGTACGCACACAACACAAATAATAGTTTTTATTGAATAAACGTAATGTTTACTTCTGAAAAAAATATATAAATGAACGGTAATATATGTCTGTGCAGAGGAAATAAATAAATATTTTGTGACTTTAGAACTATGAGATGGGAGTAGTGGGGGTTAAGCTGGTAGTGGGTAGTGGAGGGGTGTCGCAATACTTTCGGCAATATATTGTATAGATATACCATTTTTTCCAGTCTGCATTATTTACGTGTTATTTTTTGGATTTGGCAGAAGACAGGAAGAAGGCCGCCGAATCTGCCCGGGCAGGGACCAGTGCCCCAGCGGAGGAGGAGGGGGAGCCACGGGCATCCACCAGCGCTGGTATATACTGTTTTATTTTGCAACGACTTTTGGTCAAAAACAGAAACATTTTTTGTTTACTGTATTTTAATTTAATTTTTTTATGTATAGCACAAGAGGAGCAGGAGGAAGAGGAGGATGGCGATGATGGAGAGAGGGAGCCGGTGAGGCACATTCTGGAGGAGGCTGCCACTGGTCTCACTGCTGCTCCAGGTGCAGCAGGAGGTCGCCAGTCCAGGTTTTTTTTTTTTACTGTTGTATTTTGTATCGACTTTTGTTCAAAAATAAATCAGTTTTGTTGTTTACTGTATTTTTTATTTCTTTAATTTCTTACATATAGCACTGGATATGCAGACAGTGTGGTGGGGGAGGACTCAGAGGAGTCGGAGACTCAGGAGGCCGCCAGCTCTGGTATATACTACTGTTATATTTTTTCAAGACTTTCAGTCAAAAATAGAAACCTGCTTTACTTACTGTATTTTCCTTCTTTCATTTATTGGATATATAGAAGGAGAAGCCAGACGCCGACGGGAGGCGATCGGCGAGCTTCGCCTGGCAGCTACCGCCGTCAACTCACTACAAGAACTGCTCCAGGAACTGCGGGAGCACATAACCAATGCCGCAGACCTCCTGGAGCAGCAGTGAGACCAGTGGCAGCCTCCTCCAGAATGTGCCTCAACTGCTCCTGCTCGCGTGCCTTGAGGTCGGACCAGCGTTTTCAGAGATGGTCCTTCGTCCAGTCCTTCCCGAACAGCTCCAGGATGGTGGTGCGTAGTTTTTCAAGGATACGATCCTTGCGGGTGTTATTCTTCCTGCCGTAAGGGCCCTTACAGCAATCGTAATCTTTGCAGTCCAAGATGCGGACCAGCTCCAACATCTCCTCAAATGCCAGTAACTTGTTGGGCAGTTTGCCATCCTTGGCATGTTCCCTTCCCTATGTTAATATGTTGTAAATAAATTTTCTATTTTTTCACTATTTTCCTGTTTGTGTGCGTTGCTTTTCCTTACTTAATAAGTTAATATGTATTGCTTGGTTTCCACACTGTTAAAATTATATGTACATAAATGTATTGACATTTCTATGGACCCTTTGTCATAAATTTGTCAACATATTTGTGGCCATGAATGTGACTGTGCACATTCTACACTTCCTGCCTGGCCAAAAAATGTCACACACTAACACAACCTTGTTGTAAGGCCTTGAGATTTGATTACCGACGTGGCCTGGTTTTTTGTTAAGCTTAGGCGATGTCACAACAACACGGATTTTTGTCCACAGTCACATTCATTGTATAACCAAGAATTTATCAAAAAATATTGATGGCAGCACTGCGTGAAGTCTTCTCCGACACAACCCAAAGATCCTTAGTGCGGCTCAGGTCTAGTTTATTTGTCCCTGTTTGCAGCTTCACACAACACCTCCTCCCAGCTATGAGCTCTCTCTCTCCCGCCGCTGCCCGCTAAGACGCTGCCCGCCAACATGGTCACGTCTTTGCAGGAAGACAACAGCGTGGGGGAACAGCAGCTGCTGACAGTCCCAAGACCTCGTCACAATGACGTCAGTTTTGGAGTTAACCCCTAACTGTGACCAATGGTGGAGATAGGGGGTTCATTGGAACCCCTATCTCCCGATCCGCGGCAGCTATCGACCAGAGCATGGCCTTTCCAACAATACCAAACATGACAATGTTAAAAATGTTAAAAAATTTAAATAAAAAAAAAATACAGGTTTTTTGTTTTGTTTTGTTAATGCAGCAATATTGTTGCCATTTCAATTATAATGTGAACAATGATGCTGCACTAAGGATTTTTGTATGGGGTGCGTTTGTTAAAAATAGTGTAATTGTCACCCAAAAAAATATAACAAGTCCCCTTTTCAATTTTTTTTAACAAACGCAACTCATAAAATATAACCGCAAACACTCGCATGTTAAAATGTGAAAAAAACACTTTACACCTTGTAAAACAAACATTGAAAATTCTAATTTTATTGCATTTTTTGTTATAATATACAGACAGGACATGACGCATACATATGATAATGATATATTATGAATCATCTGCCGAGTCTGCCGGAAAGAACGATATATAACATGTCTGGGTCATATTATAAAATAAGGCTTCAAAACGCGTTTAAACAAGAGGAGCGAAACTGTTAAAAATTAGCTCAGCAGCAGACCGCAGTGCCGCACACAGGCGTGAAGGGAAGCCGTGAAATGCCTCAGCAGCGAAAGGGTTAATTTATATTTTTGTCTGTTTTAAATCATTTTATTTTATTATTTTTTTTCATTTCAAATCATTTTGATCAACTATTTTTCCGTTTTAAAACATTTTTGTTCTGGTTTTTATTTTTAAAGTCAGACCATTCACGATAGAATGAATTATCGGATCCGAAAAACAAACCAAAAATTTATTATAAAAAAAATATATAAAGTATAAAAAAGTAAACCATAGTACTTTACATCAAAATGAATAGAGTTAGAGACTTTGAAACGAGGAGAACAGACGTTCCGAAAAAAAAGAAAATTTCCGAAATCACGAAAAGTCGATACAAAAAACGAGCAAAGTGACACGAAAATACAAAAAATGGTCGATATTCCAAAAAAATGTACACAATCGAAAATTTTAAACATCAGAACAAATCGAACCGAAAAAAAAATCGGTGCACAAGCCTATTAATATCTGACATCCCGATGTGAAACATCAGGACTTTTGCATTAGATTTCGACCATTTTTATTTTTTTAACTTCTGGATAGTCGAAAATCGATCTATCCAAAAAGTCCCAATGTTTCACATCATTCTGAACTTTGTTTGGATAGAGTAAGTCCGTGGGCGTGTGGCCGTTAAATGTATATACCAGTGGCGTCGTAACATGGGGGCGGGGGTGCGGCCCGCACCAGGTGACACCCGCCTTTAGGGTGACACCGTCACCCTAAGGGCGGGTGTCTCACCCTCCGCCGCGTTTTTCGCTCCCTGCGAGCGTCCGAAGCATGCAGCTTCGGCGCTCGCCTGGAGGAAACACGTCACCAGCCAATCGCAGCTGGTCACGTGGCTCCCCCTGGCGAGCGCCCAAGCTCCGCGCCGCCGGACGCTCTGAGGGAGCGAAAAAGGCGGCGGAGGTGAGCTGGGGCCATTATCATGAGGTGCTGGGGCATTCCATGTGCTGGGGCAAATCCATGAGGAGCTGGGGCATATCCATGAGGAGCTGGGGCTTTCCATGTGCTGGGGCATATCCAGGAGGAGCTGGGGCATATCCACGAGGAGCTGGGGCAAATCCATGTGTGAGCTGGGGCATATCCACGAGGAGCTGGGGCATGTCCACGAGGAGCTGGGGCAAATCCATGTGTGAGCTGGGGCATATCCACGAGGAGCTGGGGCATGTCCACGAGGAGCTGGGGCATGTCCACGAGGAGCTGGGGCATATCCATGAGGAGCTGGGGCAAATCCATGTGTGAGCTGGGGAATATCCACGAGGAGCTGGGGCAAATCCATGTGTGAGCTGGGGCATATCCACGAGGAGCTGGGGCATGTCCACGAGGAGCTGGGGCATGTCCACGAGGAGCTGGGGCATGTCCACGAAGAGCTGGGGCATATCCACGAGGAGCTGGGGCAAATCCATGTGTGAGCTGGGGAATATCCCCGAGGAGCTGGGGCAAATCCATGTGTGAGCTGGGGCATATCCACGAGGAGCTGGGGCAAATCCATGTGAACTGGGGCATGTCCACGAGGAGCTGGGGCATATCCACGAGGAGCTGGGGCAAATCCATGTGTGAGCTGGGGCATATCCACGAGGAGCTGGGGCAAATCCATGTGTGAGCTGGGGCATATCCACGAGGAGCTGGGGCAAATCCATGTGTGAGCTGGGGCATATCCACGAGGAGCTGGGGCATGTCCACAAGGAGCTGGGGCATGTCCACGAGGAGCTGGGGCATATCCACGAGGTGCTGGGGCAATATCCATGAGGAGCTGGGGCATATCCATGAGGATGTCGGATGTCGGCCAAGCTTCCGGGAACTCCCCCTGAGGACTGGCGTCATCGTGCATAGCACGATGACGCCAGTCCTGGAGTTAACCCCTAGCTGCCACCAATGGTGGAGATAGGGGGTTCCAAAATGAACCCCCTATCTCCCGATCCGTGGCAGCTAGGGGTTAAAGTTTGGTATTGTTGGATCGGGCAGAGCATGGCCGTTCCAACGATACCAAACACGAATGTGAAAAACGTTTGTAAAAAAATATTTAAAAAAAAATTATAAAAAAAAAATAAACAATTTTTTTTTCTTTTTTTTGTTTTGTTAATGCAGCAATATTGTTCCCATTTCAATTATAATGTGAACAATGATACTGCACTAACGATTTTTGTATGCGGTGCGTTTGTTAAAAATTTTGTAATTTTCCCCAAAAAAAATTGTAACGAGACCCCATCTCTAATTTGTTTAACAAGCGCACCCATACAAAATATAACCGCAATTGCTCGCATGTTAAAATGTGAAAAAAAAACACTTTACACGTTGTAAATTATTGAAAAATCATATTTTATTGCATTTTTTGTTATAATATACAGACAGGTCATGACGTATACATATAATAATGACATATTATGAATCTGCCGAGTCTGACGGAAAGAACGATATATAATATGTCTGGGTCATATACTAAAATAAGCCTTAAAAACACGTTTAAACATGATGAGCAAAACCGGTAAAAATGAGCTCAGCACAGAGGTGGGAAAAGCCTCAGCAGCGAAAGGGTTAATTAAAAAAACACGATACAATCGCCAGAATTATCGTATCGACATAATGAATTATTGGATCCGAAAAACAAACCAAAAATTTATTACAAAAAAATATATAAAGTAGTATTAAAAAAGTAAACCATAGTAGTTTTCATCAAAACGAATAGAGTTAGACAGCTCTGAAACGAGAACAGACGTTCCGAAAAACGAAAAGTTCCGAAAAACGAAAAATTGGCGATATGCCGAAAACCA
The DNA here is from genome assembly GCA_009667805.1 of Leptobrachium leishanense. Classification (NCBI taxonomy): domain Eukaryota; kingdom Metazoa; phylum Chordata; class Amphibia; order Anura; family Megophryidae; genus Leptobrachium; species Leptobrachium leishanense. The sequence goes on along the minus strand of CM019064.1, from coordinate 405,615,980 downwards.
TGTACAATTCCGAAAAACGAAAAGTTCCGAAAAACGAAAAGTTCCGAAAAACGAAAAATGGGCGATATGCCGAAAACCATGTACAATTCCGAAAAACGAAAATTTTCCGAAATAACGAAAAGTCGATACAGAAACCTAGTAAAGTTACCCGAAAATACGAAAAATAGTCGATATTCCGAAAAATAAATGTACCCGAAAACCGAATCGAGCCGAACCGAATCGAAACAGAAAGCAGTCGAAACGAGCCGAATCCAAAAGTTAAAAAATTCGAAAAATCGAATCGAATCGAAAAAAAAATCGGTGCACATCCCTACTGAGGGCTGGACTGTCTGACTTTCTGGCGGGTTGTAATATCCGGGTTTTTTACTCCTTTGGGGCGGCACCCTATCCCCTTCCCCCCCTCCCCTTCTCCTGTGGTCTTTTCCTCTTTTCCTTTCCTCTATGTTTGTGTTATCTTCGATCTTCTTCTTATTTTTTCTTTTCCCCCTCTTGGGGGAACCATCCCTGCGGTCTTATGGCAGGGGCTTCTCGGGGTTAACCAGTAGCAGTCTCTAAGAATGTGTTTTTGTTGTATGATGTCCTTTTTGTCTTTGAAATATGGAAAAATAAAGAATTAAAAAAAAAAAAGTATTTTACCAGGAAAGACACATAGCGATTTCTCTTGATGTTCGTGAAGATCAGCTCTGTGGAGTATTAAAGATCACGGTTACGGTAGTTCCACGGCTATTGTTCTATCGCAGTTGCAGAGCATTTTAGTTTCTTTCTGTAACTGGGCTCTGAGCTCTGAGTAGTACTCCTTTGTGGTCGCTGTTTTGGCATCAACTTTTGCTGTGCAGATCGTCTGGTGAGGAGCAGTGATTAAAGCGCCTTGCTCAGGGGTCCCAACAAGAAGCAAGCCGAAGCTGCTTCCCTAAGACACAGTAGTTGTTCTGCAAGGAGAGTGTGATTATAGCTGTACCCAAGATCAGAGACAAACCTCAGTGTAAGGGTGAACATAGAATGAAGCTTTATTATGATGTTCTCTTTTATACACAGTTTTTGGTAAGAAAATAAGCCACACTAAGTGGAAATACCCCCGGTGCCGCCTGACTCCTCCCTGCACTTTTCGACATTACATAATCTCAGTGTGCTTTGTCAACATGTCATCATCCATTCCCACTGCCCTCTAGCTGACCCTGAGGGTGTAACTAAAACAGGATGATACAACAAGGAATAAACATGTTTACATAACTATATACAGTATTGAATAACCAAGTAATAACACATTGATAAACAGTAAGATGGGACATATCGCCTAAGTGGTTGCTTCAGTTAGCACTGGAATAAACACAGCTCAAAAGCAAGCAGTAAAATTAGGTTTTATTTCAGTTTTGAGTTACCATTGAAATCATGTTGATTCTCTTAATACAGGTTTATCCCAGATTCATTTTGATAACACCTTGGTGTTCATGATGCTATTTTTTTTTAGGTATTTTACAAACCTTAGGCCAGGGATCAGCAGCCTTGGCCTTCCAGATGTTTTGGAACTACATCTTCCATGATGCTCAGCCACTCACTAGGTTGGCCGAGTTTCATGGCAAATGTAATGCCAAAATATCTGAAGGGCCAAGGTTGTTGACCCCTGCTCTAGGCAACGATTATCAAGTGTATTTATTTAGAGATCTTATGGCACTTTAATTATACTCAAATGGAAGATGTATCTGATAGCTGTACAACTTATTACTAATAATTCTATGTGCTGATTTTTTTTATTATTTATTTTTTTAAAAATCTGATTTACACTGATACACACCACACATTACTGTGTTTTTTATTGCTGTGGAGCTCTGTGATACGCTTATACGCACTGCACATTGCTGTGAGTTTTATTGCTGTGGAGCTCTGTGATATGCTCATACACAGCACATATTATTGTGAGATTTATTGCTGTGGAGCTCTGAGTTACACATAGTCCATCCCATTTTTAATGTAATTTAAACTGAGGAGGTCGTAGTGAACCTGGAAAAAATGGGACACTGTCTGGAGTCAACATTTTGGGCCTGGAGGGGACCAATGCATGTTGATAGGAGGGGGGACAAAATATGTTTTTGCCTAGGTTGGGGGGCATCGTGGTTCCTGCACCTGGGCCCTGAGGTTTCTAGTTACGCCTGTGTGTGTGTGTACAGGTATTTATATGTAAGTGTGTGTGTGTGTGTGTGTGAGAATACAGGTATTTATATGTAATAGTGTGTGTGTGTGTATACACAGGTATTTATGTGAAATTGTGTGTGTGTGTGTGTGTGTGTGTGTATACACAGGTATTTATATGTCTATGGTGAATTTGTGAAGATGTAAGCTTGTACAGATGTTTGAAAATTCTGTATTTGTGTTGATGCATGGTCTCAGTTTTTGGGTATGTTTATGTAGGTGGATGCTTATGATATTTTTGTAGTATGGGGGGGGGGTGTAGGGGTGTGGAAGGAAATATATATGTTGTGTGCCTGAAAGTAGTTGACAACATGTGTACACAGGGATCAAATCCTAAATAAAGAAGTGAGGAAACTCACCAATTAACAACTATAATCTCGCACTTACAAAAATATTATATTTGAATGTGTTTGTGTTATTTATGTATATATGTGATTTTAGCACAAATATATGATAGTTCCTATATTTATTGTAACTTAACAGGGAAACATATGATGGAACACCTGAATAGAAGGTTTCTAGTGTATGGGACCAGTGGGAACTCAGTTCTCTCTGCAAACATCGTAGAAAAAACTGTGCTCCCCTCGACCTGACCCCTGTGTGTACATTTAAGTATTGCATTTGGAAGTCATATCTGACATATCATATTTTTCTTTCAATCTGGCTTCTCCCATTACCTCCACTTGTTTCTCTCTTTATCTCTGACCAGTGCCCCTCCTCAGAAACCCAACTAATGACTCTGTCTGCCATTCCATCTTTTTTTTCCTCTCATTCTATAATCACTCTGCCCTTTGTTTCTCTTCCCCATTTCCATTCAGCCAATGGGAGGACTAGCAAAAAGTAAAGTAAAAACTATTTTTTTGTGACTTATTCCACACCATTACATCCAACCCAACCCTTTTAAATATTCAGAGACAATGGACAGGGAAGTGATTGATTTAATAGGGAAACTTTTGTCATTTATTTTGGATCATAACTTTTTATTGTTTGATGGAAAATTCTACAGACAAGTAAGAGGAATTATTATGGGCACGGCGGTGGCGCCATCTGACGCCAACCTATATCTAGGTATTTGGGAGAGGGTTGTAGTATTTAATGAGGCCAATGAACCATTCATCTGCCATATTATTTTATGGAAGAGATTTATTGATGATGTATTCATTATATGGGGTGGTTCAATAAATGACTTTGAGCAGTTTGTAGCCAATCTTAACATCAATGATTTAAATCTAATATTTCCCTCGGAAATTCAAACAGAACAGCTTAATTTCGTGGATGTTACCATCCATGAGATTGGCAACCGTTGTAGTACCACTATTTTCAACAAACCAGCAGGTCGGATATTAGAACTAAAAAGACTGAACTCCCTGTTCCTGAACATTTTATATGTAGTGGAGATGACTTTTCACAGTTACGTTATCAGGTAATTGATGAAGTACCTAAATTGACAAGAGGTGGGGACAGAGAAAAATTACTTAAGAGAAAAGAACTATATTGGATCCATCATCTTAATACTCTTTCCCCACATGGCCTTAATAGAGAATCAGATTTCTCACATTTTCTATAAATGATTACGTGTATCTTACAAAAATTATTTTTAACCACAATTCAAAATAAAAATTAAAAATCATTAACTTTCCTTTATCTTTGCAGATTTAAGCGTGAGGAATGGTTAGGAATAGCAGGGTTACTGCAATAGTAAGGTGTTTCTCCTCCTTCCTTTTATATTAAGACCTGTAGACTTGTTTTTCTCATAGGTGAATCTATGTCTACGATCTGATCTATTGTTAATACATAATGAATTCATAATATGATTGATGCTAATGTGGTAATTAAGGAATCAGTATGTAGACACTTTGTTTTTAATTATTGGGTTAGTATACACGGATCGGTTGCAATTATTAATTGATTGTTTGATTGACCTGTGATACTATTTATTTTCAGTTGTGTTATTGTGATTTAGGCTTGACAAAGACCAGTTGTGGTCGAAACGTTGCCTTGCTTTCTTGGTGTTGGATTAAATCCATTTGAATTACATTGTGGATTCTGGAGTGCTTGTAAATTTACAGTATCAATAGAGATTCTAAAGTTTGTAGAGATGCCCTCAATATTAGACCTTTTAAAATTGGACTGTTCTTTAACTGCTGAACTAAAGGGCTAATCTATTTGATGGCCTGTTCATGTGGAGCACTATATGTCGGAAAAACAATTTAAGAGTTCCGAAGGAGAATCATGGACCATGTTAATTCAACCAAGAGGAAATTAGAGACCTTGGTCTCACGCCATATCAACTCATGTCACAGAGATTTGTCTAGCGTGAGTTTTATGGGTCTGGAGAAAGTGACACTGGGCCCTAGAGGTGGAAATCTAGATATAATGCTACTGAAGAGAGAATGCTTTTGGTATTTACCAATTGAAGGCTTTAGGAGGCCTTAATAAGGGTTTCTCTTTCTCCCCCTTTTTATAACTAAACTGTATCTCTATTTTTGTATACACCTAGTACTACAATCTAGAGACCTTCAGTAATATTGGAGGAGACGGGAAGGAAATACTGTCTCTCTAATGAGGAATGAATATACCTTCAAAATAATAAATAAATGAAAATAAGAAATTAAATATTGAACAAGGACATATGGATTTGGACTCTTTGACCGTCTAGGGAAACGATGTATTGTTTGGCTAAATTTGTACATATCTGTATCCTCGTCCCCATCATAAAAACTGAGGCAATTTAGAAGGATCCAGATAAACATTAACAAAAACAACATAATTAATATAAATACCTATATATAAAAATATTGGTTATCTGACTAATAACTTTTTGTGTTCATGCCACCCAGGACATACTTGAAAACGAGAGAAATCTCAATGTATCCTTCCTGGTAAAATACTTGCTCAAAAAAAAAAATGCAGAGCAATCCCTCTTGATACTTGCGGCAGTGCTAACTTGCCATCGTGAGTATCACCTCCTGAAGTCCATAGGACTCCATTGGCGGTTGTGCTTCTGGGCCTTTAGCGCTTTGCGCTCTCGTGAGATCGTGCAGGTGATTCGTGGAGGGAGACTGGGGACTTTTTGTATGCAGTCTCACTCTGATCCTGGCGGCCAGAAGCGGTGGATCGGTCCACCGTTCTCTCCGTGGGATGAGAGGTGAGTATCTGATTTTTGGGGGGGTTACAGCTGGTGCTAACTGATTCTGCAGAAGCTTACTCATTTAGCAACAGCTTCAAGCTGTGGTTAACTTTTCAGTTAATTGCTGTGGTGCAGTAATTAGCATTAGGACTTTGCAATCTTAGTGCTAATTACTTAAAGTACAGTAAATTCAGGGATGCCGAGCACAATCCCTGATGCGCTAACTGGTTTTTTAACCTGCTAGCATTCTGAATGTAATATGGGGGTCCTGCGCTAAAGCCACTTAACACTCACATATCTGAGGGCTAATGCTAGCGTTTCGTTTGTAATTGTGTCCTTAAGGTCTACAGCTGTAATAATAGAAAGGGTAATAAAATAAAATTGCATGGCCATATAATTTTAGTTGAAATTAATACCAATACAGAAGCATATCGAAATGAATATTGTGGCGGATTTCCAGCTGTCACTTCTCTGGTCTTATGTTAGTCAGTGATAAGTCAGGTTAGATAAATGTCTCCCATAATTTGATGAAGAAACTCCTTCTTTAGCACAAGACTAAACTGTCCTGACGTCTTTAATTGCATTTGCGACATGACGTCATAAACGTATGCAGTATGGAGGGATAACGGATAGTTACTTGAATGCCTGCACTGATATTTTCTTTCATGGATTAACAATATTTAGAATAAAAGACACTATAAAAAACATACAAGAATAAACCATATAAAGCATGTTAGACTGCACCAACATAACTCTTTAAGACAATACATCTATAATCATAATCGTAGAAGTATTTGAGCAGATCTAAAGAATGTGTTAAATAATATGGCTTAGTTTCTGTGGTGCTTTGTATTAAGTATTCATAGGGTCTTCCTAACCATGCAACCAGCTGCTAGTTACATCACGTCTGCTCACAAAGTTGCATTCCTCATATCATGTATAACTATCATCAGAACGGCAGCTTTACAATCATGAAGATGATGCAACCACGTATAGATGGGATATTTTCTTTGAATCCTTCAACATTGTCATTGCCAGAATGAATTCTATTTTTCCTTGTAATCTTGTTATGACCAGACTCCTGCATGGTGGCTTTCCTAATGGCACCCTACTGTAAATCAATGCTTCCTAAACCTGGAGGAGGTCCTACTGGACACCAAGTTATAGTCAACACCTGATATGGCACTTCAAAAATGTAATATACAGTATAGTTATGGTGAGTTCCCAAGCATTCCGGCAAGCCAGCCCAGTAGGACAACACTGAAGAAAAACAATGGTCACACCATCACACAGTGAAGAAAAAGAGGATTATTTTTATTGTAATAAGATTTTATTTAGTATTTCATGCAAGTTTTGTACAGCAATGAAAATGCATAACAAATGATAACAGAAACTATTGTACAGAAGTCACATGTTCAAAAAGGATATGGCTGGTGCTGTGATAGGCAGGGTTTGGAAGAAATAGAGCAAGCGAGGGAGTATATTCATTTTGAGTACACTATAATGGCCAAACCAGGTTAGGTGGGGAAAGGTCCCTTTGGAGAGGTCAGTGGAGACGTCACGCATTAAGGGAAGGTAATTGGTGAAGTACAGATCTGAGAAGTCTGATAAATTCCCAGGTATTTAAGTGCAGAAGTGCACCAGTGGAACGTGAAAGAAGCTTGTAGTTGTGAGCGAAGGGGGTCGAGAGATCGTGAGTTCCAGAATCTCAGATTTTTTAATGTTGATTTTATAATTGCTAATGGCACAATTCCACGTAACCTTGTGTTGTTGATACCGAAAGAAGATTCTATACACAGAATCTCCAAACGGCTTCGAGGAGGGGTTCCATGGAAAGAGTGAAAAGCAAGGGAAAGAGGATGCAACCCTGACTGGTGCCATTACGTAAAGTGAAGGGGGTGAAGAGATCGTTTTAATTAATTGTTGCTATGGGGGTCGAATAGAGCAAACCGGTCCATCCTGTAACGGTGCGCTAACGGCGCTACCCTGGAGTAGCGTTTCTTTGGATTCTTTTGGAAAGATTCTTGAACACAGACAGCAAGAAAGGCTGTAGTACCTTGATTCCCACACCAGGGAGGTACTACAAAAAACCTAATTATCACCTCAGCTCCAAGTGGCTTCGTGGCCAAGAGGTCGCTGGGTGTAAACACATTATCTATCTGTGTACAGAAACATAGACATGATGTGATACATGAACAGACGTGAACAAGGTTGCTGAATCTCAATGATACATGAGTTGTGCGGACTGCAGGGCAGTCACACAATACCTGGATACAGATACTGAAAACACAGACAGCAAGAAAGACTGTAATACCTTGATTCCCACACCAGGGAGGTACTACAAGAAACCTAATTATCACCTCAGCTCCAAGTGGCTTCGTGGCCAAGAGGTCGCTGGGTGTAAACACATTATCTGTGTCCTGACACATAGACATGACGTGATACAAAAACATGAACAAGATTGTTGATGCAAGACTTACTTTTGAGACATACAAAGCGGGAACACTTGTGTTCATTAGCCTGCAGGGAAGGCCTACAATCTAAGATTGGATATACTGCATGTACTCAGCTATACAGAGGGGGAACACAAAGTTCAATAGCCTGCAGGCAGGCCTGTTATCAACGATAGATACACGACAGGATACAAGACAGTAGATGAATTCAGCAACAGACTGGACAGGACTTAAATCTAGAAACTAGGAAAAAACATGACACTGATCTAGACACAAAACTGGATGCCTTGAGAAAAGGCCTTGAAACCAGACAAACAAACAAACATGAAAACATGAACCAGAATATACTCAGAAGCATGAACTTAGCTAAACAGAGGGGGAACACAAAGTTCAATAGCCTGCAGGCAGACCTACTATCAACGATAGGCTTCTGTATAGCAAAGACAGACAAACAGACATGAAAACATAAACCAGAAAAAAACAGACTAGAAACTCAGATACATGAACATGAAACTCGAATACATGAACATGAAACTCGAATACATGAACTAGAAATCAAGATACATGAACATGAAACTCGAATACATGAACTAGAAATCAAGATACAAGAACTAGAAGTAGAACTAGAAATAACAGATACATGAACTAGAACTAGAAATAACAGATACATGAACTAGAACTAGAACTAGAAATAACAGATACATGAACTAGAACTAGAACTAGAAATAACAGATACATGAACTAGAACTAGAACTAGAAATAACAGATACATGAACTAGAACTAGAAATAACAGATACATGAACTAGAACTCGAACTATAAATAACAGATACAAGAACTAGAACTAGAAATAACAGATACATGAACTAGAACTCGAACTAGAAATAACAGATACAAGAACTAGAACTAGAAATAACAGATACATGAACTAGAACTAGAAATAACAGATACAAGAACTAGAACTAGAAATAACAGATACATGAACTAGAACTCGAACTATAAATAACAGATACAAGAACTAGAACTAGAAATAACAGATACATGAACTAGAACTAGAAATAACAGATACAAGAACTAGAACTAGAAATAACAGATACATGAACTCGAACTAGAAATAACAGATACAAGAACTAGAACTAGAAATAACAGATACATGAACTAGAACTAGAAATAACAGATACATGAACTAGAACTAGAAATAACAGATACAAGAACTAGAACTAGAAATAACAGATACATGAACTAGAACTAGAAATAACAGATACATGAACTAGAACTAGAACTAGAAATAACAGATACATGAACTAGAACTAGAAATAACAGATACATGAACTAGAACTAGAACTAGAAATAACAGATACATGAACTAGAACTAGAAATAACAGATACATGAATTAGAACTCGAACTATAAATAACAGATACAAGAACTAGAACTAGAAATAACAGATACATGAACTAGAACTCGAACTAGAAATAACAGATACAAGAACTAGAACTAGAAATAACAGATACATGAACTAGAACTAGAAATAACAGATACAAGAACTAGAACTAGAAATAACAGATACAAGAACTAGAACTAGAAATAACAGATACATGAACTAGAACTCGAACTATAAATAACAGATACAAGAACTAGAACTAGAAATAACAGATACATGAACTAGAACTAGAAATAACAGATACAAGAACTAGAACTAGAAATAACAGATACATGAACTAGAACTAGAAATAACAGATACATGAACTAGAACTAGAAATAACAGATACATGAACTAGAACTCGAACTAGAAATAACAGATACAAGAACTAGAACTAGAAATAACAGATACATGAACTAGAACTAGAAATAACAGATACAAGAACTAGAACTAGAAATAACAGATACAAGAACTAGAACTCGAACTATAAATAACAGATACAAGAACTAGAACTAGAAATAACAGATACATGAACTAGAACTAGAAATAACAGATACATGAACTAGAACTAGAAATAACAGATACATGAACTAGAACTCGAACTAGAAATAACAGATACAAGAACTCGAACTAGAAATAACAGATACAAGAACTAGAACTAGAAATAACAGATACATGAACTAGAACTAGAAATAACAGATACAAGAACTAGAACTAGAAATAACAGATACATGAACTAGAACTCGAACTATAAATAACAGATACAAGAACTAGAACTAGAAATAACAGATACATGAACTAGAACTAGAAATAACAGATACAAGAACTAGAACTAGAAATAACAGATACATGAACTAGAACTAGAAATAACAGATACATGAACTAGAACTAGTTCCTCCTATTGTGGAGGAAAATAGATGCAAATGTGTAACTTTGGCCGCAGATATCACGCTTGAGAAAAGTGCAGTACCCACTAGGGTCCAGCTGTGAGGCCGTAACCGATAAGGGAACGTCACGTGAAATAAGGATGGGGGTCCCACGAACCTTGCCAGCTGCAGACTTACTGAAGTAGCCAGTGGGGTATTTCTGGCTCTTAGGCTGGGTTCACACCTAAGCGTTTTTAATACGCGCGTTTTAACGCGTGTTTTTCACCGGCGTTTTCCTTGCGTTTCACGAGCGTTTTGCAAAAATGAAACGCGCGTTGTACGCGCATTTTGTGATTGACTACGGAGGGGTCCAATAGGAAACTTACTGTCTTAATTACGGAGGCGACCAATGAAAAAGTCCTCCCTGTGCACGAACCAAAGATGCAAAATGGAGATCTGCCCAAGACGCACCATTGCAACAATCGCAGCTTTCCACTATCTGCGCTTGAGGAGAAGGAGGCAGGCGATGGCCAGGCGACGCTACCGGGTGCATCCGACCATTGCAGACCGACAACGAGGTCAGGTCTGGGCGTTGTTTGCAACTCTGCGTGCACACGAGGAGAAGTTTATGCAATACACACGGTAAAGAGGTTAGTACATGTACCCTGCTTTTATTGTTGTTGTGTCCCATATGATGGCACCATCAGAGATTTGATTTGCTATTAATTCCCCTTTTTGTTTTTTTATTTTATTTTACAATAGTTTTGATGAGCTGCTGGACTTGATGTCCCCCACCTTGCAACGGCAGGACACCTTCATGCGTGAGAGCATTGCACCGGTGGAAAGATTGCTGATTACGTCAACTAACATCACTACACACATAATACAGTGCGATGTGCTGTCGGGGTTATTCAAAGAGAATCAAGCCGTCACTGCATGTTTGGTTACTTTTCATCCAATACGGAGCAGATCGGCGATCCCTTCACCTACCCTGCGGTGGTTTCAGCAAGTGCCACAGGGCCGATGTAGTGTAGGGAAAAGCCGCCGCAAACCTGCTGAACACTCACCCCATAACCCGGCAGTTGCTTGCCCAAACCCTGCAAAAACATCTGGATTAACCCCGCCGAACACACCGGAGAAACCCGAGCACCAGTCGATCAGAACGCAGAGCAGCCGCCGGTCAATAAAATAAATAAAGAGACTTTTTACTGTTGCTTTTTAAACCAAGAACGGTTTATTCTACAAATATGTAGAACAAAAGGTAAATATTATCATAAATTATAAAAATAAAACCACATAATGGCAGGGCAGTTCACCACATATTGCCAAAACAAACAAAAAACAGCCAACGGCAAAGGCATTTTCCCTCCTCAGCAAGGTAAAGAAAATGAAAAAGGTGCCTAGGGATACAGAGATTATAAATTCTGATAGTGATGCTCGTCACCCTGCATCTCCTCCCTCCTTCCACAGCTGGGTGTGGGATATCTGAAAGGGGGCTGTGTGTGTGAGTACCATGTTTCAGGGGGGTGGTGCATGGGTGTTTGTGGGTAGTAGGTGGTAGGTGGAGGAGTGTGTGTTGTAGCTTGTGTATGTTGTTGGGAGGAGCGTTCTTCAGGTGGAAGGAAGGAGTCGAGGGCACGGGTGATGGCATCACGTGCCTCTGTCTGTTGACTCCTAGGCACCCTTTTCATTTTGTCCTCCAAGCTGAGGAGGAAATGGGCCTCACAGGACATTGTCTGTACATTCTGCACCAGGTCCTCCATGACGCAGATCACTCGGTCGTCCTCACGCTGGGTCCTCTGTCGACGGCCCCTTAAAATTGTACGTCTCCGTACAGGAGGTGTCATGGCTGGTGTGGCAGACCTTGGCACAGAAGTTGTTGGTGCCTCTGTCTCTGTCTGTGTCTGTGTTGTGCCGGTGATGGTGTTTCCGACATTTGGAACGAGGTGCATGGCTGTGGATCTTGGGTGGCCGTGTCCTCCTCCTCATGGTCGTCCTCCTGCCTCTCCCAGCTGCTGTCAGTGCTGTCAATAGCAAATAATACATTAGTGGGTGCATTATATTATTATTTACATGTTCTGTAAAACAATATCCACGACCCTCATAAACATTGTTATTGGTTTGACTTACCTACGCATTTCCACGCATGGGATCAGAAATTCCAGCTGGTCCGCATGAATGTAGCGCGATGGCGCACTGGCAGCCGCTCCACTCCGGTACTCCTTCTCCTTACGCCTGTGGCGTATGAAAGCATCCTTAATGCTCCTCCACTTTGCCTTCATGTTATTGACTGTTGAAACAAAATGTAAGCATGAACTAATTGTTTTTTTCCTACATTTCATAGGTATTTAGCAACCGGACAGTCGTTGGTGAGTCTGCACTATGCCTTCATGATCGGACAATCAACAGCTAGCAACATCATTCGGGAAACATGCTGTGCCCTATGGGATATCCTTCATGATGTCGTTATGAAGAAACCCAACAAAGAGGAGTGGATGGCGATTGCAGACGTTTTTGCCAAGACCTGCAATTTTCAATTTTCTATTTCAATTATAAAAAATATTTTTCTTTTGTCCTGTTTGCGGTATCCGATGCAAATTACTGCTTCACGTACATAGACATCGGATCGTACGGGAGCAGCTCGGACGCAGCAGTATTTGGCCATTGTATGCAAAAAAAACCTGTTTCTTCGTTTAAAAAGTTTATGTTTCGATTAATAAAATTTATTTGTATATAACGCATTTCAGACCTTTTTGTATTTTTAAAAAAAAACAAATACACGCTGTGTGCTTCTCCGGTTTTTATAGCCATGGCCACAGCAGCTGTCATGGGTATTCATTGCCCCTAGGCCACACATGGGTATTTATTGCCCCTAGGTCACACATGGGTATTTATTGCCCCTAGGCCACGCATGGGTATTTATTGCCCCTAGGTCACACATGGGTATTTATTGCCCCTAGGTCACACATGGGTATTCTTGTTTTATGTACCTCTCGTATCACGTTCTCTGTTGCTGCAGGTCTTCCAATCCGCCCACAACTTCTCCCCGATCTCCTGCCATACTCGCAGCCTCGCTGTGCGGTTTTTATAATCGCTCCTCCGCTGGTCATAGATGCATGGTTTCCCATGCACCAGACGGATGAACAGCTCCGTGTCGCCTAGACCTACGCCAGCTCCAGCTCCAGCTCCAGCTCCAGCATCAGCATCAGCATCCATCTTCACACTCTTCACACAGCGGCGTTTGAATTTCCCGGGGGTGTGGTGTCTTCCTGCCATGCGCCTGGCATGTGCAGAACGTGCACGCGCACTGTTCGAAACCGTACGTTTTTGAATTGGAAAACGCGCGTTCACGTCAAACTCTATGGCCGCGAACGCGCTGATATCTGCTCCAAAGAAGCTCCCGCACTTCTTTGGATGTAGGACGTTTCTCAGCGCGTTCATGCGCGCTGAGAAACGGCCAGGTGTGATATGCCCACATAGGGAATAATGGTATTTCACTGTTTGAGCGTTTTACAGCGCGCAGGAACGCGCTGTAAAACGCTTAGGTGTGAACCCAGCCTTAAAGTGCATTAGAAGATTCAAAATGGGTGTCTTGTACAAGGACCACATCAGTATGATAGGACCTGAACTCCAGGAGGTCTGAGTGACTCTTTTCAGGAATATTTAAACTCTTGGCATTATTGGTGAGCACGTTTAGCTTTCTGGGTGTAGTGGCCATGAGTGCAGCGAGTGATAGGAGTGTAGCAAGGAGGTGAAGTAACGTTCCAATAAGATAATATGGTTCAGGAAGAGTGTGATGTCAGGGAAGGTAGTAAGGGGATGTATGAGCACCTACCGAAGTGTAGCTAACGCCCCATCAAGAAAAAACAGATGGGGGTAGGTGACACTAAACAAAAAATAAATGTATCACTCGCTGCACTCATGGCCTCTACACCCAGATTGCTAAAAGTGCTCACCAATAATCCCAACGTAAAGGCACTTTCTCAGTGGTGGTAGACGTTGCACGCCTAACGAGCAGATACGCAGAACAAAAGAGCAGTTCGATAAGCTAGTTACATATAAAAGTCAAATAACAGTAAACAGTATAACGAAATATCAACATCAGAACGTAGCCGAGAGGTTAGCTCTTAATGTGGGAGGAAACCTGGGCAGTCATGAATGATGACTGTGAGTCTTACTGTATATGGCCCGCTAACACCACTTAACAGGACGGCGCTACTAGAGGCCGAAAGAGCAGGGGTGTAAGGTCGGGCCCACGGGGATGACTCTCAAACGGGTCATGTTGTAAAAGGATACGCAGAAGAGAGGGGACTTGGCAGGCGAGGGGCCACATCCCTGGTACGTTGTCCCTATGAATAGTCAAACAAATCCATTATGGCTATGAACAGGTCCAGATAGATCTCTCAGTTCCATGTCCACTCTGAACAAAATAACCAGGGAAGCAAAGGTGGAGAGGGAGCGGAGCTGGACGGGTCTGAGTGATGAAGGGACCCTCTGTAGTGGGAGCCTTGGACCAGCAGTCAATCTTTGGAACAAGGCCATTGCGGGACCAGGCTGGCAACCAGATCCAGAAGCAACCGCGGAAGTGGAAGCAATTAATAGTTCCGTGGTCTGGGGGGGGCTGAGGCAAGCGGTTGAGACAAGGAGCAGTGATGGCATTGTGCTCGTTGAGGGCAAGGGGACGATCCATGTTGTGCATTATACACAGCTGCCGGATCAGGCCAGGAGGGAAGAGTGTCCTTGGGAAGGGAGAGAGCCTCCAGGAAAGCAGGGAGGTCAACCTCTGAATGCAGTGTCAAAGGGCCATAGGGGGTGCAGACCTGTAATCCGAACGGGACCAGCCAGTTATGTGGGAGGTTCCATTCTTGTATCGCTGATGCAGCATTCTGCGTGATTGTAGTCGCGGGTGACAAATCCTGGTAGACACTATGGGCCATATTACATAGTTGGTGCTAACTTAACCAGAGCTGTTGTAAACTTCCCAGAGCCATTATAGCCTATGGAGGTTTTAAGTTTACAACTACTCTGGTTAAGTTAGCACCAACATTGTAATACTGCCCTATGTGTTCTTTAACAACTGGGCATATTAAACAGCATACAACATGGGGTGGGGGCATCAGGCTTGTCACGTGGGAGCAAGGCCCTGTGACATCTTTCGAATTCAATCTCAACAGTGGAATCACGTTTTAGGAATTTGTTAAATAAATGGGTCAGAGTGCATCTCAATTCTAAAGAGGACGGTTCTTTTTCGGGCAGGCTCCGCACCCTAATGTTGTTTCTGCATCCCCTGTTCTATGGGTCTGGCCATTGTATGTATAGCATTATGCTGCAAAGTTAATGCAGTGTCCTGGGCTGTTGTAATTTTGTGTTGACAGGCCTGCATTACATCAGCCTGTGAGATCCGTTCCTGCAGGCTGCCGAGGTCATCACGTAGGCCTGGATCTCTGACAAAAAGGACAACTGCAGGCCCGTCATCACAGATGCTAAGTCCTCCTTGGTTGGAAGGGAGCGCAGGAGATGCTGGAGGTTGAGTGGCAGTTCCCAGGCATCCGAGGAGCGTGCGGGTGCACTGGGGGCTGAGGAGAGAGGCATCGCTGCCATTTTATCTCCCAGGTGGAGCATCTGTCTCCTGAGAAGGCACCAAAAACCGCCGAATTGACCTGCGGCGAGAGTTTTCGGATGTCTCAGAGGGACCAGGGTTGAGTGGAGGTCTTCTGGGTTTGCCCATCTCAGTTGAGATTGGATGCGGAAGGGTAGGAGCTGAGTGTCTCGGCAGAGCTTCAGGTCCAGGCAGCCATCACTCTCGGTGCGCAAGCCATGCCCCCTGAAAAAATATGATTTTAATCTGAGCAATGCTTGAGAAAGCTTCTGGTGAGGACCAAAACATTGCATTGCTCCAATTATCAAGTTATTCTTCCGTTTCTACCAGAAACCAAGAGGTGGACTGTTAAAATTAACAAAAATGGAGCAGGAGTATAAACTGATCATAAAATGGGCCTAAATGGGAAGGGATAAATTAACCTGGGTTATTAGATGTTTAGCCTTGCCTGGTGTTTGAACGGGAGGAAATTGCTCTTGCTACAGAGTATAAACATTTTAGTTAGTGAGTCTACTCGAAAGCACTTTCAAGGGAGGAACAGCTGGTCTGGGAGAACCATTTTGGAACTTGGAGAGAGGCATACAGCACGATGGGATTACTATGGACACAACATCAGGGTACAAGACCTCTCGTCCCGATCCAGTTGTTGTGCCCTACACAGACATTAAACACTTCTGACAACTGACATGAGATAGCAATTGTTCCAAGCTTGTACCTGGTGACATTGACACTCAAATGATAAATTTCATAATTTCTGCTTGGTGTTGACGAAAGAGTTAACATGGAATTTACAATCATATATATATATAGAACAGAAACAGATGCTGTAATACAGCACACATCTCTCCAACTCCCCATCGAGACGATCAGGGAAAAGAACTATTAAAAGGACCCAAAAGCTACCGTGAATATTTAAGTGACTTTAAATGGTGTCCCCTCCTCAGCTGTCCCTGGCTACTGTGATAGACCTTGAAAGTTGAGGCTCTCACCTAGGCCAGTGGTTCCCAACCGCGGGCCTCAAGTACTCCCAACAGGTCAGGTTTTCCAGATATCTGAAGCACAGCACAGGTGATATGATTTGCTGCTCAGTGATTGCAGGATTAAGTCTGCTTTCCAAAGGCAGTCCTTAAAACCTGGCATGTTAGGGTACTTGAGGACCGCAGTTGGGAACCACTGTCACCTAGCTCCCACTGAACAGTCTTTTGTGGGTTGGGTGCATATGGTGGCATCTGATAGGCTGCATGCACACTGGTAGTACCCTCGTTGTCAGTGAGTTGTCAGCAAGTGGTTTCCTGCAGTGAGGAGCTAGCCAGGCAGAAGAGCTTTGGTGAAGACCATGGCAAGGTATAGAAGGTGAGTATTACTTGCTAGGCAAAAAAACAGGGAGGTAGAAAACCTGGATGGGTGTACAGTCAGGTTAGTAACTAACCCCTTTGGTCCCCTCCATCTATGCTAGAATGTTACGCATTTAATAATATTTTTTCACAAACAAACGGAAAATACTTAATTTACCAACAAACATACAAAACTGAAACACTCTGTCCACCAGGACCGGCTCATGGGTAGCTGAGTGTGCTCCCCTTCCCTTTGGGTTGATTCGATCTTCCAATGGAGGGCTTTGAGAAGGCTGTCAATCAGCATCTGCTGGAGGCCTTCGGGGGTTGTCAGCAATACACAGCTCTGTGCACTGCCAACGAGACCATGCCTCTCAGTGAAGAAGCTCGAGTGTCTAGACCACAGACCACCTGATACAATATGTTCCAATTTTTCAAAAAATGATCAAATTCTAGCAGCTGATGAAAGCAGACACTGAATCTTGCCGAGTATGTTTTGGTATATCATATTCATTTATAGGCCGCACAAGGAGAACCATGTCATCTTATTCCTGCATCGGAATTGCTTTTATTACGAATCTGAGTAGCAGGAAGTTGAAAATATTACATTATCCTTAGATGCCCACACTAATGGAATGAGATTCATAAAGTGATGGCTTTGCAGCACCATAATAAATAATGTATGAAGAAAGAACTCACCAGTAAGGTTTGTGGACAACTTTTAACAGTAAACATCGTTGAAAAGGTGTATGTTGACGTCAAACAAGGAGTGGTTTGACAGTGATACAGACAAGCTTTTAATGAAAGGAGGAATAAAACGCAAAGTCGGTACTTTGAAATGATCTCAGTACTACGGCCAAGATGTAAATGTTCGGTATTTGGCTTGAATCTTCCTTTTAATTGAGGTTGGACTGAGTTCATAAGTTAAAGGACATTAAAAAAAAAATGTATTAAAACAAATCACTTCGACAAGGAAAACACAGTCACCGCATCCTTGGCATCTACCACATATCAGCATTGCTTATACCGTAGGTTACAGAAGTCCGTAATAAAACACTTGTGTTATATTATTCCTACGGACAAACTGGTTTACCCAATAAAAATAACATTTGCAGAGAATTGCAATTTACAGGCCTAAACACACAAGAAAAGTCAGGAAAATGGGAGACCCAATTAAAAAGGGACCCTCCTCCTCTAGACATAATGAACATATGTCTGAAACATGTTGTTTTATATTTTCACTTTAATTTTTAATATTCCTGGAGAGAGTGTACAATTTTAAAGCCAACCTTGAAAATGTCAACAGAAAAGAAGTTGGGCTCTATTAAATTCTTTGCGCAAACGTTAACGCGTGCGCAAAAACGCATTAACGCGAGGGGAAAAACCCTTTGCGCTGAATGTCGTATTACGACGTTTGCGCACAAAATGCGCGTTAACACCTAACGTGAGTGACCCTGCGCGAACTCTTTGCGAGCGCAATTTAGTGCGCGCATCCTATACTGAACATTGTGAGCGCAAATGCGTTTGTGCGCGCATGGTATTACAATCTTAGCGCAAAATTTAACCTCCCTGACGGTATTCCCGAGTGTGACTCGGGGTTAAATTTCACTACCGTGAACGGTAACCCCGAGCCACACTCGGGCTGAATGTTTACTCACCTCCTCCTGGCTCCCTCACTGTCCCCGCAGTGTGATCGCGGCGAGCTGCTTCCTGGAAGGCTCCTTGCGAGTCACATGGTGCAGGGTGGGCGGGAACCATCAGCAAACTTATAAACAATTCATAAAATATTGTAATCTAAAGTGCAATGTTTATGAACGGCCACTGGGTGGCACTACAGGATAAGAAATAGACCATACATCCTCTTACTCTTGTTTTCAGACCGATTTCAGTGTTTTTTGTTGTTTATTTTATTGAATATCATTTATTTGCATTATTTTGGATAATTATTTTTGGGATAATAAATTATTATTTCGTGTTGTAAACTTTATCGGACTCAATGTATTTACTATTTTTTTAAAAATTTATTTATTTATAAAGGATTTTACCAGTAAGAACTCTTGATTGCACGGATTTCAGTGCGTGATTCCTAATTATTACAGACTATGTACAAAAACACGTTTCCTTTAAAAAAAAAAATTGAGACGCTTTTAGACACGAAATTTTTAAAAAATTAGACCGCCAGGGAGGTTAACGGACAACGTTTGCGTGCATAATTTTAACGTCTTTGAAAAGCTGGTGGTAACGGCAAATTGTAACAACCTGACCGTACCAAACTGCGGATTCACAACGGAGAACGTCGATGCGCACATTATTTTTACTAGATCCGTCAAAAATGACGGCAACTACCTTGTCTTCTGTCAGAACGTAGTCTGTTGTGCGCAGTCCGCACAAAAATGCGTTTGTCTGACGGACTCGCGTTAAAAATTACATTGCGCTCACTTTTTTCTGTGCGCAACGGTACTTTGTGCGCATTTTTGCGCGTCAGTTTTACGAGCGCAATTTCCCGATGGATGAAAAAATGCGCGAGGAATGTAATTTCAGCGGTGATTTTCGTGCGTTAACGTTTAACGCTTCTCGCCAAAAAAATAGAGCTGCGCGTGCGCTTTTGTGCGATGAATTTAATAGAGCCCATTGAATGTTATATGGTATGGCACCAGTTAGCTTTGGCATCACAAATTAATATAACATCCAGTTGAGGGGAGACTGCAGTGAACTCTAAAAACATTTATCGATGCCATATTTTCTGGAATACCAACATCCTTCTAATATCGTTTTAATTCTGGAATTGTTCTATTTTTTCACAGATGATAAATAGCGCTACTCGTAGAACAATAATTAACATTAAAGGCAGTGTTACTGACGAAATTAAGCGATGAGTGTGGGAGGAGGCGGCGGACGTTTCTGTCACTAGAAAGAAACTTATATGACAGTATAGCAAAAACAGACTCAAGAGAAAAGGAATACCGGGACGATGGAGAGTAATTTAAAAAAAATCAGAGAGAGAAGCAGCACTATGTTTTAAAGTGCAACAGTATCGCTCAGATACACTTTGTCTGCAATCTCCCATCAGGAGTTGGATTGGTCTTCAAGGTCAATATGATACGTCATTCCTTCAGGAGATATCGTAGCTTGTACTCAATTCCATCCAGCGACTGGCACCACCATGTTTTGCCCTCTGTGGGTGGTGCTAACTGGGGACTATGACG
Source organism: Leptobrachium leishanense (assembly GCA_009667805.1). NCBI lineage: Eukaryota > Metazoa > Chordata > Amphibia > Anura > Megophryidae > Leptobrachium > Leptobrachium leishanense. The sequence goes on along the minus strand of CM019064.1, from coordinate 405,595,784 downwards.
CAAGTGATGCTCAACTGGCCATCAGCGTTGATTTTCGGCACACGGTCTTGTTAGTCAAGGTTCTGACAACCAATCAGGATTGAGAATCACCCGATCAACAGATGATGTTCTAAATGTATATGTGTGAAAAGACATTAGGCACATCTGTGTCTCTTGGGGAAAAAATTATGAATCTGATGTTTTCTAAACACTTGAGTCTGAACACTCCATATTATTGGGAGCATAGGATGATAAAACAGTCACTATGATGAACGACCTATTATTCCAAAGGCATACCTACAGGGGACATCCAATTGATGCTGCACTCCCTAGTACATCAGTTGAAGGGGGTGAAATGGTCTATCCTCTACAGCAGTGGTCCCCAACCCAGGCCCTCAGGGCCCACTAACAGGCCAGATTTTGCAGATCACCTTGGGGAAATGCAGACTGAATCCTGCAATCACTGAGCAGCAAATCATAACACCTGTGCTGTGCTTCAGATATCTGGCAAACCTGGCCTGTTAGTGGGCCCTGAGGGCCTGGGTTGGGGACCACTGCTCTACAGGATAAAAACATCATTGGCCAATTGGGGGGTGCACATCCCTGCTTGGGTACGTGGGCAGCCCGGTCAAACCTCTGCCTAGCAGCAGCCCCATCCATTCCCACAACATGTGAATCGGTTTGGGGTTACCTGAGGAGACAGAAGCAGCGGAGGCTCCTCACATCCACTGAAGAATTGTGGCCAATTCTCTGAGACATTTGGTAAAACCTATCTGCTGAGCCCCTGAAAAAAAAGTACCAGTGTACCAAGATAAATCGATGCAGTTTTGAAGGGAGAGGAAGGAATTAATAAAAATATAGGGCACTATTCCCTCCCAAATGCTAAAATGGGGACGCTAACAAGGAAAACCTGCGCCTGTAGCTTTTAGGTGTCGCAAAATTTTCGGGTATCGCATCAGTGCAGTAATTGCAAGGTGGATTTGTTTCTGGGAGGGCATAAATTATAAGCCCACCAGTCTACCTTATGACTGAAAAGCAGCATGAGCAGTTATGGTTTGCTACACAGCAGCCTGTGGTTTCATTTTTTGGATAGGACTCACCCTGACTAGAGGTGCCTTGATGTTGGCGGGTGAGCTTACTCTTTTAATGGCCATTAACAGAAACCAAAGCCTCTAATTGTGTTTTGTTTCACACGGTGTAATGGGAATAAGCGCAGATGACATCTTTTTTTCTTTGTTATGCTTTATCCCTTATCCTAGAGTTAACGCTTAATCATCCAAACGGTACAGTTAGCGATCACTAGGGAATAGAGCCCATACAGTGAAAGAAAATGATAAATAAAAAAAAAAACTGCATAAAACAAAGCTGCAATCACCTATAAATTATTTTAGGAACTGCCTAACTTTTTGCATGGTTCTGAATATATAATACTCAACACATCCCTTTATGAAATACAAACCGACATAAAAACCATTTAATGCCAACAGAAACACAAAACAAAATGACATCTACATCTTTGGGTTTTAGTTTAATCCAAAAATATTTAATTATTCTTAATTTTTCAAAGAAATTGTTGAAACCGGTACAAAAGTAGTTTTAAAACTATACAAATTCATTAAAATACTCATAAAATAATCATGTGCACCTATACATTTGTGTCATTAAGTCTTCAGGCTACAAAAGCAGTTACAAGATTATATAAAAAAATATTAACAGAAATCTCATTCTCATCTAGACAATGTTCGTACAAATAACATCTCCTGGACATTACCCTCTATTTTTTAATGTTTGTACCCCATAGTGTTCATGACTTAACCATGGGATCATATGGATTATAGAAACAGATCTCTGCCACCACAATTTGCATAGAATATAAAGCTTCCCTGTGTATCTGGTGGACATCATGGGTGTAAATTAATGTTTTATTTTCAAAGCTTGGATAACTTTCGATATCTTCTTTACGGCCTCTTTCTTTTTAACCGTTTTCTGATTCGTTAAAGAATTCTGTCCCATCCTGAAAAGAAAGACAATAAAAAAGGGCTGCTTTATTATTTGTATGTGCATTTTACATGTTTATTTTTGTTATTATTAATCTTTATTTAGCACCAGCATATTCCGTAGCGCTGAACAATGGGCACAATATAGACAGGGTTGCAATACATTGAGACTGAACAACATTTGACAAACCGGTACAGGAGGAAACGAGGGCCCTATTCCCGTGGGAAATTACAATCTAGAAGGGTTGGGGTGGAAACAGGACTGCAAAGTGAGAGTGATGGACTGCAAGGTGAGAGAGATGGACTGCAAGGTGAGAGAGATGGACTGCAAGGTGAGAGAGATGGACTGCAAGGTGAGAGAGATGGACTGCAAGGTGAGAGAGATGGACTGGTTGCGTCAGTGAGTCGGGTGGTAGGCTTCCCTAAATAGGAATGTCTTAAGGGAGCGTTTGAAGGAAGAGAAACTAGGGGAAGTCTGACTGTATGAGGGAGAGTGTTCCAGAGGATGGGGGCTGCATGTGTAATCCTGCAGTCTATCATGGGAAGAGGTGATGGAGGGGGAAGCTAGGCGCATGTCGCTGTTTGATCTTAGGGAGCGGGCTGGGGGGTATTTGGTGATTAAGGAGGACAGGTAGTGGGGAGCTGAGTTAGTGAGAGCTTTGTAGGTCAGGGTAAGGATTTTAAATTTAATTCTACGGTGGATGGGGAGCCAGTGAAGGGACTCGCAGAGAGGAGCAGCAGAGAATTTAAAACAAGTCATGTCTAGCACACACATCTTTGAATCTAGTAGACAAATCCATAACCCTAGAGAAAAAAGGGGACATTTGCCCAATGTGCTTGACAGTCACTCCTAGCTTTACATTAATAAAATTGCATTTTGAATTTTTTGAGTGTGGCCGCTCTTTGGAGTTTGTAGATTTTCTTGCACCTTGCACCATTTTTTGCATCAGTTTTGCATTTTTTGGAAGGAGTTGCTGGTATCCTGTATAATATATATATATATATATAGGCAAAAAGTGAGATTAAAAGCCTCGACATAACAACTACTAAAGTTTATAAATGTAGAAGACAATTACACATCTCAGCAATTCAGAGAACTGCTTTGCCCACAGAGCTCATGCGCTGCAAATGAGGTCTCCAATTTCTCACTTTTTTGCATCCAGGGTCTGTTTTGACACAGAAACCTCCTTGCCAGTGCCATGCCATACTGGATGGCTTTTTAGAAAAAGTCAGGAGACTTCATTTGTAATGTCCTACCCAGAGTTCCTTGTTGCATATGGAGAATGTAGCACATGAGCTCTGTGGGTAAAGCAGTTCTCTGAATTGCTGAGATGTGTAAATGTCTTCTACAATTATAAACTTTATTGTATATCTCCGATAAGTCACTTTACCAAACTATTATTATTATTGTCATCATTTATACAGTCTCCACAGCGCTTTACAATAACCAAAGGGAACGAGATAAACGGACATAGGATGGAAACAAAAGGTGTAGAGGGCCCTGCTCATAGGAGCTTACAATCTAGAAGGATTGGGGTTGAGGAAGACAAGGGGAATTTTACTAGACGGCAGGATCATTAGTGCTGTACGTAACTATGGTTTTATTTAAACTTCTCATTCCAAAGCGTCTGGCTTTAGTGAGTCACAAATTTATTTTAAGTCTCACTTATCACATTTAATACTTCTAATATAAACTTGGGAGACACAAACTGTTCCACCAGTGACAATGTTTCTGGCTTGTTAATCCAATTATTCTCTGCCAGTCATTTACAATGCTCTTCTCACTGAATACCATCCAATCACTGCACATTTCAGCCATTCTTGTCTCTTTAATGAGCTTAATAAGTTTTGAGCTGTCATTCATTACTGAGGTTGATTAAACAGTAGGCATGAAATCCATCTGGATCAACAACAATTAAAAATGATACGGGTTCTGTAATTACCATTAAACTCAGGGCTCATAGACCGAATATACAGTACATTAAGGGAAGGTTAACCTCCTCCTTTACCCCTCTAGCTTTTTCTAATCTATACATACTTATAATGACATTGTGCAGACATTTCTTGGGCTGAAAATACATTGTATGCTGTGTACTATAGCGCTATGTTCTTGAAGTACAAAAGGCACTTTATTTAGAAACACTATGAAGTTTCAGCTACTTGTGCAGCTTTTCTCAAGCCTTTTCATGCTTGAAAACGGCTGCAAAAGCAGCCAAAATATCATATTTGTAAATAAAAAGCATTTCTGAATCCAAGAAGCCTGGTCCCCTTCTATCCGTTTGGAGCCATTGAGGAGCTGGTTACTCCTGGGGTCCACTGAGTACCAGCCTCTTGGAGGTACAGTATATGCTGCTTGTGAGACCTGAGCGTGCCTCATCGTAGAGCAGGCCACTAGTGCGGTTTGCTTGTTCTCAGGATCCTCACAACAGCCCCCCCTTTTCTCACTAAGTATACAGGGTAATCCAGACGTGGACCCCTTGCTCGAAGTGCCTAGAGTGATGTCAGCCATTCCCTCCTGACGAGGCCGAACCGATCGTCGGGGGTTGCTGCATCTCTCGTGCAGGGATGACTTCCTTGGCAATCAGTTCTGGTCACCCTTTCTGGGTGAGAGCAGGCTGATTTGCATATGGAGCACTTGTCCCTGTAATGGCACAATCGAGCTAAAGCCTTGTGAGACCTGAACGGACCTCACCATAAAGCAGGCCACTAGTGCCGTTGCTCATTCTCAGGACTCTCATAAACCCCCCCTTTCCTCACTGCTTGTCAGACGGTCTATAAAATAAAAAAGATAATATTGCAAAGTTATGTGGGCACTAACAAAAACAAAAAAAAAATTATTCCAAATGTCCAGCACTCCAAGCTAGACAATTGGATATATGTAGCAGCGGGTCTGGCATTCACCCGATACGTGGATGACAAGGTTCAACGGAGGAAGAGGATACGAAGGCAAAGGCAATTTATTCACTGTGCAGGTGCGATTAACATCAGATTTAGAAACAACCGTGTTCTTGAAACAGTAATAATTGGTACATGCAGATTTATGTTAATGCATTATTCACAGAAATATCCTAGGAGATTTAGATTGGGAGATGAATTTGAATCTGCAGCTTGACTTAAATGTTGATTTGAAAAAGTTAAAAGAACAGAAAGTAAATTGTAAAATGCAAATTGCTTCCTTTTGCAAGGCTAGAGGTGGTTTGTGGTTTGAGTAAAGAGACACTCTAGCCACCATGGACAGTTTACCCAATCTTCAAAAGCACCTACTGGTGCCCCGATATCAAGTATACTCGATTTGGTCTAGTTCTGGAGCAATGAAAAGAAATTTCATTTAATGACAACGGAATTCACAAATGGGCTTCACAATGTGCCCCACACATTTTAGCACCTCGCGTATGACAGTTGAGGGGCTAAAACAATTTGAACAGTTGGGGGTCTGTGTCTACAACATGGTTCCCAAACTGATTCAGCATTGAGCCCAGTTGGCCAGCAGACGGCCTGTCAAACAGGGGAATTACAATGAAAGATTATTTTTGTAACTATAGAATTAATGAAAAGTGATTTTCCAAAATCCGCTGGGTCTGGTATATCTTCTGTGTGATTGAACTATACAGACTAAACTTCGTCCCTACATGAATCAATGAGCCTTGAGTGTCCATGACCCTGATGACAGCTCACCACTTGACCTTCCTTACTCCACTTTTGGTAGATACTAACCACCACATAGCAGGAACATCCCTTAAGACTTGCCATTTTGGAGAAGCTTTGACCCAGTCGTCTAGCCATCACTATTTGGCCCTTGTCGGAGTCACGCAGACCTGTTCACTTACCACTTTTCCTGCTTCCAACAGATGAAATGGAAGAACTGACTGTTCACTTGCTGCCTAATCTATCCCACCCCTTGATAGGATTCATTGTAACCATATAATCCATGTTCTTCACTTCACCTGTCGGTGGTTTTAATGTTGTGGCTGATCAGTGGGTGTCAAATTTAAATATCACGTTTTACTTTTTTATTATTTAAACAAGGTGGAAAGCCTGCCCAGAGGGCAGTCTATTGTGGATATACTGCCCCAGCTCGTGGATATTGCCCCAGCTAGTGGATATATGCCCCAGCTCGTGGATATATTGCCCCAGCGCGTGGATATATTGCCCCAGCGCGTGCATACTGCCCCAGCGCGTGCATACTGCCCCAGCTCGTGGATATTGCCCCAGCACGTGGATACTGCCCCAGCACGTGGATACTGCCCCCCAGCTCAGACCCCAGACCAGACATGGGGCGGCTGTTCGAATGCTCTATCGGCATTCGGACAGCCGCCCCATGAGCTCCGTCTCCATACTTACCTTCCCGAGCGGCGAAGTGAAAGTTTCCCCGCTTCCGCTCGTTGAAGGACCCAAGCCGCGGTCACGTGGGACTCCCACGTGACCGCAGCTTGGGTCCTTCAAAGAGCGGAAGCGAGGGAACTTTCCCTTCGCCGCTCAGGGGTTGGATGTGCGCGGCAGCCGGGTAGAGGCTGCGAGCGCAGCCTCTACCCGGCTGCTGTGTGCATCTTGTAACCGCCGCGGCGAGCACACAGCCGGCTCGTGCCGCGGCGGTTGCATGCGCGCGCAGCCAACCGCCGCTGGTTGGGCGCGCATGCGCAGAGTAAGGCTTGGCGACGGACACGCCAAGCCTTACTCTATTATAGTATAGGATTTTAATGCTGGCAGTAGCAGAGATCTATTAAATGTCTGTATATTCGCAGTCAGTGAAGCAGAACATATTGTGATGAATTGTCTACATTTGACATTTCTGAAACACCTACTCCATGATAAACGGACTTTAGGTCTACCTATTAGCATGGACATATCGAAGATTCTACAAAGAATAGTGGAGCTTCAGATGATATGATTGTAATTAATTTGGCTAATACAAAGCAAAATGGAAATCTTATATAACCTGTATTAATTACATGTACCCACCATTTTCCCAGAATAAAGGGAATTTTAAAACCTTCATTAACGATATGAATATAACAAATTAGTCACAAAATCCAAAACTCCGTGCGCTCTTCACAAACATACATCTAAAAAGGTTGAAGATGCCCCACTTAGCGTCCACAATGGAATATAGCCCTAACAGAGACGTAAGCAGGATAATCTGTGTTTGAAGATTTTCCCTTACCGTGTCCGTGTTAACGTCCTATTCTGGAGAAGATGCCATCTCAGTACCCGCCCCGAAACGCAGCACTAATACCTGCAGTAGCGCTTCTGCGCCACCGCGAGTATCATCGGCTCCTGGAGTCCATAGTACTCCATGGAGCCTTGCACTTCAGGGGCACGAGGTTGCTTTTGCGTGATCGCGGAGTGTGACTAGGAACTATTTGTTCCCAGTCTCACAATGATATGTAGAAATATTTAACACCAGCTTTTAGGAGGTGTTAAAAAATTTTATTTCGCATCCTGACTGTAATTTCTGCCTGCACCTTGGAATACCTCCCTTGCTGAGACGCAAAAAAAATTATTGCGCTCCCCATGTTAGGTATAGGAGACGCAGAGTTCAGTAAACTAGCGCAAGCTGTGTGGTGCAAAACCTTTTCACCCCAGTTTAGACTCAAGATCGGAATATCGATGCCAGACGTTAAACTTCATGCTAGCGCTAAGGATTACATATCAAGACGCTACATTAGCACAAACTATGGAATAGAACCCTTAGATTTTAAATAGATGGAGGTTTAGTTGCAAGATGTGATCACACTTTGCGCAAGCCTGCCACAACGTCAATGTACCACATCATGGCAGGTCCTATCTATGCTAACCTATATTGTGCTTTTAGGAGATTAACTTGCTTACTAGGGACATCCATCCACTCCTGTGACAGGTTGGGGCGCACACCTAGGAGGTGGTCAGGCCTCCACTAGAACACATACACCAAAGGGCTGCACATAACCTGGGCATGGACATCTCATAAGGGTGCTACTGAGACCAATAAACACAACATACAAAATTCAGTGCACTCAACCCAAACATACATCTAAAGAAGTTAAAATATTAGGTTTCAAATAGATGGGAGTTTAGTTAGAAGATGTGATCACACATTGCATTAACCTCCCACTACGTCAATATACCCCATCATGGCATGTGCCATAAATTATCTACATTACAGCACTGCAGAAAAGACATCAATGACTAAGAGAAAACCAAACATGAATTAATAAACGAGGTCAATAGAAAAGGATAATCCTTTTGAAGTTTATGATTTAAAGCGGAATGGGGTGAACACACAGGGAGGGCGGCCTGGATTGTTGAAGATAAGAAATAATGGGGTCCACGATGTGGGATCAGTAGATTGAGGTGGGTGCGATATGTAGAGGAATTAAGTGAACCGATGGATCTCTCTAAAGTAATGGGTTTTTAAAGACTGGAAGCACGGGAAGAGGCAAATGTTTTGAGGGGCTCCATAAGTGGGTTGCAGCCTGGGAGAAACCATGGAAGGGAGAGTGATGAGTGCAGCTACAAGGAGATGATAATGACAGATCATTTGCAGAACAAAGTGCCTGGGGTGGATCATACCTGCTAATAAGAGAGGAGATGTAGGCAGGGACATGGTTATGGAGAGCTTTGAGAAGAGAAGTATTTGGAATTGAATTAGATTAGAAACTGGTAGACAATGTCAAGATTTACAGAAGGTGGAGGAGTGTGCAGTAGGGGAGGAAGCCTGTAGCAAAGAAATGCACCATGAACTATAGAGGTGCAATCTCGGATTGTTTATAACAAATTAGAATAGGATTACAGTAGTTGAGGTGGGAGACAATAAGAGGCCTATAAATATTTATATTTTGGTGAACTATGTAACTGAAAAAAGGCACCTATTTGGTTTCAAAGACTCTGCCTGCCTGTGTGACCAATGACATGCCACGGGGGGGGGGGGACTGCCGCAAGCAGAGAGCCGTACTATAGGACAGTCCTCCTGCTCAGTCAGTGTGTTATGTAAGCTGTCAGTCAAGAGCCGAGTATCAGGCAGTGCAACAAACTGACTAAACGGGGGCCGTCTTGTAGAACAACTCTCTGTTCGCAGCGGCTCCTCCCCTTTGCGACATGTTGCAGTCCCGTGGGAGATGGGGATCTCTGAAAATATCTACAATTTTTCAATTCTATAGGCCAGAGAAAAAACCCTGATCTTTAGAAGGAAGTGAGAGATCATACATTTTGATATAGCAGACAGGCAAGCGCTGACACAATTTAACGGAGAGAGAAATAGAGATCAGAAGGGGAGAGGTAAGTCTGGGTGCCATCAATGTAGATGTGATATGGGGGGGGGGTTTGACCACTAAAAGATGGTGGTATAAATGGAAAAGGAGACCCCATAATAAAACCTTGAGGTACTCTGACCGTATTACCAGGGAGAAAGAAGAAAGGATAAAGGCAATCAGGCAAGCTAAAATTAGTAGGCACATTGAGGATCTTTATTTTGGCAACGTTTCGGTTGCACCTGCAATCTTTATCAAGGTGAAGGAGATCACTGCACACCAAATTTGGGAACTTACAGTTAATCGCTACAACAACAGATGTTACCATCCAGAAATTCATGGAAGGTACAGTAATGGTTTCTGATGTTCCTCTCCAGCGTCACTTGTGTTTTATAAATGTCAGGAAAAATAAAAGAACCCAAATAAAGGAGTCTTACTTAATCTTTTGCTTTTCCCTTGTGATGTACGCGGGCTGAATTTGCTGTTTCTTTGCAGCTTCTTCAGAGATTGTGGTCTGCAATTAGAATTAAACAGAGAAGATTAGCATAAGCTCCAGAGGGACATGCAGAGCGAATTTCTCATACTTTTTAAAATGTAAGACAAGGTTTACAATATGAAACGCTCAAATGAAAGTATAATGTATACAATACTGCTTGATTTAAGGACATTTCAGAATAACAGGCAAAATGACATGGTTTTGAGTAGGTCTAGACTTGTAAAAAACTTTAAAGAGAAGAAAATAAACAATATATTTACCCAAGCAACATGGGCCTTAATCCGTTGCTGCCAGTAACATGGAACCAATAAGGGATCCTTGTTGTCATACCTGTTGCAACCCATCGGCTGTATTAGCAGCTTGAGCCACAGACAGATACTGTACACTGGTATCAACTCCTAGAGTCCATAGGACTTCATGGATCCAAATGTGACCCTGCATGAAGTCCTACATAACCTTGCCCTTTCGGGATGGAACAGGGGCCACGGAAAACTATTTGGTCCCAAGTCTTCCACTGCACATAGCAAATAAAAGTGGCAGATCGCACCACCCTATTCACCATGGGATCAGAGGTGAGTATTGGGGTTTCGGGGGGCCACTGATTTACAGTAAGAAGCCGCAATGTCCAGGCCACAAGCTTGGATAAGAAGTCCAGTGCTAAGTTTTGCATAATGATTCCCAGCCATTAAACTAATGACAACAAGAGTGGAATAGAGCTCTGTGTTTCTTTCCACAAGTCGCAGAACTGGTCTCCCACTCGAAGAACATGTCATCTGAGAGTTTGGCTACTTGATTTCCAGACTCCCGTCAGATTAGGGAAGACGACAACATTCACCATACAAATTTACCCAGGACACACCACTTGCAAATCACTAGGATTTAATAGGTTTTAGAAAACCTTACTTATTTTGGGAATAGAATACTTTCTGTTCAGTTCTGAGACAAGATCTTTTGAATGGCATTGCTATACTTATAAAATTGAAGAAAACTAGTTTTTTTCCCAGTTAATTAGTGGATTTGCAAAAAAAACTAGAAAAATCACAAGTTATATAAAATTGGGAATGTTTATTACAAAAGGTCTTTTTTTTCTGTGTTAAAATATTTATTATATTAAATGTAAACATTTTAAATATATTTTTAGTATTGTATCCAGGGTGGATTCCATATAGATGACTTGTCTGTAAAACGCTAAAGCCAGATTTTTAACCTTTAATATTTGCACCAGATTTCAGGCCATATTCCCACACAAAAATGGGGACACTAACGGGGAAAACCTGCACCTGCACTTCTCTCCGTGATACGCACGGTAGCGTTTCACGGCACCTTCAGTATCCCCTCCTGGAGCCCATAGGACTCCATGGAGGGTTGCGCTGCGGGGCCAAGAGCCCTGTGCGAGCTCGCTCGTGAGAACAAGAAGTAATGCAGAGGGAGACTGGGAACTATTTGTCACCAGTCTCCCTCTGCTCACGTCCAGGAGAATCAGCAGATTGGGCCTCCGTTCGTGCCGTGAGATGAGTATCTGATTTATTGGGAGATTCTTTTAGGGAGGGCAAAATGATTCTGCAAAAACTAAATCATTTCGCACCAGCTGAATTAGTAACCCCGAATTGGAGGGGAGGTGACTATTTAAAGGTTTTGGCTAAAAACGAGTGTAAATGGATTTATAAGATAGGGACCTGGAAGAATGGGGGTTTGAATATTGACCGGGATAGAATTAACCGGTTTTAGATTCAAGGGAAGTGATTTACAGTTGTTTTCAAAATTATTCAACCCCCACTGAAATTGAGTGTTTTGGCCAGTTTGACATTGATTTTGATCATTCAGTCATCTTGCTTACAATTAAAGCAAAGAGGCACGTGTAGGTCAGACAAATATAACATAACATTTATAATGAAATAACCACAAATGTCTTTTCTGTGCTCACATCATTATCAGTTTTATTCAACCCCCAAGTGACATTCAATCTTAGTACTTATAACTGTAAAAGGATGTTGTACTAACAGCTTTTAAACGCGAAGCATAGCTTGACACAAGTGTCTTGCAGCAATCTACGGGTATCTTCGCCCTATTCGTCATGGGCAAAAGCCTCCAGTTCAGTCACATTCTTAGGCTTGCGCACTGCAACTGCTTCCTTTAAGTCCCACCAGAGGTTCTCAATCGGATTTAAGTCAGGTGACTGCGATGGCCACTCCAAAATGTTCCAGCCTTTAATCTGCAACCATGCTCTAGTGGACTTGGAGGTATGCTTGGGATCATTGTCCTGTTGAAAGGTCCAACGTCTCCCAAGCCTCAGGTTTGTGACGGACTGCATCACATTGTCATCCAATATCTCCTGGTACTGAAGAGAATTCATGGTACCTTGCACACGCTGAAGCTTCCCTGTACCTGCAGAAGCAAAACAGCCCCAAAGCATGATTGACCCCCCGCCATGCTTCACAGTAGGCAAGGTGTTCTTTTCTTCATAGGCCTTGTTCTTCCTCCTCCAAACATAGCGTTGATCCATGGGCCCAAACAGTTCTAATTTTGTTTCATCAGTCCACAGAACACTATCCCAAAACTTCTGTGGTTTGTCCACATGACTTTTGGCATACTGCAGTCGACTCGTTTTATTCTTTGGAGACAGCAAGGGGGTGCGCCTGGGAGTTCTGGCATGGAGGCCTTCATTACGCAGTGTGCGCCGTATTGTCTGAGCTGAAACTTCAGTACCCACATCTGACAGATCTTTTCTCAGTTCCTCAGCAGTCACACGGGGACTTTTCTCCACTCTACGCTTCAGGTAGCGCACAGCAGTCGAAGTCAGCATCTTCTTTCTGCCACGACCAGGTAGCGTTTCAACAGTGCCCTTTGCCTTGAATTTGCGAATGATGCTTTCTATGGTCTCTCTTGGTATGTTTAACATCTTTGCAATCTTCTTATAGCCATTGCCCTTCCTGTGAAGAGTAATCACCTCTTCTCTTGTCTTCCTGGACCATTCTCTTGACTTCACCATGTTTGTAACCACACCAGTAAATGTCTAGAAGGAGCTGAGTATCACAGTCATTTTAAAGCTGCCTAATTGGTGCTTATTATGCTTTATTGCTGCTCCGTGACATCCACAGGTGTTTTCAATACCTGATTGAAAACACTTGAATGAACCTCTGTTCTTCAGAGTGGTAGTCTTTAAGGGGTTGAATAATTGTGTCAATGAAGAATTCACAAAAGAAACATTTACTACTGTATTACAAAACCAATTGATGTCATTTTAGTTGCATATGGTTCTTTAAAAAGTCCTTGTAGGATTTCATTCTGAATACAATTACAAATGTACACTAAATTCCCTAAAACCCTTTACAGCATTGGGGGGTTGAATAATTTTGAACACAACTGTATATCTGTATTTGATCTGCAGAATCGGGGGGACAGAGTTTGATTGGATTGAATAGTGTGTGTCCTTTTCACGAAGTGAGTTGCATTTTACTGTGATTATTAGTAGGGATATAGATCCGTGCCTTTAAGAGGTCCCTGGAGAAAGGATGAAGACGAGACAAAAAGAATAGCCACAGATTGGTAGAGACAATGGCTTACGACTGGTGGAATTGAAGTCAGATGACCGGGCAGAGGATTTTCCAAAATGGCGCAGGAGGAAGGGCGCATGCGTGAAGAGAGAACGGATGATTGGCGTTGTAAACGCAACCGGAAATAGTGATGATGGGGACAGAGAGGAAATTAATTGCGGTTGGACTATTTAAGAGACATATTGTGCGTAACGTTAACATTCCTGATGAAGTGGTGTGTGTACCACGAAACGCGTTGAATGTTACGCTTCTTTTTAATAAATTTACTGATATTTTATTTTATTTACGAGTGCTCCATTGTTTGAATCCATTCTCCATAATTCATCACGGAGGAGTCGGATTTACTCGAGAGATAACGCAGAAGAGTGCATGGAATCCAGAGTCATGCTATAGACGAGTCGGTACCTGGAGGAGGGTAACACCCTATATTTTGATGTGCAGTTTACTTACTATGATCTAGTGAGTGCTTCCTGTAGGGGGCTCGAATTACTACAAGTTGTGTTTAACAATATCACACAATTCTAAGTTTATGTGTCTAGGTAATACTCCCGTCGCTGTATTTACACTTATTTTTTGCATGATCGCTGAAAGTATGAAGGAGGAAACGTTCGGGGAGGTTCCATAAGATACGTATTGGTTTTTATTGGGGTATGGATCTCACACAATATTGATTTACTTAAGGTAATGTGTTCGATTTCCAGAAGAACAATGTAACTAAAAGTCTGAACTTTGTCTAGTTTATACTTTTTTTTTTCTTACTGTGAAAATGTGCATGTTACCTCTGCAGACAAAACTTCAATTCTCTTGAGTTACTGGAATCTATTTACCATAAATGTAAATATTGTATGAATTTACAGCCTCGCGGAATACCCTTTGTGCTCTACTGTATCGTAAATAGACTTTTCCACCAAAAGCATTTTGTTAAAAGACATTCGGTAAAAAAAAAAAAAAAAAGGTTTTGTTGTGTATTTTTTTTAAATAAAAAAAACCATTTTTTATCCACCCGTATGTAATCACTGTTTTTGCACTTCGTTTTTTTTTTTAACTAGCAGGCCTCTAAAATAGAAAGGACCAGGCCGATTATAACCTCTGAGGGCCTGAGGGTATAACAAGTCCAGTGATGAAGATCAACAAGAGTCTGGAATTTTACCTCTATATCCTATATTTACAGATTCTTTCACGCAAATCTATAAATGGAAAGGTGCCAGGCTCCTAAAGATGTATTGTTGGCTTCCAAGTTTGATTATCTCTTTTTGAGGCTTGCCTACTATAGTCATTGAGGTGTACATAACTTAGAATCTATGCTGTATTTTTCAGCCGACATGTTCTGCTGATGGACAACTCAATAACTTTCCACTTTCCAGACATATAGGAGGTTATTTTGAAAGTGCCGGTGTTTGTCAATGTTACAAATGTAAGAATTCTGTAGATGCATATCTACGCTTTGATAACAATTATTTTGACATCAAATTTGGATGAAAGGTCTAGCCCCTATATTTATAATAGGGATTTCCAAATCCAATCCCTAGGATCGGGATCCGATCTCAGCAGTTTTCAGGGGATTGGCTTTATTGAGCCAATACTACCCTGGAATTCAAGAAATGCAATGAGACTCCCAGCTGGAATCTGTCAGCCTCTACATTGACTCGCAGAGCCTTCCATGCCTACTCACAGGTCAAGAGACAGGCAGGATGTTGCGTGTCAATGGAGAGGCTACAGGATTCTCTTTCGCTTGGAACTTCAGACCTGGCCAGGTGGCGTGTGGAATCAGATCGGGATTCTGTATCGGCTGATCCTGAAAACAACACGATTCGGGTAGAGGGACAGAAAACAGCGATTGGCACATCCCTAATTGAAAACGAGAGAAATCTCAATGTATCCTTCCTGGTAAAATACTTTATAAATAAATATGGAGAGAACCATATACAAAAATGCAGAAATTATTATTGAATCTTTCCTATTTTGTGCTGAGGAGTCCTTGATACCGCTCAGCTCTAGCCTAGGTGCATCACATAGTTTTAATGTATTTACTGCATTAACTACTTCCTTCAACGTCATTATATCTTACCCCACTTTCATTTAACAGTCAGACAATAAGCTTCACTTAGGAGCATGGAAATAGCTCTTCCAAAGGTAGTAAACAGTTTAATTTGTGTCTTGCATAATATGGCAATTACCGTCAGTGGGAGGCACGCAATTCTCGGTTCTTCTCATAGCAGGAGACCCATTTTAAGATGAGGATGGGAGGTGATGCTATTGGAACACTGAAGTAAAGTGCTGATGTAGTATAGAAATACAAAAAAATGTGTACCACACAGTATTTCTTCATTTTAATCACTATGTATATATACGATCCTCTATTAGGTATAACGTAATGTATTTAACTATATACAGGAAAGTAATGGACTTCAGAAGGCCAGCGTCGCTCCTCAACGTAGATATAGTATAAGCCCACTAGAATAGTATGTGTAAAGTGCACTGTAACAGAACCAATATGGCCTTAACGATGTGTCTCCCCATATCCTATGATTTGTAGATCTGGTGTTTTACCCTGGTTTAATTTTGATGCGGCCTATCATTTAGCAATGTCTACTTGTTGCTAATAAATGACGTCACCAAAGGTCTCGTTTTAACCATATTGATTCTTAAAGTGCCATTTTTGTAGGCCTTCTTAATCTGAGCATGTGTTCTCCAGGTCATTTGCACTTTAGCTGTGATGTTGGCTTGTCTTGCATCACACGCTTTTCTGCAACACTGACAGTGTCTCACTTTTGGACTGTTAGGACCTTTGGGCTCCATGACTCTGGGTTAATCTGTGGGGACTATGAATCTTGTAACACTACTGGATTATCTTCTGGGATTAGCTTCTCTAGCATTTCAAAGGTTTACAGGATAACCTTCTAGGCCAGGGGTCAGCAAACTTGACCCGCCAGATGATTTGGAACAACATTTCCCATGAGGCACTGCCAATCTAATGAGTATCTGAACATCATGGCAGATGAAGTTTCAAAACATCTGGAGGATTTACCCCTGTTCTAGACTAAGAACATAAAAACCTGTCAATGGAAAACACTGACAACGGGCAATGCCACTAGGGCCTTGCGGTACGTGGTGTATCTGCTCAGGTCTCATAGGACAGCTATAGCCGAGAGAGGTACCAGCTACACCCGCCTAATGATGCCCAAGTAGGCCAAAACAATCATCTAGCGTGGAAGACGCTTCCTTGGCATTTCAGTTCTGGAATCCTATTTGGGTGGGTGCAGGCTTATTTGCATATGGTATAGTTTCCTCAGTAATGGCACCATTTAACTAAAACGTCCTATGGGACCTGAAAGGGGACCACTGAAGACATGCTTTTGTTCTCTGTGAACCTAGAGTGTAATTCAGACATGTATCCCTTGCTTTGGATGCCTAGAGAGGCATCAGCTATAACCTCCTGATGAGACCTAACTAGATTGAAATGATCACCAGGAGTTGCTGTATCTCTCGTGTGGAAACAATCAAGCCAAAACCTTTCTCTAAGACTTGAGTGAGTAAAGCCCAAAGAGCAAGTCACTTGTGCCATTGCCTGTTCTCATAGACATGTTTTGTTCTCTTTGTAATTTGAAGAAGACACATGCAGGGTTATTCAGAGAGAGGTGAAAACCAGGAGAACTGGCAGGGGAAGAGAAGAATTTAGACCAATTAGCCGATTTGGAAAGTGAGATAAATATTTCTGGTTTGGCTATTCTGACCTAGAATTTTCACTTCTCCAGTCATTCTCCTGGTTTTCACCTCTCTCTGAATAACCCTGATGGTCTTTTTGTCCAAAAATTATGGGAAGGTTAATCCAGACCTGAAGCATTATACACTTACAAACAAACCAAGAACAAGCCATCTGCACTTTGAATTCTAAAATACCTACACTAAACAAAAAACAGAGGGTCCTATTACATAGTTAATGCTAACGTTATACCCATCTGCCAATGCAAAAAGCATTGCCATGTGCATCTCAAAGACAAAATGCAGAGTTTATTTATAAAAAAACCACAACAGTGATCCCACCTGGGACCACTCAATGGTGCCAAACCCACACTCCTCAAGGGCTTAACCCTCCTACATACAAGAAACCAAAAACAGCCATATAGTAATCCAATACAAAATTAGCATGGGTTGTTAATAGAGGGGATGTGGGTCCCCAATAATACACAATTTATTAAGGGTGTAAATAATCAAACCCATAAATACACATGTTAAAAACACATAGATTGGAATATATTGTATGTGGAGAGAATATAACACAGCGTGTGACGAGAGGTGGAGACTCTTAGAAACCAATAAAATGGTGCTGAAATTCATACAAAGCAGAAATAGTTTTAAAAAGTTCTTGAAAAAGCCTGCCATGCAGGCGAAACACGTTGAGTGTGTCCTGATGTTATATGTTTTTAACTGTTTGGGGTGCCTTCATATCCCCTGTCTTCTTCTGGTTGGTGTTTTTTTGCAGTTCGCCTTTGGGAATAATTGAGTCTATGCACAAGATGGCGTGGTTAATTTGAGGCTTTGATGTATATTTGGTGTGGTACCATCAATTGGTGGAGATTTTTTTTCTACTTATGGTTCCCTCTCCTATATATGGTCATATGTTCATCTGACACATATGCAATTATAACGACCTTGCAGTAGGGGGATAGCTAATATTTTTGGCTTTTGATTGATACAGCCACATGAGCAGTTTTTTTAAAACTATTTCTGCTTTGTATGAATTTCAGCACCATTATATTGGTTTCTAAGAGTCTCCACCTATCGTCAAACGCTGTGTTATATTCTCTCCACATACAATATACTCCAATCTATGGCCCTTATTACATGCTTCGCGCAGCGCATTTGCGCTTTTGCGCGAGGACAAAACTATTTGCGCGGAACGTCGTAGTAAGACGTTCGCGCAAACGATGCACGTTATCGTCTACCGCGATTGACCCTGCGCGAGCGCAAGTTCCTGCGCGCATCCTATACTTAACATTGTGAGCGCAAATGCGTTAGTGCGGATGGTATTACAATCTACGCGCAAAGTCGTACGAGCAACGTTTGCGCGAATTTTCGCAACGTCTTTGAAAACTTGGTGTTAACTGTAAATATGATAGTTGTGGCCGAAACAACTCAGCAATAAAAAAAAAAAAAAAATACAACACAGTACAGTTACACATACCCAGACTAATTTGTCAAATTTTTTTTGCTGCAGCACATATACGCAGATTGACTCTGACAGGCGCAACAACCTAACTTTAGAAAATGGTGGTTCTTAATTCTGATTGTTTTTTCACGGGATTCAGCCAGTCTGCCCACCGATTCCTGCACGCAACGATCATTTGCGCACAAATTTGCGCGTCGGATTTGCGCACGAAAAAACATGAAGGCTGAAAAAATGCGCTCGGATCGGAATGCCGCGTTAATTTTCACGCGATAACGTTTTTTCCGTACACAAAAAAAAATGCGCTGCGCGAGCGCATTTGCGCGAAGCGTGTAATAGGGGCCCTTGTGTTTTTTAGGATATGTATTTATGGGTTTGATTATTTACACCCTTAATAAATTGTGTATTATTGGGGACCCACATCCCATCTATTAGCAATCCATGCAAATTTTGTATTGGATTACTATATGGTTGCTTTTGGTTTCTTGAGTTTATTTGTACCCTACACCACTCCTTTTGAGGACAAAGAAAACATGGTGAGGACAGCGGAAAATATAACGAGCCACAAAATACAGAATGTAGGTAAAAATATACGCGATGAAGATGCATACCATGAAAAAACATTATTACAAAATAACCAGTCCTTTATGAAACGTAAAACAAATTGTTGAACTTTATATAAACTGCTCCACATTAAGGCCCACGTCAGACGAACGCAGTGATCACGTACGTGTTGCCGCACAGTTTAACGTCTGTCGTAGCATAGAATCATGATCAATAGACCCACACACGAAGTACATGCGCACCGAACTGCGCACGCACAACGCACGTGGCAAACGGACGCAAGTTAGGCAAGAATGTAAAAAAGCGAAGATGGATGTATAGAGTGCGCCACGTCCGCGTAGCGGCCTGTGTGCGTGATGACGCGACGTCAGACGCAGCGCATGTGCAACGTCCATCATGTTGACGTTCAGAAGTTTTTTTTTTGCTCTGGCTGACTGTACCTGTCATTTAAATTTTAATTAATTTTGATTCCCAGATTTCCCTTTTTTTTTCTACATCCTTTAAAAAAAACGGACCGTGTTGTGGAGTCTACAGTATCTTCCGTCAGTACGTCCGTCCGTTATGCACGCACGCAGAGTACGCTCGTCTGACATTAGCCTAATAGGTTTGGGGACATGAAGAGTCAGGGCAACTCCTGTCATTTAAAATGTTTTTAGAGATATTAGTTCATTTATACCAGGGATCACAAACTCAGAGGTTTCTGAACTACAACTCCCATGATTATCTGCTCATCTATTGCATTGAAAGAATTCTGGGAGTTGTAGGCAATAAAGATCTTGGGGAGCCAGAGTTTGAGATACCGGTTTTAAACTATTGATTTTGGACAACCGGATTTATTTATGACTTGTTTCAAACCTGACTTTAATTGGCACAATTTATACCCTGCATAGCTTTACTTTTTTTTTTATATATAATTATTTTCCACTTTGTTTTCAATTAACAATCTTGACCGGTTTAACAAGAATTTGCCATCTGGTGTAACAATACCAAGATTGTCTGTTTTTTTTTTACCCATTCAAAATGCAAAAGAGCTGAAACAAAGCTTTCATTTGGTCTGGGATAATGGCGGATTAGACATGCCTTCTGTCAGGGAGTCAATCCAGACAAGAGTTATGACACCACTGCAATACCCTAAAACTTTAGTTAAAACTTTTTCTTTCCAATGTGTTTCTATGTTCCTAATTTGCTTGTTTTATTAGTGCAAGTATTCACAGAGGAAGATTATGATATTGTGCTGGACAGAACGGCGCCACCTTTTAGGCCGGAGTCAGATGAGTGCACTATGTGCGCCCGTCCTGACGTGACGCTTTGACAGGGCCGCACACGAGATGTAGTGCACGCACGAATTGCGCGCACTACAGCGGCTGTGCTGAAAGCCTCCACGTTGAAGCACTACGATGGGGCTTCAAAGCCATTGGGATTTTGAATATACAGATAAGGCACCCCTTATCCAGAATTGTAAAATTGTGGAGATTTTCGAACCGTCTGGGATTTTGTGTTTCTGAGGTGCTCGGGAAAGTCGCTGCTGCTCATGAACTTTGCTCCCGAGTGCTGCAGCAGACCATTGCACACACTGGGAGCATCTGGGCAGCCCCAGAATGTGACATGCTGCCCTGAGTCTCGCTGACTCTGGGCAGCATGTCTGCTAAGAAAAATCCAGAGCACTCCCAGAGTTTAAACATGCTGAGAGCTGCAGCAGGAAGGCAACTGCAGTTCTTCTGCTATGATCTCCTTTCTCTGAAAAATCTGATTCTCCTGGGATTCTGAAATGCAGAATGCTCAGGGTCCGGAGCTTCCGGATAACAGGTGGTGAACCTGTACTCAAACTGGTCACAAGTCCACTGAATGGTCAATCTCCTCTGCAGAGGCACGTCCAGAAAGGTGTGCCCACCTGGTGAACTGCTCATGACCTTTCAGTTCACATTTACACTTATGTTGGTTTTTCTCCCTTTTCATGTTTATTATGAGCCAAATAACAGTGTTTGATTATTTACAGCTTGTAAGTAATAATTGTAACATGTGTGCACACCCTACAATAAAGGAATGTGTACACCTTTGCTCCTGCAACAGGCTTACAGTTTAATTCACATCTGTAAGTCACTGTAGTGATAAGGATTTTTATGTACGACCATAAGGACCATAATTACTTATTGTGCGTGAAGTGCTTCTTTATATTAGATTACATTAGTTTATTCTCTGAAACACTTGAAAGTTAATATCTTAATACATGCTCCTTTGTATTGCGGCAATGGTATTATTAAAACAATGAAAGATACTACAAATCTGTTACTCAAAAGACGTACCTTTGAAATTGCAGATATATACATCCTCCGTTCATCATTTACCTTATAGTATGCCTGGAATAAAATGAGAACATAAAACATGAAAAGTACATACATTTTGTTTTTTTCTGTAGTGATAAAATCATTAGGTTTTCTTCCCACTTGCAGTTATGTTTTTATATACTGGATTTTTTTCTCTCTCCCAACTATACAAACCGACCACTCTTCAGGATAACATAATTGATTATAAATGTTATAGATTAAGAATATTGAGACTATTCCATAAATATTAGTTTCGGACATGGATAATCAGGGAGAATTGCACTCATAGGGCTCTATTACAATGTTAACGCAAACGTTAACACTCACTTGCTCCCTATACTAAACATTGGGAGCGCAAAGGGTTAATCAGCGCTGGTATTACAATGTCTCAGTGCTGATTAACGCCTGGCTCTGGTCAGCGAAAAGTTAACCAGAGCCAGGACTTGGTGTTAACGGATTCCGCTTCTGCAGAATCCGTTAACACCAGCCTTAAAAATAAAAAAAAAAGCATCAGATACTCATCCGCTGTCCCGCGGCGAGGACTGCGGCTCTGTTCGTCTCCTCCGGCCGGCGGGAGCAGGGAAAGACTGGGGGAAAAAGTCCCCCCAGTCTCACCCTGTGGATCACTACGCCGACTGGCCGGATCTCGCGAAGCGAGATCCGGATGGTCACGTGACCGGCAAGGAGGAACTCAATGGAGTCCTATGGACTCCAGTGAGTGGATGCTCGTGGCTGCGCTAAGCGCTGCAGCGAGCATCCAGAATTTTAACACTCGCAGACAATGCAGGCAGCATTTTTTTCTCCTTTGCGCCCGCGTTTTAACGCCAACATATTAATAGAGCCCATAGTCTCATGTTTCAGTATGATTTTTGCTATTCATTCATTCATTAACTTGTAACTTCTAGTAAGATATATGGGGGGGGGGGAGAAGGTAACACAAGTTATTAAGAAAACTTTTGGTGATATGTATAATATACATATACTCTATATATCACCAGAGTATAGCAGTACCTTTTTTAATTGGGCAAACTTTACATTTAAGACAAGCTTTCGAGAGTATAATTCTTCTTTGGGTCTGGAAGCTATACCTGAGGAAGAGAGTTATACTCTTGAAAGCTTGTCTTTAGTCCTATAAAAAGGTATCACTATGTACTGCTATACTCTGGTGATTTTGGCATCTGGACTATCAAAGCTTATCCAATCTATAACACATACACACTGGTAGGTTGACCAAGTTTCTCCTCAGGCAATACGAGAATTCAAAGTAAAATATGATTTGCATATTGGCCTTACAACAGGCATAACAAAACAAAAAGCAGTGACAAATAAACACCTACTCCGTTTGGGAGACTCATTCTTAATTTCCCTCACTGTCCCACTGATCAGCTACCCCTGATTCAAGTGGTATATAGGGTTCAAAATATAACAGATATTTAAACAGTGGTTTAACCTCCCTGGCGATCCAATTCTGACATATTTTACATGTCAGAATTGGTACAATTAATCTGCCCCCTAATGGTATAAGCGTGGCTCGGGGGTTAACTTTCAATACTGAAAGCGGTATCCCCGAGCCACACTCGGGCCGATACTTACATGTCCTGCGCTCCCTCGCTGTCCCCGCAGTCACACTGCAGCCGATTGCGCTGTCACACTTCCTGGTTCACTCCTCGCGAGAAGAGAAGCAGGCAGTGTGACGTTGCGAGTGGCTGGAGGAGACTGCGGGGATCAACGAGGGAGCGCAGGACATGTAAGTATACAGCCCGAGTGTGGCTCAGGGATACCGCTTTCGGTACAAAAAGTTAACCCCGAGCCACATGGTTCAGCTCTTGCAGTCTCCATGGCAGGCTTCCGGTGTCTCTCTCCTCTCCACACCCCTCACAGGTGAGGCTTTTATCATCCTCAATTTGCGTGCCTAGGTTTAACTCTTTGGGTGCTGCGGCTACACAGGACACACTGTTACAACACACTTACACTTAGATAGATCAGGACCTCCAATTCATTGCATACAATGGGTGGTCCCCAAATATGTTGTACGTACTTTGTTGTGCTTGAATATATACCGTTATATAGTTTTGGTATAAGTGAGACCTGCACTGTTGAAGGGCTCTGCGTGGTACAATGTTAATTTATAGAATTTCAAGTTGCAATTAGCTACACAGAGCCTGCATGGTCTGCCACGTTGTACAATGAAATGGGACAAAACCAGTAAAAAGTTATTATTAAAACCCATTTTGGAATATCACATTCTTGAATAATAACTCTTTACCGTACCTGCATCATAAAGGTTTCACAACCTGCTCCACTCCCATACTTTCCACTATATAGTCTCTTTATTAGAACCCTAGAACTGGTGATCTCCTCCGCAAGGACCTTATTTCACTTATTCTCCTCCACCTCAACTCCTCTAATTTGAACTTTAATCTGAGCAGGTCCTCCACACCTCTTGGTAAAAATGAGAGATGGTGCAGCGCCACACAATATGAATCCACCACCTTGGCACCCCAGACAGCCAATCACAGGATATAGTGGTTTCCCCTACACCAAATGAATACAAATGCAGAATATAACCTGAGATGGCGCAAACAATGCTTCCTGGGGTCCCAGGGTCTCACGTATACATATAGGAGAAAAATAAACAACAATAGTGCAATAGGTAGATATCAATTCTGGGAAGGAATTAAGGATAATATCCCACTCACAAATCTAGAGCCTTATCACTGGCTCTAAGTGGGTCCAGGCATATGGGTAGATTGTCTTCCAATTTCTCAGGTGACCCCCACCTTTATCCAAACTGGTATATCCAGGATCATATGATGGAAGATAAAAGACAAAAGGAGACACTCCTTGTGCAAATCTGAGAGAGGTTATGTTATGGCAAATTCGAGACTTTCTACTCACAGAAAAAAAAAACGTTTGTTTTGAGGAGAAAATGTGAGTAGAAAGTCTCGAATTTGCCATAACATAACCTCTCTCAGATTTGCACAAGGAGTGTCTCCTTTTGTCTTTTATCTTCCATCATATGATCCTGGATATACCAGTTTGGATAAAGGTGGGGGTCACCTGAGAAATTGGAAGACAATCTACCCATATGCCTGGACCCACTTAGAGCCAGTGATAAGGCTCTAGATTTGTGAGTGGGATATTATCCTTAATTCCTTCCCAGAATTGATATCTACCTATTGCACTATTGTTGTTTATTTTTCTCCTATATGTATACGTGAGACCCTGGGACCCCAGGAAGCATTGTTTGCGCCATCTCAGGTTATATTCTGCATTTGCCTCCACACCTCTTGTCTCCGGTTTCTAAGTATGTTTGTATTTTTGTTCGTTTTATTCACCATTCTTTATTAATTAGTCATAGAAACTGTTGGGAGCTGTATAAAAATAGATAACAGTCATAATAAAATCGGTTTAACATGCAGAGACAACGGACAATGAAGGCCTGCTCAAACAAGTTTACAAATCTCAGAGTGGGGTAAATACACAAAGGTTGAGGAGGAATTGTTCATGGTTACAAACGATATGGGACGCATGGAAGCTGAGTCGGAAGTACGTGGGTTCAAGATGAGGAGGAATATGGAGTTGGATGATATTTCTCTCTGACATAGCGCCTTTTTAATGTCATTTTGAAAAACTGGAGGGCATGAGGAGGGACAAATCTGGGGAGGGAGATTGGGGGCAATTCCAGAGATATTCTGCAGGTGACAGTCCAGGGTGTGGGTATGGGGAGATATCGCCACATTGTTAGCAGACTGAAGTAACCCTCATCATGGAAAGTACCTGCTGATTAATGGTATGGCTGTGGAGAGCTTTGCACATAAGGACTAGGATTTTGAAATCAATTCTGAAAGATATCGAGGGTCGGTGAAAAGACTGGCAGAGTGGTGCTGTAATGAAAAATCTATTTAAAATAAAGGTAATACCAGCCGATTGAGTAGGGAGTGACGACACACACACACACACACACACACACACACTGATGGGTATAAAGGTTTAACTTAAAAATAAAAAGGATAAAACAGAAAGATAAAACATTAAAACATTATTAAACTAAACCCTAGCCACTGAAATAACACAAAAGCTCAGCATAGATAAAGTGATATACAAAAGGGAACAACAATCATTTACCAAGTCCAGAAATGCACAGCATGGCAAGCCATGTGCTCTCAGGTCCAAGCCAAATCACAAAAGGCATGATCTCTTCCTGGAACTCCTGGTTGAATCGAAACAAGGTTGGACTAGAGTCTTGTCTCCCCCCCACCAGAGTGGCATCCCTCCCACCAACAATGTATACACCTTTATCCCAGTGGGAGTCACCATATGAGGTAACCACTCTAGAGTAGGCTGGCTTAATGATGTCAGCTAGCCACACAGGGCAACAAGCCTCACACTGCCCCTAGTGTTCCCTCTTTGGTATAACACTTAATATATATATGATTTATGACACAATTCATCCACAATCACTACAGGTGCGGTGTGAGAAGTGAGGAACGTGAGGTAAAAGTCAGGCAGAGGCATTATATCAGGGATGGCTTATGGGAAGAGGGTTACAATATAGTCAAGGCAGGAGATAATAAGATCATATATAAGCACTTTAGAAGTGATCCTGAAGGGGAGAGTGGATAAAATGTTTTGACGGTACAATAAAAAAGAGTTTGTTCACGGACTGTATGGGAGGAGAGAAGGAAAGAAAGCTCTAAGCTACTTGGTCACACCAAAAAGATACTTAACAGTTCTGAACCCTGTTTTCCCTGTACACACCAGCATTACATAAAAGACACTGCAGAGAGGGCCTTCACATTGCTGTGGGGTTCCTCACGGACTGACCTAGATCCCAGCTGTCGCTGAGTATGCTAGTAAGGGATGTACTTTCTAAGAAAACAGAATACTGGGCCCCCAGGGCCGATTGCAGCCCCTGTTTTGCTGGTTATATTCCCCATGAAAACTCTGCATCTAGCTGGGCTCCCAATATAATTCTGCACTAGTTTGCCACATTTCCTCTAGCCCTGCTTGAATTGTTACTTGCCCCAAGCAGATCTAACTTGGTGCAATTTTATCCAAAGACAATTCACTGCAGTTATGTAGCTGGAGAACGGTCAGCTCGGGGGTATCATGCCATGGTTCGGGTTAGCCAGAAAGAATGAATCTCCACGCTCAGCTCAGAATTTGCTTTTGCCCTTTGGTTTGTGTCCAATTCTGTCATCTTTTGTAATGCGCTCCCCTAACACCGGTAGAATTGCAACCTTCTTACATTCTGCCCATCTGCGTGCACCTTCTTTTCAACATGTCACTGTTCTTCTAGGCTCGTTATTGTCACTGATGTGTCGCAAGCAGGGATGCAGCACATGATTGTGTGCAAGTCACTGATAGATCACCAGCTTTCTGACGGACCTGTCGATCATTCAGGAACCGTATTTTTCTTTTTTAACCTCCCTGGCGGTCTGATATTTTATACCATTATCTCCGTCATCAGCTCGAAGGACACAGCGGGAAAACATCGGGGGATCGCAGGGACAGTGTAATCCCGTGTCTGGCTCGGGGTTGCCGCTTTTGGTACAGATAATTAACCCCCGAGCCAAATTTAGGATTACCGCCAGGGAGGTTAATTCTTTATTTTTGAATTTAGCATAGATACATGGAAATAAAAGCCACACAGAGAGGTAAAAAGTCAGCAAAAGGCACATCCAGTAATATAACAAATGAAAAGGCCTCAAAGATACAACATCGAAGGAAAATAAAAAGGAGGTGGAAGATACAGGACAGCAGTAGCGGAGAGGTGGCCGAGGCTGTGAGCAATCAGCAGGCGGGGCATCTATACATAATGAAAGAAAATGAGGGGAAGAAGGTGGGGGCCGCCTGGGAATAAGTGGCATCCCTGGCTCACTCCAGCGAACCCACATGGCTGGGTGACCTGGGACCAGAGGAAGCAGTTAGAGCCATGGTATCTGCTCCGTTGGCTCACACAGAGCAACCCACCGTACCTCACACCCAAGGGGGGGGGGAATCCAGACGCCTCAACAGCCACACAAAATGCCACCTCCCAGAGATGAATAAAGTCCACAAAGAGGATGTCCAGAACAGGGGGGGGGGAGAATCGGCAAAAGTAGAAGCCGACGAATAGACTGCCAAAGAAAAAAATAACAGGACCATAAAAAGTCTCATCACTCAAGTGGGGGTGAAAAAAGAACGGAATGAAAGTGTATTTAACTGCTCTATAAGTGTTTAACCCTTCCTGTTAAATAAATGTGGCCACTGGACATTCAACTCAAGAGAATATCTCCAATTGTAATACAGTGTGTATATAGTTTTAATACCACAGTCATTACTATATCATGTATGAAAAGGGATGACGCAGAGCACCATGCCCCGTGTGAGATCACATTGTTGCCAATTGGAGACCTTTAGATTGATCCAGGATAACCTTAAATCTTGGCTCATTAGTATTAGGATTGTGGTATTACGTCCCCGCATTAAAAGATCACATATTGTTACTGTTGCTTAGCAGGGATTCAATGAATAATTAATTGACCAACTGTTTAAACCAAAACGTGAAAACATTGTGCCATAATGTGCTTAAGAGGAAGTTTGCTTTAGCGGTTTAAACATATGAATTGTTAATATCGTGATTTATAATAAAGGTTGACAAGCCTCAGCATTGATACACAATGTGCGCTTCTGATTGCATTTCAATCTATACAGTGATTAGAATTACCTTTGTTTCCTGTTCAAGTCGGAGTTCAAAATCTTTAAGCTGATTCTCCAATGCCGTCTTTTCTTCATCTAAATGCTTGAGGTATTTATTCAATGCGCTCTGAAGGTGTAAACAGAAAAACATCAGCAATGGGTCCTAGCAAACACACAGTCCCCAAAATATTAAAATGCTATTTATTACAGGTGAGCAGGACATTATATAAAGAGGCGATAAAAAAAAAAATCCTCTTTAAAAGGTCATTCCTGTGTAAAAATAGCATGCCGGATTGTGATACCTGGGTTATAATGATATGCCAATGAAAGCCAATCAATGAGCAAGTCAACTGTATGCTTGCAGTAGGATATAGGTGCAAATCGTGTACTGAGCAACGATAATCAGACTCTTCTTCTGGCCTTCCAGGTTAAGATGACAAGCTCTATTGACAGGTTATACTGGTGGCTCTCGCTTACTTCTAGTTCTTTTCGATGGGGACTGCAATGGTTACCAATAGCAGTATTTTTATTTATATGCACGTTTTGAGCATATACACTGCCTGGACAAATAAAAAGTCACACACTCACAAGTCACAATATTTCATTTTGCTTTGATTATCCACACATTTGCCGTGGCATCGTTTCGACAAGCATATACAATGTCACAGCATTTATTTTGGACTGCTGTGTAAAGTTCTTCTCCAGCACATTATCCCAAAGATTCTCAATGTGGTTAAGGTCTGGACTGTGTGGTGGCCAATCCTTGTGTGACAATAATGTCTCATGCTCCTGGAACCACTCTTCCCCCTCAATTTGAGCCCAATGAATTCTGGTATTGCCATCTTGGGGTACTATCGTGCGCCTGTAGCTAAAACCGGGACGCTAAGGGGAAAAAATTATCGATCGCGAATTTCCTCTTTGCGTCCCGGTTTCACCAGCATATTATGTGGCAGGCGTTGAGTCCAGCAGCCTGCCCCACAGCGGTCGCTAGGTTCGTGGATGCTGGGGGCAGCACTAAAGTGCTGTCCCAAGCAACCGCTCCATGGAGTCCATGGAGGCTTTTCCTGCCAGGTTACATGAACGGCAGGATCTCGTCTCTTGGGAGATCCAGCTGGTCAGCGACGTGATCATCGAGGGAGACTGGGGACTTTTTTTTCCCCAGCCCCACTCTGCTCCCAGAACCAGTGGATCGGGCCGCCATTCCCGCTTCGGGATAAGAGCTGAGTATTTGATTTGGGGGAGGGGGGGGGGGGTTGAGTTGCAGCTGATTTTGCAGAAGCGGAATCCGGTAACCTATTTAGTTAGGACCAAGTGATCTTAACACTAGTTACTCTGTACTCTCACTTTGCGCTCCCATGTTAGGTATAGGGAGCGTAAAGTACCATAAACTCACATTACAAATCGTAAATTACCGAGCACTAAAGGGTTTTTTAACCCGTTAGCGCACCGCACAGATCGTCTCCGATTCGCTATGACCTCCTTTAAGCGACCGCATTAGCTTGAAGGAGGTGATAGAGCCCTTGGAATATGCCCGCGCTATCGGGGAAGAAAAAAAATCCATTGATGGGAAAACCCGCTCATTCAGTATAAATCAGTGAGTCAGCGGAGCTCATTTTCAGCAGCAGAAACATATTAATCACTGCAGTAATTATCCAATGGAAGGCTCGCGCCTATATGCTTAGTTAAATCCAGGTGGTGACTGATTTTTGGCAGGGCAGTGTATTTCCTCCTACAATTAAAGATTTGCTCCATGAAGGAGTCGCATACTTGGGGAATAGCTAAACCTGCGTAAAGTTCTGCTGAATTGTTCAGGTTATGTTTACTCTGCACATAAAAAAAAAAAATTACTTTTGTTTATGTGTATGATTGTTAATACAAAATGTATAAAAATCAAAGCATTCCATTGCAGCGTCCAATGTTTCTGCACTGTAAAAATAAAGGATACGTCTGCCTCCTGGTGGTGAACCTGGGTAGAATTTGTCACTATCGATTTATACTGCATCTCAGTTAACTAATTTTCAAAGTCCTAAACATTGCATCGTTTTTACATTTTTATCCAAATGCAGTAACAGGTCATGAAAAACTAGATTTTTCTCACTACACAATCTTTTTCCCGAGTGCAGTACTGAAAAGTGGCTTCTTCTCGGTCTCCAAACAAGGTTGGCTTTCCCAGGAGGAACTGAAAAGATTAAACAGCTACCAAAAAGAATCCTTGTAGCGGACAAGTAAAAGAGGTCACGGTGCAACGCTGACTACCAAGAACAGAACCTCCTCCACATACAGATAACTGTCGCCGAATGAGGACGTATTAGCTTGAATCAAAATAGAAGCCATATTTTTGTCCTTGTACTTCAGTATGGTGGATTCAGCTGCCAGATGAAAATTCTGCAGGATTTCGAGGGGAACCGAATAGTTTTCCAAAAGCCCGAGGTGTACCACAAGGTTCCAGAATCTGCCTGGATGATGAGATATCTCCGAAAACTGATATTTGCCTGGATAGGCCTAAAAAGGAGCGATTAGAAATCACCCCCAGGCTTGTTCCTGATACGCCTTCCAAAACAGTGGTTCACAACCCTGGTCTTCAAGGGCTTCAACAGGCCAGATGTTAAGGATCACCTTGGGGAAATGCAGACTGAATCCTCCAATCACTGAGCAGCAAATCATATCACCTGTGCTGTGCTTCATATATCTGCAAACCTGACCTGTTGTACTTGAGGACCAGTGTTTGGAATCAATGCTCTAAAGCAGGCCTCAAAATTTCCACTCGCCTGCTCGCATTTGGAGAGTGGAAATTACATGAGAGCGAGTGGGAATGCAGAGGCAGGGCTGGATAGGGGTTAGGTGGGGAAACTAGTGGCGAGTAACTCTTAAAGGCCTGGCTAGTAGCTTGGGACTTGAAATTTTGAGGCCTGCTCTAAAGGATTCTGGGTATTAGAGTTATGGGAGGAGAAATATATACGCTAGGTGAAAGCCCACAGCACTGGATGAGCATCCAGACAGTCGAGATAATCTCACTTGTAGAGAGCAAAACAGCTCTTTATTTGGTTTGCCCTGGAGGCCTTCAAATCGATCTCTGGGTGAATGATTCTGGAGAAGATTGGCAGCAATGTTTCCTGGGAGATCGACCAGTCTACAGTTGTGTTCAAAATTATTCAACCCCCACTGAAATTGAGTGTTTTGGCCAGTTTGACATTGATTTTGATCATTCAGTCATCTTGCTTACAATTAAATCAAAGAGGCACGTGTAGGTCAGACAAATATAACATAACATTTATAATGAAATAACCACAAATGTCTTTTCTGTGCTCACATCATTATCAGTTTTATTCAACCCCCAAGTGACATTCAATCTTAGTACTTAGTACAACATCCTTTTACAGTTATAACAGCTTTTAAACGTGAAGCATAGCTTGACACAAGTGTCTTGCAGCGATCTACGGGTATCTTCGCCCATTCGTCATGGGCAAAAGCCTCCAGTTCAGTCACATTCTTAGGCTTGCGCACTGCAACTGCTTTCTTTAAGTCCCACCAGAGGTTCTCAATCGGATTTAAGTCAGGTGACTGCGATGGCCACTCCAAAATGTTCCAGCCTTTAATCTGCAACCATGCTCTAGTGGACTTGGAGCTATGCTTGGGATCATTGTCCTGTTGAAAGATCCAACGTCTCCCAAGCCTCAGGTTTGTGACGGACTGCATCACATTGTCATCCAATATCTCCTGGTACAGAAGAGAATTCATGGTACCTTGCACACGCTGAAGCTTCCCTGTACCTGCAGAAGCAAAACAGCCCCAAAGCATGATTGACACCCCGCCATGCTTCACAGTAGGCAAGGTGTTCTTTTCTTCATAGGCCTTGTTCTTCCTCCTCCAAACATAGCGTTGATCCATGGGCCCAAACAGTTCTAATTTTGTTTCATCAGTCCACAGAACACTATCCCAAAACTTCTGTGGCTTGTCCACATGACTTTTGGCATACTGCAGTCGACTCTTCTTATTCTTTGGAGACAGCAAGGGGGTGCGCCTGGGAGTTCTGGCATGGAGGCCTTCATTACGCAGTGTGCGCCGTATTGTATGAGCTGAAACTTCAGTACCCACATCTGACAAATCTTTTCTCAGTTCCTCAGCAGTCACACGGGGACTTTTCTCCACTCTACGCTTCAGGTAGCGCACAGCAGTCGAAGTCAGCATCTTCTTTCTGCCACGACCAGGTAGCGTTTCAACAGTGCCCTTTGCCTTGAATTTGCGAATGATGCTTCCTATGGTCTCTCTTGGTATGTTTAACATCTTTGCAATCTTCTTATAGCCATTGCCCTTCCTGTGAAGAGTAATCACCTCTTCTCTTGTCTTCCTGGACCATTCTCTTGACTTCACCATGTTTGTAACCACACCAGTAAATGTCTAGAAGGAGCTGAGTATCACAGTCATTTTAAAGCTGCCTAATTGGTGCTTATTATGCTTTATTGCTGCTCCGTGACATCCACAGGTGTTTTCAATACCTGATTGAAAACACTTGAATGAACCTCTGTTCTTCAGAGTGGTAGTCTTTAAGGGGTTGAATAATTGTGTCAATGAAGAATTCACAAAAGAAACATTTACTACTGTATTACAAAACCAATTGATGTCATTTTAGTTGCATATGGTTCTTTAAAAAGTCCTTGTAGAATTTCATTCTGAATACAATTACAAATGTACACTAAATTCCCTAAAACCCTTTACAGCATTGGGGGTTGAATAATTTTGAACACAACTGTATATGACGTCATCTGGATAGGCTTATGTTGTCTTCTAGTCGGTTAAATTTTCTTTCAGCATGGACCGCTGGACAGGTCTGAGAGAACTTTCTGCCCATAAAAAATGTCATTGCCCAGATGACCCAGTCATGGAGAACATGTGCACGACACCCTTGATGATTCATAGTACAAACTGTATTGGAGCAGTCTGAACGGATTTGAAATGCTTGGCTTCTGACGCATTCTTGAAAAACAAGAAACAGGTCCTATTATGACCGAGCTATTAGTGTTAACGAGTAGGGATCTTACACTTATCAGCTTACTCGTTAACTGCTCGAGTGACAATTCCAGCACAGCCACAAACTTTGCCTGAAGCTTGGCTGTAATGGCTGCTTACTGTACATTAACGCTTCCTATACTTTGTATAGAAAGAGATAATTTGCTAGCAGCTAAAGAAAAACAAGCAATATCAAGGTGGCTTTAAAACCCAATACCAGCTGTGAGAATCTGGCATTAGCGGGCATTGCTTTTGTAAAAGAAAGACGAATTGCATCTGCTAACCTCCTTCGGTCAAACCCTAGTGATAAAAAGACTATTCCTAGGCAGGGCTGCCATCAGTGGGGTGTCAGCCCATGACTTGTTCAGGGGCCCCAGCTCCCTGCGAATCTCTATGGCAGTTTGTCTGGTGTCACCGGGTAGAATGGTCCCTCCATGCTTTCAGGACGGGTTCACTGGCATAGAAACACATTCTTTTGTGGGCCATAGTATCTGAGGCAGTTCAGAGAACTCCGATTCATAGAGCGCCAGCACAACGTCGGAGCGATTTGTAAGAGCTGTACCAGTCGTGGTGTCAAAATCGACTGCTCCTCCACTGGACTATCAGGGAATGCTTTTTAATCCACTGCTGCAAACCCCACTATAGATTTTGCCCCATCCCTGCAAAAAAGGTAAGCAAGAACAGGGGGAAAGATGAGTAGAAATGTAAATAGCATCTCTATGGGATCCAGCAGCTGCTCGAGTGTGATGGACTAGTGTGAAGTGCTGTAGGCCATATAGTGCCAGCTACTTTTGGGTATCTGTAATGAGGGCACAGCTTACAAAGCAAATTCAAGGCCTTGATTTAATTCTATCAGCCAGTTTTTGGGGGTTTTTGTGAAAAGAATTCTGGTCGGCTGCTTGCAGCTGATATTTTTTCAAAGTTTTAGCCGATTCACGAAAAAAATTCTGTCAGAGCCGATACTCGAAAAATGCCACTGATCCAAAAAGTGGGCCAGTAAACATACAAGACAGATTTGTGCCTTTAACCTCCCTGACGGTAATCCAGAGTGTGGCTCGGGGTTAACTTTTCGTACCGAAAGCGGTATCCCTGAGCCACACTCGGGCTGTATACTTACATGTCCTGCGCTCCCTCGATGATCCCGCAGTCTCCTCCAGCCGCTCGCAACGTCACACTGCCTGGATCTCTTCTCGCGAGGAGTGAAACCAGGAAGTGTGACAGCGCAATCGGCTGCAGTGTGACTGCGGGGACAGCGAGGGAGCGCAGGACATGTAAGTATCGGCCCGAGTGTGGCTCGGGGATACCGCTTTCAGTATTGAAAGTTAACCCCCGAGCCACACTTATACCGTTAGGGGGCCAAAATAAATAGAATCGGACCGCCAGGGAGGTTAAAACAAGTCTATCTAAAAACTGATTTAAAAAAAAAAAAAAAAGGATTTCAGTCTTATTCCCTCCAGCTTTCAGCTTGAAAATCCATTTATCAACATCTATTAGCATTTGATATTATTTTGGCATACCGATTAAATTCAAATTAATTCATTAAGGATGATATTTCCATGAAAATGTATAGCCGTGAGATCAGATATCCCATCCAAATATTTTATTGGGGAATCGAAATGCTGGTATGCCCGAACATGAATATACCGAACAGAAAATGTCCAAAATAGGGCTGAAAAAGGTGTTAATTTTGGCTATCATGTAGAATTAAATGGAGACCCAAGTTTGACTTACGCTGTGTAGAAACAATATGAGTGTATCAGGTTGTTGGGGCATGTAGTGATTGTGGATGAATTGTGTCATAAATCATATTTAATTATATTGAGTGTTATATCAAAGAGGGAACACTAGGGGCAGTGTGAGGCTTGTTGCCCTGTGTGGCTAGCTGACATCATTAAGCCAGCCAGAGGTAAGTAGTTACCTCATGGGGACTCCCACTGTGAATAAAGGTGTATTGTATTGTTGGTGGGAGGGATGCCACTCTGGTGGGGGGAGACAAGACTCTAGTCCAACCTTGTTTTGATTCAACCAGGAGTTCCAGGAAGAGATCAGCCCTTTTGTGATTTGGCTTGGACCTGAGAGCACATGGCTTGCCATGCTGTGCATTTCTGGATTTGGTAAATAATTTTTGCGCTTGTTGATCCCTTTGTAGATCACTTTACCTATGCTGAGTTTTTGTGTTATTGCAGTGTAATAATGTTTTCTCTTTGTTTATCCCTTTTATTTTAACGTGAATCCTTTATACCCATCACTGTGTTTGTGTCGTCACTCGCTACTCAATCTCACGCTATCGGCTGGTATTTACCTTTATTTTAAATTGCCTTTCATTACAGGGCATAGATGCAGAGTTGAAGGATTAAAATATAATGGAGATGGCCTTCAGAGGTAGCATACCATGTACATGGTGAGATACACGTGAAATCTCATGCTTGCCAACTGTCACAAATTGAAAATAAAAAGCAATAGAAATGTCCATCACTCTTCCAGTATAGTCCATCCAAGAAAAAACTACCATGCAAAAAAATTAACGTTTCAAGCAAATGCAAAGCCTTTACCAAATTGAAATGGAACTTAAAAGGCCTTTAATTGGTTTAAATATTGTTATTGTAGATGGAAGTGGAGAACTGGAGATTTCCTTCTTCCTTTGAAGCTGCTGGGGTTGTTGAAACCTTTCAATTATTATTATTTTTATTATTATCCTTTATTTATAAAGCATCCAAAATTCTGCAGCGCTTTAAAAGGTACAAGGGGTTGATGCATTAGAATACCACACATGATGATGACCTGATTCTGGGACCCTGTTCCCAAGGAAACTTACAATCTATAAGATGTACAAGTATTTTGTGAGGTAGGCACATCCATATCATTAGGTGTCTTGCCCAAGGACACTCGCTGGTAGCATATTCTGAGTGGGATCAGGTCGTCTTTCCAGATCAGGGACCTGGAACCAGCTTCTTGCAAAGTCGAGACTTGCTTCTCCACAGTTGTATTGGAGGGATGTGCTGAATGGGATTTAACTTGCTACTCATCGGTCGAAGAGCAGAGTTGTTACCACTGGAATCCACAGCAGATATTGTGTGGGTAGGCAAGTATGTACCATTAGGTGTCTTGCCCAAGGACACTTACTGGAGAGGTGGTCCGGCCAGGATTCAAACCGGTGTCTCCACAGTTATAGAGCAGTGAAGTTTACCTCTACTCTTCTCCATTTCAATCCAGCACCACCATAATAAATAGGATAATCTTACAAATTAAAATCTGCACACCCAGGGCCCTATTACAATCTTCGCACATACATTTGCGCGTGCGCAAAAACGCATTAATGTGTGGGGCAAAACCCTTTGCGCTGAATGTCGTATTACAATGTCAGCGCAAAAAACGCGCGTATACGTCTACCGCGAGTGAACGCTGCGCGAGCGTACTGTACTTCCTATACTTAACATTGTGAGCGCAAATGCTTTTGTAATACCATCCGCGTACCGGCGCCCAATCTATGCACAGTTTGTAACCCACAGCCTTTGCACGCATAATTTTAGCAACTCCTAAAAGCTGGTGTTAATGGCAATTTCTATCAACCTGTCTTAAACCAAATACACCAGCCCAAAAAAAAAAAAAAAATACGCATCAAAGGATAGTTACACATTCTACACATACCAAACCAATAAAATGGAGAAGTTGTGTGTGCTTTTTTTTTTTTTTGATACAGCATATATGCGCAGATTGACTTTGACAGGCGCAAAAACTTATCGTGAGACAATTGTGGTTCTTAATTCCGATTGACTGAATCGCATGAAAAAAACGGTCCGCACACGGATTTCTGCGCATAACACGCACGTTATTTTTTGACGTATGAAAAAATACGTGAGGATTGTAATACCAGCGTTGATTTACGCGCGTTAACGTTTAAAGCTTTGTGCAAAAATTCACGCGTTGTGCGTGCGTTTTTGCGTGAAGGATGTAATAGGGCCCCCATTCTAGCGCTGTTGTCCTGCTTCCAGTAACAATAAAGAAATGATCAGTTTGAGCACATTTTTTTCATGGCCCGACACACCAGTTATGTGACATGCACTGCAGTCACTCCCTGACTGACCCAAGTCTGTCCTGAATGCTTACTTGATGACAAACCAGTAAGTAGGATTCCTTGTTAGCTGCGGGGAATTTAGTTTCAGTTACTGTTGGGAAGACACTTTGTGTTAAATAAATAATATAGACTTAGTTCATTCGTGTCACATACAGTCTGCGTTTTCTTGTCATCGCAACTAAAAAGACACATGTCCCATCCCATTTGTTTGTCCTACCACACTGGAACATTGAACGTCATTTTATGAGGTGTTATTATTTATTAAAATTACCTTCAAATAGAGTGCGTCATATTCCCCTATAATTAAACCTTTCACTACAACAACAACAACAAAGAATAAATTTGATTTTGCATTGTAAAACAATTACCGTAGAAACTCGTGTATCCCGTGAGTTTTTTGAGCAATAAATCAAGCTTAAAACTGTAGGGGTTCACTGCGAGGGAGTGAAGATCGGATTGCTTCCAGGAGCCGTCTGACACGTGCACGCTCTGGAATCCCAATTTAACCCTGCAGCCCTGACTTTAACCATTAACCCTTAATGACTGCAGCCCTCAAGTACCCCTGTACAAAACCTCTCCAATACTATTCAGCCCTCTATTAACCCTTCAATCCAAAAACCTACATTAACCTTTGCAATAAAAAACAGTAACATTAATAAATAATTTCTGTATGTCACAATTTATCATATATTCTGCTTCATATAAACAATATCAATTTTTCAAGGTAAAGCAAGCTTTTATCAATTTCAAAATGTGTCTTTTTGTAGTGCATGAGTATATGCATAGGTTCCTAACATTATATATATATATATATCTTATTAAATGCAATTTCAATGATTAAATCTAAAAAATGTGCCCTTATGCCATACCTGCGCTTATGGATTTTATTTATTTAGTTTCATGTGCAGAACTTTATCATAAGAGAATTATATTCCAAGCAATCAAAACGCTCAATTACATCTATCACCATTCTAAAATAGCCACGTTAATGCATTACCTCTCACTCTGCACCCCTGCTCTCTAACAACCATTGGAGGAACGAGGGTGAGAGTGGGGTGGAATGAACAGGAAATGAAAACATGGAACAACAGTAACTTAACAGACTTTTGTCGTGTTTTGGAAAATTTATACTTTCATAATTTTGCTCCTAGCGTTATATTCGAGTCTTGAGTAATATTCTTATTTCCATAGTGAATCTCTACCGCTCGCGTTATACTCGGGTAGCCTTATACTCGAGTATTTACGGTATACGCACACTATGGGTGTATTCAAAGAGCACTGTAATGTCACCGACATGTCGGAGCTCGCTTGTTCCCCACCCTGCGGTGAATTCAGCATTCACCGCAGGGTCCCCGGAGTGCAGGGAAACCAGCTGCAAACCCGCCAGAACACCGCAAAAAACACGCTGAACACGGCGGAAAACGTTGACGAGCTGCCAATCACAGCATAGACAAGCCGTCAGATAAAGCCGACAAGCTGACGAAATGGGGTAAGAAGAAAAATGCCTAGATCCTAAAAAAAAACAAAGAGACTTTTTCCTGCAGAACAAAATAACAAACGGTTTATTAGATATTGGATAAAAACGGGCTAAATTTGGCGAACTGGGTGAATTGAACAGAGTCCAGCGCTTCCTTCTGTCAGTGGTTATTAAATGATGGCATCAATCTTTATCGGCGTCAGTCTTTGCCGGAAAATGATGATTCACAGTGCCTCAAAGAAAATAAAGCAGGGTATAGGGTAGTAAGCCCTAAAACCATAAAACATAAAACGAGTAGAAAATACACTCACATGGGCTGGTGTCTCAAATCAGACACCGGATGCGAAGGTGGCTGGCAGCTTATGTGGGAACGCCAGATTTCCCCAAACGGCGGCTGGAGGTCCTGGAACCTTGCTTGCTCAGCAGGAGATGTTGTGGTCCTCTATGTTGGACTTTCATTTTCAGTACTATTTAAAGACACAGAGTAACTGTAATAATACACTAACTGATGAAGTGGCCTGAGTCCGCGAAACGCATTTTAGTGTATTACCCATCCTATTTTATTGTATTAATTGTATTTTAGAGGTATAAACGTTTTACAAAATCAAAAGTGACTGTTTTCCTACTTTTGTACTATGGCCTATGGTAAGGTACCCATAACAGCCTGGCTTGAGGTAACAGCTTTCTACGGAGCAGTCCATCCAACATAGAGGACCACAACATCTCCTGCTGTGCAAGCAAGGTTCCAGGACCTCCAGCTGTCGTTTGAGGAAATCTTGAGTTCCTACATAAGCTGCCAGTCGCCTTCGCATCTGGTGTCCGACT
This sequence comes from Leptobrachium leishanense, assembly GCA_009667805.1. Taxonomy (NCBI): domain Eukaryota; kingdom Metazoa; phylum Chordata; class Amphibia; order Anura; family Megophryidae; genus Leptobrachium; species Leptobrachium leishanense. The sequence goes on along the minus strand of CM019064.1, from coordinate 405,556,409 downwards.
TGAGACACCAGCCCATGTGAGTGTATTTTCTACTCGTTTTATGGTTTTAGGGCTTACTACCCTATACCCTGCTTTATTTTCTTTGAGGCACTGTGAATCATCATTTTCCGGCAAAGACCGACGCCGATAAAGATTGATGCCATCATTTAATTACCACTGACAGAAGGAAGCGCTGGATTCTGTTCAATTCACCCATTTCTTGATCTTCTGAGTGTTTTGGGATATACCACTCCACCTGGACAGAGATAAGCTGCTGCATTCGGTTTAAATTTTTAATTTCCTTGGGACTTCCAGTCCCGTGTGTAGAACACCTGTACGAGACATTCTCTGCACTTATTAATTATACTCATTCATTTTATTGCATTTTTTACTGCTTTTATATTCACCAGTGATTGTGCAATATATTTGGGTAAAGCTATTCCCAATCTTGTGTTGTGGTTATAATCGCCTTGCTATTTGCACAAAGTTATTTGCACGCTAGTAAAGTTATTTGCACAGATCAAAGTTACTTGAACGTATCGAAATTTCATTGGCTGTGTTTTAAGATCATTTACTATTTGCACGTTAGCAAAGTTATTTGCACGTACCGAAATTTTATTGGTTATCTGTATTCAAGATCATTTACTATTTGCACAAATCAGAAGCATTTTGCCATTTGCACATATTACAATTATCCACTGGTCCCGAAATACTGACAGCCATCAGAGGTATTGAACCTACTCTTTCTACAAAAGGAACCACTAGGTGGCGCCAGAACACAACACAATCCTTTTTCATAAATTTGGCGAACTGCCTGCTCTCTGAATAGCTGAATGGCCCCGAAATGGCACCGTATGCAGAAATTCCCTGTTCGGTGACATTTCAAGGTCAGATCGGCTCTCTATGAATAACCCCTTATATTATAAAACCGAATTGGCATAGATTTTTAAAAGAAAAATCAATCTGCCCCCTGAAAAATGAAATCCTCAGCGAGATCTCACGGATTCTGCCCTGTGTTATTGTTAAGAATTAACAAGGAGCAGCTACCACCCTCACCGTAACAATAAGTTACACAAAATGTTCTTCTGAGTTATAACAACCAAGGAGAGGGCAGATTACAGGGAGCGCCCTGGGGTCTCTCACTACTGTACAGGGATAAGACTCATGAATTAGAATGACTGGAAAATCCCTGAATAAGACAGATACTTTAATTTTCATATACAGACATTAGGCCACATACAGTTATTGGGCCCTATTCTAATGCTGCCGCAAGCACAGCACTCAAGCCGTTCAGCTCGAGTTGTGCTCTTTTTATTAACTGCTTATTACAGCGGAGTTTGCGTCTCAGATGTAGCATGAGCTTACTGTACATTAGCGTCTTCTATACATTGTATGGAAAATGGAGAACGAGCCATTCCAACAAGCTCACTCACCATCTGTGCCTGACGTTATTCTGAAAAGAATAACGTTTCTCAGACCCTGGTGTTAAGTGATTGTGCTTCTGCACAATCACATAACACACAAAACTAAGCACAACTTTAAATCCCATACTCACCTTAGATCCCATGTTGGTGAGAACAGCGCGACCCGCCGCTTCCTCGCTCCGCAGGAGAGATACACTGGGAACAAATAGTTTCCAGTTTTCCTCCGCGGATCATTCCATTCGCCTAGCCGGATCTCATTCACGATTGCGTCCGGTCTTCATGGAGTCCTATGGAGTCCAGAGCAGATAACTCCCGCGGTGCCTAGCGCTGCTTGTGTTACCTCTTAACGCCTCACCAGGATTACGACCAATGTGGCTTTAAGGTAAAACGGATGTTAAACAGCAGACATTCAGGTTTTCCATTAGCACCTGCCATTTAGCACAAACATTGGAATAGGTCCCGGTCCCATTATTTTTACATTCAGTTAGATTTTTGGACGCTGCGCCATTTAGAGTTCAGAATCTTTCATACCAAAAATATTTTTGTAAAGGATAAATGAAAAATTAGCAAATGGACATTATTTTCACACTCTCTGAATAACAATCTCCGTGCAAAATAGTCATTTTACCCCATTTTTATTTGATAACTTTGAATCTCAGGTTTCAAATAAATGCTGTGATAATATTTTTGTCAACAAACAGCGCATGGTAACGATGTGGTTAAAAATAACTATGGTAATCTTTTTATGACTTTTTAAAGAGAAAAACTGAAATCTCTTGTTTTTAGCATCGCGCATAAAGCCGCCATTATGGATTACTTTAGCAATATACCACACGCAAGTTTTGCCCCCACTTATCAGATTTCCCTTTCAGTTTTAAAGGAATAGTCTAGAGATGACATTTCATGGGACTCAGAGATTAAGTATTAGCCTGCTCCTGACTCCTCTCCCATTTTAACCCTTTAGTTTGATTTTGAAACTCACCTTGAATCCAATGTCTGATGTGACATGATGACAGCTTCCTGTGAAGCACGCAATTAAAATAATATGCAGATGGCATATTAAATGCAATTTTCCCCATTCTATGTCAATGTAAAATCATCTATACATGTTTTTGATCGCGAAAGGGATCAGATGTAGATCTTACTGGATATCATTGTTTTAGAGATGGGATTTCCTCAAGGAAACTCTATAGATGCTCCATTGATAAATCGTGAATGTAGGACAATGACCGGTACCGGCTGGATGGAGTAGAGGCAACATCACTGCTCTAGAACCATGGAGACCCAGGTTTGAATCCTGGCCAGAGCACCTCTCTAGTAAGTGTCCTAGGGCAAGACACCTAACGGTACATACTTGCCTACCACACAATATCGGCTGTGGAGTCCAGTGGTAACGTCTCTACTCTTCGACTATGGAGTAGCAAGTTAAATCCCATTCAGCACATCCCTCCAATACAACTGTGGAGACGCAAATCTCGACTTTACGAGAAGCGGGTTCAACCTAACCACCAGGTCACTGCTCTACAATCATGGAAAGACGACCCGATCCCACTCAGAAGATGCCACCAGCGAGTGTCCTTGGGCAAGACACCTAACAATATGGATGCGCCTACCTCACAAACTACTTGTACATCTCATAGATTGTAAGTTCCCTTGGGAACAGGGTCCCCCTCAATCAGGCCGTATCATCCATGTGTGGTATCCCAATGTATCAACCCCTTGTACACTGATCTTGTAAAGCGCTGCGTAATATGTGGCACTGAATAAATAAAAGATAATCAAAATAATGATCGGTGCACAGTAGATAGAATAAATATAATTGGAAATGTAAAATAAAGACCCAAATGAACCAACTGAAGCAAATAAAGCATACTTACAGCAGGCATCTGATCATAGGATCGAATGGAGAAAAGTTTGTCTGCAAGAAAACATAAAATTTAAATATTAGAAAACACCATAGACTGTAAAAACAAAAAATGGTGGATTCTCTAATTTAACCAACCACCAGGACCCTACATTTCCCCATACCATGGTCCCTATTCATGCTGAGCTGGTAGGAAGCCACAGCCTCTGATTCCATGGTGCGAAGAAATTCATAATCCGTCATAACCCCATATCACATAAAGGACACGGAGCAAATGTGTTCATTTACGCCAAACCCAAAGATCTCAAACACATTGAGCTCCCTCTCATCTCCACAGAATCCAAAGGACTTCAGGAGTTGCTAGCAACTTCGCCACGGCCAGTAACTGTTAGCAGCTCGATTCGCAATTAAAAGGAGCTGCTAACATAGCGCAGCTCACTTGTATTTCAGACGCTAATAATAAATAAAATTGGCATGAGCAATTGACTAACAGCTTCCTATTATCGGCTCAGCGAGAATAAGAAGGTCTAGAGTGTGCTCCTCTTCAAAATATGTTAGGTTTTTGTTTAAATAAGCAAGTATACTATTTAGGGGGTGCATCGATGCAACAATTTATTTGCCAACTAAAAGATACATATTTTTCTTCTAAATAACAGGCTACATCTAAAAATATAAACAACAAAAAAAGAAGCACAAACTACTGTATATACATCTATTTTGTCCAGTCTCATCCCCTTTATCTTGATCGAGTAAAGTAGTGATATGGGCAACTGGGTATACCCCCCCCCCCCCCGTAAGCTGAACACTTGCACATACTCGGCTCGATACGGTAGATAAATATTTGTAATAATTTCTGAGATGTTGTGTGGGGCAGTAAAGGTGAACAAGCTACAAGTGTCATGAATGTACGCGCAGACCCGAACGGAGGAGGGAATGTTAAATTCCTCACTTATTAAGGTGTTCCAGGCATGGGTCAAGTCCAGGGGGAACGCAGTTCCTCCACTATTTTTGCAGAGAGAAGTTAGTTCCCATTGGTCCCATACACTATAAAGCTTGTATGCAGGTGTTTAATCACTTCTTTCCCTGTTAAGTCAAAATAAATATAGGATTTCTAATAAGATCCATAGATCTACATAAATATATCAAATTTGAGCGTGTGTTTGTGTTAAGTGCAAGTCGATTACAGCTAAGTAGGTAACTGAAATCTTGGTGAGTTCCCACACTTGGGGTCCTAGTACAATGTTCGCGTCAACTTCAGCGTGTGCGCAAAAACGCATTAACACGAGGGGCAAAACCCTTTGAGCTGAACGTCGTATTACAATGTCAGCGCAGCAAACGTGCGTATACGTCTACCGCGGGTGAACCTGCGCGAGCTTACTGTACGTCGCACGTCCTATGCTTAACATTGTGAGCGCAAATGCGTTTCTGCGCTGGTACGTGGATGGTATTACAATCTATGCTCAGTTTCTAACGCACAGCCTTTGCGGCATAATTTTAGCAACTCCTAAAAGCTGGTGTTAATGGCAAATTCTATCAACCTGGCCGAACCCAAATACACCAGCCCAAAAAAAAAATACGCAGCAAAGTATAGTTACACATTCTACACATACTAAACCAATAAATTTGAGAAGTTGTGCGTGTTTTTTTTATTGATGCAGCATATATGCGCAGATTGACTTTGACAGGCGCAAACACATAACGGGAGACAATTGTGGTTCTTAATTCTGATTGGCTGAATCGCGTGAAAAAAACAGTCCGCACACCGATTTCTGCGCGCAACGTTAATGTGCGCGTTTTTGCGCGTCCGTATTACGCGCGTTATTTTTTGACAAATGAAAAAATGCGCGAGGATTGTAATACCAGCGTTGAGTTACGCGCGTTAACGCTTCGCGCAAAAAATTCACGCGTTCTGCGTGCGTTTTTGCGTTAAGAATGTAATAGGGCCCCTATTATTGTAGGACTTGACCCCTGGTTACAGGGCACAGTCCCTGCGCATACCTATGCATGAATGCTCTGTAAAAGACATTTGTAGGGTGCCAAAATGTTTAAACCTGCAATTGTAGAACTTCTTGACTGCCTTCAATTTCCAAAAGAGTAGGAGCTTTCCTACCTGAAACCTGATCAATTGGGAAAGTAACGAGGCCCAGATTTAATGGAGTTCACATTCATGACCTGTAGAAATTATTTAATTTACATCTGGATTAACAGTGGCAAAGAATAGGGTGGGTAAATTACTGATCCGGCACGGTGTTTGGTCACCTGTTGGACTTCCCCGAATATGTTCAGATTTCTGCTGAAGAAGCTCCATCTGTCGCTCTATTTTTTTATTTAATTCAATTTGGGTTTCGTATCTTGTTTTCCATTCATTACCTACGATAAAAAAAAAAAACTCGGCAGTCAGTCATCAGCAACACCAGGCAAAAATAAAACAAAGACTAATTAAAGCACAATTAATAAAACAATCTGAAAAATGGTAGAAATTCCTTTAGGAGGTATAAATCATTATTATTAATGGCACAAATTGAGTAAAAGTAACAAGGACTCCAAATGATCCCCTTACCTTCATCTTTGACGCTGTCCAATCGCCTTTCCAGTCCTGTGACGGTGTTCCTCAGTTCGAATATTGACACTTGTAACATGTCTCTAAACAGAACAAAAAGAAACGCTTAGAGGATTTAGGCTGCCCGTCCACTGGAACTGTAGTTGGACGGCCGACATGGTCTTCTGACTACGGACAACGCCGTCAGACGATCAGGGTCGTCCACTGGAAGAGTCTGTGGATGACCCAGGTTGGCCGATAAACAGGCCCCTGAACGAAAAAAAAACCCCGCCCTGCTGAAACCAAGGACAGCCCCCGTCCACTGCAGCCGAAACTGCAAACATAAAAAAAAAACTCGCCGAAGTCTGCAGTGGAGTTAACCCTCAGGTTTTAGCACCAAGGACAGCAACGCTGAACGTAGCTGGAATGAAGGGGGGGGGGGAGGCTAGTATTTTTTTTTAAATAATGGAAAACCAAAATTTTGCAAAAAAAAAAAAAAAAAACCTAGAAAAATACCTTAAAAAAATAAATCAATAACTAAAATGGCTTTTTACGGAGGAGGAAAAAAAAAATAAACAGCTGAACCAAAAAAAAAAAAGATTTTTTACATTGAATACTATGGGCTTCGCCTGTCGAACTGAATCACACATCTATGGGACAAATTCCCTGCCGCGGCACTATACACTATCAGGGTTATTCAGAGAGCGGTGAAAAGCAGGAGAATGACTGGAGAATGGAAAATTCTAGGTAAAAATAGCCAATTTGGAAAGTGAGATAAATGGGAGAATTTTTATCGTTTGGCTATTTTGACCTAGAATTTTCCATTCTCCAGTCATTCTCCTGCTTTTCACCGCTCTCTGAATAACCCTGTATATATCTTTTTCATGTAGCTTGTACCAGATCGTCAGATTTCGTCTGACATATCCTCTTCAAATTGGAAAGGTCGCTAATCTGTTGTAGTCGCAAAAAATCATCTGAAGTCGTCCGATGGAAAAGGGAAGTGGAAGAGGGCTGATTCACCTGCATGTTGTGGGATCTGTCAGATGACGGCAGATGAACGCACCATCGCACATATATGGACCCAATGGATGGCCGGCCTTACTCTAATAATTTCTTGGCTGCACTCATCCTGAACATGCATTTTTCATAAGGTTGCATCTGAGCCCAATGAACACAAAATATCAATTTCAAAGCATGTCACTTCAGTAGTGTAAAAGGTAAATGTACATCAACATGACTTCTCATATACAGTGGCAAGAAGTATGTGAACCCTTTGGGATTACGTGGAGTTTTGCATGAAATGGTCATAAAATGTGCTCTGATCTTCATCTAAGTCACAACAATTTGAAAAACACAGTCTGCTTAAAATAATACAACACAAACATTATATGTTTTCATGTTTTTATTGAACAGAACATGTAAACATTCACAGTGCAGGGTGGTAAAAGTATGTGAACCTTTGGACTTAACTGGTTGACCCTCCTTTGGCAGCAATAACCTCAATCAAACGTTTCCTGTAGTTGCAGATCAGACCTGCACAACGATCTGGAGTAATTTTGGACCACTCCTCTTCACAAAACTGTTTCAGTGTAGCAATATTCTTGGGATGTCTGGTGTGAATCGCTCTCTTAAGGTCATGCCACAGCATTTCAATCGGGTTGAGGTCAGGACTCTGACTGGGCCACTCCAAAAGGCGTATTTTGTTTTGTTGAAGCCATTCTTTTGTTGAATTACTTGTATGCTTTGGGTCATTGTCCTGTTGCATCACCCATCCTCTGCGGAGCTTCAGTTGGCGGACAGATGGTCTAAACGTTTTCCTGCAAAATGTCTTGATAAACTCTGGAATTCATTTTCCATCAATGACAACAATCCGTCCAGGCCCTGAGGCAGCCCCAAACCATGATGCTCCCTCCGCCATGTTTTACAGTGGGGATGAGGTTTTGATGTTGGTGTGCTGTGCCTTTTTTTCTCCACACATAGTGTTGTGTGTTTTTTCCAAACAACTCAATTTTGGTTTCATCTGTCCACAGAATATTTTGCCAGTAGTGCTGTGGAACATCCAGATGCTCTTTTGCAAACGTCAAACGTGCTGCTATATTCTTTTTGGACAGCAATGGCTTCCTCAGTGGTGTCCTCCCATGTACTCCATTCTTGTTTTCCTTATTGTAGATGTGTCAACAAAAATGTTAGCATGTGCCAGAGATTTCTGTAAGTCTTTAGCTGACACTCTAGGATTCTTCTTTACCTCATTAAAGCATTCTGCGCTGTGCTGTGCTGTTGCAGTCATCTTTACAGGGCGACCATGCCTAGGGAGAGTAGCAACAGTGCTGAACTTTCTGCATTTGTAGACAGTCTATCTTACCGTGGACACATGAACATCAAGGCTTTTGGAGATACTTTTGTAACCCTTTCCAGCTTCATGCAAGTCAACAATTCTTGATCGTAGGTCTTCTGAGAGCTCTTTTCTGCGAGGCATGGTTCACATCAGGCAGTGCTTCTTGAAACCAGTAAACCCAAAACTGGTGTGTGTTTTTAAAGGGCAGGACAGCTTTCAGCAACACATCCAATAATATCACACTGATTGGACTCAAGGTTGGCACACTCCTGGCTCCAATTAGCTCTTGGAGAAGTCATTAGGCTAGGGGGTTCACATACTTTTTCCACCCTGCACTGTGAATGTTTACATGTTCTGTTCAATAAAAACATGAAAACATATAATGTTTGTGTTGCATTATTTTAAGCAGACTGCGTTTTTCAAATTGTTGTGACTTAGATGAAGATCAGAGCACATTTTATGACCAATTCATGCAAAACGCCACGTAATTCCAAAGGGTTCACATACTTTTTCTTGCCACTGTATACACAGTTTTTAAAGTAGTCAGGATGTGAGGAGTGCCCCCAATGCTACCCATTCTGGTGAAAACATGGGGTTAAGTGGAGGCGTTTCCTGCAGCCCACCCAGTGTCTCCAGCAACCAGGATTTTTAATTCCCTGGCTGACGGTCACCAGTGGCGTCAGCAAGTCTGAGACCGCCCGTGTTGGTAAACAGTGTCAGAGAGGTGCCTAATGGATCGGATCTGTGCGCAGTGTTACAGTTACAAGCATTTATAAAGCGCCAACAAGTTCCGTAGTGCTGTACAATGGGAGACACAGAATAACAAATATACATACACATTACACTCACCAAACCGTAGGAGAGCAGACCCTGCTCAAGAGTTTACAATCTAAAAGGAGAGGGTGAATAGAGTACAAGAGGTAACGGGTACGTGTGGGCAGTGAGGGAAGAAGGAACAAGAAATTAACAATGGGCAGAGCCGGCGCTAACTAGAAGGCAGAGAGCTCACTGACCGGTGATCGGATTTTGATTCCTCTCTAAGGCCCCGTTCACACTGTGCGATTTATCGCGTGGATTTTGTCGCGACGTCGCGCTGTGTGGCTTCTCCAATGGAGCTGTTCACATCTTGCCGCGCGATGTCGCTGGTATATGACCCTTTTTTGCGATTTGCTACCTGCGATTTGCATTGGTGGTGCTTTGCAAAAAAATTAAAAAAAAATATCGCACAAAACCACGACATTATCGCACTATGTCGCGAATATGAAAATCGCGCGATTTTCAAATCGCAGTGTGAACGGGGCCTAAGCCAGTTCGCCAGCCATATTACCAGTCTGCCGTGCACAATACCAGTCTGCCAGCCATATTACCAGTCTGCCATGCACAATACCAGTTCGCCATGCACATTACCAGTTCGCCATGCACATTACCAGTTCGCCATGCACATTACCAGTTCGCCATGCACATTACCAGTTCTCCAGCCATATTACCAGTTCGCCAGCCATATTACCAGTTCGCCATGCACATTACCAGTTCGCCATGCACATTACCAGTTCGCCATGCACATTACCAGTTCGCCATGCACATTACCAGTTCGCCATGCACATTACCAGTTCTCCAGCCATATTACCAGTTCGCCAGCCATATTACCAGTTCGCCAGCCATATTACCAGTTCGCCATGCACATTACCAGTTCGCCATGCACATTACCAGTTCGCCAGCCATATTACCAGTTCGCCAGCCATATTACCAGTTCGCCATGCACATTACCAGTTCGCCATGCACATTACCAGTTCGCCATGCACATTACCAGTTCGCCAGCCATATTACCAGTTCGCCAGCCATATTACCAGTTCGCCATGCACATTACCAGTTCGCCAGCCATATTACCAGTCTGCCATGCATAATACCAGTGTCTAATAATACCAGTGTGCCTAAATACCAGCCTGCCATGCCATGCATACCATGTGCCATTAAATATACGCATAATGTATACGCTACAAAAAAAATGCCCGCCCAAGCCCAACACAATCTAAGGGGCCACATAAGCTTACAATCTAAGGGGCCCCACGAGTTTACAATCTAAGGGGTCCCATCAGTTTACAATCTGAGGGTCCGGTTCCCGTGAGCTTACAATCTAAGAGGGAAGAGGAACCTGCTCTAATATATAAATGCCTTTGTAATGCGCTGTCAGCTGCGCGCGCCCATCACAGCTGCTCAGTTGGCCCTCCTGTTGCGGATGGGATGGCGATGGACGCATTACAAACGTATTTATAGAGAGAGATACTCTTGGATAGGACATTGAAAAAAAACTATGTGGACGTGAATTCTGAGCTGGCGACAACAATAGACTGCCCTCTGGGCAGGCTTTCCACCTAGTTTATTTATAATGCAATTTGCAATAAACACCGTCAGTCACATCATGAGATTATAATATAATATATACATACTGTATATATTATTCTTTTTCTGTATAACTGCTTGTATATTCACCAAGTCAGAATATCGAATAAAAGGTGCACATGCCCTATGTCTAAACGGGCCAAATCATCTGATAACACAGCTTGCACACATCATATATCGCTTAGTTTTACATTAGAAGATGATAAAGGAAGCCTTTGGGGGATCTAGACTGTATTTCCATTAGTTTTTAGATAGTCTGGCGATCAGAACAGTGCTCTATGTATTCGATCTAAGATGCTTTAACCAAGTGCTTTCGTCCAGCCAGGTGGACGCCATGTGTATCAGATCATCATCTTGTGATATATACACTATATTGCCAAAGGTATTCGCTCACCCATCCAAATAATCAGAATCCGGTGTTCCAATCACTTCCATGGCCACAGGTGTATAAAATCAAGCACCTAGGCATGCAGACTGTTTTTACAAACATTTGTGAAAGAATGGGTCGCTTTCCAGTGTGGAACTGTGTTTGGATTTGTTGCACAGGTGGCATTCTGTCGTGAAATTTCCTCGCTCCTAAATATTCCACAGTCAACTGTCAGCTGTATTAGAAGAAGGTGGAAGTGTTTGGGAACGACCACAACTCAGCCACGATGTGGTAGGCCACGTAAACTGACAGAGCGGGGTCAGTGGATGCTGAAGCGCATAGTGCGAAGAGGTCGCCAACTTTCTGCAGAGTCAATCGCTACAGACCTCCAAACTTCATGTGGCCTTCAGATTAGCTCAAGAACAGTGCGCAGAGAGCTTCATGGAATGGGTTTCCATCGCCGAGCAGCTGCATCCAAGCCATACATCACCAAGTGCAATGCAAAGCGTCGGATGCAGTGGTGTAAAGCACGCCACCACTGGACTCTAGAGCAGTGGAGACACGTTCTCAGGAGTGACTAATCGTGCTTCTCTATCTGGCAATCGGATGGGCGAGTCTGGGTTTGGTGGTTGCCAGGAGAACGGTACTTGTCTGACTGCTTTGTGCCAAGTGTAAAGTTTGGTGGAGGGGGGGGGATTATGGTGTGGGGTTGTTTTTCAGCATCTGGGTTTGGCCCCTTGGTTCCAGTGAAAGGAACTCTGAATGCTTCAGCATACCAAGACATTTTGGACAATTCCATGCTACCAACTTTGTGGGAACAGTTTGGAGCTGGCCCCTTCCTCTTCCAACATGACTGTGCACCAGTGCACAAAGCAAGGTCCATAAAGACATGGATGACAGAGTCTGGTGTGGATGAACTTGACTGGCCTGCACAGAGTCCTGACCTCAACCCGATAGAACACTTTTGGGATGAATTGGAGCGGAGACTGAGAGCCAGGCCTTCTCGTCCAACATCAGTGTGTGACCTCACAAATGCGCTTCGGAAGAATGGTCAAAAATTCCCATAAACACACTCCTAAACCTTGTGGACAGCCTTTCCAGAAGAGTTGAAGCTGTTATAGCTGCAAAGGGTGGACCGACGTCATATTGAACCCTATGGCAGGGACGTAGGGAGAGTGAGGCACTCGCCTCGGGCACAGCTGCAATGGGGCGCAGGAGCAGGCAGAAAGAAAATCACCTCTCTGACTGCCGGAGAGGAGCCGAGCGCAGGGGAGACTTGGGGCTGCTGCATGATTCACTCGCTGAGGGCAGCGAGATGAGACGTGCAGGAGGATGGGAAGGAGCCGGCAGAAGGGGTCTCACTCAGCTGCTGAGGAGGCCCCTTCCATCCTCCTGCAAGACTTCCTGTCCCCACACCACGTGGACGGGAGGGAGCAGGAAGAGAAGAAGCAGGAGAGCAGAGCACTGCAGCTGCAGCCAGGGGGACACCTCTTGGGTAAGATCACCCCCAGCTGCTCTCCCCTCAAACAGCCCCCTCTCCTGCAGCTCCACCCTCCCCCTCATTAGCTCTACCTCCCAAGCTCTCTACCCCCTCTTTAGCAGCTTTCCCCCAGCTGTCTACACCCCAGCCCCCAAGCTCTACCCCCACATCTCTACGCCCCAGCCCCCAAGCTCTACCCCCACATCTCTACCCCCCAGCTCTCTGCCCCCAAACTCTACCCCCCAGCCTCTACCCCCAAACTCTACCCCCCAGCCTCTACCCCCACATCTCTACCCATCAGCTCCCCCTATAAGCTCTCCTCCCCTCTCCGATTTTATGTCAAATCAGTAATTTCTTTTAAATAGGATTTTTTTTTCTGCATCACGAGGCGCGCAGGTAAGGGGACCCGGAAGCAGTGTGCTGCAATCGGCTGGGGGACACAGCGGGAGGACATTGAGGGAACGCAGGGACAAGGTATGTACAATCCCGAGGGTGGCTCTGGGTTACTGCTTTTGGTACTGAAAATTAACCCCGAGCCACACTCGTAGTTACTGGCAGGGAGGTTAAAATACATATAATAATGCTCCTCTCATTGAATAAAACAAACAAACGCTCTCATGTTCACTACCCAATCCACAACGCTCTCATGTTCACTACCCAATCCACAACGCTCTCATGTTCACTACCCAATCCACAACGCTCTCATGTTCACTACCCAATCCACAACGCTCTCATCTTCACTACCCAATCCACAACGCTCTCATGTTCACTACCCAATCCACAACGCTCTCATGTTCACTACCCAATCCACAACGCTCTCATGTTCACTACCCAATCCACAACGCTCTCATTTTCAATACCCAATCCACAACGCTCTCATCTTCAATACCCAATCCACAACGCTCTCATTTTCAATACCCAATCCACAACGCTCTCATCTTCACTACCCAATCCACAACGCTCTCATGTTCACTACCCAATCCACAACACTCTCATGTTCACTACCCAATCCACAACGCTCTCATGTTCACTACCCAATCCACAACGCTCTCATGTTCACACTACCCAATCCACAACGCTCTCATGTTCACTACCCAATCCACACGCTCTCATGTTCACTACCCAATCCACAACGCTCTCATCTTCAATACCCAATCCACAACGCTCTCATTTTCAATACCCAATCCACAACGCTCTCATCTTCACTACCCAATCCACAACGCTCTCATGTTCACTACCCAATCGATACACATTACTGTGAGTTTTGTTGCTGTGGATTCTGATACACACCGCACATTACTGTATCACAGTGCTCCACAGCAATAAAACGCACAGTAATGTGCGGTGTGTATGAGCGTGAGTTTTATTGCTGTGGAGCTCTGTGATACACTCATACACACACACGGTCCTCTAAAACAGTGTTTCTCAAGTGGTGGGTCGTGACCCAAAAGTGGGTCGTGACCAGGGTCAGACTGGGTCACGAAGCAAGTGCTCCCAGGCCTCTCTAATTTCTGGGACCTGCTGAGGCATCTTATCTGCAGCAGCTGGTCCCAGGTGGCACGGCTACCTTTGCCTCCCTCACCAGCAACCGCATGCCGGAACTTCCCTGCTTGAAGCAAGTTCCGGCGTACAGTTACTAGTGAGGGAAGCAAGGATAGCGCCTACCCCACAGCTACAGGTCCATCCGCCACACACCGCCTGGGATCCGCTGCATCATGTAAGATACTATGTAATGGCAAGGTGGTGGGGGGGGGGGGTAGAATCTGTAATGGCAAGGTGGTGGTGGTGGGATCTGAAATGGGAAAGGGTGGGACTGACTGGCAGCAGCTCTGTACTCCCAGGGACTGACATGTGTCCAGTGCATTTTACTACTGGCTGCCAACACCAGGAGCCACTGTGCACATCTCAGTGAAGCAAAAGCAGCAGTGAAGCGGCAGAGACGGATGGTGGGGGAGCGCGGAGCAGGCGAGTTTAGGTTTTTATAATATTTTATTATTCATTCAGTAATGCTTTAAATTAGAGTTGCATTGTCTACCATTACCCCAGACTTTGAGACACATTAAGAGCAAGAAGCATCCCCAGTTTTCCCATAAGTTCTAATTAATTTTATATGTTTCGATTACAGTTTATTTTATTGTGTTTTTGCCTCAAAAGCACTTTCGTTTTCACTAGTTCTGTGATTACCGCACTATCCATTTTGGAAAGAATCCCAGTTTGTTTACAAAATTGTTTAAAAAGTGCATACATTGTAGAATATTGCACAGGTTTTGTGGAATAAATTATGTTTCAGAAATTCAATTATTTTTGGGTCATGACTTAATGACCAAGGACAATTGTGGGTCCTGAGGGTCCACAGGTTGAGAACCACTGCTCTAAAACATCTGGGAATAGCTTGGTCTCTGGCCCTGAGGAGCCTCATAACTGAGCTTCGCCTAAGGCCTCACCAAATCTGGAGCCGCCTCTGCTGACTAGCACAGGCGAGACTAATGTTATTTAGGATTATTAATTTTGTTATTTATTACACATTTCCCTCTAAATAACCTCTAAAAATATTGTGTGAGTGGTGGGGGGGCACAATTTTCTATTCTTGCCTCGGGTGCAAAAGGAGCTAGCTACGGCTCTGCCCTATGGATTAGGAATGGGATGTCACTTAAGTTCATATGCGAGTCAAGGCAGGTGAGAGAATACTTTTGGCAATATAGTGTATATGTGTGTAACCCATGCAGAAGGTTTCAATTGTGGATCCAAAATAATGGATTAAGGTATACGATAGCAGAGAAATGGCACTTACTGATTGACCCGAGCACCGCATTATATACTGTCTACATAGGATATTGCTCATCAATAGAGATGGGAAGGCCAGGAAAAAAAATAAAAAATGAAACGGAGAAAAAAAATATGTTTTTTTCTGTTTTTTTCCAAAGCCATTTTTTGTTTTTTTTTCTGGAAAACTTGAAGAAAAAAAAAAAGTGTGTAATGTGTTCTTTTACAATGATCTATAATAGGTCTAATGATATGGTATTAAATCTATATAACAAGAAGTCCTTAAACTCTTAAATCAATACAATTTCTCGGAGCTGAAGACGAGTAAATCCTGGAATACAATACAAGGAACATGTCTCAATGCAATACTGAGACTACAAAAATATACATTTCAGCCTCTAGCGGGCGCTACAGGGAAAAGACATCAGTTTAGCTTGATTAGGAGCTCCATCTTGTACCTCCTACAGTGCTTGTGGAGATAATTAAGTCCTGAGAAGACAGAAACTGACAGTTAAGGGGTTAAATTTGTCCCTATTTAATCCCAATTAATGTTCTCTCCAGCACAGTCTGGGATTCTGCAAAACATATCCCTGGAACACGGTGGCAAGGTCTCTGCACAACATGACCTCTGACCCCCCCCCCCCCACGTCTCGCTCCCTGCAGATTCTGCATCTTCTGAAAGAATCTGTTCTGTGTTTGCGACTATTCAAACCAAATCAAGAAACAAACTGACCCGTGAAAGGGGAGATTCGTGCAAACCTTACGTTTTTAGAAGTCAATGAGAAAAATGACAAAATATTTCTTTTTTTAAAGCACCGCTCCAAAGTTAAACCTCAACATGGAGCTTAAATATTGATGTATCCATATCCTACAGGCACAAATAATGCAATCATTTACTTCCTTTTTTTTGCCATTGGCGATAAGGGGCAAATTTTATATAGAAATATATATATATTTCTATGGTTTTAGGTTGATGGTTTCTTGCTTTTATTGTTGCTCTTTAGGAAACGGAGGGCTGGTTACTTGTTCTGCACGCGCATACACCCAGCATTCACACACACTGGTCCTGCACGCGCATACACCCGGAATTCACACACACTGGTCCTGCACGTGCATACACCCAGCATTCACACACACTGATCCTGCACTCTCACGCACACAGCATTCACATACACTGGTCCTGCACGCGCATACACCCGGCATTCACACACACTGGTCCTGCACGCGCATACACCCGGAATTCACACACACTGGTCCTGCACGTGCATACACCCAGCATTCACACACACTGATCCTGCACTCTCACGCACACAGCATTCACATACACTGGTCCTGCACGCGCATACACCCGGCATTCACACACACTGGTCCTGCACGCGCATACACCCAGCATTCACACACACTGATCCTGCACACAGCATTCACACACACTGGTCCTGCACGCTCATACACCCAGCATTCACACACACACTGGTCCTGCACGCGCATACACCCGGCATTCACACACACACTGGTCCTGCACGGGCATACACCCAGCATTCACACACACTGATCCTGCACTCACATACACCCAGCATTCACACACACACACTGGTCCTGCACTCGCATACACCCAGCATTCCACACACACTGGTCCTGCACGCGCATACACCCAGCATTCACACACACACACACACGTCCTGCACGCGCATACACCCAGCATTCACACACACTGGTCCTGCACGCGCATACACCCAGCATTCACACACACTGATCCTGCACACAGCATTCACACACACTGGTCCTGCACGCTCAATACACCCAGCATTCACACACACACTGGTCCTGCACACGCATACACCCGGCATTCACACACACTGGTCCTGCACCCAGCATTCACACACACTGGTCCTGCACGCTCAATACACCCAGCATTCACACACACACACTGGTCCTGCACACGCATACACCCGGCATTCACACACACTGGTCCTGCACGCGCATACGCCCAGCATTCACACACACACACACTGATCCTGCATGCGCATACACCCAGCATTCACACACACACACAGGTCCTGCACGCGCATACACCCAGCATTCACACACACCCACTGGTCCTGCACTCTCATACACCCAGCATTCACACACACTGATCCTGCACTCTCATGCACACAGCATTCACACACACTGGTCCTGCACGCGCATACACCCAGCATTCACACACACTGATCCTGCACTCTCATACACTCAGCATTCACACACACTGATCCTGCACTCTCATACACCCAGCATTCACACACACTGGTCCTGCATGCGCATACACCCAGCATTCACACACACTGGTCCTGCACGCGCATACACCCGGCATTCACACACACTGGTCCTGCACGCGCATACACCCAGCATTCACACACACTGATCCTGCACTCTCATACACCCAGCATTCACACACACTGGTCCTGCACGCGCATACACCCAGCATTCACACACACTGATCCTGCACCCAGCATTCACACACACACTGGTCCTGCACGCGCATACACCCAGCATTCACACACACACTGGTCCTGCACTCTCATACACCCAGCATTCACACACACTGGTCCTGCACGCTCAATACACCCAGCATTCACACACACACAACTGGTCCTGCACACGCATACACCCGCATTCACACACACTGGTCCTGCACGCGTATACACCCAGCATTCTCACACACTGATCCTGCACTCTCATACACCCAGCATTCACACACACACACTGATCCTGCATGCGCATACACCCAGCATTCACACACACACACAGGTCCTGCACGCGCATACACCCAGCATTCACACACACACTGGTCCTGCACGCATACACCCAGCATTCACACACACACTGATCCTGCATGCGCATACACCCAGCATTCACACACACACACACAGGTCCTGCACGCGCATACACCCAGCATTCACACACACACTGGTCCTGCACGCGCATACACCCAGCATTCACACACACTGATCCTGCACACAGCATTCACACACACTGGTCCTGCACACAGCATTCACACACACTGGTCCTGCACACAGCATTCACACACACTGGTCCTGCACGCGCATACACCCAGCATTCACACACACACACACACACTGGTCCTGCACGCGCATACACCCAGCATTCACACACACACCTGGTCCTGCACGCGCATACACCCAGCATTCACACACACACTGGTCCTGCACGCGCATACACCCAGCATTCACACACACACTGGTCCTGCACGCTCAATACACCCAGCATTCACACACACACTGGTCCTGCACACACATACACCCGGCATTCACACACACTGGTCCTGCACGCGCATACACCCAGCATTCACACACACTGGTCCTGCACGCGCATACACCCGGCATTCACACACACTGGTCCTGCACGCGCATACACCCGGCATTCACACACACTGGTCCTGCACGCTCAATACACCCAGCATTCACACACACACTGGTCCTGCACACGCATACACCCGGCATTCACACACACTGGTCCTGCACGCACATAAACCCGGAATTCACACACACTGGTCCTGCACGCGCATACACCCAGCATTCACACACACTGGTCCTGCACGCGCATACACCCAGCATTCACACACACTGGTCCTGCACGCGCATACACCCAGCATTCACACACACTGGTCCTGCACTCTCATGTACACAGCATTCACACACACTGGTCCAGCACGCGCATACACCCAGCATTCACACACACTGGTCCTGCACTCTCATGCACACAGCATTCACACACACTGGTCCTGCACGCGCATACACCCGGCATTCACACACACTGATCCTGCACACAGCATTCACACACATTGATCCTGCACACAGCATTCACACACATTGATCCTGCACACAGCATTCACACACATTGATCCTGCACTCTCATACACCCAGCATTCACACACACTGATCCTGCACACAGTATTCACACACATTGATCCTGCACTCTCATACACCCAGCATTCACACACACTGGTCCTGCACTCTCATACACACAGCATTCTATAACGAGTCGCTGTTCTATACGCAGTGATAAGGAATAGCTCCTGCATATATGATAGCAGTGTATTGGGCGCTCACATCATCTTCGTCTCGAGCTGCAGGTCCTCGTCCAGGCTCCGGATGTCAGGTTGGGCCCCGCTCCTCTCTCCGCTATCCATCATCAGGACAGAGTCTGCACACTCTCCTCTAAACGTGCTGTTGTTGACACCGCATCCACATGACAACAAGGATGCGTGATCATGTGACTGTTGGCTACATACACAGTTCTACAGGCTAGAGCCATAAGCACGATCATATCAGCTCCGGGAGAAGGTGGTCTCCGGCAGCATGTCCGCCGCCGTAAAACGCGACAATTTTACACTTCCATTGGTCTTTGACTAGAACGTGTGACGTACGCGGTGGCTGCTGGGTTAACCCTATCGGCGCCATCGTTCCCACGTCACGTCGTACGTCCTGGGATAGCAGTAGCGGCGGTGCCTCGGCAGCTGTTGGGTTAATTCGACGCAGTGACGCTCTTCGTCGATTGGCGGCTAGTCTGAAATGGACGGAGGCCCGGATGCTGCTGACAGTGAGCGGGTTTATAGCGGCATGGCGGCCGCACTGGGTAATGTGCAGGGTGTTAGCCGAGGTGTCCAGCGGTTTAAACGCTTTAGTGCAAGAGTCAGCAACCTTGATGAGGATCAGCCTCTCGTTAGGCTGCAAGGCCAAGGTTGCTCTCCCCTGCGAACCAAACATGGCTCCTCACGGGACCTACTATAAGGGATGACAGCATAGAATGACCATAGACTTTAACAGGGTAACAGAATGCCCATAGAGAATAATGGGACAGAGCGGAATGCCCATAGAGAATAATGGGACAGAGCGGAATGCCCATAGAGAATAATGGGACAGAGCGGAATGCCCATAGAGAATAATGGGACAGAGCGGAATGCCCATAGAGAATAATGGGACAGAGCGGAATGCCCATAGAGAATAATGGGACAGAGCGGAATGCCCATTAGACATGTGCAAAGCATAAAATTTCGTTTTGAACTAATGGATTAGTCCTAAAATGCAATTTATTTAGTTACTAAAGAAATTCGTTTTCAGTTCTTTAGTATGAAAACTAATTTCATTCATCCGAAAACCAATGGATACAATTACTATTGTAGTGGTGGCTCCTCAGAGGACTGAGATCGCTGCTTGTTACAGTATCTCTCACTCTCAGCACAATGTGGGCCATATTCCATAGTTGGTGCTAACTTAACCAGAGCTGTTGTAACCTTCCCAGAGCCATTATAGCCTATGGAGGTTTTCAGTTTACCACAGCTCTGGTTAAGTTAGCACCAACATTGTAATACTGCCCCGTGTCAGGCAAAGCTGTTGCAGTAACTGACTGCTGCTCATCACAGCGCTCAGAGTTTCAGTAAAACTAGTAAATAATATTTTTATATATAAGAGGTTATAACAATATTATTTCCTTGTTTTACTGAAACTCTGAGCACTGTTACAGTCAGTTACTGTAACAACTGAGCCTGATACATTGTACTGAGAGATAATGTAACAAGCAGCCGATCTCGGTGCTCACAGCCACTGGATTTAAAGGGCTAAAAAAAAAGGATCCTCTCTGTATAATGTTTAGAACATCCTCCTGAATTAATTAATATCCCTCTCTGTATAGAACATCCTTCTCAATTTATACCTTTCTCTGTATAATGTATATAACATCCTCCTGCATTAATACCCCTCTCTGTATAATGTATATAACATCCTCCTGCATTAATACCCCTCTCTGTATAATGTATAGAACATCCTCCTGCATTAATTAATGCCCCTCTCTGTATAGAACATACTACTGCATTGGCATGTGGAGGGTGCAGAACTTCGAATGTTGCGATGTTGCGCTCTACATTGCTGGTCTCCTTCACTCATCATTGTAATATCACAAAAAGGACTGACACTAAAATGTAGTGCATTTTATTTTAGTTTCTTTCGTTTTTTGTACTGAGCAGTTTCGTTTCTCTTGAGTCATACTAAAACTAAATTATCCCAAAATTCTGACTAAATCGTTTTAGTACTAAAACGAATGCACATGTCTAATGCCCATAGAGAATAATGGGACACAGCGGAATGCCCATAGAGAATAATGGGACAGAGCGGAATGCCCATAGAGAATAATTGCACACAGCTGAATGCCCATAGAGAATAATGGCACACAGCGGAATGCCCATAGAGAATAATGGCACACAGCGGAATGCCCATAGAGAATAATGGCACACAGCTGAATGCCCATAGAGAATAATGGCACACAGCGGAATGCCCTTAGAGAATAATGGCACACAGCGGAATGACCATAGAGAATAATGGCACACAGCAGAATGCCCATAGAGAATAATGGCACACAGCGGAATGCCCATAGAGAATAATGGCACACAGCAGAATGTCCATAGAGAATAATGGCACACAGCGGAATGCCCATAGAGAATAATGGCACACAGCTGAATGCCCATAGAGAATAATGGCACACAGCAGAATGCCCATAGAGAATAATGGCACACAGCGGAATGCCCATAGAGAATAATGGCACACAGCGGAATGCCCATAGAGAATAATGGCACACAGCTGAATGCCCATAGAGAATAATGGCACACAGCTGAATGCCCATAGAGAATAATGGCACACAGCGGAATGCCCATAGAGAATAATGGCACACAGCTGAATGCCCATAGAGAATAATGGCACACAGCAGAATGCCCATAGAGAATAATGGCACACAGCGGAATGTCCATAGAGAATAATGGCACACAGCGGAATGCCCATAGAGAATAATGGCACACAGCGGAATGCCCATAGAGAATAATGGCACACAGCTGAATGCCCATAGAGAATAATGGCACACAGCGGAATGCCCATAGAGAATAATGGCACACAGCGGAATGCCCATAGAGAATAATGGCACACAGCGGAATGCCCATAGAGAATAATGGCACAGAGCAGAAAGCCCATAGAGAATAGGGATAGACAGATATATCGGTTTAGCCGATTATCGGTGCCGATATTCAGAAAATTACTGATATCGGTATCGGCATTTTATTTGCCGATATTTGGACTAGTTTGCTCACTGCAGCTGCGACACGCAAGATGCCACAGAACTGTACGAATATGGGGCTTCTCCCACATCAGGCTGTAAGCCCTCCCTGCAGAATGACCCCTGCTCACTGACCGTATTGTGCATGAGCGTGATGGCAACAGAAATGGGGCTTCCATCCCATCTGGCAGGGAATTCCCTATACAGGAGATGCAGGGTCTATTTCCTACAGCAGGGTCCAGCAACCTAGGACCTCCAGATGTTTTGGAACTGGATTTCCCATGAGGCTCCAAGAACCTAATGAGAAGATGAGCATCATAGCAGATGTAATTCCAAAACGTGGGGCAATATTACACAGGGACTGCTTAACCAGAGCTGTAATATAACTTTGTAATATAACCCTTGGAGGGCCAAGGTTGCTGAACCCCTTACATACAAGATCATATGAGGGATCTTTAAGAAAGCCAAAGACACGGTCTGATTGTTTGTAAAAAATAAAAGATTAAATAAAATAAAAATTCTTATTAAATTGAATAAATGGATGTGGTGCAATGTTTACATGTTAAACATATTGGGCTATATTACAATCTTTGCTCAAAGCGTGACGTTTTGCGCCAAGCGTTAAACGTTTGCGTGCGCAAATCACCGCTGGAATTGCAATCCTCACGCGTTCTTGACCCGATCAATAACCCGCGTAAACCGGATGCGCCCAAATGCTCGCGCAGTACCGTTGCGCGCAGAAATCAGTGTGCTTACTGTTATTTTTTTTCACGCAATTCAGCCAATCAGAATTAAGAACCACAAGTCAATCTGAGCATATATGCTGCAGCAATAATACATGCATGCACAACTTCTCCATTTTATTGGTTTGGGTATGTGTAGACTGTGTAACTATACTTTGCTTTTCTTTTTTTTTTTTTTGGGCTGGTGCATTTGGTTTCGGCCAGGACGTTCAGATTTGCCGTTACCACCAGCTTTTAGGAGTTGCTAAAACTATACGTGCAAACGCTGTGCGTTACAAACTGCGCATAGATTGTAATACCATCCGCGTACCAGCGCACAAATGCATTTGTGCGCACAATGTTAAGTATAGATCGCGCGACGTACAGTAAGCTCACGCAGGGTTCGCAGGTTCACCCGCGGTAGACGATTACATGCGTTTGTTGCACTGACTATGTAATATGGCATTCGGCGTAAAGGGTTTGCCCCTCGCGTTAAATGTTTTTTTGCACCGGTGGAAACGTTTGCACGAAGATTGTTGTTTAGGCCATTGAGTTCATGGCATAGTCTGATTTGTTCTGTTTTTTTTCAGAACTTTAAATTTACAGAATATCAGCACCAAATATCGGCTATCGGCCAGAAAACCTGCCGATAATCTGTATCGTATCGGCCCTGAAAAATTGATATCGGTCTATCCCTAATAGAGAATAATGGCACACAGCGGAATGTCCATAGAGAATAATGGCACACAGCTGAATGCCCATAGAGAATAATGGCACACAGCAGAATGCCCATAGAGAATAATGGCACACAGCGGAATGTCCATAGAGAATAATGGCACACAGCGGAATGCCCATAGAGAATAATGGCACACAGCGGAATGCCCATAGAGAATAATGGCACACAGCTGAATGCCCATAGAGAATAATGGCACACAGCGGAATGCCCATAGAGAATAATGGCACACAGCGGAATGCCCATAGAGAATAATGGCACACAGCTGAATGCCCATAGAGAATAATGGCACACAGCCAAATGCCCATAGAGAATAATGGCACAGAGCAGAAAGCCCATAGAGAATAGGGATAGACAGATATATCGGTTTAGCCGATTATCGGTGCCGATATTCAGAAAATTACTGATATCGGTATCGGCATTTTATTTGCCGATATTTGGACAAGTTTGCTCACTGCAGCTGCGACACGCAAGATGCCACAGAACTGTACGAATATGGGGCTTCTCCCACATCAGGCTGTAAGCCCTCACTGCAGAATGACCCCTGCTCACTGACCGTATTGTGCATGAGCGTGATGGCAACAGAAATGGGGCTTCCATCCCATCTGGCAGGGAATTCCCTATACAGGAGATGCAGGGTCTATTTCCTACAGCAGTGTCCAGCAACCTAGGACCTCCAGATGTTTTGGAACTGGATTTCCCATGAGGCTCCAAGAACCTAATGAGAAGATGAGCATCATAGCAGATGTAATTCCAAAGCGTGGGGCAATATTACACAGGGACTGCTTAACCAGAGCTGTAATATAACTTTGTAATATAACCCTTGGAGGGCCAAGGTTGCTGAACCCCTTACATACAAGATCATATGAGGGATCTTTAAGAAAGCCAAAGACACGGTCTGATTGTTTGTAAAAAATAAAAGATTAAATAAAATAAAAATTCTTATTAAATTGAATAAATGGATGTGGTGCAATGTTTACATGTTAAACATATTGGGCTATATTACAATCTTTGCTCAAAGCGTGACGTTTTGCGCCAAGCGTTAAACGTTTGCGTGCGCAAATCACCGCTGGAATTACAATCCTCACGCGTTCTTGACCCGATCAATAACCCGCGTAAACCGGATGCGCCCAAATGCTCGCGCAGTACCGTTGCGCGCAGAAATCAGTGTGCTTACTGTTATTTTTTTTCACGCAATTCAGCCAATCAGAATTAAGAACCACAAGTCAATCTGAGCATATATGCTGCAGCAATAATACATGCATGCACAACTTCTCCATTTTATTGGTTTGGGTATGTGTAGACTGTGTAACTATACTTTGCTTTTTTTTTTTTTTGGGCTGGTGCATTTGGTTTCGGCCAGGACGTTCAGATTTGCCATTACCACCAGCTTTTAGGAGTTGCTAAAATTATACGCGCAAACGCTGTGCGTTAGATACTGCGCATAGATTGTAATACCATCCGCGTACCAGCGCACAAATGCATTTGTGCGCACAATGTTAAGTATAGATCGCGCGACGTACAGTAAGCTCACGCAGGGTTCGCAGGTTCACCCGCGGTAGACGATTACGTGCGTTTGTTGCACTGACTATGTAATATGGCATTCGGCGTAAAGGGTTTGCCCCTCGCGTTAAATGTTTTTTTGCACCGGTGGAAACGTTTGCACGAAGATTGTTGTTTAGGCCATTGAGTTCATGGCATAGTCTGATTTGTTCTGTTTTTTTTCAGAACTTTAAATTTACAGAATATCGGCACCAAATATCGGCTATCGGCCAGAAAACCTGCCGATAATCTGTATCGTATCGGCCCTGAAAAATTGATATCGGTCTATCCCTAATAGAGAATAATGGCACACAGCGGAATGTCCATAGAGAATAATGGCACACAGCTGAATGCCCATAGAGAATAATGGCACACAGCGGAATGCCCATAGAGAATAATGGCACACAGCAGAATGCCCATAGAGAATAATGGCACACAGCGGAATGCCCATAGAGAATAATGGCACACAGCGGAATGCCCATAGAGAATAATGGCACACAGCTGAATGCCCATAGAGAATAATGGCACACAGCGGAATGCCCATAGAGAATAATGGCACACAGCGGAATGCCCATAGAGAATAATGGCACACAGCGGAATGTCCATAGAGAATAATGGCACACAGCGGAATGCCCATAGAGAATAATGGCACAGAGCGGAATGCCCATAGAGAATAATGGCACACAGCGGAATGTCCATAGAGAATAATGGCACAGAGCAGAATGCCCATAGAGAATAATGGGACAGAGCGGAATGCCCATAGAGAATAATGGCACAGAGCGGAATGCCCATAGAGAATAATGGCACAGAGCGGAATGCCCATAGAGAATAATGGCACACAGCGGAATGCCCATAGAGAATAATGGCACACAGCGGAATGTCCATAGAGAATAATGGCACAGAGCAGAATGCCCATAGAGAATAATGGGACAGAGCGGAATGCCCATAGAGAATAATGGCACAGAGCAGAATGCCCATAGAGAATAATGGCACACAGCGGAATGTCCATAGAGAATAATGGCACACAGCGGAATGTCCATAGAGAATAATGGGACAGAGCGGAATGCCCATAGAGAATAATGGCACAGAGCGGAATGCCCATAGAGAATAATGGCACAGAGCGGAATGCCCATAGAGAATAATGGGACAGAGCGGAATGCCCATAGAGAATAATGGCACAGAGCAGAATGCCCATAGAGAATAATGGCACACAGCGGAATGTCCATAGAGAATAATGGCACACAGCGGAATGTCCATAGAGAATAATGGGACAGAGCGGAATGCCCATAGAGAATAATGGCACAGAGCGGAATGCCCATAGAGAATAATGGCACAGAGCGGAATGCCCATAGAGAATAATGGGACAGAGCGGAATGCCCATAGAGAATAATGGGACAGAGCGGAATGCCCATAGAGAATAATGGCACAGAGCAGAATGTGCATAGAGAATAATGGCACACAGCGGAATGTCCATAGAGAATAATGGCACACAGTGGAATGTCCATAGAGAATAATGGGGCATAGTGGAATGCTATGGACATTCCACTACCCTGTTAAAATCTATGGTCATTCCTTTTAGTAGGTCCTATCCTCACAAACCATGTCCCTCTCCATACTTTCCAACTGTCCCTAATTTGGGCATAATCCTTTTAACTAGGGATGCACCGATACCAGTATCGGTGCTGATACTGCCATTTGCACGAGTACTTGGTTCGGCTTTTTTTGGCATCGTTCACCAGCTGGTCGGAGGCATTTGGTGGTCTGTTCGGCAGATCATCAGCTGCGTTTGACAGTTTATCAGATGCGTTCGGCAGTTTATCGGATACTTTCGGCAGTTTATCAGAAGCGTTCAGCGGTTTATCGGATGCATTCGGCGACTTATCAGATGCTTTCGCCGGGTTTATCAGTGGATCCATTTGGTGCGCTTTGGGGACCCTGTGGTGAATGGTGAATTTCAGTGCTCTCTGAATAACTCCCTTAATAGATCAGTTGCCTGCTTATAAGCGAGGATTTCTGGTTTATAGAAACTTCTTAACCAGAATTGAAATGAAAATATTTGGGATGGAAGTTTTTTTTTTAAATTTATTTAGTTTTTAAAAATTGCAGTTCTAACATCGTTTCAGAGTTTAATGAATTGCCCTGAGCTCTATATTTTTATGTTTTTATACAGAGAAGCTGACCAGCGAGGCAAGTATTTTGTCTGAACATCACAAGAACATTAAAGAGTATGAAGTCGGTGTAAAAAAGTTAAACACAAGCTTCAATCAGGTAAAATGCCCCTGCACCACTTCATCTTCACTATCAGGGTTATCCAAAGAGATCCGAATTGCTTGAGAAAGGTAACCGAATGCTGAAAATCAGGGTTCGGTTACCTTTCCTGGCCATTCGGCTATCCAGAGAGCAGGCAATACACCAAATCCTGGCGAATTGCCTGCACATACGGTGCCTGTTCGGTCCCTGTTCGAGAGCAGTGAAATCCCCATGAAAAAGCAATGCTTCGGCTATTCAGAGAACACAAACCAGCAGTGAAAGGTTCCCCTAATGCCCTGCCATTCGGTGGTTTAATTCGGCAAATTTATTCAGGAGAATCCCATAGACTTCAATGTTAAAAATATTCCCGTTTTAATTCAATATCTAATAAACCGTTCATTATAAAATTCTGCAGCAAAAAGACTCTTTATTTATAGATTTTTTAGGATACTTTAAGCATTTTTCAGATTATTTTTTTTTTTTTTTAAAAAGTCCGATTTTTTTTTTTTTTTTTTTTTCCAATTTACTAATTTTTTTTGTAACAGCTCTCTTTATTATCATTCCCTGGACCTCCTGTGAAAATTTCAGACATTTTCGCTCAGTAGTTTCTTTGCAAACAGCGTTTCTTTTTCCCAGATTCATACAAATGGTTTTTCTAATTTATTCACCTCCCTCTGTCTACGTCACAGCTGCTTCGGCTCTGTGTGATTCGGCTCCTTTTCGGCTCTTGTTCGGCTCCTGTTCGGCTCCTTCTTGAAGGTTAATCCAGATGTTTTTGCTTGTTTTCAGCGTGCATTCGGTTAGTTTTCGTCAGGTTTTCGGCAGCTTTTCCCTGCAATTCGGGGACCCTGTGGTGCTTGCTGAATACACCGCAGGGTCACCGAAATGCAATCGGCAAAAGGAACCGAATTGAAGAGAACGAAAAGTCACCGAACGTGCGGTGACTTTTCGAATCTCTTTGGATAACCCTGTATGTATTTTGCTATTTGAAGTTCAGCTTTAGCTTGGTAGCTCGGCATCCAGCTCGGGAATTCCTATGCTTTGCATGGAACGTGCAAACACTGCTCGGTCTCCTAATCACTAGCCCGAGCTGCTCAACTCAAAGCTGGCCGTCCACTGGGTCCGTAGTCGTATGACAGACTTGGACATCTGCCTACGGACAACGCCATTGGACAATCACGGTCGTCCACCGGAAGTGTCTGGATGACCCAGGTCGGCCTATGAACAGGCCGCCAAATGAAGGGGGGGGGGGAACGTCCTTGGTGCTGAAACGATGTTTCAGCACCAAGGACAGCCCCATCCAGCGCAGCTGAAGGGGGCATAAACCCCCTGTCCCTGGTGCTGAAACAGCACCAAAGACAGCAACGCTAAACACAGCCGGCATGAAGGGAAATTAAACAAAAAAACTCGTTTGGCGAGAGAAATAAAGCCCAGTTTTTTTAAAATAAAAAATTGGAACCCAGAATTTCACCTAAAAAATCCAGAAAAATACCTAAAATAAAATTAAAAAAAAAATCTGTAACTAGAAAGGCTATTTGCTGAGTATGAAAAAATTAAACGGTTGAATAAAAATATTTTTTTACATTGCAATCTATGAGCTGTCTAACTGAATCCCTTTTGTATGGGGGCAATTTCCCTGTCGCGGCACGGCGGTTTAACTATACAATTCCTCTTTTTTCATGTTTCCCTGGCGTGGCATGGCAGTTTAAATATACAATTCATCTTTTTTCATGTAAATTGTATCAGATTGTCCTGGCCATGTCCGATAAATCCCATTGAAATGGAAAAGATCGCCAGTCTGTTGTAATCACAAAAAATCGTCTGAAGTTGTCTGATGGTGGTCGTATGCAGTGGAAGAGGGCTGATTTAACACCATGATGTAGAATCGGTCGGACGACTTCAGATGATATCGGGTGATCGCACAAAAACGTACCCAATGGACAGCTGTTTTTGGGGATCTAAGGCAACTGCAAGGAAGATGACGACCAAGCCCTGAGCTCGGGTTCCCTGGCTTGGAGACCTTTGGGAACGAAAAGGGTTATTCAAAGAGCACCGAATTTGCCACCAAAGGGCACCGAATGGTTAATTTCACAGTACGGTGCATTTTCGTGGCAGTTCGGCTATCCAGATAGCCGTCAGTCCGCCAAATACTGGCAAATTGATAGTGAAATGTGGTGCAGTTTGCCACAATTTGGCGATCCTTGCCGGCAGTGACATTATCCCATAGAGAAGTAACAGTTACTCTATTCAGAGAACGCCGAACTGCATCGAATTGCCCATAAAATGCCCTGATTTTCAGTGGTCCAGTTTGGCAGGTTTAAACAGATTAACCTCATAGGTTTCAGTTTAAAGAAAAATTATCGGTTTTATCTTTTTAATTCAACCGTTTATTCTTTTCAGCGAAAAGCCTTTTTATTTTTTAGAATTATTTTGTATTTTTTTTTTTTTTTCAGCGAAATTTTTGTTTCCCTTTTTTTTTTATAGATCCTTTTTTATTATTTCCACACTTTTCATGCATTTTTATTGTTTTAAACACCTTTTTAAAGAATGGAGTTCTGGGGGGGGTTTCTGCAGTTCGGCGCACTTTCGGGACCCTGCGGTGAATAGTGTATTTACTATAGGGTTGGCGAACTGGAAACGCTGAAGTGTGCCGAACAAGAAAGCACCTAAGGCTGGGGTCAGACTAACGCATTTTTAACGTGTGTTTAGGCGCACATAATCACGGCCACAGTAGCAGAAAATGACGGGCAATGAACACATTTTTTCGAGAACGCAGAACCCCGCTAGTACTGACGTATAGAGTGCACTGCGGCTGCATAGCGGCGTGTGTTCGTGATTAGGAGATGTCAGACGCTGCTAATGTCCAGCCTACATAACGTCCAGACGCAAAAAGTGTTTTATTGACGATCCGTAAAAAAATCACGCACGAAAATGCGCGTCGTCTGACCGTTTTCGCGCATTCCGTGAAAAGATACGTCAATGCGTTCGGATGCACTTTTTGACGGTCGCTGCGAATAATGCGTTCGTTTGACTCTAGCCTAAATGTCAGTGAATTTTGGTGCTTTCTGAATAACCCTGTAAGTCCTTACAGCACTGACAGCCTTGGATTGGCTGAATTTATGAACTGGGAATACAGTATCCCCGTGGATTAAATGAAGGGTTTACGGTCACCCTTTTTATTATTGACTGCTAAGGTAATGCTTTGTGATTCAGTAATTGAAGGTATTGCTGAATATCTACTGCCTGACTGGAGAAGTATATGTGAGGAGAATTTCCCAGAGCAGAATTGTTAGAATTTTGATATTTGTGTTTCATTGAGAAGTTATGCGCAATGCGTTATTGAGCCCACCTTGTTTTTATGGTGTATAGATTCCATCTGGAATCCCAATCGCTGATGCTAGGATACAGTTTCATACGCATCACTTGTATGAGTTTAGAGATGTTATTTTGGGTAAATTAATTAAACTTTGCATCTGTGTTTTACGGATTCTGGTGTGTGCAAGCAGTGGTTCCCAACCTCGGTCCCCAACAGACCAGATTTTGCAGATCACCTTGGAGAAAAGCAGACTGAATTCTGCAATCACTGAGCAGCAAATCATATCTATCACCTGTGCTGTGTTTCAGATATCTGGCAAACCTGGTCTGTTAGGGACCGCGGTTGGGAACCACAGTGTACAAGCATTAAGTTGTAGGCATAGGGTTCATGTCCATTTTCAGCTCTGGTTGATACTAGAAGAGTAGGGAAACCTATTAAGTTTTCTTTTCATTTGTTTGCATTCCTGCGCTGCTCTCCCTCATCTTGTAGAGGTGCTGTGACCCAGGTGTGGGATTTAGGATAGCTTGACATCTGGTCTCAAAATATTTAAAAGAAAGTGCTGTGTACAGCATGTAGAGCAGTGGTTCCCAAACCTCTCCTCGGGACCCTCAACCAGATTTTGCGGGTCACCTTTGGGAAATGCAGACTGAATCCTGCAATCACTAAGAAGCAAATCATATCACCTGTGCTTCACATATCTGGAAAACCCGACCTGTCAGTAGGTCCTAAGGAAAGGTTTGGGAAACACTGATGTAGAGGAAAATGTTCTCATTTCCTGGTGCTAGAGCACTCAAGAGCCACGATTCAAGCTAGGGTCAAACAAACACATTATTTGCAGCGACCGTCAAAAAGTGCGTCCAAACGCATTGACGTATTTTTTCACGGAATGCGCGAAAACTGTCAGACGACGCGCATTTTCGTGCGTGATTTTGTACGGATCGTCAATAAAACACTTTTTGCATCTGGACGTTATGTAGGCTGGACATTAGCAGCGTCTGACGTCTCCTAATCACACACACACGCCGCTATGCCGCCGCAGCGCACTCTGTACGTCAGTACTAGCGGTTCTGCGTTCTCAAAAAAATGCGATCATTTTCCACTTGCGTTACGCGGCCAGACTTTCGTGTGGCCGTACTTCGTATATTGGCCGTCATTGCGCGTCATTTGCTGCTAGTGCGGCCGTGATTAAGTGCGCCTAAACGCACGTTAAAATTGCGTTAGATCAATGAAACAGTGATCATCATTAAAGAAAGAAAAAAAACACATGAGGATTCACACACAAAGATGCATGTCTTGTGTCCTGGTAAAATAGGGAGTAAAAGCAGGATATTGTATGTTTAGTGTGAAAATATACATAATTACTTCAATTTCTTTGGTCTCTTCTTCAGGTCCAGTCAAGACTTGAACGTGTTGCAGCTATAAAGCCAGGTTTCAGTAAAATACATTTCTAGGAGGCTGCAGGATTATTTCAGGTGGAAAAGAAGTCGATCCCAATTTTTATGTTCATGTCGTTTAAGGTTTTCTGGTTCCTTGTTATACACACATGCATCTAATTAATGCAACTTCTGTAGGACAAAACCTGTTTATACAGTTACATGTACTCCCTATTGATTGTGCTGCCTAATGTAGAACAAAATAAAAAAAAATTGTGACAAATATAAAAGCAATCTGTACAATAGAAAATGATTATTTATGAATAAGAGACATCGGTGCAGGCGTTACTTAGGCTGTTCAGCAATAAAGGTTCATAACTTGTCAGACATCTGGTTATACCAATCAGCATAGATGGCGAAAAATCAGAGGAGACAACAGGATAAACAAGAACTTTCTTCCTGTAAACTTTTACCAACAAGTCTATAGGAATGAAATTAGAACCTTTTGTAGCGCATCAAGTGCTTCAATCTTAAGGTGACAAATATTCAATCAATGTACACATATAAAAGTGCAATGTGCCATAGAACACAGTAAAGTGCAACAATATATAAAATTCCAGCAGTGCGATGGGTATAAGAGAGTCTATAACGTGCAACAGTGTCCAAATGTGCAAATTCAATGATATCCAATACAACAATATGAATACCAGTGGGAAAAATTCCTTAAAATTTACTTCTTTTTATGTTCAAGCGATGCACAAATATAATCCTCCTTTCTTGGTCTGTGTATCTCTTGCCATCTCTCAATAATAGAGAGGATAGCCAGAAAGGAGAAAGAAGAGGAAAAAAAGATTCGAGGGGAGAGAAAAAAATGAAGAAATAATCGTGCAGAAAATCCCAATTAAATATGGCAAATAAATCACTTGTAGGAATATGGAAACTCACATTTATAAGAGCCCAAAAAAATCCCTGGCTCTAGGTTTAGGGGCTTCCAGCCATATAGAGGGTGGCGTATCCCTTCTTAAAATCTTCAACTCTGGTTGCGATGGCTACAATAAGATAATAGACAGCGCTCCCATAGTATATTACCGTATTATGATAAAAAGAGGTAATAATGTATTGAACTCACCAGATATGGAGCCTCTTCCACACAGGCTCACTCAATACAGCATCAGGTACACTATGATGGATACCCAGGACCTCTTCCCAACCGTCTGAGGGCCAGATATCAGGAGCTTTCAAGCGGTGGCAAGTGTATATCCAAGGAGAGTAGTCAATAGAATATAAACCATATAAAATTTATTGTGTATTAAAAAATTAATTAATTAAAAAAAATCAATTGCATATTAAAGAATGGACAGATGCGTTACCGAGACGCGTTTCAGCATTAACAGCCTTCCTCAGTCGGTATATTTAGGTGCACTATTGTCCAAAAGATCTCCTAACACTTTGTCTCTTGTTTGGAGATTTTTTTGACAATAGTGCACCTAAATATACTGACTGAGGAAGGCTGTTAATGCCGAAACGCGTCTCGGTAACGCATCTGTCCATTCTTTAATTAAAAAAAATCAATTGCATATAAATTTTTTAATACATAATAAATTTTATATGGTTTATATTCTATTGACTACTCTCCTTGGATATACACTTGCCACCGCTTGAAAGCTCCTGCTATCTGGCCCTCAGACGGTTGGGAAGAGGTTCTGGGTATCCATCATAGTGTACCTGATGCTGTATTGAGTGAGCCTGTGTGGAAGAGGCTCCATATCTGGTGAGTTCAATACATTATTACCTCTTTTTATCATAATACGGTAATATACTATGGGAGCGCTGTCTATTATCTTATTGTAGCCATCGCAACCAGAGTTGAAGATTTAAGAAGGGATACGCTACCCTCTAAATGGCTGTAAGCTCCTAAACCTTGAGCCAGGGATTTTTTTGGGCTCTTATAAATGTGAGTTTCCATATTCCTACGAGTGATTTATTTGCCATATTTAATTGGGATTTTCTGCACGATTATTTCTTCATTTTTTCTCTCCCCTCGAATCCTTTTTTTTTTTTCTCTTCTTTCTGGCTATCCTCTCCACTATTGAGAGACGGCAAGAGATACACAGACCAAGAAAGGAGGATTATATTTGTGCATCGCTTGAACATAAAGAGAAGTAAATTTTAAGGAATTTTTCCCACTGGTATTCATACTGTTGTATTGGATATCATTGAATTTGCACATTTTGCACATTTGGACACTGTCGCACTTTATAGACTCTCTTATACCCATCGCACTGCTGGAATTTTATATATTGTTGCACTTTACTATGTGTACATTGATTGAATATTTGTCACCTTAAGATACTTTAAGACTGAAGCACTTTATGTTTGATATACCTCTTTGTTGAAGTCTACCTTTAAATCTATTTTTGATGCGCTACAAAGGTTCTATCTATAATTTCATTTTTGGTTAATGCAGATTTTGGTTGTTTTTTCTGTATATTGCGCTTACCCCTTTGGGCAGCATCTCACTACTTATTAGTTAACTACTTCATAACACTATATTAATCTGGTTTATAAATAGGCGCCTACGCTGTATGAGATGAAAGATATATCTTTCAAGTCTATAGGAATATCCAGGCAGTTATCCAGAGTGTAGTAACAGCGCCATCTACAGTTCAGGTGCCTATTGCATCTTTTTATGGTACAGTACATGAGGTTGTATTTTATAACTGACAATGCATAGTTTTATAGGTAATCTTGGTATCCTAGTGCTCATGGTTTGATGGGAGTAAAGGTATAGAACACATTCCCTTTAAATGCAACGATTGGTTTTCTGTTTGTCATTTATTAATGTATGTGAGCAGATTCTAAGCGTTAATAACATGTGGCTTTACACAGCACGTGTTGCCTAGGTCAGGGGTCAGCAACCTTGGCTCCCTGATGTTTTGGGAACTACATCTCCCAAGATGCTCTGTCAGCCTAATGGATGACAAATGTCATATAAATAAAACAAATGTACCCAACGGTCCGTTTTAGAGAGTACGACGACATGAGGGTATAAAATATGGGTGAAATTAGAAAAATGATGAATAATCCTCAAGTTTTTTAGGTCAAGGCTGGTCGTCCACTGGGTCCGTAGTTGTCCAACCGACTTGGTCGTCAGATTACGCACAACTTTTTTGTACGATCTGGGTCGTCCACTGGAAGCGGTCTTATGGACGACCCAGGTCAACAGACAGACCAAGGAAGACTGCTGATGAAGAAAGGGGGGAAAAAACACTGACAGAGAGCGCTAGACTGCACAAGAAAGACCAAAAAAATGGACCTCTTCTATTCCTCTAATATATGTTTAAACCAATGAAAAATGTGTCTTAAGGTCCTTTAAAGAATTAGAATAAAGTCACAGAAAAAAAAAAAATCCATAAAAAAAGTTTTGTCAAAGATGTTCAGAGAAATATTTTAATTTTTTCAGCAAAAGTCAACTGTTTTTAATAAAAGAAAAAAATGAAATCAAAATATTATTTTACATTAATCCAATAGGATTCAGTCTGTTCTTCCTGTGAAATTGAACCCCTGAAAATCAGGGCATTTTCTCATGTTTGTTGTACCAGGTCATTCGACTTCGTCCGACAAATCCCATTCTAATGGGAAAGATCGATAGTCTGATGTAGTCGCACAAAGTCGTCCGATGGAAGTTGGAGGCAGTGGAAGCGAGATGAATCGCCTCTGCGTTGTGAGATTAGTCAGACAATTACGGATGACTTGTTAGTCACATGTATACGGACCCAGTGTACAGCCAGCCTAAAGGGAGTGAAGGATACTGGATTAACAGCCAATTTGTTTGTTTCTTCTCAAAATAATAGGAAACGTTCCCTGACTTAAAACCACACGCGATCTTGGCAAAATTGGGAAGAAAAAGAAAGAATTCTTTTGGTGTTTAGAAACAAAGAAAATGTGGGCAGATAAGAACCTTTCGTCCCATCTAGTCTGCCCAATTACATGGATACTTTACCTGGATTTATCTTTTGTTTAGGATAGCCTTATGCCTATCCCATGCCTGCTTAAATTCAATCACTGTTTTGGCCTCAACCACTTCTACTGGAAGACTGTTCCATGTATCCACCACCCGCTCAGTAAAATAATGCTTCCTGATGTTACTTTTAAACCTTTGCCCCTCTAATCTAAGACTATGTCCTCTTGTTTTGCTACTTTGTTTCCTTTTAAATATACTCCCTTCCTCTACCTTGTGGATTCCCTTTACGTATTTAAATGTTTCTATCATATCTCCTCTGTCTCGTCTTTTTTCCAAGCTGTACATGTTAAGATCATTAAGCCTTTCCTGGTAACTTTTCTCCTTCAAGCCGTACACCATTTTAGTAGCCCTTCTCTGAACTCTCTCTAAGATGTCCATATCCTTCTGGAGATACGGTCTCCAGTACTGCACACAGTACTCCAAGTGAGGTCTCACCAGTGCTCTGTACAGTGGCATGAGCACTTCCCCTTTCCTACTGCTAATACCTCTCCCTACACAACCAAGCATTCTGCTAGCATTTCCTGCTGCTCTATTACATTGACTACTTACCCTTAGATCCTCTGAAATAATAACCCCTAAATCCCTTTCCTCAGATGTTGAGGTTAGGACTGTATCAAATATTCTATATTCAGCCCTTGGGTTTTTACGTCCCAGGTGCATTATCTTGCACTTATCCACCTAGATTCCTGAACCAAGATAACGCTGTTAAAAAGTCTGGCTTTCTGAAACAAAGTATAATAAAAACAGAAAGCAGTTTAATAGAAATAAATAGATTTTATGGCAGCAAATTAATACATTTAGAAAGTTCAGTTGCATCAAAGAGCGAAGAAATGGTTTTAGGTCTTTAAAAAATTCCAAATAAATTATTTGTCGTAAGAGAATATTGCTAGATAAAAGGCAGCCGCATCTCGGGAGCATCTAGTGTTATTCCCAAGGGTATGTAAAATGTGTCAGAATCTGTAAACGGTGACTCCAGGAGAATTGAAACCTGTCTTTGCACCTCCTGTTTTGGATCTAAATTTCCTGTTGTACTCAGTCTCCGTTTAGGCCGAGAAATGTAGTTCTAAAACTTCTGGTGTCCAAAGATTTGCAACACTAGATCAGCTCCCCACTACCTGTCTTCACGAATCACCAAATACACCCCAGCCCGCTCCCTAAGGTCAAACAGCGACCTGTGTCTAGCGTCTCCCTGCATCACCTCTTCCCATGATAGACTGCAGGATTTCTCACACGCAGCCCCCATCCTCGGGAACACTCTTGTACTGTCAGACTTTCCCCTTAAGACTTTCCTATTCAGGGAAGCCTACCACCCGACTCACTAATACACCTCACTGCCCCAACCAGTCCGTCACTCCCGCCTTGCAGTCCATCACTCCCGCCTTGCAGTCCATCACTCCTGCCTTGCACCCCCAACCCTTCTAGATTATGAGTTCCCACAGGAATAGGGCCTCGTTTCCTCCTGTACTGGTTTGTCAAAATGTTGTTCAATGTATTGTAACCCCATCTATACTGTGCCCATTGTACAGCGCTGCGGAATATGCTGGCGCTTTAATAATAATACCTGTCTTGCCTGGTCTTAATGGGCTCTAGTAATGTCACCCTAGATGGGGGCTTGTTTGAGTTCATTCCTGAACTCAGATGTCAACACATTACCAATCCGGGTGGGCACACTGCTGTATATACACATGTTGTACACCCCTATTCGGGATGCTCAAGACTCTTCCGGATTTTAGAATTCCGGGTAAGGGATACCCAACCTTTAGTATAGTATCAGAGCACCCATTTGTGAACATGTAAATTCTCCATGTACTGCACAGATACTCCTGAGAGTCGTCCTGGCCTCACATGTGTAAGCTCGTTTTAGCTGAATGATGTGACTTGATGGGATGATTGCTGCTGCCAAGCATTACTAGGTTAGGAGACAGTTTAATCAGCAGTTGAATAAAACCACAAACAAATAACAAACCCACAGCGTTGGACTTTCAATAATACGGTCCTAACCTGTACTGTTTTGTATATAGATATATCTTATAAATAATCTTTTAATAAATATTCCACATCATTCAGTATCACTGTAAAAATAAAGATTCTTGTTAATGACCCTACACCCATCCATAGCACGGTATGAACATCACTATGACATTTCAAAATAGAACTTTAATCGCAGTGCAATTCAGTAGTGGCCTTTACCCGTAAAACGTAGAAGACACTATTTTAACTTTTCTAAAAGGTCCGAAAATACCTTTACAGTGAGCAAGATGGACGAGCACTCCGTCTGCTAAAGTGGCTACAAAGTGCTGTGCCCGGGTGCCATCCAGGATAAATTATATCAAAACCAGCAAAGGGAAGCACTCCGAGTCTAATAAAACAACAGAAAGGTTTATTGGGTATACATTAAAACTCTGTTTCGGCCCCTAAGAGCCTTTCTCAAGGAATAGAAACATCATGTACACACACAAGTATATATAGTAAAGTAAAAAACTCACTCCCCCAATTATGTGAACGCCGTGCCGAAGAGAGAAACAAGCATGCGTCATACGCTCAGCACTGGCACGCCGGCTTGTTTTGCACTCTGGCACGGCCTAAGAAGCAGCGTTCACATCATTAGGGGGTGAGTTTATTACTTTACTATACACTTGTGTGTGTACTTGAGGTTTTATTCCTTGATAAAGGCTCTCAGGGGCCGAAACATTGGAGTTTTACTGTATACCCCATAAACCTTTAATGTTTTATTAGACCCGGAGTGCCTCCCTTTGCTGGTTTTGGTGTAATATTTATATTATATACCCATACACACGTGCAGATACATAATATTTTGTGTTTATGCACATGCTTCCATGTGCTACAAATATATCCAACTCTAACCAATCTAATATGGTCTGCAATCTTAAAATAAAAAAATGCCGGCTATACCATAACCATACCATCACCGACTGAGCTGCAGCACAGAGGATGAAGCCACGGGGAAAGTAAAGTAGAGCTTCCGTGATGCAGTGCAAAAGGTGGCATTTTACCTGGTACAACAGGAAATAAATGTGATCTTTTCAAACACTGCTTGAATTAAATATGGGCGTTTTTTGCTTTAGAAAATATGAGCATGATGGAGCATACCTCATTCGTTTTTATCCCCAGTTATGCGAGGTATATTAACCCCTTCACTATCAAAATATTTTCCAGATAACAATTGTCAGAAACCAGTGTTTTTTTTGGAAATTAATGTGTGATTATACAGTAAGACATATTTGGGAATATTCCCGGTGCATTTCTTACTGTAATAACCTATTTGTCAGGTAGATGTCGCCATCTCATGGCCAAATGGAGTTACTGCAGTTCTGAGCTCTGTACATGATCGGCTGGAGAGATGTCATGTCAGACATATCCCAAGTTGATTTTAAAAGGTGTTGGCACATCGGCCATCATGCCTACAGTGGTAAAATTTGAGGTACACCTTCTGGAGCCCAAATGCAAAAGAAATTAGTTTGCAACAACCACATTTCATGTGCAGTGATACAGCATAGCCCTAGATCATATTAACACAATCTCAGGCTGATCATGTATATACCATCACTGTAGTAAGGGGGTTAAAGGCTCGTAGTCCGTTCAAGAGTTGAGTTTTTGGTATATTCTTGCAAGACCAAGATATTGCAAGTCTTGTATAAGTATCAGAACTACATCCATGGATCCATCTATACATTCTATCCTCCAAAACTGAACAGCCGGGCACGGTGCAGAGCCTGAATAGGAATATATATAGCAAACCAATGGAAAAACAAAACACAACATCACTAAATAGGGCTCAAAATCAGATCCAAATGTAAAGCTTCACGTCATTTGCTAGTAATGTAAAAATAGTCTTTTCTCTGCAAGAAGCAAAACCTATTCCATATGGAAAACCAAGGGCTATCGCTTGGCTTGTCCATGGAAAGCAAGTAGATTCGTTCATTAAGGCAGTGTTAAAGTTATTAAAGTGTCAGTGAGGTCTTTCCTTCTTTTCTTGCTTGTCTGTTACTTTGTAATCCTTGAGGATCACGTGACTTGTTTCTTTTGCCGTTTTCTTAACGATCGCCTTGATTCCAAGATGATCGATGTTAAAGGCGGTTACTCCAACGTTGATGGCGGAATTCATGGCGTTGTCCGTAGCGTGGCCTGCATCTTTCCCAAACCTACATGAAAAACCAAACTCAGATCACGAAACAACATCATGTAATCATTTCAGTAATCAGAAAATAGATTTTTTTTCTTTTTACATGTAGAATATACTTTGGGGGAGATTCATTCATCCACGCAGGATTTGTGTCATTTGTCTGATCCGTCAAACTGAGTGTAGGTTTCATTTCATACTGAATGCTAATGATCTCCGCTTCTTTTAGGAGATTCTGATAAAGCATATTGTATTCAAGACTGACGAGTCTCCCCCAACATATATATACACGTTTACAATCCAATTTTTGCAGTTGTTTGAAGTGATTGTATTTTTGAACTAAAATCATCCAAAACAGAAAGTTGTCCAGATGAAAATCCAGAAAGTGGAACAGTTGATATTTGTGGAAAAGGAGAAAATCTTTAAAAAGGTAGCTGATATATCATAGGTGATCAGAAACTGATTTTTTTTTTTTTTTTTTACATTAAGCAGAGCCCAATCATACAGTTTAGATAGTCCTGTGTTTCTCAACTCGGTTCTCCGGACCCACCAATGAGCCAGATTTTAAGCATTTCCTTGGGGAAATGCAGACTGAATCCTGCAGTCATTGGGCAGCAAATCATGTCACCTGTGCTGTGCTTCAGCTATCTGGCAAACCTGACCTGTCAGCTGGTGCCGAGGACAAAGTTGAGAAACCCTGAACTAGTCAATACTGAATATTTATAGAAGAGCTGCTTGTTTGATCATGATCACACCTGGGATCTCCCTGGAACCTGGATAGAGAGAGGAGATAGACAAATCCCTTACCTCAGGTCCTACAGTGCAGAGAACGACACAAGCTGATGCTTCCTATGGGTGAGAACAGCGGAAGACTGGGAGCAAATAGTTCCCAGTGTTCTTCCATGACTCTTGCGCATCTCTGCTCAAGTGAGCTCTTACAGAGCTTGTGCAGGGACAGGCTGGGCTCTGGAATCCTATGGACTCCAGGAGCTGTGGTGGTATGTAGCAACGCTGCTTGTATCAAGGAATAGCTGGGAAATATTCTGGCTCGAGCCGCTGGTACAGTGGCTCAGCCAGACTGTAGACCCTAATGACGAGCCGCAAATGGGAAAACGCTTGTGCAGTCTTTTTCCTTCTGTGGCTCCCCATTAGCAGGTCAGTGGCAATCTGGCCCTACAATGGCTTTGGTTAAGTTGGCAAGTTCCCGTTTCCTAAAGTTAAACCTCTCTAAAAAATAAAAAAATGAACTTCTAGTCTTCCCTCCCTCCAAAACCATCATTCCTGCACCCATTTCCCTTCAGGTGAATGGTGCCACTATTAATTCTACCTCACAGACTCGTTGTCTCCGAGTCCTCTTCAACTCTTCTTTCTCCTTCACTCTTCACATTCAGTTGCCAACTAAATCCTGCTCCTCCTACCTAAAAAACATTGCACACGTCCGTCCCGGGCTTCATCAGTTTTCTGATAAAATGCTCATCCAGGCTCTTATCTCCCACCTTGACTACTGTAACCTCCTTCACTCTGCAGAGGGAGAATCTGGGATCTCTTTAAGGCCAGTCTATGATGAGCGCCTGTGCCAGGCACATCCATCTCATCTAGCACACCTCGCCCCTTTGTCAATCTCTACACTGGCTCCCCGTTTCCTTTAGAATCCATTTCACATTAATGGTCCTCATGTACAAAGCTATCCATAACCGCACCCCTGCCTACATCTCCTCCCTTAGTAGCAAATACATCCCAACCTGACCACTTCACTCTGCCAATGATCCGATGTTAGCATCTCCCCATACCCGCACCCCAATTCTCACTTAAAGGACGTCTGCCGAACTGCCCCCTTTCTTTGGAACTCCCTCCCCGCAACAGACGCTCATCTCGCCAATCCTTCAAGAGGTCTCTGAAAACACATTGCTTTAGAGAAGCCTATCAGCTCACTCCATAATCTCCACTGTACATTTCTTGCCCTCTCTTCCCGCACAGCCCCATGTACCCCACTACTTCCCATACCCAGCTATCTACCCTCACCTGACGTGTCTCCACTCTCCTCACGGTCCTCCCTCCTA
The DNA here is from genome assembly GCA_009667805.1 of Leptobrachium leishanense. Classification (NCBI taxonomy): domain Eukaryota; kingdom Metazoa; phylum Chordata; class Amphibia; order Anura; family Megophryidae; genus Leptobrachium; species Leptobrachium leishanense. The sequence goes on along the minus strand of CM019064.1, from coordinate 405,513,999 downwards.
CTGTTCTGTTCGTGGAACTTATGTATTTTGTTGTTCAGGCTCATCCATTGTACAGCGCTACAGAACTTGTTGGTGCTTTATAAACACCTGTAACCCACAGTCTGTGGCCCCCGCCAATGAATTCACTTCTCACCTCAAAGGAAGAAGACTTATGCCTCTGTTACACCAATGGTGCCAGGTATGATCATGATTCGAATACGGTTTCATTGGCGCAATGATTCACACAATAGGATCTCATAATTCTTGCAATAAATCAAGATTCATTATAATTCTTAGGATATTCACTCCATCATCAGTGTGCTCAATGCCTCTCAATCCTGTGCAACATATGATTTACGCACAGGCTAGATCAGCGTGCAGTATAAAGGGGGTTATAAAAAGAGAACCATCTGTTGTTGCTTGCCACCGGCGTTTTACAAAAGAAATACAAACAGCAGTAAACGCTTCCAAGCGAAGCTTCCCCTGCCACTGTTTGGATTACCCTTTATTGAAATGCCAGCATGTGTCAATAGTACAACAGCAAACACCAACAGTCTCAGAATAATCTCCAAAATCTCACTGCTGCTTTTAAACCTAAGAACATACCGAGGATGGAGTCAATACTTGGTTGCAACATAAGACAATTTTGTGTCATTACTGTTATTCACTTAAGGTTTGACAGGATCTTCCACGGAGGTTCCCCCATATCTAGATAAAAGAAATCATTTGGTTATATTGTAGGCATTTGGATATTTTGACACCGGCTCGGCAGCACTAACGGCTTGCACGGTTTCTAACATTACATAAACTCATCCAGCTTTGCATCCAGGAAAGCCTAATGTTTACCTCTTTGGTAGCAACTTTATAAAATCAGCATTTAGTTCTTCTATATATTCTGCATTTTTATATGACTGCTGCCGATGAAGCCAACATACAGATATAGAAACGCATAGGGAAAGCGAGTTATTGGAGGCTGGCGAGTCAAATGCTTAGCATCCATTTATATAACGGGCTCTTACACTGGTGATTTTACCGTTATGCATTCAGAGACCTTATAAGATGACTCAATGACATCCCGCTGAATGATATTGATGGACTTTCTGAACTTTGAGGTTTGTGACTTATCTACTTTATTAGTAGGATTAAACCTCCACCTTAATTTGGATAGAGATATATATAGAGATATATAGAGATAGATATATATATATATATAAACACACACCCACACACCAGTTAGGTGCATATATATTTGGACACAGGCACAATTTTAGTTTTAGAAAAAAAATATGAATTTGTGTGCAGTATCCCCCCCCCCTCCTCGCAGCCTTATCTTGAGGGTAACTTTATTGACCCTTCTACTCAGACAAAAAAAGTTCCTTGCACCTTTTGTATTTTACAATTTTAGTTTTTTCAGGTATTTACCAAAACCTATTCAAGCTATAGTTATATAATGGATATGGGCTGAAAGTGCACACTCTCAGGTTTAATTTGAGGGTATGTACATCCAAATTGGAGGAAGGGTTTAGGAATTACAGCTTTTAAGAGCAGTCATTCCCCCTTTTTTCAAATGGACCAAAAGTAATTAGACAATTGAGTCAAAAGCTGTTTAATGGCCAGGTGTGGGCTACTCCGTTATTTCATCATCAATTAAACAGGTAAAGGTCTGGCGTTTTGGAATCTATTTCTGTGAACCTACGTCATGCATTCAAAGTAGTTGTCCAAGCAAGTGAAACAGGCCATTGTAAGGCTTCAAAAACAAATCCGTCAGAGAGATAGCAGCAACATTAGGAGTGGCTGAATCAGCAGTTTGATACAAAGAAAAACACACTGGTGATCTCATCAACATAAAAGACCTAGACGTCCACGGAAGACAACAGTGGTGGATGATCGCAGGACCCGCTCTATGGTAAAGAAAAGCCCATCTACAACATCCAGACAAGTGCAGGACACTGACAATGGTATGCCCACCTCCCTGGACAAAGTACAATTCAGAGAAGACTTCAAGAGAGCAAATACAGGGTTCACCACAAGGTGCAAACCATTCATAAGACTGAAGAATAGAAAAGCCAGATTAGACTTTGCCAAAAAACATCCAAAAAAGCCAGACCTGGAAAAACATTCTTTGGACGGATGAAACTAAGATTAATCTGTACCAGAATGACGGGAAGAAAAAAGTGTGGAGAAGACTTGGAACAGCTCATGATCCAAAGCACACAACGTCATCTGTAAAACATGGTGGAGGCAGTGTATGGCTTCCAGTGGCACTGGGTCATTGGTGTTTATTGATGCGACAGAAGACAAACAGCCGGATGAATTCAGCAGTGTTTAGAGATATATTGTCAGCCCAGATTCAGTCAAATGCAGCGAAGTTGATTGGACAATCATCCAAAACACACTGCAAAAGCAACCCAGGAGGATTTGAAGGAAAAGAAGAAGTAGAATAATCTGCAATAGACGGGTCAATCACCGGATTTCCACCCAATTGAGCAGCATTTCACTTTGCTGAAGGCAAAACTAAAGGCAGAAAGACCCACTAAGAACAACTGAAGACAGCTGCAGTTAGAGCCTGGCAAAGCATCAGAAAGGAGGAAACCAAGTCTTTGGTAATGTCCATGGGTTCCAGACTTCAGGCAGTCATTGCCAGTAAAGGATTCTCAACAAAATATTAAAAATGAACATTTATTTATGATTATATTCAGTTGTCCAATTACATTTAAGCCCCTGAAAATGGGGGGGGGGGGCTGTGTATAAATGGTTGCACTTCCTAAAATTTGTACTTGAATATGGACCCCCATCAAAATTAAGAGATACCTGCTTTCATGGAATTTGGTTCCCATTGTTCTCTGTTTAAATTGTAATATTTTTAGGTGTTTACAAGAGGCTGCTGAGAATTTCTAATATGTATGTAAAAAATAAGGGGCCTGTAAATATTTGTAAGTAAACCATTAACTCTTACAGCTCTACTCACAAATACAAACATTCTGCGGCCACTCAAGTCACGCTACGAGTTTGGTTTAGGAAACACAAATGTGTGAGGAGCTAGTAAATAGCAAACGATTCCCAATCACTCACTATAAATAAATTAAACTGGCTCGTTCGTGGTGATAAAAGAGGGCATGAGCCATCACCTAGTCTCACCATACAGGGAACAAATAACTCTCCGGTGTGTGTCTTTCTGCTGTAAAGCACAATATACAGGTCTCTGTGGAGTCCTAAGGTGGTTATAGCAGGGGCATTGCATGGCATCACCGCTGGTATTGTTTTGTGGGCTGGAGTGGTTACGTACCTAGCAGCTACTGTAGCCGACTCTTAATTTATAGGTTTATGGCAGCCTAACCCCAGCAGACATGTTTCAGGGCCCAGGATATGCCAGCTTTTACTTAAGTCGCAAAAGTGCAGGCAATAGTTCAATATATAGGTATATAACGAAAATGGGGAATAGCTCTACAAAGAGACAAATATAAACGTGATGTGCAGTACATCAATACTAATACAGTATTAAGAGGCCCCCTTTAGGATTGCACCACAAGATTCCAAAATAAAATAAGCACATCAATAATTGTTGCAGCGTTACCACTCCAATGGACACCGTCTGCCGAACTGGATACCCCGCCGTCACAGGGAATAAACCATGCCAGGCTTGTTCCAAATGCAGTAAGGATTTTAATCAGCAACAACATACAATAGAATAGAAATTCCAACGCGTTTCGTCTATATAAAAAATATTTAGACGAAACGCGTTGGAATTTATTTTCTAACGCGTTTCATCTAAATATTTTTTATATAGACGAAACGCGTTGGAATTTCTATTCTATTGTATGTTGTTGCTGATTAAAATCCTTACTGCATTTGGAACGAGCCTGGCATGGTTTATTCCCTGTGACGGCGGGGTATCCAGTTCGGCTGACGGTGTCCATTGGAGTGGTAACGCTGCAACAATTATTGATGTGCTTATTTTATTTTGGAATCTTGTGGTGCAATCCTAAAGGGGGCCTCTTAATACTGTATTAGTATTGATGTACTGCACATCACGTTTATATTTGTCTCTTTGTAGAGCTATTCCCCATTTTCGTTATATACCCATTTCTAGGTCAGTGCCAATAGGAGGAGACGCTGGGGGAAGCCGACTTTCTTAAAGTTAAGCATAATCTTTTCCCCTGTGTGTTCTCACGATTGTATGTGTGTTTAATAGTTCAATATACCCTGGATCCTGACAATGTTCAACAGAAAATAAAAGGAACTCACTTGTACTTAACAGTATGGACAGTCTCAGAAGTGACACTTTTTGCTACGTTCTTGCCGGCGTACTCCAGCCCCTGCCACACAGTTGCAAATCCTGGAAGAGAAAGTGCAGAGCTCAGTAAGTTGGTTTAAATAAAATAAGTAGAACCGATCTTCTAGTTCCCGAGTTACCTTGTACTCCACTGGCTGCGACCACCATGGCACCATCCAAGGGGGACTTTCCGTCCTTGTCCTTCTTCAGGGACTCTGGGATTAGCTTGCTGCCGTGTTTCTTCACGTGCGGTGCCAGCTCCTTCCCTACACAGCTGGCAATGGCGCACACTCCGTCCACTAAATGGAAGAAAGAAGTGGGGAATGATGGCCTTAATGAAGGAATGACTGGGTGTGTTTCATGAGAATGAAATGATGTGCAACATCATTACAAAACATTGCAGCTTCCGAACATAGGGGGGAGAAGATGGGCAACTCTAGTTCGAAGAAACTCTTCCTAGTGAAGCTTCTTTTACAAGTTCAAGCACAAACACAGTAACGTGCAAATTAACTGGGACAGGAGTCAAAACACTCGGCATTCAGAGATTTTATTTTCATGATGTACAATAATTAGTAAGACTTGTGTCCTCCAGATTAAACCAGTTGCTTGGTCAAGGTCAGACTCCCACAACATCTCAAGGCAGATGAAACCAGTTTGAGTCAACAACATAAAATTTAATGAGAAGGAGTTTGTCCCAATCCATTTTCACACACTGTAAAGAGAGGCTGCTGCAACGGTCGTGTAAACTCCATCAGGGTTATTCAAAGAGCTCTGAATTGTGGCCGAAAAAGGAACCGAACGCTGAAATTCAGCGTACGGTTACCTTTCCTGGCCAGAGAGCAGGCAGTTCGACAAATGTTGGCGAATTGCCTGCACATACGGTGCCTGTTCGAGGGCAGTGAATCCCCATAGAGAAGCAATGCTTCGTCTATTCAGAGAACACAAACCAGCAGTGAAAAGTTGCCGAAATTCGATGCTGTTCGGTGGTTTCATTTGGCAGATTTATTCAGGAGAATCCCATAGGCTTCAATGTTAAAAATATTCTCATTTTAATTCAATATCTAATAAACCATTTATTTTATTCTGCAGTAAAGAGTCTATTTATAGATTTTTTAGGATCTTTTAGAGATTTCTCTGGATTTTTTGTGGAAATTTTTCATTTTTTTTTAAATCATCTTTTTTCTGTAACAGCCCTTTTTATTATCATTCCCTGGACCTCATATGTAAATTTCAGACATTTTCGATCAGTAGTTTCTTTGCAAACAGCGTTTCACTTTTCAAACATTCAAGCGTACTGTTTCTTTTTTTTTTTTTCCCACTCCATTCATCTGCGGTGTGGGGTTTTTCCGGCGGCTGCTCTCCGCTTGGCAGCAGCTCGGATTTCTCTGGGGTGGTTAATCCAGATGTTTTTGTGGGTTTCGGTGTGCGTTCGCTGGTTTTTGCAGTGAGTGTCCGTCGGGTTTGCGGCGGCTTTTCCCTGCACTACGACGGCCCTGTGGTGCTTGCTGAATACACCGCAGGGTCGCCAAAATGGGATCGCCGAATAGCACCGAATTGAAGAGAACGAAAAGTCACCGAACGTGCGGTGACATTTCGATTCTCTTTGAATAACCCTGCATAACTCTCTGCTGGCCCTGACATTGGCCACTCACACAGAGTGAAAATAAAGAGCACAAACACCTCCAGGGACGATGACAGAAGCAACATTTGCTTGTAACGTACCCGGTCATAGAAGATCACGATCATGTTTAATAAGAGCTTTAGATTATTTGGATGAAAAATGTTCAAAGTCTTAAGGGGTTATTCAAAGACCACCTCTTTCATTCAGCGCACTTCAGCTACCATGCGGTGAATTCAATATCCAACGCAGGGTCCCCGAATTGCAGGGAACAATTAAAATGCAAGAAAATGTATAGAAAGGTCTTCTAAAAAAATAATAAAAAAAAGGAAAAAGGTCTGTTACAGAATTTTAAAAAAAAACAAAGGGAATCAAAAATTTTACACCTAAAAGAAAAATAATACCTAAAAGAATTAAAAAAAACAAAAAAACAAATAAGAATCAACGGTTGAATAAAAAATAAAAAAAAAATTATATTTTTTAATACTGAACACTATGGGATTTGCCTGTTTAACCTCCCTGGCGGTCTAATTTTTTCAAAATTTTGTGTCTAAACGCGTATCAATTTTTTTTTAAAGGAAACGTATTTTTGTACATAGTTAACCTGTTTTAATTAGGAATCATGCACTGAAATCTGTGAAATCAAGAGTCCTTACCGGTAAAATCCTTTATAAATTAATTTAAAAAAAAATAGTAAATACACGGAGTCCGATAAAGTTTGAAACACGAAATAATAATTTATTATCCCAAAAATAATTATCCAAAATAATGCAAATAAATGATATTCAATAAAATACAACAAAAAACACTGAAATCTGTCTGAGAACAAGGGTGAGACGAAGTATGGTCCATTTCTTATCCTGTACTGCCACCTAGTGGCCGTTCATAAACTTTTCCATTTGTATTCAGTGAGTTTTGTGAATGAAGTTTGCTGCGGTCCAGCCCCTATGCACCATGTGACTCGCAGGGAGCCATCCAGGAAGCAGCTCGCCGCGATCACACGAGGGAGCCAGGAGGAGGTGAGTATGTATCCAGCCCGAGTGTGGCTCGGGGTTACCGTTCGCAGTAGCGAAATTTAACCCTGAGTCACACTCGGGAATACCGCCAGGGAGGTTAAACTTCTCGAACCGATCCACCGAAAATCTGGGCATGTCGCCAACATTTCAGTGCAGTTCGGCGTTCTCCGAATAAATAGATTAACCATTACTTCTCTATGGGACAATTTCACTGCCACCGAAGATCAACGAATTGCAGCAAACTGCACCATATTTCACTGTCAATTCACCAGTATTTAGCGAATTGACAGCTCTCTGAATAGCCGAACTGCAATGAAGTTGCACCATATGGTGAAATTCAATGTTCTGTGCAATTCGGTGCTTATTGAGTAACGCTTTTAATGTAGATACCATTATTCTGTAAATAACACAGGTATTTTGTAATCTGCATCATGGGGCTGTATGTGATGGTAATGCTGTTCAGGTACTTTGTGTGTGTTACATGGAGACATGTTCAGTGAAGCAGCAGCTGCTATGACTAAATTATCCATTTGCAACTGAACATGTGCTTCAAATAAGGGCACAGGGCCGCCAACTTGGCACACGCAACGGAAGATGGTTGCATGGTCATACATGACAAGAACTATGACAGAAGAAAAAGAACAGCAGGCTACCCGGGAGAGCACAGAATCATATTTATACTACCATGGTTAATGGTACTCCCATCGATTCCAGGGAGGCCACTTTCAGCACATAGACTGGGAAACCATATGAATCCAGACGCTCCAAAAAGGGTTTAAATCAGCAGTTTTATTTAGATGAAAAGGGTAGCAGCAATGTGACGGCCAAGTGATTAGCTTGACAAAGGCCATTCATTTGGCTGAAATGTTGCTGCCACCCTTTTCTCCCAAATAATTCTCCTTATAGAAATCCAGGTACTCCGTAAGTGGTCTATGGTTTTCACTGGTTATGGGACAAGATGGCAGCCTTCATGGAGAAACTAATGAAAATATAGTAAAATTATTTCCTAGATATTCTTTTGATAACGAAATCTCCATTTTATTCATCACCGCATTGAAAATACCAGGGTTCTTGACTTCCCTACATACATTAATGGAAATTGTGCAATAAAGATCTTTTGATAGAGGATACTCCACTAGATTCACTGCCGAATCATTCCGTTTTTGAACTGAAGCAACCAACACTGCTGCAAAATAGCAATTCAGCAGCCGGTGCTTCGCTGAACAGGCCTCGGGTGATGGTCTGCTGTATAGAGGACATTCCATGGAAAAGTAGAAATCATAATTCTTCACTTGTCAAAGAATTTTGTCCTAGACTCCCAACCAAATTTGTGAAACCTCCATGAGATCGAATGTCATCTTACCCAAGAACTGGCTGACTTTAACGGCTCCACCGGTGGCTTGCTTTGCCACCTGAAGTCCTTTGGCCACAGTGGGATTGACTTCTAAGGGTTGCTCATCGGGTTGGATGTGTTCTCTTAGCTTCGAGGCTCCCTTGTGAATGGCCTTTTCTGTGAACTCTGCCCCTTTCACAAAACCCCAGCTGAGCCAGGAGGCACCTGGTAATAAAAGCAAAATGAAGATAAACCTCAACATCAAAATCACACAAATACAAAAAAAAAGTGTTTGATTAGGATCTCTATCCGAACTGTACGCTTTAACAATATGCCCATTAAGGGGAACCTCTATACCACAGTTTCTTGGGCTCCGGCGACTGACCACCTTGGCTTCCACGGTTTGCCTTGGCTGATATCGGAGCGCAACGAACGACACACAACAATTTAGGTTATCATCTCTATGAGCGCATCATTAAAGCTTGTGGATATCTTTTAATTCGATTCTGAGAGGGAGTGATTGTTACATAAGAGGACCCTAGGAATGTCATGCGTCAATCTGTAACCTTGTCACTCACAACAAGTTACATTGTTATAGAAATCTGGCTATCATGTATGGCGGGAACATTGGGCAGGATTACTTTAACATCTTGATACAATTAAAGTGTTTTTAATATGATTGTAAGGCAAAGATTTTAACTCTTAGCTACATCTCCTTACAAAAAAAACTGCAAGATGCAACTTGTGTCAACAACAGCACTTTAAGGGCAGTAAAGATTTTAGTTTGACTCATGTCCTTGTACTTTCACCCATAGCTCAAGTCTTGTTTTCACGTAGATAATGACATTATCTAACTCCACGATAATCTGTCTAGATGAATGGTTAGCCATGATCTGCTCTAAAAGGAATAGACAGCAGATCATGTTCCAGATGAGCCATCTTAAAGATCATGGACACCATTACCACCCCAGAGGTTTTTCGAACCACATGTCTCCTGTCTGATCCTTAGCAAGCAGTAAGAGCGGCAGACCGTAGTGTGACACCACCTTGTTAGAAAATACCCGATGTGGCAAGAAGAGCCAGCCATTTCTGGATTATACCCTTTTACCGCTTGGAGTGCCCGACCGCTGTTCTGATGTGAGAAGCCAGTTGCTCACCTGAGAGGATTCCTTGGGCAACCTTCGAACTCCACTCAGGAGCCTCCTTCTCCTTAGGCTCAGGTGCAATATGTACGACTTGGCTCAGATCAATGACTTCTCCAGATGCTTCTAAAGGCTGGAAGTGGAAAATACTTCACTTATCAGTTTATAAAGATTTGGGATTGGAAATAAGCAGGTCAACATTATTTATTTACAGGGTTATTCAAAGAGATCCGAACTGCTGGTGAAAGGTAACCGAATGCTGAAATTCAGCGTACGCTTACATTTCCTGGCCATTCGGCTATCCAGAGAGCAGGCAGTTTGCCAAATCTTGGCGAATTGCCTGCACAAACGGTGCCTGTTCGTTGCCTGTTCGAGGGCAGTGAAATCCCCATAGAGAAGCAATGCTTCGTCTATTCAGAGAACACAAAACAGCAGTGAAAAGTTGCCGAAATGCCCTGCTGTTCGGTGGTTTCATTCGGCAGATTTATACAGAAGAATCCCATAGGTTTCAATGTTAAAAATATTCCCGTTTTAATTCAATATCTAATAAATCATTTATTATAATATTCTGCAGTAAAAAAGTTTTTATTTTTAGAATCTTTTAAGCATTTTTCTGGATTTTTGCAAAAAATATTTAGGTTTTTTAAAAAAAAAAAAAAAAAATTAAACTTTTCTTTTTTCTGTAACAGACCTTTTTATTATCATTCATTGGATTTTATATGTAAATTTCAGACATTTTCATTCTATAGTTTCTTTGCAAACAGCGTCTCACTTTTCAAACATTCAAGCAAATGTTTGTTTTTTTTTTTCACTCCATTAGTCTGTGGTGTTTGGTTTTTCCGGCGGCTGCTCTGCGCTGTGATCGGCTCCTGCTCGGGTTTCTCTGGCGTGTTCAGCGGGGGTTAATCCTTTTTTTTTTCGCCGGTTTCGATGTGCATTCGCCTAGGTTTTGCGGTGAGTGTTCGGCAGGTTTGCGGCGGCTTTTCCCTGCACTAAGACAGCCCTGTGGTGCTTGCTGAATACACTGCAGGGTCGCCGAAATGGGATCGCCAAATCACACCAAATTGAAGAGATTGAAAAGTCACAGAACGTGCGGTGGCTTTTCGATTCTTGAATAACCCTAATAATAAAAAAAAAAAAAAAATTCTCTCAACACTGGCACAGCAGGGAGAGAGGAAAGAAAATAACATTAAAGTGGGCATCTGTGTCAATAAACGACAGGTTGTGTATGCAAGCGTGTGCATTTGTCACTGATAGGCTAGTTATACACATGTGATTTGAGGATCATCTGTTTATGAGAGCGTCTGCACCAAATTTGGTATTTGTAAGTCTCAGAACTGTTGGCACTGGCAGCTACTTTCTGTTATTCAAGTCCGGGAAACCAATATTTGTGAACCAAACTCACATTACAGGTTTTATAGCATTATACAGCAAAATATGGCAGGATTTTAATTCATGAATTAATTGGGCAACATGCACCCCCTTTGTTACAAATCCAGTACAAGGGGTGCGTGTGCACATCTAATAATATGCAGAACCCCTTGCATAATATTATATATCCCTCTAGACTATGGATTTCAAACTCTGAGCAGCCCAGATGTTTATAGCAAATAATTCCCAGAATTCTTTGAATGCAATAGATGGGCAGAGAATCATGTGAGATGTTGTTCAGAAACATCTTGGCGGCCAAAGTTTGAGATCCCTGACAGTTGTGGATTAAGGGCCTCCGTCACAGCCCACAACTCCTTTCTTCCAACTTCCTATTCTGTTCCGGTCTCGTTCTTCTCAGCTCCATTGTTCCTCTGACACACACACACACACACACACACACACACAATCTTATGGTGTTGGTTACAGTTGGTTCTGACATACCGAAATTTCTACTGTCTATTTTGGAGCTTGAGCCTGGAGCTGCAGCTCCAATAACCCCAATGATAATCAAGCCTTGCCTCTAGATTGTAAGCTCTTCTGAGCAGACCCCTCTGCAACTCTTCCTTATTTTACAATAGAGAGCTAAACTATCAGGCAAAGGAGGTATCCTATATTTTGGCGCCACCTGGTGGTTCCTTTGTAAAAGGGTAATACACTAAAACGCGTTTCGCTGATCACAGCCGCTTCCTCAGTTAGTGCCGAACTGAGGAAGCGGCTGTGATCCGCGAAACATGTTTTAGTGTATTACCCCTTTTTATTTCATTCTTTTACCATGTATTTATTTTATCTTTAGAGGAATAAAAACGTTTAAAAAAACAGCAGGTGAACGTTTTTGCCTCTTTTCACTGCGGCTAAGGCGCAGTCCCTGTTGCAATATACTCTAGGGAGACAACTCTTCACAGAAGAATTTGGCGGATTTATCCACCACAGATGAGCATTGCATCTCCTGCTGCAGAGCGAAAGTACAGACTCAGGACTCCTTGCCGTGAGTTGGGGAAATCTGGTGTTCCCACATAAACCGCAAGCCGCCTTCAAATCCAGTGTCTGACGTGAGACACCATTCCATGTGAGTGTAATCTTTCATTCATTTTTTGACATACGTGTCAGGCTATACTACCCTATGCCTTGTTCTAGGTTTCCTTTGAGGCATTGAGGATCATTCACCATCTACCTACTAGTAAAGATATAGGATATTATCCTCTATAAAGGAACAGACAGACAGAAAGAAGCGCTGAACTCTGCTCAATCTACCCCCACTCTATTGTAAAATGTTGCAGAAACTGCCAGCTCTATATAAATGTTGATGACAATATACCATAGAGGTGTGCAGCCCATATATTAGGGATTGCTAAGTAATAAATGTTCCATTTGCGCAGTCAATTTTCATGCTTTTTTTTTTATCATGAACACAATAAGCGCACACACGCACATATTAGCCAGGAACAGAATGTTTACAATTCTATGTGTAGCTTGATAAACTACTGCTTTTATTGGACATATGCCCTTTCCGTGTTATCTAATCATGTGGCCTTTTCACAACAAGTAATAGAGGCTTTGAGTCATGGCAGTGCCAGGCTGACCTTCATCCAGTGAAAGGCTGTTTATTGTTTGCTTAGTGTCTCCATTTAATGAACGTTTCTCATTTTTTGGATAAGTGCCCAAGCTTCTCACAGCAATGATTCAACGGACATTAACTTGATGTAATGTAGCGCATAAGCACAGACATAAACATGTGATAAAAGACACGCTACAGACCAACTACCTTCATTCTTAATTGCATCGTATAGATAATGTGTAGCAAATGCTGATTGCATTAACAGCTTCTGTAGGGAGCTCAGCCCAATCCAGGGAAAAGTCACTAAGGAATCCGAAAAATTCCCTTTAGAAATATAGTCATTATCTGATGGGGCTAAAGGTCACTTCACTTCATACTGTTAAAGCGGTTTGTAAATATATGCACTTATAAAGACACTGTGCAGGGCGGTCGGCAGTGAAAGGGTGGACTAATAACTTCTGCCCCCCCCCCCCCAGTCGATCGATGTAGCATTGAAGGGCATGACGAGTTGGCTGACCGGACACTCGTTCATCCAACCAATTCTTCCTTAAACTACGTCAGCATGGTTACATAAAGGGCGAATAAAAACAATGGTGTTCCAGGTTATCTGGTCAACCTATTTAGTAGCGACTGGTTAAGCACCTCAAGCCCTGAGCTCCACACAATGAACATTAAATAAAGTCTCGGTCGCACAATCCAATTATGAAGTGGTGGAGTTTTTCCGGGGGGGGGGGGGTAAAAGAAGAAAAAAAAAGACGACGTTTCAACCACACTTGGGGCCCTATCAGCTGCCTACAGCTAAAACAGGGACACTAAGGGGAAAAATTGGCGTTCGCTAATCTCCTGGCCGCCGGGAGCAAATAGTGGGGACAAAGAGATCCTAGTCTCCCTCCACAATCTCGCGGCCCAGCAGTGCAATTCTCCATGGAGTTCTATGGACTCTAGAAGGTGATACTCGTGGCGGCGTGGAAAAGCTACCGCGAGAATCCCTGAGGGTAGCGTTGCGTTCCGGGGCAAGGTGCCAAGGTAGTGCTTGATCCGCAATCTAACGATAAAATAGGGTTGCTACGGGAAACCTGCAGGTGCAGGTTTTCCCCTTTATCGTCCCCATATTAGCGTTAAGTAGGGAAAAGGGCCCCAAGTGTGGTTTAAACGTCTTTTTCCCAATAGAGGAATAAATCCATGAGTTCATAATTGGATTGCGTGCTGGAAACGTTATATTAGTTGATTACATAAGGGGTTATTTACAAAGCACCAGTATTGCATTGAGAAGAAATGCTGGCATTTCACTAAACTAGAATCCAAAGAGCAGCAGAAGAAGCTTCACATCATAGCTTTTCCTGTTGCTCTTTGTATTTTAGCTTTGTGAAATGTTGCTGTTCTTCAGTGCTGATACGGGCAAAAAAACACTAGTGTATTTGCAACAAAGGCGATTCGTGAATAGCCCCTACAGTTTCTCCACCCGTATGAACCAAACCCCAGGAAGGCTCTCCAGCATTCGCTGGTTGATGGTCGGTAGAAGAGAGAGACCGAGGGAAAAAGTCCCTCAGTCTCCCTCTGCAAATCACTACGCCGGTCACGTGACCGGCAGCGGAAGCTTCAAATGGACTCCATCGAGTGGATGGTTGCGGCGGCGTGGCTGCCTCGAGCATCCTGAGAATTAGCGCCGTGTTACGGTGCAGGCTGCTGGTTTAGCGCCTGTACCGTAAGATCACGCTAAAACGGGGATGCTAAAGAGAAACCTGCAGGTGCAGGTTTTTCTCCTTAGCGTGAACATTGTAATAGTGCCCATTATATTTCTACACATCTGTCTTATAAACACAGGTATATAAAAGTGTATACTGTTATATGTGAGGTTTTTATACTTTACCAAATACCTTTATTAACAAATCAAAAAAAAAAAGGTACTAAATCCTGATCATATTGTAATATTTATTCCCAATAAAACAGTGTCCAGGTAGAATCGGAAAAGTGATATTACCCACATCCCACTCCCAACCATTTTTTTTATGGTGTCTCGAGAAGGGCCATTGGCTTAACATGTCAACAAATCTATAGGTCATGCCTTCCAGGTCACTTTTTGATTGTCCCAGGAAGCTGCTTTTCCTGAAGGCTCTGAACACAAGGCACCTATACCATCAATGCAGACACTTTGTTTAATAATAATAATAATAATAATAATAATAATAATAATAATAATAATAATAATAATAATAATAATATTATTATTATCATCGATCTGAATTTGTTTGTATGGTTAATCCTTTCCTTTGCAGGTGTTACTTGGGTATTAGTGACGGTGTGCATTAAGCAACGATGGGCCCTATTACATTCTTTACGCAAGTGGTTTTGCGTGCGCAAATGCGCAAGGGGAAAAACCATTTGCGCGCAACGTCGTAATCCTATCTATGCGCAACGAACGCGTGTTTTCGTCTACCGCGGGTGAACCTGCGCAAAGAAAATTTGTGCACACATCCTATACTTAACATTGTAAGCGCAAATGCGTTTGTGCGTTGGTAAGCGGATGGTATTCCAATCTGCACGCAACGAAGGTTTGCGCGGATTTTCGTAACGTCTTCGAAAAGCAGGTGGTAACTGTAAATTTGATCGTCCTGGCCGACACACACCAGCACAAAATAAAAATAAAAAAAATACAGCACAGTTACACATTCTACACATACCCAAACAATAAAATTAATAAAATGCTTTATTTTTTTTTTCCTGCAGCATATATACTCAGATTGACGGGCGCAACAATCTAACGTTAGAAAATGGTGGTTCTTAATTCTGATTGGCTGAATCCCGTGAAAAAAACCCCAAAAAAACCCCATTCCGAACACAGATTTTTGCACGCAACGTACTTTGCGCACAGTTTTGCTCGTCGTTTTTACGCACATTTTTGACGGACGAAAAATGCGCTCGGATCATAATACCACGTAAATGTGTGCAAAAAGCGCAGAGAATGTAAAAGAGCCCTATGTGTTTTAATCATTGCCTGCCTTTATAACTCTGCAAATACCTACTACACACAGTGTATAATAAATTATATCCTTAACAAGTTACCTGGATCCTTAGATCTGACATCTGCTTCAGAAGGTCTTCAAAAAGCTCCAGGTCAGCCGCAGGCAGCTCTGATGACAGCACAACTCCGACGTAGGACCCTGGTACCTGAGACATCAGGTCTGGAAACATGTATACGCCATTGTTTGACCGTAGCACTGGCGAATGGGTGCACATAAGTGGATACAGCCAATCACACACCTGCAAGAGACATTCCAAAGAACAGGGGTCAGAAACCTCAGCTATCCAGATATTGTGGAACTATATCCCCCATGATGCTTAGCCACAAATAAAGTTTGAGTCTTGAGGGAAGTGTAGTTCCAAAATATTTAAAGGGCCAAGGTTTCTTAACCCTGCAATAGACCTTGACATGGGACCTTAAACCAGTAAAAGAAAACAAAGAGTGTATAGCTTGCTCATTTTTCCTCCCACACTGTTGTATTAAGATCTGAGGGACAGATATCCACAAAATAGAATACAAGCTCCAGTAGGGTCCACCAATAGTTCAGGAAGATAGTACGGTGGCCAATCCTGACAAGAATGAATGAATTATTATTTATAGGGTATGGAGAAGTCTTGAGGTTTTAATAAAGACTTCTTCCTATGGGAGACCATAGTAGGGTGTAAAATGAACCAAATATGACCAATGGAAAAATCCGTACGTGGCTTAATCAGTGAATGGTCGCCATGATCTAGTAATAGGAAGCAGGCTGGAGAAGAACTTCGGATACTAAAAACCCTCAGATCTTTTCACCATTGGGGGAATTGTTGGGGAAATCCAGGAATAAGTCTCCAAGAACAAAAGGGATTGATATCAGATATTTGTTTATTGCACTGGCCGAATTACAGCCACAACCAAAAGGATCCTACCACACGGGGCAGAATATTTTGCCTAACCTCCAACATCAGTGAGATGATTGACACTAGATTTTCCAGAATAGAGGACGAATAGTCACGGCAGGGGTCTTTATATGGATTTTATGAATATTAGATCCTATTAGCAATTGGGGATGAAGCAAAGTAAAGGGAAGCTGAAAGAATCTCACAAGACAAACACTTGTTAGTGGCCACCGTTCACTGAACAAGCCATACTATCAGGTCTATTCACTAAAGAGGTGAAACTCTGGGGAATTGGCAGGAGACGAGAACAATCTAGACCAAATAGCAGATTTGGAAAGCGATAAATGGGAGAATTTTTCTAGTTTGGCCATTTTGACCTGGATTTTTCACTTCTCCAGTCAATTCTCCCGACTTCACCTTTAGTGAATAGGCCTATATGACTTTACCCTTGGTCATATGATTTGGCTCCTTTATGCGTCTGGGTCACACTATCCTGGGTTTCCAGTGTAAAGATGGATTAAAGCCAAGTAATACTGCAGATAATCTGAGACGGCATCCATCAGCAGGACATATTCATATTGTGCAATAGTTGAGGTTTCGCCATATTTACAATTCAATGAAGTAACAAAATCTGTGTTGAGCAACAAGAACTTTGTGCCGATTGCTCAGATGTGTCAGCTAAGCTTCCATAAGCAGGGAAACTATCAATAATACGCAATGCTTAAATTTGTATTTTCATGGATATTTTTACATCATTGAAGTCACTTTTTGCATGTGGTTTGAGGGAAGAAGGGGAAAGGGAAGAAGGGGAAAGGGAAGAAGGGGAAAGGGAAGAAGGGGAAAGGGAAGAAGGGGAAAGGGAAGAAGGGGAAAGGGAAGAAGGGGAAAGGGAAGAAGGGGAAAGGGAAGAAGGGGAAAGGGAAGAAGGGGAAAGGGAAGAAGGGGAAAGGGAAGAAGGGGAAAGGGAAGAAGGGGAAAGGGAAGGGATTTTTTTTATTGACTTCTTTAAAGATAAAAGCAGAACTTAGAAAACGTAATAGGTAGATGTCCTAGAAATGGGCACGGACAGGTTTTCAAGTCACTTTAACACAGTGATACGGTTTAACCTTTAACTATTCAGACGTGATTTGAAAGTGAGGTGTGCGTTGCTGCCACAAACAAGAATTACAGGTCAAACATGCCAGAATACCAGGTTTTAAAATGTGTGATCATGAACCAAAATAAAGAAGACTGCACAGGACACGGCTGTGCATATATTGAAGAGGAAATATGTATTACACCATTGTTAGGGCTTTCCTTGTATACCCAACAGTAATATATAAAGCTCTATTTACCATAGGAAAAAGAAAAATGTATCATTTTGACAGAATAATGTAAAACAGTGATCGAAGAGAACAGTGGGCTAATAAATTGAAACATTTCTTTTATGACTGACATATTGTATCTCTACCTGCCATCTCATAAGGACTGTGGCAGAGAACGCAAGAGAATCTTAACATCACAGTATCATATGATCGATGTGACAGCTAATCACTTTGATCACATGACTGGAGATGTGGATTATACTGTAAAAACAATACAGTTTTCTGGGATACGTTGAAAATCAATGCAATATTAAAAAAAGACGCTCAAATTCGGAAACCTCCGAATCAAACACCTCACATCATTTCAGAAGTGTTTTTCAGGTGCAGTGGAAAATTTTCAGTGCCTCTCGAATGGGAACATTTAAATTCGGCCCTTTTTTCTTTTTTATAGCTTTTTAAAAAATATCACAGTATTTAAAAGAAGAAGCAGAATCTGTTGACTTAAAAAAAAATATATAATATTAATATGGAGTAGCATAATAGGGTTAACTGTAAAATTAACCGTAACCAAAGCACAAATCATAACCTAACTTAAGCCCAAAAAAAACAACAACACAAGAACTTCCAAAAATGCTCACATTAGAGTTCCAGCAAAAACATTTTGTTGGTCCTGAATCCTGATATTCTTCGACTGCACCCAAAAAACACTTTGGAAAAGATGTGAGGCATTGAATTTGGAAGCAGCTACATTCGAGTGTTGCTTTTGAATCACCACCGTTTAAATCACAGTAAAATTCAAAGCGCCCACAAGGTGGCGATGTTAAGGCTGGGTTCACACCTGAGCGTAGCATTTTTGTGGAGCGTACGCGCGTTTTTGTCGGGCGTTTTTTCACTCGTACAAAAATGCGCAAACGCCCATTTCAGCGCGTTCAGGGCTAGGTCTATGGCCACAAACGCGTTGTAATAAGCCCCAAAGACGCACCTCCAAAGACGTTCCTACACACTGTAAAACGCCCAGGTGTGAACGAGGCCTAATATAGAATACTTATAAAAGAGTAACCCTTTAGGCGCGCGGAGTGCACATTTCTGTGTAGTACATCGGCTTATCTGCCAATAGTTTTAACAGGGAAAAAAGGGAAAATAAAAAAATCCACCCTCTGACGGGTTTTAAAAGCAAGAATTTATTCTTAAATGAAATAAAAGCACTTATAGTCGGCGAAACGCGTGTCAGCGGCACTAGAAGTGCTTTTATTTCATTTTATATAAGAATAAATTATTGCTTTTAAAACCCATCAGAGGGTGGATTTTTTATTTTCCCTTTTTTTCCCCACTGATGACCTGACTGGGTTGGTGGAGAATTTCCAAGAGGGCTAAGGGTTGCCATAAAATACCCTACAAGCGATAACACCCCCCCCCCCCTCAGAGCCAGGACACGGGCTCTGAACCTTGTAAGTACCCCCTAGGGGAAGAACAGGGGCCACTATTGCTATCTACTGCGCAATCGTCTTCAATACATCCCACAGGACACCCAGGAGCTCCACTGAGTCTGTTGTTCGTGGAAGATTCTACCCATTTAACATTTGGGGAATAATAAGAAGCCGTCTGCTAACTTGACACATCCGTTGTGACTTTCAAGGAGTAGAGACAATACGTAACTATAAGCGATTTGAACTTTACGAAACTAGAAGCCTCAATACATATACAGACCATATGCTAAACGCACATGGGGACTATTCTTTTTGCAAAAATAATTTTATTGTGAATCCGATATGCATGTATTAATACACTGTTAAAACTATTGGCAGACAAGCCGATGTACTACACAGAAATGTGCACTCCACGCGCCTAAAGGGTTACTCTTTTATAACTATTTCTTGTGTTTTTGGTGTCAAACATATCCCTTGGGCAGTGTGGAGTATTATTCAGCCACGGTCCATAGCGCCACTTGTCCTTACATCTCTTTTGCGAATATAGAATACTGCTGGTTATCAAGCTGCCTGATGTCAGAAGCAGAAGCAGTCAGCAGTGATTTAGGGGTGATCCCAGCATCCTAGCTAAACTTTATTTTAACCTATGTTTAACTCATGTTCTGACTTAAATCCCCTTTAAAATGTCTCTCAAGTAAAAATATATGAAATGGTTACCTGAAGGAAAGCAGGAGGTCGGCCTTGTGCTGCTTCGCTACTAGTGTCCATGAACTTTATAATGCGGAGATAGCCTGGATATGAAGGAGCACTGACCGAGCCATCTGGGCACACAAAAAAAATCTGTACGCCGCGTGGGATGAGTATCATCTCCTCAGCATCCACCCCAAGGCTCTGCACCGGCGGTGGCTGAGTAGTCGTGGTGTAAAACTCGTCTGCCACTGCGGAAAGTTCTCCGGCCTCTGTCCCAAATGAAACCGTGTAATGGCCATCTGTCGCTTGGGGAGTGTAAGCTGGGGGGGCCGATGCACCTCCAGTGAAGGGATTCAATGTAGAAATCTGTTCAGCCCCTGGTACATTACACATCTCGTTATTTGCAGGACATGGCTCTGCAGGGAAAACATTCAAGTTCGGAGGTGGGGTCTGGGTGGCCCCTCTTTTTCGTTGGGGGACAGGGTTGGATAGAGATGAAGTACTTGTGCCGGGGCACATGCAGCAGGTGGATTTACTGGGAGGAATGGGTTTCCTGGTGCAGAAGGCATTCCTTGATGCAAGATGCTCAGGCGGGTATTGACGTTCTGCAGCGTCTCATGCATTTTAACCTGCATCTGCCTGGCCGAGTCCCAGGCGGCACCGGCATACTCCGGCCCCTTTAAGGAGACGCTTAATCCTCTTAACAGGTGCTCCTGTCCTTGCTTGTAATAGTTGAGAGCTTGTACTTTGTAACCAGCTTCATCGGTGTTCAGGCCTTTATTAATGAAGAGAAAGGCTTTCCTGTATTCTTCTTCTATACTTCTAATCAACGCGTTCTGTTCTGCGCACGGGGGCGCTTGTTTTTCCATCTCTGAAAAGAAGAAAAAAAAAATAAGGAGAATTAAAGGAAAAAAGTATGTAAATCAATGAATTACAGTTACGAGTACAAGTATAAAGCGTCAACAAGCTCCGTAGCGCTGTACAATGGGTGAAACTAGGCCTGAAACATCCAATCAAATCATGAAAACCGTTGACAACCACTTTCATTATCGATTAATCGGTTTGTGTACAGCACACACACACACTGTTTAGAGTCAGACCAAGTTAAATAAAAATAACCTCAGAGGCTACTTAGGAATTTATTGCAGAACACTTTAAAGATGCTGCTTTAGGGTCATGTCAGACGAGCGCACTATGAGCTCCCATACTGATGTGCCTCCCGACATTTGTCGAGGCATTGTGAAGCTGCGACCGGGTCGGCCACATGCAGTAGCGTGCACAATAATTGCGCCCGCTACAGCAGGCATGCTGTGTCCACTCAGAAAGCCTCTCTGTCGAAGCGCAACAACGCGCGTTCCACAGGGCTGCAAAGTGCGATCCTCCATAGGACGATTGAGCCTAGCAGCCCTGAGCGCACTAACTGCGCTCCGTGAGGTGACCAGACGGGCGGCAGAGTGGAAGGAACGTCCACTCTCACGGATGTTCCTTCTGCTCTTAAAAACACTCATCTGACACCAACCTTACTCCGTATGGTTTAATTCTCGGGTTACATTAGACATAGCCAGTTTGTTTCCATTTAGTTTACAGCAAATGGCCAGTTTTATCTTTACTTGGTAATGGAGTCCTCTGCCACCACTCCACCCTCCCTCCGGACCAGAGCCGCCATACCTTCTGCTTTGTGTGCTAACATTTGCATGTCTAGCCGAGCCCTCGTAGCAGCGTTCAGGTAGAAAACAAACATGAGCTTGAGCTGCGCAGGCAGCATCAATCCGTGGCACGATGACGTCAGTTAGCCAGTGAACCCCTAGCTGCCCGGTGATT
Organism: Leptobrachium leishanense; assembly: GCA_009667805.1. Classification (NCBI taxonomy): domain Eukaryota; kingdom Metazoa; phylum Chordata; class Amphibia; order Anura; family Megophryidae; genus Leptobrachium; species Leptobrachium leishanense. The sequence continues at coordinate 405,492,510 of CM019064.1, read as the reverse complement.
TCCTAAGGAATCTCCTGATGGAGATATGGGGGGGGGGGGTCCTTTGAATGGTGGCAGCTAGAGGTTCATCTTGGTGTCAATCGAAAGGCCAGAGCATGACCTTTCCAATGATAAACATGACCATGTTATATGTAAAGTAATTAAAATATAAATTAAAAAATAAAACTTTTTGTTTTACTAATGCAGAGATATTGTTCCCATTTCAATTATGTGAACAATGATGCTGCACTAATTTTTTCTATGGGGGGGGGGGGGGGGGAGTTTGCTAAAAAAAACACGTAATTCCCCCCCAAAAAAATGTAACGAGTCCCCATTTCTAATTTTTTTAACAAGCGTACCCCATAGAAAGTATAACCGCAAAGGCTTGAATGATAAAATCTGAAAAATAACACTTTACACACTGTAGATGATTAAAAATTCTAATTGTATTGCATTTTTTGTTATAATATACAGGCAGGACATAACGTATACATATAATAATGATATATTATGAATCTGCCGGAAAGAACGATATATAATTTGTCTGGGTTCTATAAAAAAATGTGACTTCAAATCGTGTTTAAACATTCTTTTACTGAGAGGGTGGTGGATACATGGAAAGTCTTCCAGTTGAAGTGGTAGAGGCCAAAACAGTAATTGAATTTAAGCAGGCATGGGATAGGCATAAGGCTATCCTAAACAAAAGATAAATCCAGGTAAAGTATCCATGTAATTGGGCAGACTAGATGGGCCGAAAGGTTCTTATCTGCCGACATTTTTCTATGTTTCTATGATGAGTCAAACCGGTAAAAATGAGCTCAGCACACAGTGGTCAAATGGCTCAGCAGCAAAGGGGTTAATACATGGCTATAATATAGTTTTATGTGCCTCACATACAGGGAGGGGGGGGCACAGACTGGAGGAGTTTGAAATGGATATCATACCCATGGAGATTGTGGGCTTTAGAAAGACGTGGTACGATGAAGGATTCTGCGCTTTGACTTCAAATTGAGACACTGGTGCACAAACTGAGGAGGGTCTATTAACCAAGCACCGAAAATTCAGCACTTTTCACTACGGCGCACTTCGGAGATTACATTTGGCTGACAGTAAATTCACCGGATGGTCACCGTAGTGCACCAAAGCCTCATTAACAAGTTGATCAATGGCGTCAAACAGCAGCGAAATTGCCTTTCAAAATCCAAACTGCACAAAAACAAAACACTCCTATTCTCTTAATAGATTTTTAAACCAAGAAAATTTTTGTAAAAATGTGTGTAAATAATATATATCTATATTTAATAGAATACGAAAAGGTGTTCTAAAAAAAATGGATAAAAAGGCTTTTTGCTGAAAATGGAAAAAAAAAGGGATATTACGTTTTTAACATTGAAACCTAGTAGATTCACCTTTTTAAACCTGATGAACTGAATCACCGAGAATTGGTTCATTTCAATCCGGTGCAGCTCAGCATTCTGTGAATAGGTGAACCATTACTTCTCTATGGGACAATTTCGCTGCTGGTGACGAAGATCGCAGAACTGCACCGTATTTCGCCGGTAATTGCAGAATAGACGAACTGTCCCGTTCGGTGCACTATAAAATATCTTTATGGTAGATTAGAAATAATCATCATGATTTATATAGCGCCAGCAGGCTCCGTAGCATTGTGCAAGATATGGCGGACAAGGGGATAATACATTTGTAGCACACGCGACTTAAAAGATGACGAAGTAGGACTGGGGGAGCTTGTTCACGAGGGAATTTACACTCTATATGGGACCTGAGGTCATGGAGGCATGAAAATCGTTTAGCGTCCAGAGAGTGATTTTCAGGGGAATAACGATGGTCTCGGGCATAATTTGCAGTGAAGACATAGGAGAAAATGCAAATTAGCTGAAAGTACGCAGTCTGCAGAAAGAAAATACACCGTGCTGCATAATTTATATGTCCCAGCATCAAGTTACTGGGATAACTGTACAGAGAAGTTTAAAAACTTGTTGCTTCGATTGAAAACTACTATTGTGCCCATTGTACAGCGCTGTGGAATATGCTGGCACTTTATAAATAAAGATTAATAATAATACAATAGGAGTTATTCACAAAGCACAGAAATTTCGGTGCTTTGCACTACGGTGCGCTTCAGCGATTCCATTCCGGCAACCCACTATTCAACGGAAGCTCACCATAGTGCAAAGACCGCTGAAAAAAAACTCGCCTAATAGGTGTTTAAACCAATAAAAATGGCTTAAAAGGTGTCTGAATAATAAAAAAAAGATCCTTAATAAAAAATTAAAAAAAAAAAACACACATGTTCTGTTCGCATTTGAACAATTTCAAAAGTTCGAACTCGAACCGAACTCAATGCAAGTCAATGGGACTCAAAAGTTCAATTTTTAGAGTGCCCTTCAAGAGGGCATATATGCAAGATATTTGCCATAAAAGGTGTATGGGGGTCCGGGTAGTGCCCTGGGGGACAGGAAACAAGGACAAAAAGTTTTAAAAAAAAGACGTTTTTAAAGGAACAGTGAGTTTTCCATAAAATAAGGGTTAAAAATAAAAATGAAAAATTCCTTCAAATATCGTGCCTGGGAGGTCCCCATAACCTGCCCGTGAAGTGGCGGATTTGTAGGATGTATAGAAATATCGCCATCAGAGACCCACACACGACACCTAGCCACCCTTAAGGGGTTAAAATGCACAGGGACTGGCTACTATCCTGTTAGATGAGGGAATGTATTCTATGTATAAAGCAAGGTATATACGACAATGGATAGTCAGAGACTCTAGGGACTCAGCTTGTACGTTTTATGATAGTCATTTCTAACACAATAATAATTGTAGGCCCTTCGGGAGAGGTACATGACATACAAATACTGGAATATTACGTTTAAATCTAAGGAGTGTGATAAAGATTTTATTAAGCCCTTGATGACAAATGACGTAACATCTACATCATTAATGATTGGCTTTACAGAGCCCTGGTCCTTAAGGGGTTAAACAGCATATCAGAGGATCATATAGTAGAATTCAGAACAAGCACAGTGTTTGTTCATACATGTGCAGGAGCCACACTCTTTCTGCAGGCAATGTATCAAATTCATGAGACCAGACTAATTAGAAGCACATGTTATTTCCAAACGCTAATTAAACACCTGTTTACGCCGTTTGAGAGCACAGGTCAATTAGAGGTGAGAATCTTTGCACCTAGACATTAGGTAGTTTTTTAATTCGATATCTAATAAACCGTTGCTTATAATATTCTGCAGTAAAGAGTCTCTTTATTTCTAGATTTTTTAAGCATTTTTTTATACTTTTTTTTTCGAACTCGAACCAAACTCGCCAAAAAGTTCAAAGTTCGCGAACTTTCGAACTGCCAATGTTCGAGTCGAAATCCAAACTGATCGAACCAAACAGCACATCCCTATTCTCTAGGGGACAATTTTGCCAAACTACAGCGAACTGTGCTGTCACTTCACAGTATTTGGCGAATTGACAGTTTAGTGAATAGGCAAACTGCGCCGAAATTGCACCGTATGGGGAAATTCACTGTTCGGTGCAATTCGGTGGCAAGTTTGCCACTTAGTGAATAACCTTGTATTTTAGGGATATTTTAGATGGTATTGAGATGTATCAAAATCATTTCAGCATCTTATAGCTTGTAAGTTCCCTATCCTACTGTATCACTTTAACAAGTTATGTCTTGTTCAAATGTCTTTTCGTACAAATGTATCACCTCTCTGTCCACCTGTGTATCAGTTTGTGCTATGTACATTAGACATGTGCATTCGTTTTAGTATTAAACAATTTAGTCCGAATTTTGGGATAATTTAGTTTTCGTATGACTCAAGAGATACGAAACTGCTCAGTACAAAAAACAAAAGAAACTAAAATAAAATGCACTACATTTTAGTTTCAGTCCTTTTTGTGATATTACATTGAGTGAAGGAGACCAGCAATGAAGAGCGCAACATCCGAAGTTCTGCACCCTCCACATGCCAGTGCAGTAGGATGTTCTATACAGAGAGGGGCATTAATTAATGCAGGAGGATGTTCTATACATTATACAGAGAGGGGTATTATTGCAGGAGGGTGTTCTATACATTATACAGAGAAAGGTATAAATTGAGGAGGATGTTCTATACAGAGAGGGACATTAATTAATTCAGGAGGATGTTCTATACATTATACAGAGAGGGGTATTAATTAATGCAGGAGGATGTTCTATACATTATACAGAGAGGGGTATTAATTAATGCAGGAGGATGTTCTAAACATTATACTGAGAGGAGCTTTTTTTTTTTTTTTTTTTTTTTTTTTAGCCCTTTAAATCCAGTGGCTGTGAGCGCTGAGATTGGCTGCTTGTTATATTATCTCTCAGTACAATGTATCAGGCTCAGCTGTTATAGTAACTGACTGTAACAGCGCTCAAAGTTTCAGTAAAACATGGAAATAATATTGTTCTAACCTCTTATATATAAAAATATTATTTACTAGTTTTACTGAAACTCTGAGCGCTGTGATGAGCAGCAGTCAGTTACTGTAACAGCTTTGCCTGACACGGCATAGTATTACAATGTTGGTGCTAACTTAACCTCCATAGTATATAATTATACCAATTTAAGTTAGCACCAAATATGTAATATGGCCCACATTGTGCTGAGAGTGAGAGATACTGTAACAAGCAGCGATCTCAGCCCTCTGAGGAGCCAGTACAATAGTAATTGTATCCACTGGTTTTCGGATGAATGAAATTAGTTTTCATACTAAAGAACTGAAAACGAATTTCTTTAGCAACTAAATAAATTGCATTTTAGGACTAATCCATTAGTTCAAAACAAAATTTTGTGCTGTGCACATGTCTAATGTACATTGCTGCAGACTCTGTAAATCCTTAAAAAGTTAAGTATAACCTTGAAACAAGCATTTTCATATATTACATCCAAAATTTTATTTCCTATCGTCAGGGCATTATTCTTAGTTAAGTGAAAAGTCCACAGATGTCTCCAAATAATTTATTTACCATCCAAAACCTGCACCGGTTCCTGCGGCAATTGAAACTTGTTCTGTTTGAATCAGAGGTGTTCAATCTTGGCCTTCCACATATTTAGAAAATACATCTCCCATGACATTCAGCTTTTCATTAGGTCGACAGAGCCTTGGGGGAAAGGTAGTTGCAAAATATTTGGAGTGACAAGCTAGAGTACCCCTGGTTTAAATGGTCATGGTGGCTGTAGTGACATGGAGCAATTTCAGCTCATATTGCTTACTTTCTCACTGGTGAACTTTCACTTAAATGTAACATGATAACTATACGGTATGTGCTGGAATATTTATATATTTAAAGTCTTAAAGTGACATTGTGTGAGCTCCATATTTTATTTCTGCAAAGACCTCCACAATTGACACATCCATTGCAAAGGGGCACCTGGGGGAAAATGACCTACTTACTTAAACCATACACCTCAGTATCAGTAATGTACTGTTGGTGGGGCGGTCCGCCCCAGGTACCACTGCCACTCAGTGGGTGGACTGACCCTCGGGGGCCCGCAGGTTGGTAGAGGCCCGCTGCCACGGTCTTCCACTGCAATTCAATCCTGTCCGGATTGCAGGCAGTCCAACGGATGTAGGGGCCAAGTTGCTCGGCAGTGGATCTTACTGATCCACTACCGAACATTGCGAGGGAGGCTGCGCATGAGCTGCCAGGCAGCTTCCCACGGTGGACGTGCCACTGGTAATGTGCCCACGCATCTCTCAATCTCGGCCACACCCGATGACGTGAGTGTGGCCGTGATAGAGCCTGCCCCTACAGCACCTGGGAGATTCAAGGAGGCCCACCGAGTGCTCACAGTGCCAGGAGATTGTCTCACACTGCCCAGGCCAAAATCCTCTAGGACAGAAGACGGTAAATATATCTAACAAAAATACTGTGTGCCGTCATACTTACTGCCTTTGCCATGAGAGTTTTATTGCTTTGGATACTGCGTGCACTCACGGCTTTTACCACGAGAGCTATACTGCTGTGGTACTCTGTGATACGCTCATACACACTGCACATTACTGTGAGTTTTATAGCTGTGGAGCTCTGTGATACAGTTATGTACAGTGTGTATGAGCATGAGTTTTATTGCTGTGGTGTTCTGTGATACAGTAATGTGCGGCGTGTATGAGCATATCACAGAGCACCACAGAAATAAAACTCACAGTAATGTGCAGTGCGTATGAGCGTGAGTTTTATTTCTGCGGTGATCTATGGTACGCTCATGCACACCGCACATTACTGTGAGTTGACATACAATTTGTGCAATAAATATTTTTGGAAAAAAGCGTGGTTGTTTTGTTTTTTTACATTTTAAGGTTGGGTAGGGGGGTGCCAAATATAGAATCCACCCCAGGTGCCAAATGTTCTAGGAACGCCCCTGCTCAGTATCCTTCACTCCTTATCTCCTTATCTCTTGTTTATATGAACAAAGAGAACACGGCTCATTTCATCTACCAAGGGTAAAATATGGGTTTGTGGGGTTAACTTTGGACCGGAAGCAGCAGATCAGGCCACGATAAGCTCCACTAATGGAAATCATGATGGGAGCAATACAAATGACGTTCGTTATTTCACATGTGGCTTTAAATCATTTTCTTAGGATCAGATTATAATTATGGAAGTGAGAGGCTTTCAGGATAGAAACCGTGTCATATAAAGAGTGAAAAATGAAAAGCCGGAGGCGATAGCAAGATGATGATTAGAAATAGTGATGATTTACGATACCGATAAAATAGCTATAATAGTTGAAAAGTAATGATCCAAGAGAATTTTACAAATTCCTGCGGTCTCGCAGCGAGTGCCCATCCGCTTCCAAGATCAATAAAACCACAATTATCTTTGTTTACAAAAACCACTTGTTTCACAGTCACCCTTAATAGTTCAGGCTGTAGTTATAGTGGCGAATGCAAGGGCATGATCAAATGAGCCTTGAAACGTTCACCCGAGATATGACTAAAATCAACAACTATAGAAGGTAGAAACAAAATAAGAATTACGGGCAGCATTAGCTAGAGACCGAGTTGCACTTGTCAGCTTTGGCTAATCATTCAGGGCAGGGGTCAGCAACCTTGTCCAACCAGGTGTTTTATAACTGCATGTCCCATGATGCTCAGCGACTCATTAGGTTTCCAGAGCTTCAAAAGGAAATGTAATTGCAAAACATCTTGAGGGCCAAGGATGCGGTTCCCTGTTTTATGGAAATGTTGCCTGGATCAGGACTATTAGAAAATGTTTCCATAAGCCATTAACAGAGCCGACATGGACAAGTGCAGCTCAGCAATCACAGCCAAGTTGCACTCATCACCAGCAACTCACTCCAAGTTTAAGTCACAGTGAGGATTACTGAATGCAATAAGACATGGACTGTTGTTCTACAGAAGTGCCGATGTCTGACTTTAGGCCAAGTTCAGATGAGCACACTAGGTGTGCCTGTACTGATGTGCCTCCCGGCGTCCATCGCAGCGTTCTGTAGATTTAGGAAATGCCAGAACGTCAACTTTAAGTTCTACTCTAGAAAAGAAAAAAAATATGTAGCACTTTAATTATTTATCAACATGACTTTAGGGATTATGCAATAACCTCCTAATTGGCCCGAGATTGCAAATTTTGGCCAATTCATCTATTCACCAAATACAGATACAAGCAATTGACAGCAATATACAGTGCAGTTTGCCGCAATTCAGCAGCACCGAAATTGCTCCATAGAAGATTGTTGTATCTTCTATTCACTGAACTCCGAACCAAGATTCCTGTGCACTGCCTTGATTTTCGGAGGTTCAGGTCGACAGGTTTAACCTCCCTTGCGGTATTCCCGAGTGTGACTCGGGGTTAAATTTTGCTAACGCAAACGGTAACCCCGAGCCACACACAGGCTGCATACTCACCTCATCCTGCGCTCCCTCGCTGTCCCCCGCAGTGTGATCGTAGCGACTTGCTTCCTGGTAACACTCCCTGCGAGTCACGCAATGCAAGGGGAGGGGGGCGGGACAGGCAGCAAATTAGAAGACAGTAAAAAAAATAAATAAAAAAAAAAAATATTTCAATGTAAAATCCCCAACAGCATGACCTTCTCACGAACGGCCACTAGGTGGCGCTAACAGATCAGAAACAGACCATACACATTCTAAGACTGGACTTTACTGTATATATGGTTTGAAGATCTTATATGAAAATATAATTATTGATAGACTGTATGCATTATGAATGTTGCTGTATAAATAAGAGTGTACATTATTGAAATATATCATATCAAGGATGTTTACACTGAGGCAATATGCACGAATATTGCACCCTTGTTTTATGAAAGATTTCAGTGTTTTTGGTTTGATTATATTATTGAATATAAATTAATTTGCATAATTATTTTGGGATAATAAATTATTATTTTGTGTTTCAAACTTTATCGGACAGTGTGTTTACTAGACTCTTCTTTGCACAGATTTTAGTGAGTTATTCCTAATTATTACAGGCTTACTATATAAAACAACACGTTTACTTTAAAAAAAAAAAAAAAAAATTGAGACGCTTTTAGACACAAAATTTTTAAAAAATTAGCCCGCCAGGGAGGTTAAACAGGCAAATCCCATAGGGTCAATGTAAAAAGGTAATAGCTTTAATTTCTCTTTTAAAGCCAGTTTCATCTTTTCATTTTCAGCAAAAAGCCTTTTTATTATTTTTTAGAAAACCTTTTTGTATTTTCTTTTTTGGATGAAATTTTTGTTTCCCAAATTTTTTAAACGGCCTATTTTTTATTCTGTAACATACCTTTATATTATAGACACATTTTAATGCATTTTTATTGGTTTAAACACCTATTATTAGGAGAATAAGAGTCACCTTTTTTCCCCCCCAATTTGGTGGAATTCGCTGATACCGATTTACAGCACGATTCGGCGGTTTCGCTGACGTTCGATAACATCTTCAGCAACCCTGATTTCGGCAAAATACGGTGACCATTTGCCAGATAGTGAATTCACTGTATTTTCCGAAGAGGAATCGCTGAAGTATGGCGCATATCAATACACCGACATTGTGCTTAGTGAATAGACACGTCCTCTTGGGATATATTTAAAAAAAACAAAAAAAAAACAACACTGGTCTGCAAAAAATAAATGCCTCGGGGGCGCTATCACAAACCATCAAAATCATACATAAAAAAACAACTTACAGCTAGACAGACTCAAAAAGCAAAACAAATAAAAATTAAATAAGTAAAATACAGGATAAAAATAACTATAAAATAGAAGTTGTTCAAGCAGTGAACTGGAGGACTAATGCTAATTAGTGGGGTTTTTTTGGGGCCGGAGGGGCTAATGAAATTTTAAACAACTCCATTTCTTTCTATTTTTCCTAAAATAAGTAATATTTTATATATAATAAAATATATATATGTGTATCAATTTACCAACCCATAGTGTATTTGCAGCTCATCTGGACAAAATCTATTACTTTTACAGGGTTATTCAAAGAAAATCGAAAAGTCATTGCACTTTCGGTGACTTTTCGTTCAATTCGGTGAGATTTGGCGATCCCATTTCGGCGTCCCTGCAGTGTATTCAGCAAGCACCACAGGGCCGCCGTAGTGCGGGGAAAAACCGCCGCAAACCCGACGAACACTCACCGCAAAACCCAGCGAACGCACTCCCAAACCCGCAAAAACATCTGGATTAACCCCGCCGAACACGCTGGAGAAACCCAAGCAGCCACCGGAAAAAGCCGACACCGCAGACAAATGGAGTGGAAAAAAAAAAAAACAGTAACGCTTGAATGTTTGAAGTGAAACGCTGTTTGCAAAGAAACTGAGCGAAAAGGTTTGAAATTTACATATAAGATCCAAAGAATGATAATAAAAAGGGCTGTTACAGAAAAAAAGAAAAACACGATTAAAAAAAATAAAAACGGAAAAAAAATGGCGATAAAAAAATTCCCGAATAATGCCTAAAAGGATCCTAAAAACAGTCTATAAATAAAGAGACTTTTTACTGCAGAATATAATAATCAACGGTTTATTAGATATTGAATTAAAACGGGAATATTTTTTACATTGAAGCCTATGAGATCTGCCTGAATAAACCTGTCGAATGAAATCACTGAACAGCAGGGCAATTCGGCAACTTTTCACTGCTGGTTTTTGTTCTCTGAATAGACGAAGCATTGCTTCTCTATGGGGATTTCACTGCCCTCGAGCAGGCAACGAACAGGCACCGTATGTGCAGGCAATTCGCCTGGATTTGGCGAACTGCCTGCTCTCTGAATAGCCAAAATGGCCAGGAAAGGTAATCATACGCTGAATTTCACTGTTCGGTTACCTTTCTGCCACAATTCGGATCTCATTGAATAACCCTGTTAGTTGAAATTATGTTTCGAATTCACAGTTTAGTGAAAAACACCCAAATGTGACTGAAGCAACTTGAAGGTGACCTGAGGTAGTAAGGCTATAAAACAAACAATATCTGAAGTGTAGGCATGTCTTAAAGGTTGTAAGAGCTGGCTCCTGAAGGAGAGGCGAAAAGGTGTAACTTCCCAGTGGAAGTCATGGAAGGCACTTTATTCACCAGTCATGTCCTTAATATGGGGGGGGGGGGCACTCATTCCCATCACACACACAAACCAATTCCAACCAGAACTCCAGGGATTTGTTATACAATGTTTAATATTGCTCATCAACCTTTCAGCGTATATATATATATATATATATAATATATATATATATATATATATAATATATATATAGTATCCTGACAAAGCTCTAGACCAGGGTCAGCAACCTTGGCTTCCTGATGTTTTGGGAACTACATTTTCCATGTGGCTGTCAGCCTAATGGGTGACTGAGCATTATGGGAGATGTAGTTCGCAAAACATCAGGGAGCCAAGGTTGCTGACCCCTGCTCTAGACCCAACCACGGTCCTCACGTCCCCCTAACAGGTCAGGTTTTCCAGATATGTGAAGCACAGCACAGGTGATATGATTGCTGCTCAGTAGACATGTGCACAGCACAAAATTTCGTTTTGAACTAATGGATTAGTCCTAAAATGCAATTTATTTAGTTACTAAAGAAATTCGTTTTCAGTTCTTTAGTATGAAAACTAATTCATTCATCCGAAAACCAGTGGATACAATTACTATTGTAGTGGCTCCTCAGAGGGCTGAGATCGCTGCTTGTTACAGTATCTCTCACTCTCAGCACAATGTGGGCCATATTACATAGTTGGTGCTAACTTAACCAGAGCTGTTGTAAACTTCCCTGAGCCATTATAGCCTATGGAGGTTTTCAGTTTACAACGCTCTGGTTAAGTTAGCACCAACATTGTAATACTGCCCCGTGTCAGGCAAAGCTGTTACAGTAAGTGACTGCTGCTCATCACAGCGCTCAGAGTTTCAGTAAAACTAGTAAATAATATCTTTATATATAAGAGGTTAGAACAATATTATTTCCTTGTTTTATTGAAACTCTGAGCGCTGTTACAGTCAGTTACTGTAACAACTGAGCCTGATACATTGTACTGAGAGATAATGTAACAAGCAGCCGATGTCAGTGCTCACAGCCACTGGATATAAAGGGCTGAAAAAAAAGGATCCTCTCTGTATAATGTTTAGAACCTCCTCCTGCATTAATTAATACCCCTCTCTGTATAATGTATACAACATCCACCTGCATAATTAATACCCCTCTCTGTATAATATATAGAACATCCTCCTGAATTAATTAATGTCCCTCTCTATATAGAACATCCTCCTCAATTTATACCTTTCTCTGTATAATGTATATAACATCCTCCTGCATTAATACCCCTCTCTGTATAATGTATAGAACATCCTCCTGCATTAATTAATGCCCCTCTCTGTATAGAACATCCTATTGCATTGGCATGTGGAGGGTGCAGAACTTCGGATTTGCGCTTTTCATTGCTGGTCTCCTTCACTCAATGTAATATCACAAAAAGGACTGAAACTAAAATGTAGTGCATTTTATTTTAGTTTCTTTCGTTTTTTGTACTGAGCAGTTTCGTTTCTCTTGAGTCATACGAAAACGAAATTATCCCAAAATTCGGACTAAATCGTTTTAGTACTAAAACGAATGCACATGTCTACTGCTCAGTGATTGGAAGATCCAGTCGCATTTCCCCAAAGTGATCCTTAAAATCTTGTCTGTTAGGGGGTCTTGAGGAACGCGGTTGGGAAACGCTGCTCGTCTAGACCAAAGCTGAAATGTCGATAAACAATATTAAAAGTTGCATAACAAAGAAATCTCTGGGATTACTGGCTGGATTTGCTTATACGTCACGATAAGCAGCGGGTATCTGTACAGAACACAGAGTCCAGAACTGTGTACAGTATATTATAAAATATACACAAACACACAACACGGGTTATTCAGGGCTGGCGATAGCAAAGCAATGGATGTTTGTGCTCCCCAGAATCCTTACAATATTATTATTTATATAGCACCAGCAGTTCTCGCGACAGTATTGATGGGGGAGATGTAGTAAAGTGTGGCCATGGTTATATATATATATATATATATATATATATATTTTATGGATCATGACACCAGCAGGCCTCCGTACATATTCAACAAATTGATAACCAATCTTTAGAAAAAAATAAGCAAAGCATAGAGCGCCTGCACAGATTAACGAACGTAGTCGTATCGACCCGGATTATTGATATGTGATCTGTATTTATGTGATGGTTCAGCTGACAGGCTACACTATACTTTTACAAAGTGAAACCAGCCCCATGTAAAGTGTGTACAATACATACACAATCATTACACAGTCACACGTGATCCTCCAAAAACATGTTTCCTGCTGCTCTGGGTGACATCTCAAGCAGATTATTTGCTGATATCATGTGCCCCCTCTGCCCCCTCATTTCCCCAGTGCCATGCTTCTGTCTAATAAACCCCTCCCCCATTCCTGGTCATCTCCCCATGTCTGACCCAGGCTGAGGTTACATAAGAGCATTATCCTGCTCCTGTACTCACTGTGAGCTGGATCCTGCTCTGGGCTCTGGAGATACACTGTATCACTGGGACACTGTCACACACACACACCTGCATCTGCTGATCTCCTGGTCCGCCCATACTCCCAGCATGCTCTGGGGCGTCATTAAAGGGCCGGTCACATGCAGAGGATTACAAAGACATTGCTCAGGGTTTGCTGGCTCAGTGGAGTTTCCCCGCATACTTAGGGTTATTCACTAAGCGGTGATTTGATGTAGAGTCACAAGGGAATCGGTTTATGCTGGAATAGTCAAGCTAAAGCAGGGATCTCAAACTCTGCCCCCCCCTGCTGTTTCTGAACTACAACTCCCATGATTCTCTGGCTATCTATTGCATTCAAAGACATCTGGGAATTGTAGGCCAGTGATTCTCAACTCTGGTCCTCAGGACCGTCTAACAGGCCAGGTTTTAAGGATCACCTTGGGGAAATGCAGACTAAATCCTGCAATCACTGAGCAGCAAATCATATCACCTGTGCTGTGCTTCAGATATCTGCAAACCTGACCTGTTATGGTGTAACTGAGGACAGAGTTGAGAACCACTGTTGTATGCAATAAACATCTGGGGGGGGGGGAGTGTTTAAGACTTCTGACCTAAAGGAATTGTGGCAGCACTGAACAGCACTGATTACATGATCCTGCAACAGAATGGCATGGGAATATAGCCCTTACCTGATCTGGGGCAGAAAAGTGCAACCCAGCAATTAGTGAAGTAACAGAGGCAGTAAGGTCAGCAACCTTAGCCCTCTAGATGTTTGGTAACTACATCTCCCATGATTGTCTGTCCATCTGTTGCATTCAAAGAATTCTGGGGGTTGTAGGCAATAAATATCCTGGGGCCGGCTTTTGAGAGATGCAACAATGGAATGGATGCTGAGATACATAACAGACGGATGCAATGCTCTTATAGAGAGATGCAGGGATGGACGAACAGATGCAATGATAAATAGATGGATGGATGCAGGGATGGACAGACCTATAGTTGCAGAGATGCAGAAGTAGATAAATACATGGGCTGATACACAAATATAAAAATAGTCAGGTAGACAGCTATATAGAGCAGCTGGGCTGCCAGATAAATATATAAATACAGAGACATGTTAGAGAAGTGATGGAAGAAAGTTTCAGCGGTCCTAAAATCTGGCTTCTCATCACTTGTCTACACTTCACAGTTTAGTGAATAATCCCCACTGTTAGGACCAGATCTACTAGGATCCTTTCACATTCTGTGCGTCAGCATCTGGGGAATTGTCAGAGCTGGCAGAAAAGGGCTAACGTGCCAGGGACGCGCTGCTGGGCAGTCACATGGCGGTCACACTGTCTCTATTGTTCAGCTGAAAAACACAAGTGGGACAACTGCTAACTGAGCCCAGATTTAAATCATGGGAAATCTGGCTAAATGAATTTGCTGAATAATAAAAAGCATGTGGTTTTCCATTAAAAATGTTTTTGAATTAAAAAATTTTATTTACTGTTCCTTTCACTGGACAAATGACGCACTACAAAGAGAAACAAACGTTCCTGCATGAAAACCATTTCATTCCAAATCTCTGTCAAACGTAAATAGTGACCAACCCTACCCTCTCTGCCTGCAATCTACACAACATTTAAAATCAAACTAAATAACTGTATTCTAGCAAGAAGAGAGAGTAAAAGGAGGGTTATTGAATACTCTGAAATAGAAATAAACCACGTTACAGGCTGTGGTAGACAGGGCTGGTGCTAGACTATTTTGCGCCCTAGGCAAGACCAGCTACTTGCGCCCCCCCCCATAAAAAAAACACTGTTACGCTCAAACACACTGCACATTACTGTATCAGAGCCCCACAGCAATAAAACTCACAGGAATGCGCGGTGTGTATGAGCGTATCACAGAGTTCCAGAGCCATAAAACTCACTCATACACACCGCACATGGATATATTGCCCCCACCTCACACATGGGTATATTGCCCCCAGCTCACATGGATATATTGGCCCCAGCTCACACGGATATAGTGCCCCAGCTCACATGGATATATATTGCCCCCAGCAGCTCACATGGATATATATTGCCCCCAGCAGCTCACGCTTGGGTATATATTGCCCCAGCAGCTCACACATGGCTATATATTGCCCGCAGCAGCTCACACATGGATATATATTGCCCCAGCAGCTTACACATGGATATATATTGCCCCCAGCAGCTCACACGTGGCTATATATTGCCCGCAGCAGCTCACACATGGATATATATTGCCCCCAGCAGCTCACACATGGAAATATATATTGCCCCCAACAGCTCACACATGGATATATATTGCCCCCAGCAGCTCACACATGGAAATATATATTGCCCTCAGCTCACACTGGGCTATTATATTGCCTCAGCTCACACAGAGATATTATATTGCCCCCAGCTCACACAGGGATATATATTGTCCCCCAGCTAACCTCTCCTCTGTCAGGCCCCTCTTGCACAATATTGCCGGCTGCCGCGGGCCTGCTACGAGCGGCCGCAAGCTTGAATCTCTGCCACTCACATGGGTTCCACCAGCCAGCCGCGATCTAGCGATCACGCGGCTGGTTGGTGGAACCCACGTGAACGGCAGAGGTTCAAGCCGGCGGCCGCTCGTGGGAAATGTCTGGCGGCCGGCAATATGGTGCAGAAGGGGCCTGGCAGAGATGGCCCGGGTGGCCCAGTCTGCCCCTGCCACCCTTGCTGACACCTGGCTCGGGACCGGCTGCACCCCTAGGTGGCACTGTGCTCTAGGCGGCCGCCTAGCTCGTCTAGCGACGCGCCAGCCCTGCTGCCAGAGCAGGGGAATGCTTGAAGGGGAGGGGGTTCCTTTGGACCCCTCTATCTCCCCATTGCTGAGGGGTAACTCGCCAAGTGATTCATCGCTGGAAAGATGTGTGACCTTTCTATCGATGCCTCTTTTTAACCCCTTGGTTACCAGAGGTTGCCTCCCCTCGCTGACTGATGTTGTCGCACATTGGCGCAATAACGTCAGGAAATTAACCCCCAGGCTGCCAAGGGGTTTCCCTATGGAAACCCTGTAGTGGAGATAGGCGGGTCCAAAGAACCTCCCTATCCTCCGGACGGTGGCAGCTGGAGAGTCATGTTTGGTATTGTTCAGAAGGCCAGAGCATGGCCTTTCCAATGATATCAAACTTTACCATGATAAGTGTATAAAAAGATGATAATAAATAAAAAAAACAAATAAACCTTTATATTTTTTATTTTTTTGCAATTTATTAATGCAGCACTATTGTTCACTGTTCAATTATAATGTTAACATTGATGCTGCACTAACAAAAAATTATGGTTTTCAGTTGTAACTACAATTGTGTATTTCCTCAGAAACATACAGAAACGGGTTCCCATTTCTAATTTTTTTAACATGCGTACCCCATAGAATATATAACCACCAAGCCTCGGATGATAAAATGAGAAAAAAATAATTATACACGCTGTAGATAATTGAAATTTTAATGGAAATTCACATTTTATATAATTTTTTGTTATAGCATTCTGGCAGGACATGACTTATACGTGTAATAATGATATGTTATGAATCTGCCGAATCTGCCGTAAAAAAAGGATATATAATTTTTCTGGGTCCTACAATAAAATATGACTTCAAGTCATGTTTAAACATGATGATTATCAGTGGGTATAATTAGTTATTATCATGGGGGACTTTAATCTTCCTGATGTGAACTGGAAAACCAAAATAGCTGGGTGCACCAGGAGTACAAATATTCTAAACTCCTTACTGGGATTATCTCTAACACAAGTAGTTGAGGAGCCGACCCGTAAAGAGGCCATATTGGATTTAATATTCACAAATGGATGTTTGGTATCGGACGTTGTTGTAGGTGAAAATTTGGGATCTAGTGATCACCAGTCAGTGTGGTTTAGTATAAGAACAGGGATGGAGCCGCACCACACAAAAACAAAGTTTTAGACTTTAAAAAAACAGATTTTTCTAAAATGAGACTTTGTGTGAAGGAGTCATTATCAGACTGGAGGAGTTTAAAGGGAGTCCAGGAGAAATGGGATTATTTAAAGGAAGCATTATTGAAGGCCACAGGCAATTGCATTCGGCTTGTTAGCAAAAACAAAAAAGGGAAGAAACCACTGTGGTACTCTGCAGAAGTGGCCAAAATAGTGAAGAACAAAATGATAGCATTCAATAATTATAAAAAAACTCAGAGTGAAGAAGATAGGCAAACCTATAAGATTAGGCAGAAAGAGGCAAAGCAATTTATAAGAGCTTCCAAAGCACACGCAGAAGAGAAAATAGCTCAGTCAGTAAAAAAGGGGGAGAAAACATTTTTTAGATACATAAACGAGAAAAGAAAAGTAAAACAAGGATTACTTAGATTAAAAACAAAGGAAGGAAGGTATGTAGAAGAGGATAAAAGTCTCGCTGACTGCCTCAATGAATATTTTTGTTCAGTCTTTGCAGAAGAAAAGGAAGGAAAGGGACCTCAGTTAGGAGGAAACACTAAAGAGACATTTACATATGAGTTTACAGAGGAGGAGGTTCTACAGCAGTTGTCTAAAGTAAAGACAAATAAGTCAATGGGGCCTGATGGGATCCACCCTAAATTATTAAAAGAGCTCAGTGATGTAATAGCAAAACCGTTAACAGATTTATTTAACCAATCCTTGTTAACGGGAGTCGTCCCAGAAGACTGGAAATTAGCAAATGTTGTGCCCATTTACAAGAAGGGTAGTAGGGAGGAATCGGGGAACTATAGGCCAGTTAGTCTTACGTCAGTAGTGGGGAAATTAATGGAAACCATGTTAAAGGAAAGGATTGTTGAACATCTAAAAACACATAGATTACAGGATCAGAAACAACATGGGTTTACCTCAGGGAGATCATGCCAAACTAATCTTATTGATTTTTTTGATTGGGTAACAAAAATAATAGACAAAGGTGGTGCAGTAGACATTGCTTATTTAGATTTCAGTAAGGCTTTTGATACTGTTCCGCATAGAAGGCTTATCAATAAATTGCAATCTTTGAGCTTGGATTCCGATATTGTTGAATGGATTAGGCAGTGGCTGAGTGACAGGCAACAGAGGGTTGTGGTAAATGGAGTTTATTCGGCGCAAGGTCTTGTTACCAGTGGGGTACCTCAGGTGTCAGTACTTGGACCCATTCTCTTTAATATTTTTATTAGTGTTATTGCAGAAGGTATTAATGGAAAAGTATGTCTTTTTGCTGATGACACAAAGATTTGCAACAGGGTTGACGTTCCTGGAGGGATCAGCCAAATGACAAATGATTTAGGTAAACTAAAAAAATGGTCGGAGCTGTGGCAATTGAGTTTTAATGTGGATAAGTGCAAGATAATGCACCTGGGACGTAAAAACCCAAGGGCTGAATATAGAATATTTGATACAGTCCTAACCTCGACATCTGAGGAAAGGGATTTAGGGGTTATTATTGCAGAGGATCTAAGGGTAAGTAGTCAATGTAATAGAGCAGCAGGAAATGCTGGCAGAATGCTTGGTTGTGTAGGGAGAGGTATTAGCAGTAGGAAAAGGGAAGTGCTCATGCCACTGTACAGAGCACTGGTGAGACCTCACTTGGAGTACTGTGTGCAGTACTGGAGACCGTATCTCCAGAAGGATATAGACATCTTAGAGAGAGTTCAAAGAAGGGCTACTAAAATGGTGTACGGCTTGAAGGAGAAAAGTTACCAGGAAAGGCTTAATGATCTTAACATGTACAGCTTGGAAAAAAGACGAGACAGAGGAGATATGATAGAAACATTTAAATACATAAAGGAAATCCACAAGGTAGAGGAAGGGAGTATATTTAAAAGGAAACAAAGTAGCAAAACAAGAGGACATAGTCTTAGATTAGAGGGGCAAAGGTTTGAAAGTAACATCAGGAAGCATTATTTTACTGAGAGGGTGGTGGATACATGGAACAGTCTTCCAGTAGAAGTGGTAGAGGCCAAAACAGTAATTGAATTTAAGCAGGCATGGGATAGGCATAAGGCTATCCTAAACAAAAGATAAATCCAGGTAAAGTATCCATGTAATTGGGCAGACTAGATGGGCCGAAAGGTTCTTATCTGCCAACATTTTTCTATGTTTCTATGTTTCTATGATCACAAAACCGTAAAAATGAGCACAGCGTACAGGTGATGTAGGTGAGCAGTGAAGGGGTTAAAAAGTTTCATACAATGAGAAAATTCAAAGACTAATATTAATATAAGGTTTTATAATAGTAATTGTAACTGTTATATAAAATTAAAAACTGTCAGGGTTATTCAAAGAGAATCGAAAAGTCACTGTACGTTCGGCAACTTTTCGTTCCCTGCACTTCGGGGCGATTCAGCGATCCTATTTCGCCGACCCTGCGGTGTATTCAGCAAGCACCACAGGGCCCCGTAGTGCAGGGAAAACCCGCCACAAACCCGCAGAACACTCGCTGCAAACCCGCCGAACACTCACTGAAACCCGCAGAAAACAGCTCGATTAACCCTGCCGAATACGCCGGAGAAACCCAACTAGCTGACGTTCACAGCACAGAGTAGCCGCCGGAAAAAGCCGACACGCAGACATATGAGGTGAAAAAAAACAAAAACAGTACGCTTGAAAGTTTTAAAATTGAAACGCTGTTTGCAAAATACTACTGAGCGAAAATGTCTGGAATTTACATATAAGATCCAATAAATGATAATAAAAAGGGCTGTTACAGAAAAAATAAAAACTATTTACAAAAAACAGAAAAAAAGTTTGTCCAAAAAAATCCCCAAAAATGCCTAAAAGATCCTAAAAAATCTACAAATAAAGAGACTTTTTACTGCAGAATATAATAATAAATGGTTTATGAGGTATTGGATTAAAACGGGAATATTTTTAACATTGAAGCCTATGGGATTCGCCTGAATAAATCTGTCGAATGAGACCACCAAACAGCAGGGCAATTCAGCAACTTTTCCCTGCTGGGTTTTGTTCTCTGAATAGATGAAGCATTGCTTCTCTATGGGGATTTCACTGCCCTCGGCTCGAACAGGCACCGAACAGGCACCGTATGTTCAGGCAATTTGTCACAATTGGACAAACTGCTTGCTCTCTGAATAGTCGAATGGCCAGGAAATGTAACCGTACGCTGAATTTCAGTGTTCGGTTACATTTCGGGGCCAGATCGTCTCTCTTTGAAAAACCCTGTATGTTTTTTTTAAAGAAAAAATTAAATAAGACCAGCTGGCTCACTTAGTTTATTGGACCGCAGAGGGTTAAACAATAGTGCATGCTTTCAGTAATGAGTCTTGACTTGCACAAGTAGGAGTCGCCATCCGTTTTACACACACAAACGTTGGCCAGACGCTTGGCTCCTGCAAGGGGCGGACATACTCCTGCAGTGTCTGTGAAGCTGAAGCCAACTCCAGCTGCCGGACTCCTAAAAGTAAGGTTAACAATAGGGTTATAAAGTAGCTTGCTATCATATTAATACGAAAACAAGGTTATTTATGTTCTTGTGTAGATCAGGAGTCACACACGGTTATGTTTCGGTCACTTCCACAAGTTGTTGACTGCTAATTCTGGATTGAATGTCTGCCATGACTCAAAATACCTTAACTGCATAGTATCCATTAGTCATGAGAATCCACAGTCAGTACACATAACCAATCACATCTTCATACAATATTCTCAAAATAATAACTTGTGTTATTCCTGCCAGGTCAACAACTGCTCAGGAGCAACTCATTTTAGAGTCGTTTGACAAGGAAGCTATACACAAAAATATACAGGATGGACTAAAACCAGTCGAATGTTCGGCATTTGCCAAGTTCCTCACTGCCGACGCCAAAGGGGGTCCAGGTCTGGGTCTGTGCCATCCTGAAACCCGGCAACATGTTCCTGACCAGATTTCTGATCCAGTCCTGTGCTGCATTCAGTCCCTTATTCTCCAGCACAGGGTTTCCTGTGGATCCATGAAACCCTCAGGTTCAAATCAGTCCCCACCTGATGTATCCTCCATATATGGAGTCTACGCCCCTTCCCCTGGACTTCAGCATTGAAGTCAGACTGAAGTCTCATTCTGTGTGGACCTCTGCTCGTTCCTATATTTCAGCCCTGTTTGAGGGACTTTTGTATACCAGACTCCTTGCCTTCCTTACGGGACATCTTTGTGTACCAGACCCCCTTGCTTTACTTATACCTGGACCTTTGTTATCTGGATTACTCCTCTTTTCCCGAAGGACTTTTCTTTACATCCAAAGACTTTCATTATTTCTGTGGACTCCCGAAGATCCCTGAACAAGGACCCCTTTTGCTTCCACACCTACCATAGACCCTCTGCTACCGTGTATCTGCCCCTCTGATCTGCCTTTGTTTATATCCTGTCTTTCTGTAAGTACCTTTTTTCATGTCACTCCCCTCTGTCTTTAACCTATCTTTAGTTCATTCAGTTTCCTCCTTGTCTAGTTATCTGTTCTGTCCTTCTTGGCTCCTTTAATGTCTCGCCTCTGTTCCTAGTCTCCTTCTAGGCTCCTCCCTTATATTCAGTTCTGTGTCTCAGTTCTGTTTTCTGTGCTATTGTATTTTTTTGGCCACTTAAGGACCACTGAAGTAAATAGTATGTCCTGTGGAAAACTCCCCTTAAGGACCAAGGATGTTGTATGTGAGATGACATCAGTCGGCCAGTTAACCCCCTAGCTGCCAAGTGTAGCTAGGGGGATCCTTTGGATACCCGTATCTCCCGATCTGTGGCAGCTAGAGGCAGTGGCGTAGCGTGGGTTGTCAGCGCCCGGGGCCAGCCAAGAAATGTGCGCCCCCCCCCAACCTGTGGACACGTTATCATGCCCTGATTCCCTTCCACCATTAGGGCATTGAACCCCTTAACTGTGATACAACAACCACTCGGGATACTTGGTTCCAGCCAAACAACATGGTATTCTAGGGTATAAACAGCCGCAGACCTGAAGTTGTGAAAATGAAAGGTCTTTTTATTCCAGCATAAACAAACACCACACTTGCCTTTGAATCACTATTGCAGGTGATTAAACAAAAAACTACAAATGAAAACTAGGGATGCACCAATACCCCTTTTTTTTAACACTGAGTACGAGTACCGATATTTTTTAAAAGTACTCACCGATACCGAGTACTGATACTTTTATTTTATGTCATGTGACGCTTTCCAATAAGAACAGACCTCATATAAAAATGCCCCCAGCTCACATGTATATATCCCCCCCCCAGATACATATACACAGAATGTCCCAGCTCACATGGATATGCTCCAGCTCATATGGATATTGCCCCAGCTCATATGGATATGCCCCACCTCACCTGGATATTGCCCCAGCTCTCATGGATATTGCTCCTCAGCTCTCATGGATCTGCCCCCAGCTCTCATGGATATTGCCCCAGCTCACCTGGATATGCCCCCAGCTCATATGGATATTGCCCCAGCTCACATGGATATTGCCCCAGCTCACATAGATATTGCCCCAGCTCACATAGATATTGCCCCAGCTCACCTGGATATTGCCCCAGCTCACCTGGATATTGCCCCAGCTCATATGGATATTGCCCCAGCTCATATGGATATGCCCCACCTCACCTGGATATTGCCCCAGCTCTCATGGATATTGCTCCTCAGCTCTCATGGATTTGCCCCCAGCTCTCATGGATATTGCCCCAGCTCACCTGGATATGCCCCCAGCTCATATGGATATTGCCCCAGCTCACATGGATATTGCCCCAGCTCACATAGATATTGCCCCAGCTCACATAGATATTGCCCAAGCTCACCTGGATATTGCCCCAGCTCACCTGGATATTGCCCCAGCTCATATGGATATTGCCCCAGCTCACCTGGATATTGCCCCAGCTCACCTGGATATTGCCCCAGCTCACATGGATATTGCCCCAGCCCATATGGATATTGCCCCAGCTCACCTGGATATTGCCCCAGCTCACCTGGATATTGCCCCAGCTCATATGAATTTTGCCCCAGCTCACCTGGATATGCCCCCAGCTCACATGGATATTGCCCCAGCTCACATGGATATTGTCCCAGCTCACATAGATATTGCCCCAGCTCACATAGATATTGCCCAAGCTCACCTGGATATTGCCCCAGCTCATATGGATATTGCCCCAGCTCACCTGGATATTGCCCCAGCTCATATGGATATTGCCCCAGCTCACCTGGATATTGCCCCAGCTCACCTGGATATTGCCCCAGCTCACATGGATATTGCCCCAGCCCATATGGATATTGCCCCAGCTCACCTGGATATTGCCCCAGCTCACCTGGATATTGCCCCAGATCACCTGGATATTGCCCCAGCTCACATGGATATTGCCCCAGCCCATATGGATATTGCCCCAGCTCACCTGGATATTGCCCCAGCTCACCTGGATATTGCCCCAGCTCATATGAATTTTGCCCCAGCTCACCTGGATATGCCCCCAGCTCACATGGATATTGCCCCAACTCATATGGATATTGCCCCAACTCATATGGATATTGCCCCAACTCATATGGATATTGCCCCAGCTCACCTGGATATTGCCCCCAGCTCATATGGATATTGCCCCAGCTCACCTGGATATTGCCCCAGCTCACCTGGATATTGCCCCAGCTCTGGATGCCATGCAGGGGTTGGGGGTCGGATTCCATGCAGCGGGTGGGGGCCGGGTGCCATGCAGCGGGTGTGCCCGGTCCTGAACAGCGTGAGAGTCCGTGTTGAAGGGGAGGTGGCTGCGTGTGTGCGTGTGCAGGTCACGCGGTCCGGCCAGTCAGGTGGTACAGAGACTCAGTACCACCTTACTGGCCAGGCCGTGTGACCTGCGCACGCACGCAGCCGCCTCCCCTTCAACACGGACTCACGCTGTTCAGGACCGGGCACTCCCGCTGCATGGCATCCAGGACCTCTCAACCTGCAGGCCCTTGGGTGGCACCCGAGGGCCCGGCGGGTCAGTCCGGGCCTAAACTTTTAGGGGCGCAAATTTCTTTTGATATTATGCGCCCCTAAGAAAACTGTGCCCGGGGCCACCC
The DNA here is from genome assembly GCA_009667805.1 of Leptobrachium leishanense. Classification (NCBI taxonomy): domain Eukaryota; kingdom Metazoa; phylum Chordata; class Amphibia; order Anura; family Megophryidae; genus Leptobrachium; species Leptobrachium leishanense. Next base: position 405,468,459 of record CM019064.1, on the reverse strand, counting down.
CCCCCCCCACCCCACCCCCCACCCCCACACGCTACGCCACTGGCTAGAGGGTGAAACATAACTAGGTTTGCTGTAAAAAAATAAATTAAAAAGTGTTTGTTTTTTTAACCCCTTGGCTGCGGATTACATGTGGGGAATGTCCTCATTGACTCCCGCTATATGCAGAGAACGTTCCCTACACGTCACCCGCTCGGCGGGAGCCCGGAGAGATGCTCACCTCTCCCTCCAGGGTCCCGTGGCGGTCTGACTTCTAGGAAGTCAGACGCGTCTTTTAAGGGCCGCCCCACGTAAATTACGCCATCTCGCAATGCGCAATGACGTCGTTTTTGGGCGACCCTCAGGACATCGCATGGAAGGGAGGGGAGGATCCTTTCGGATCCTTTCCTTTTGTGGAGGTCGCAGTCGCTCAAACCAGAGAGTCTCCCCTTTTAAGCGGTGCCTGGTTTTAACCCCTTACATACCGGGCTACAATCCAGCGCCATCCGGTGCTGGATCGCAGCTCAGCTCTGGTGGGGGCCGCCATCTTGGATGGCGGCTCCACCTCCGGGTCCCCCCTGGCCACCTAACGTCATCGCACATGGTGCGATGATGTCAGTTAGCCACGGAACCCCTAGCTGCCCGGGGATTTCCCAAGGAGATAGGGGGTTCCTTTGATACACCATATCTCCCGAATTGTGGCAGCCAGGAGGTCATGGCCTTTCGAATGATATCAAACATGACCATGTTTGAAATAAAACAAAAATAATAAAAATAAAAATAATGAAAAAATAAATTAAAAAAAATAAAAACATGTTTTTTTTAGTTGTGTGTTGTTTTTATTAATGCAGCAATATTGTTCCCATTTCAATTATAATGTGAACAATGATGCTGCACTAATGATTTTTTTTTATGGGGTGCGTTTGCTAAAAATCACGTAATTCCCCCCAAAAAAATGTATCGTCCCCATTTCTAACTTTTTTCAGAAGCGCAGCCCATTGAAAATATGAACGCAAAAACGCGCATGATAAAAATGTGAAAAAAAACACTTTGTAGATGATTAAAAATTCAAATTTTATTGCATTTTTTGGTATAATATACAGGCAGGGCATAACGTATACATATAATAATGATATTTTTGTGATATATTGATATGATATAATGATATATTATGAATCTGCCGAGTCTGCTGGAAAGAACGATATATAATATGTCTGGGTTGTATAATAAAACGTGGCTTAAAATCGTGTTTAAACATGATGAGCAAAAGTGGTAAAAATTAGCTCAGCACACAGCGGTGAAATGGCTCAGCAGCAGGGAAAGGGTTAGAAATTGTCTGGAGGGGTATAATAAAATAGGACTTCAATTGACGTTTAAACATGATGAGCATAAAACGGTCACAATGAGTTCAGCGCACAGTGGTGATATGGCTCAGCAGTGAAGGGGTTAAAAAAAGAAAAACATGTAAAAAATGGGTATTATACAATATGATGGAAATAATGGTAGCTTTAGAAAGTCCATTCAATGGCAAGAAAAATGGTGTATAATATGTGTGGGTTCCATTAACGAGTAAGAGGAAAATTACACCTAAACACAAACAGTGCAGAAACGTAAAAACAGCAGAGGGCGCTTTCAGACAGACAATTGTAAAACCGCCTGGTCACTAAGGGTTTAAACCCACCTTGTGTCCCGTGACTTGCGTGTGGCTTTGCCTGTTATTACCGCAAATCGGACTCACCTGCTCCTTGAATACAGCGATACCTGACAGCAATCACTCAAAAGAATGGCCGAGATGAGTCAGAGATGTTGTAACTTAACTGGGTCAAAGCCGCTACCTCATCACATCACAAGAAAAGATTGCAATATGCAATCACAAGCAAGTGTGTTCTACAAATATATAAAATCTATAAAGGAAAATACTTTTCAGGAACATTACAGCAAATTAAACCGTTACATCATCACGGTGCCATAATGTACTCACATGATCAGTGTCTCACCTTGCATAAAGCCAATCTTGAGTCATGATGATGTCAGATCATGATCAGGTGCAGAATGAGTCAGCTACTTTTGTTTCTGCTTATAAATGTTACCGGAATCTGCTAGGTTCACTCGGGACGAAGCCGGACCGGACACAAGCAAGGATTGTCTGAACACGAGTCTCTTCAGGAAAGGCAAACTTTATTTGTGTCGTCACACAATGCTCACACAGGATTAAATCGCAAAGAGTGAGCCCCGATCTCACCCCGACGAGGGGTTTTATACCCCGAATACATAATTAGGTACATCCCAATTAGCCCACCTCCCAGTGACACTATCCCACCCCACGTGGGTTAGTACCTCCCTTGGTTAATAACAAAGGCATTCCATACATTGGCCGTAAATTGGCAAACTTCATGTTAGTCTGACAGTTCGTGATTTGCTGCGGCACTCAATCCAGGCCTTGCCCACCTCCCTAGTGTTATGTTTATTTGTCACAGATAAGACATGGTCTGGTTTCTATGCTCTCTTTGTCTCTCTGCAGGCCTCTGTGACCTTGATGTATCCATCTGTCATCCTGTCTCTCCGTGCCAAGAGCTGCACGGATCTTCCTCTATCCTAATTACTTCTCTGTTAATCTAACACATTCCTAAAATTCTATGTAAGCTTCATTCTAGTTTCTACTGAAATCTACCTAGTTATTTTCAAGTGAACCAATATTCTGAACAAGATGGCCGCCTGGCTCATAATGGCGACCATCTTGCAGCCTGATTCCACTTCATTCCCCCCTTGGCTCAAGCCTCAGGTTCTTTTCCTGATGCTTGTAGCCATCACACCCCACTAGTGTTATTCTTGAGTTCCTCATACTTTAGGGGACCTATTTTCGTTGGGAACAAGTCTTGTGGGATTATCAGTGGTATCTTTTGTGTCTGTGTGGGTGTCAGTGCTCTCTTGCATAGTGGCCATAGGCATAGCCCTATGCGGTACGTTAGTGTCCCTACGACCAAGATCACCACTATCATCATAATCATGGATCCAATCTGTGAGATAAATCTCAGGATGGATCCAAACCACTCTCCGATTGCTCCGAACCCACGGAGTGGATTCCAGCCTTCAGCAGCGATCCTCTTTGCTGTGTTCTGCAACTGTGCTACCTTCTCCTGGTGATCTTGGATTACCTGGTAATAGTCAGGGACGTCATGTGTGGTGTTCCTGATGAAGGTGCAACATTCGTAATGCATTGTCATTTCACACAATCCATTCAAGGCCGCACTGATTTGTTCTAGGGCCATATCATGTATCATCTGCACCTTCCGTATCTCACGCACTTTCAGATTCAGCAACTGAATATCCATACTAGTCTTATTCAAAATTTCATCCATCAGACTGGCATAGCTGTTCATTCTTACCATCAACTCTCTTCCCCATCCAGTCCATGCCTGCAACCATGACCTTATTCGATCCACCTTTTTAAACAACTCTCTCTTCTGTCTTTCAAACACCAGTGGGTACCTAGGGCGGAGTGCTGTATCTGTATTAGTGTCTTCTCCCCTTACCCTCTGGATTGGGATCAATTTAGCCAGGTAACACATTCCCGTTATTGTTGGTGGTACCCATGTGTAACACACCTTCCCACAACACACCTGGTACCCCCCTTTCAATATAAATGGTGACAAATGTAGTGTTCCCTTTGCTATCTCTATTGTCAGTTGTCTCAGTCGTTTCATCATATCCAGTGCACTCTGCTTCCCATCTGTCACCTTCGCAATCACCTCTTCTTGTTCACTCGTGAGTTTTCTACATCGTATGTATAGAAAATGTGACTGCTCCTTTGTGTTAAATGTGTAGATATATGATGTCCAGTTAAATTTGCTTGAATAGCACCCTCCACCCTCATTATTTGTTCCTCTATCTGGTCCTAGTTGGAAACACCATTCTGGTGGGTATACTGGCCCTATTATGGGGTAGCCGGGACTGAATGATTCTGGTTTTTCCCTTGGTGCATCGAAAGCATGTATTGTGACATTTCCTGACGCAAACATACTCAAATTCATTGGAACAGAGGCGAATGGGATGTGGATTGTCTCTGGGTGCAACCTACTACACACCCAGCATGCGGTTTGCCCAGACTTTTTAGCATAGTCATATTTAAATTGCACAAGTAAATGTCCTCTTGGCAAGATTTCGGATGTCGCCTCTCGCCTTTGTCTCCACATAGTACGATTCTCCATCACCGGGTACGTACCATTCCAGATATGGGAGATATCCACTTTCTTGGTGGTGCTTGGGCACCTGGGCATGCTCCATGCGAGAGTCCGTAAATCAAATTTGCAAGGTACAAAATCAGTACCACAAATGCCCCAAATGTCAAAATCCCTTGGGCAATTCTTTTCACAGTCACATAAACCCAATCCCTCCCCACCGGAATTTCAAAAATAAAAGACATTTCCGGATGATCAAGGGTGGGGGCCGGGCCCCTAAAAAGCACCCTTGGGGTATCCCCCGGGGGATCCCTTTGTTCCCCTGTTGGTGGATGGTCAGGCCTTATTGTGTCCATCAAGACACCCACTTGTGAAATCATTTGGGTGCTTTCAATTGGATCATTCAGATGCTCACGGCTGTGATCTTTGTCAGCTTTAGCCTCAGTGGATTGGTCTCGTTGGTGACGACCTTCCATGCTGGTTCAGGACTGACTGCGGCTACTTTCAGTCTGGAGTGATGTATCCACGGGACCACCTCGGCAACCTTTAGTGCTGTAGGGGTTGATAACAGGACAAGGTAAGGACCTCTCCACTTTGGGCCTAGTGGGTCATTTTTCTACTCTTTCACCCATACTGAATCACCTGGACAATACTTATGCAGTGGGGGATATAAAAAGTGAGGTATATTATCTCCCACCCAAGTATTCAGTTTCTGCATTGATTTACCTAACAGTACAACCTGATCATTTAGTTTAGTTTCTCCCAATGCCCGAAGGTCCCCCCTTAGTCCATTAATCAGAGGGGTAGGCCGTCCAAACATGAGTTCGTACGGACTTAGCTTCAATAAGGGGGTTGGCCTGCACCTAATATGCAAAAGGACTATCGGCAGCACATCCAACCAGCCTAGCGACGTCTCTTGGCACAATTTGGACATCAAAGTCTTTAGGGTACGGTTCATTCTCTCGACTTTTCCCGAGCTTTGGGGCCTGTAGGCAGTATGTAGCTTCCAGGTGATGCCCAACAGGCGGGCTAGCTGTTGTAAACAGTTATGTATAAATGCAGGGCCATTGTCCGACCCTATTTCTAGAGGAAGTCCATAACGTGGTATTATTTCTCTCATCAGACTCTTCACCACTTCCACAGTCTTTTCTGTTCTTGTTGGGAAGGCTTCCACCCATCCTGTCAGAGTACACACCATTACCAGTAGATATTTGTATCCTTTGCAGGGCAGCAGCACTGTGAAGTCTATCTGTAACGATGCCATTGGGGATAGTCCGATTGGCTGCTTCCCTGGAGGTTGAGATGGGCCTGTTTTTGGGTTATTTTTGGCACATGTCACGCACTGCTGGGCTATTGCTTTGCAGACTACTGACAGTCCTGGTACGTAGAAATGTGGCTCCAATTGCTGTTCCATCATTTCTCTTCCTCCATGGGTACTTGCGTGGAGCATTCTTACAATCTCAGGAGCCAATGTTGCTGGTAGGACTATTTGTCCATTCTTCAACTGGAACCATCCGTCTTCTCCATATCCTCCTTGTTCTTCTGACAGCCATTTCTTCTCTTTCTCTGAATATACGGGTGTCCATTCACTCAGTGGCGCCGGTAGGAGTGCAGCCACCACTGGTTTCGCTTTGTATCGTGCCAATTCTCCACGGTTTCCCCAGACAAATTCTTCTTTTGGGAAATAGTATCGCCATGCGAAGAACAGCAGATCTTGTCTGTCTTGTGAATCTCTTACTGCTGGTATGAAAAAGTTCATTCTTGGCAGCTTGATTTTGATAAGGATCTCCTTGAGGAAGAACCTCACCAACGGGGCTTGGTATTCTTCTGCTCCCAACTCTCCCAGACTTAGCAGTATTTGTGTAATCCATAGATTATTATGAGGGTTGGTTGTTAAATATTCGAAACGTGAAGCGAAATTTTCTGCTCGTTCAACTTCGGTTACTTTTGTATCTTCTTCACACTCCCCCATTAATTTTATGCCGAAGAATTTCAGCATCATTTTGTATGCCCTGCGTAGTCTTTGCTGAACGTCTGAGGTGTTAATCATTAGGCGTGTTTCTTGAGGATTCAGAGGAGTGGAGTAGAAATTTTGTCCTTGAGACTGGGTTGGGAAAAGCCATTGGATATAGTCATGATTGAGTTCTAATAGTTCATACTCATCTTGCCATTTGTGCAACATAATTTCAATGAACTCGCCTTTGGGTTCAAATTTTCTCCAATTCATATAGAATTCGTAGTTTGGCATGGGAGGTTGAGGCTCTTGCTTGCAGAGCAGGACTTTGGCTTGATCGTTTGTTAGCAATGGTTTTGCAGCTGCTTTTGCGGCCTGGTCAGCACGCCTGTTGCCTCTTGGGATTTCATCATGACCTTTCAGGTGGCCACGACAGTGCATGATACTGACAGCACTTGGTTTCCATACAGCTTCTAGGAGGGCCGCGATTTCAGCTGCATACTTGATTTGTTGTCCTGAGGAAGTAAGTAGGCCTCTTTCTTTGTAGAGTGCACCATGTGCATGGACTGTCATGAAGGCGTACTTGGAGTCAGTGTAGATATTCACTCTTTTGCCTGCGGAGATTTCTAGAGCTCTGGTTAGGGCTGTTATTTCAGCCAGTTGTGCAGATGTATGGCCTGGTAGTGGATTTGCTTCAATAATCTCTTCTGCTGAGACGACTGCATAGACTTTCTTCCCATCATCCATGTAGCTGTGTCACGAGTAGTGCCACAGGTCGAGGTTGCAAGCCCAAGGTGCAAGTGATACACAGGAAATACTTGAGATGTTGCAAATCAAATGGGGATTTATTAAAGGAAAACAATAAACATGGAGAAGCAATACTGGAAAGTCTCTGGTTGGGGAGCGCAGAAGGGAAGTCTTGGGACAGGTGTAATAAAGGGGTCTCGAGGCACAATACCGGTAGGGGTGATCCAGAATGCAGAGTCCAGGGGGAAAGCCAGGGGTTCGGTACACAGATATCAGGATAGCTATGGAGCTTCTGGGCAGGCTTGATGTCAGACTTGGAGTGTTGGCACTTTGCAAGCAAAATGCAGAAGCATCCTGGGACAGGCGTGCCTCTGCTAAATAGTCACTGCAGGTCCTCATTAGGTGCACCTGCTGATCCTGCAAGTGTGAGTCTCGAAGCAAATTCCAGCAAGACAGGGCTTGAAGGGTGCTGCCTGGGGAAATCAGGATGGTGCAGCACCAGATCTGCCTTTCTTCCGCCGGCGGCGGCGTGGCACGTGACAGTTGCCCCCCTCAAAGAACACCCTCCGGGTGTCTAAGGTTGCTTCATAAGCGGGGAGGTCTTCTACCTTTATAACTGTCCCCTCAGAGGTGAGGGAATGGAACGGCTCTAAAGGTCGCTGAACTTCAGTACGGTCCAGTGCCATGACAGTATAGGTTGTTTGTCCATATGCAGGCTCTTTGGTAGCAGGGTCAACAGCTTCCTCCTCACTGGATTCCAGGGGAATAAAGTCCAGCTCTGGTTGGTAGTGAGGAGCTGATTGCTGGCTGAGAGTGATAGGCGCTGCAGCGGTTAATGCCAAAATTGATTCTGCAGGTACATCTGCAGCCTTCCTTTGCCGCAGGGCCTCCTCAAATCTCTCAAGATCCTCTGTACGCACCAAAGTCCCGTTAGAGGCAAGGACACAACCGGGTAGCAAGGAGTCGGTTTTACGGTGGTCTTCAATAACCATGCTCTTACCCAATGGCAGTTGGCCGGGATTGGGTACCTCGGGGCTTCCTGGTTCAACCTCCATAGATAAGGAGGGAACCGGGTCAGGGGTATCGGAGGCTACGGCACAGTGACCCGGAGAGCCCTGAGGGAGCTGGGTTACCTTCCTATTAGTGGTGGTTCTGCCGGTAGTGGGGTCCGGTACCGGAGTCACGGAACCAGGTTTAGACTTCACGTTCCTGGTATGGGGAATTGGACAGTCCACTTTGGATACTCCAGGAACCCTCCTAGGAGTGACAGATGTACACCGGTAAGTGGCTGGATTAGCAGCCGGCATAGAACTTGTGGTGCCCAGGTATGACCATCCTCGACCAGGTGGCCCTTGGCTACGCCATGCTGTCTGAAGAGATGGTTCGCCGTCTGAATCCGAATCAGCAGCAGGGAGTAGCTCTGCCATGGATTGTGGGTCGGTGATGCTCTCAGCCGGCACTTGGACATAGGCCTGGATCTCCTGCACTTGGGACTGTAAGGCCTCGTGGTTAACTTTGATGCTTTCTATTATTCTGGTGAAGGCACCAACTTGAGCAGCAAGGGTGTTAATAACAGTAAGAATCGGTGGGGATTTCACAGATGGATTGGTAACTTCCTGGACTGGCACTCCATTTTGCCCAATGGATGCCCCAGGGTCTCCTTGCTCAACCTCCTTTGAGACAGTGGAGGGAGCCGGGTCAGCGGCCTTGGCAGTGGTAGCACCGCAACCCAGAGAACCCTGAGGGAGCTTGGTCGCCTTCCTGGAATTAGCAGGCATTTTGTCTTGTGCAGGAGAATTAATTTTCAGAACATGCTGGCTGGGAATAGTGGGCTTTGCTCTGGAATCTGGCATAATTGTTGGCACTCCAGCTTGGGCAGCGGGTATCTCAAGGTTTTCGCGCTCCGGCTGGGCAGCGCACTTGGGCCTTTCTGGCTCAACCCCCTTTGGGTCAGTGGGGGGATCCGGGTCAGAAGCACGAGTAGCAGCAGTACCGTGGCTCATTGAACTTTGAACAGACTTTGTTTGGCTGGTACTGCTGAGAGTTGCTTCCGGTGCTAGAGCAACAGTGGAGGCGAGGATATGCCAGTTAGAAGAGGAGGTTACACCAGGACTCTGTAACATCAGAAGGTCCATTGGTTCAGGCAAGTCAGCTTCCATGTAGTCAGTGGGAGCGGTTTCCATATAAGTTACCGGATCCTCCTCTGTGGCAGGCTTTACCTCCATGGGTTCCAGCAAACCATTTTTTTCTGATTTGACTACTTCAGGCTTGATATAGGGAAAAACAGCAAGTGGTTTAGAAATGGGGGGCTTGGATGGCAAAGGTTTTTTAGTAGCTGGCTTTCTGACGACTGGCTTGGATACAGGTGTCTGTTTAGCCAGGGGAGCAGATCTTGGAGCGGTTTTTGCTGTGGGAGATTTCTTTGCAAAAATCATTTTTGGTGGTCTTATTGGGCAGACCGGCAAAAAATGGCCATCTTGTCCACAGTACAGGCAGAGATCAGCTTTGTACCGCCTGGTGCGCTCCTCTGCAGATAAGGGGCCATGAACCATTTTGGTTCCAGGAGAACACACCTTAGGAGATGGGCCCCACATCTTCTGCAGCAGATTATTCAGAATGTCCATCAAATGGTTAAACAGTTCCTGGAAGGTTTCCTTAATTAACTGTTTCATGACCGGTATCACTGCGGGCTCGCTGGTAGGCTTCTGCATTATGTCACGAGTAGTGCCACAGGTCGAGGTTGCAAGCCCAAGGTGCAAGTGATACACAGGAAATACTTGAGATGTTGCAAATCAAATGGGGATTTATTAAAGGAAAACAATAAACATGGAGAAGCAATACTGGAAAGTCTCTGGTTGGGGAGCGCAGAAGGGAAGTCTTGGGACAGGTGTAATAAAGGGGTCTCGAGGCACAATACCGGTAGGGGTGATCCAGAATGCAGAGTCCAGGGGGAAAGCCAGGGGTTCGGTACACAGATATCAGGATAGCTATGGAGCTTCTGGGCAGGCTTGATGTCAGACTTGGAGTGTTGGCACTTTGCAAGCAAAATGCAGAAGCATCCTGGGACAGGCGTGCCTCTGCTAAATAGTCACTGCAGGTCCTCATTAGGTGCACCTGCTGATCCTGCAAGTGTGAGTCTCGAAGCAAATTCCAGCAAGACAGGGCTTGAAGGGTGCTGCCTGGGGAAATCAGGATGGTGCAGCACCAGATCTGCCTTTCTTCCGCCGGCGGCGGCGTGGCACGTGACAAGCTGCTACCATCAGTGAACAACTGTAGATCGTATTTGTCTAGGGGTACGTCTTTCAAATCTGGTCTGCTACTGAACACTTCTTCCATGACTTGGAGGCATTCATGATCTGGATCCCCTTCGCAGTCCGGCAGTAAAGTAGCAGGGTTCAAGGTAGCGATGAGGTCCAAATGAACCTGTGGATTCTCACACATCATAGCTTGGTACTTTGTCATCCGGCTGTTGCTGAACCAGTAGCTTCCTTTCACAAACAGCAGGGCTTTGACAGCATGGGGCACCTTGACATGAAGAACTTGTCCAAGGGTCAGCTTGTCTGCTTCTGCTATCAGCATTGCGGTGGCTGCCACAGCTTTCAGGCATGGGGGTAGGCCACAGGCCACAGGGTCAAGTTGCTTGGAGAGATAGGCCACAGGCCTTAGCCAAGAGCCAAAACTTTGAATCAGCACTCCTGTTGCTGTTTGATTGTGTTCATGCACGTACAGCTGGAAGGGCTTGCTGTGATCTGGCAGTCCCAGTGCAGGAGCTTCCATTAACAGAGTCTTTAATTTCAGGAAAGCTGCTGTTTGCTCTTCTTTCCAAAGGAAGGGGTCCTGTTCTCCCCCCTATGTGGCCTGATGAAGGGGCTTGGCAATATCTGCGAAGTTGGGGATCCACAGGCGGCAGAAGCCTGCAGCTCCCAGAAACTCACGGACTTGTCTTCTGGTCTTTGTTTGGGGTATTCGGCATACTGCTTCTTTTCTTTCTGCCCCCAATGCGCGCTTGGTACCTGTTAATTGGAAACCTAAGTACTTTACACTTTGTTTGCATATTGGTGCTTTCTTTCTTGACACTCTGTAACCTGCTTGGCATAGTAGATGTAGCAGGGCTTTTGTGGCATATAAACAGTCTTTTTCTGTGGGAAAAGCCAGTAATAAATCATCTACATACTGTAGTAAGACAACTCTGTCTGGCTGAGCGTTGAAGGAGAGGAGATCTTGGCTGAGCGCACACCCGAAAATCGTGGGCGAGTTTTTGAAACCTTGAGGGAGGCGTGTCCAGGTCATCTGATGGCACGCTCCCGTGGTGGATTCCTCCCACTGAAATGCAAAAAGGGGCTGGCTTGCTGGAGCCAGTCGGATGCAAAAGAAAGCGTCTTTTAAATCAAGCACCGTGTAATATTTTGTATCTCCGGGAATTAATGCCAATAAATTGTATGGATTGGGAACCACAGGGTGTAGAGTTACTGTGGCTTCGTTGACGGCTCGTAAATCTTGGACTGGGCGGTACTCTTGTGTGCCCTCTTTCAGTACTGGCAACAGGGGTGTGTTCCACGGTGACACACAGAATTTCAATATGCCGTGGTCTTTAAGTCTCTGTAAATGTGTCTGGATATTCTGCTTGGCCTTTTGTGGGATATGATATTGTCTTAAAGCCACAGGCGTTGCACCAGGTTTTAAATCAATGTACACTGGAGGGATATTTACAGCTAGTCTGGGCGGGTTTTCCTCCGCCCACACCCCAGGAATTCCGAGGAGTAGTGTGTGCGGGTCTGGGGCCGCCGGCAGAGTTGGTGCTGTGCGCCATTCTTCATCTCTTGGCATAATCACTGCAATTTTTACAGATTGGGTGTGCTGGCTGGCTGGACTGTACTGCCGTGTAGAGCTGCCACTCTCAGGCAGGTCTAATCGAGCATGTCCCCCGGGAAGAAATGTAATTTGGGCTTGCAATTTGCAAAGGATATCCCGCCCCAGGAGTTGGATGGGACATTCGGGCATATACAAAAATTCATGTTCAACATTATGCCCACCCACACTACATTTTCGAGAAGCAAGGAAGGGGTACTTAGTGGACACCCCCATTGCTCCCATAATATCAACTTCATTTCCCATTGGGGGTGCAATTTGCTGTGTTACAACAGAATATTCGGCACCGGTGTCAACCATAAAAATTTCATCTTTATTTCCCACTCTCATAGTGACCGTGGGCTCGTGATTACCGAGCGGGATGGGCCCAGGTCCTTGTCAATATGTACCTTGCCCTTCAAATGACGTTCCCGCCAAACCCACAAACCCTGCACCGGCACCCTCACTTCTCTCATATCTGCCGTTTGTTACCTGACCATTGGAGGCTTGACCTCCCGACTCCCCAAGCTCCCCCTGTTCCCCAAATTTAGCCAAAAATGCAGGACAATCATTTTTCCAGTGACCCTCACCCCGGCACCAGGTGCACTGGTTGGGTCCCAGGGGTTCCCTAGGGGCTCCCCTACCTCTACCTCCCCGACCCCTTGCTCTCCCTCTCTCCAGGGCACCTCTTCCTCCACCATTTCCCATATAACCGACAACACCTGTGTGCCCTCTTTGTCTCTTTATCTCCTCCCGCTTTTCCTCTAGACCCCGGTTATGAAACACCTTGTTAGCAATTTCTACCAATTCACTAATACCTTTTCCTATGAACCCATCTAGTCTCTGTATTTTATTCCGTATGTCTCTCTGCGACTGACCCACAAAAGAAGAATTAATTAACCTCTGGTTCTCCACTGCCTCAGGGTCAATAGGACTATACATCCTATATGCGTCTAGTAACCTTTCTAGAAATGCACTTGGGGATTCTTTAGATTCTTGTACAATATCCGCTATCTTTCCCATGTTTGTGGGTTTCTTCCCTCCCGCTTTAACACCCATTATCACCGCTGTCCGGTACGTCTGCAGGTGAGCAATACCTGCAGCGGTATTGTATGGCCATTTGGGATCTGTTTTGGGGTAGTGTTCCTCTGCCCATGCTTCTGGCTGGGGCTTAGCATCTTCTACAGCTTGGGCAAGTAGAATTTTCCGCGCGCTACTATTTATTTGGGCTCTTTTCTCAGTGGTGAACATTGTCAGCATTAGTTGTTGACAATCTGCCCATGTGGGGTTATGTGTAAGCATAACTGACTCTATCATACTAGCCACTGCCGCGGGATTAGTAGAATACAGTGGTGTGTGTGTTTTCCAGTTAAAGAGGTCTGTTGTCGTGAATGGGACATATGTGTATTGCACTGGCCCGGGTGCTCCATTATCCAGTAAAGGGCCTGGCACTTCCCGTAGGGGCATTTGCATCTTACTTTTGTTGGGATTGTGCTGATATGGTTCTCGGGGTTTATATATATTGTTCGCAGCGCGAGTGGTGGTAGAGCTGGCGCTACCTATAAGGCAGGACAGGCTCCTGCCTAGGGGCGCCTGTCCACCAGGGGGCGCTAAAATCCGGATTACTCTCACTGAACGCTGGAATCCTCTCAGCCTGTCAGCGCTGTCTCTCTCTGTAGGGAGAGATCAGCGCTGTGCAGGGGAGAGGCCCGCCCCCTCCATGACACTGCCCGGGGGAGAGGAGAGAAAGCAGCCCTCCCACCATCAGGGCTCCCCCTGCTTCCCCTGTCTCTGTGTGCCAAGAGAGAGCCAATGGGAGCCTCTTGAAAAATGACCCGCCCCCTTCCTCGCACATGATCACCATCAGCACGTGGCTGCAGCTGTGTGGAGGAGGAGAGGAGCCAGCAGCCCTGACACCCTGGCATGCCGTGATCTGCTGCAGAGATGCAGGTAACAGAGAGACAGGGTAACAGGGGCAGACATCCCAGCTCACACATGTCACAGCTCCTCCACTTACATGGATCCATGGTGGCTTAAAGTCTCCACCAGCATCAAGTCCTGCACACACTGCACAGGGAGAGAGGGGTGAGAGCTGGCAGCATATACTCTATACTGGTCCCTGCTCTCCCCCCTCTGCAGGGGAAAGTCTTCTTGGCCCTTCTGCACATGTTTAGAAATTCTCCCCCAAGTAGCCCAGAGGCAGCAGCAAGACATGGCAGATTCTCCTCTCTCTCTCTGCCCCCTCCTTCCTCTCCCATAGACAGGGTTAATACTGGTCAGAGCATCCAGGACATTGTGCAAAGAAAATGTGCACATCAGTTTTGCTGAGGACACAAGAGTGCTAAGATAACTTCCATAGATAACAGCCCTGGCTCTGCAGCGTGGTGGCACATGTGGTGGTGGTGGGGGGGGGGGGGTAGCTCTGAAAGTTGCAGGGCTGACACTGAGGCCTGGTGCAAACTTGCTGTAAATGTCAAATATCTGCTACTATTCTCTGGAAGCTCAATATATTAAAGTTATTCAAGTTATACAATGTATTGTATATATAAAAAGGCACACAATTGTGTGTAATTATATTCTATAATGGGATATTTTGAAGATAATTCAAGGTTTCTCTAGATTGTAAGCTCCTATGATCAGGGCCCTCTACACCTCTTTTTTCCATCCTATGTCCGTTTATCCATATCTTGTTCCCTTTTAATTATTGTAAAGCGCTGCAGAAACTGTTGGCGCTATATAAATGATGATAATATCTGGTCCCTCACTGCTCACACTCGGGTCTGGTGCGTCTGGGTATGCCTGTATCTGGGTTCTGATGTGTCTGGGTATGCCTGTATCTGGGTTCTGATGTGTCTGGGTATGCATGTATCTGGGTTCTGATGTGTCTGGGTATGCATGTATCTGGGTTCTGATGTGTCTGGGTATGCATGTATCTGGGTTCTGATGTGTCTGGGTATGCATGTATCTGGGTTCTGATGTGTCTGGGTATGCATGTATCTGGGTTCTGATGCGTCTGGGTATGCATGTATCTGGGTTCTGATGTCTGAGGTTGCGGAGGGTGGCATAGAACACACTAGGTTAGGGAGGATGAGCGGCGACACATTGAGGACTGTAGAGGGTGACGGGCTGGGGAAGACAGTGTTTTAGATTGGAATGACTATTAAGCTTAACAGGGGCACAGTGAGGGCTGGAACTGACTTATTGTAGCCCTGGTGATGGCACGTAAGGGGACAGGAGAATGACCACAGTCACATTTTGAGGCAGGGAATGGTGGCAGAGGAGAGTGGCAGGACACTGGGGCAGTGGAGACCAGCATGGGATCACTGGGTGTGACGGGATGCAGTGAGGCTGGCAGGAATTACAGGGGGCTGAGGAGAAGGGCAGGGATCACATTGGGGGAAGATGCCAGAGGGTAGAGGATGGTCTTGGGAGGATTAGCAGACAGGACAGAGTGAGAGATGAGGTGGAGGGTAGGAGACACATGGGTGACAGAAGAGATCATTATATTAGAAGGATTTACTAACATACTCAGGAGATAGGTTTGATCATGAAGTATAGGATTATTAGTGAAGTATTTTGTGGGATAGCGAGATACGTGGATTAGTCATGGGGTTTGGGGGGGCGCCAAAGTGGCCCTTCGCCTTTGTTGGCAAAAATTCTTGCACCGGCCCTGAGTGGTGGCCCCTTGTTTTTCATCTTCACTCTCATCATCACTATCCTCTCGGGATACTAATTTATATACGCTCCCATCGGGCATCTCAATTTTTCCTGGTGGGACCTCTCTGTCTTCTCCACCTGGTCTTCTTCTGCAATACCGCGTGGCGGAGCGAAGGGAGCTGGCCGGGAAGTAGCAGCTGCCTGCTCACCCTCTCCGCCCGCGCAACCACGGCACTCAAAGCTTCTCTAGCTGCCCCATAACATGATGGATAAGGCGGGGGCAAGGAATCAATCTCCTCCGGTTGTTCTATCAACACCGGTCTCCCTTTCTCTTCATTATTTGGGGGTACCTGCTTCTTGTTTTGTCCCGCCATCATTCTAAAATGACTTTTTTATCTTTTACACAATACCTCCATATATCTATATACGGGTACTGTTCACGATGTCCGCATTTCCCGGTGACTTGGGAATGCACTCTCTTTATTAGCTCCGGGTCCATTGACCCTTGCTCTGGCCACTCTGGAACTAACAGTGGCCATACAATTGTACACATTAATGTTAGTTTCTCCTTAGTTAACTCTACACCATAATCATGTGTTGCATATAATGCTTCAAAACTCCGCACCATATATCCTAAGGGCGTCTCACCCTTCTTTACCTTCTTGGGTTTGGACGACCCGTTACCCATTGTTACTCTTTTAAGGGCAGTAGCCTTTTTACAATACGGATATTACTTTTTAGCAAAAACACTTGAAATTTACTGTCTATTACTTCAGTCAACAATTCATATATATCGGATTCGCTTCCTCCGTCAGTAGCCGGACTGCAGTCGCCTGAGCCGGAAACATACCTTGGGAGTCCACTCTCAAGTTTGCTTTCTCACTAGGCGAGTAGGCGCTCAATCACTCACAGCACTCAACTCACGCACAGCACGTACTGTACCAGATACTTTCAGCACAAAACAATACATAGACAATTCAACTCTTTCTACTAGCCGAGGGCTCACCGTCCCTCCTTTTGGCTCCTTATACCCTGTTAATTGAACTCTAACTCTTGACTGCTTGTGACTATGTGCACCCTGTTCTATAACAACACTCCCGTCTGCAATTCCAATTTGCCTATGGGTAATCTACCCACCCAGCACCACTATCTCTGCAGCTACCGCAGGCCCCAATGAGCCCTCTTCACTACACGACGTACACACTAGCACTGACTCAGGGCTCTCAGCCCAGTCACAGAAATCCCTCCTCCTTTCCTTGTCCACGTGCAGAAGCTCTATTTACAAACACTGACTATGACTATGCAACTCCACGTGGCTACTCTCTCCCTCTCTTACAGAACTACCATTTGGTTAACATCCGATCCCCCGGGTCCAGACACGCGCTAGCCACTCTGGCTCCTTTGCTTGTCCGTGCTATCGGCGGCGGGTTCGGTATGTCAACGAGACCGTGGCCGCGGGTCTCCTTATCTGACTATGGTCGGATGTTTCCCTTTATACCGGTATCTCTGATACACATACAAACATAGAAGACACTTTACCTATCGCCGCGCTGCTCTCTGTTTCCTCAGACTCAGTGGTGTCCCAGCTTCCCGGCCCGGGGGTCCGTTTGGGATGAGATGAGGTCCACTGAACAGGAAATCCTGCTTGGCGCCTGCAGATGTCAGCTCACCTTCAACGGACGCCCAACCGACGGGATCACTCGCACCTGCAGTCAACCGCCACAGTGTTCAGCAGTCGTTGCCGTGCCGGCAAGGGCCCGTATCCCGGCTCACGAGCCCCCAAGAAATGTTACCGGAATCTGCTAGGTTCACTCAGGACGAAGCCGGACCGGACACAAGCAAGGATTGTCTGAACACGAGTCTCTTCAGGAAAGGCAAACTTTGTGTCGTCACACAATGCTCGCACAGGATTAAATCGCAAAGAGTCAGCCCCGATCTCACCCCGACGAGGGGTTTTATACCCCGAATACATAATTAGGTACATCCCAATTAGCCCACCTCCCGGTGACACTATCCCACCCCACGTGGGTTAGTACCTCCCTTGGTTAATAACAAAGGCATTCCATACATTGACCGTAAATTGGCAAACTTCATGTTAGTCTGACAGTTCGTGATTTGCTGCGGCACTCAATCCAGGCCGTGCCCACCTCCCTAGTGTTATGTTTATTTGTCACAGATAAGACATGGTCTGGTTTCTATGCTCTCTTTGTCTCTCTGCAGGCCTCTGTGACCTTGATGTATCCATTCGTCATCCTGTCTCTCCGTGCCAAGAGCTGCCCGGATCTTCCTCTATCCTAATTACTTCTCTGTTAATCTAACACATTCCTAAAATTCTATGTAAGCTTCATTCTAGTTTCTACTGAAATCTACCTAGTTATTTTCAAGTGAACCAATATTCTGAACAAGATGGCCGCCTGGCTCATAATGGCGACCATCTTGCAGCCTGATTCCACTTCAATACTGGTTTACAAAACATCACTCAATATTTTTTTATACTAATATAAAATAATAGCCATTTTTAATCCTTCCCTCATAGTTCAGTAGTAAAGTCCAGCTACTAGGTCAGTCCTTTCAGAGAAAATAAAAGCCAGGGGATTCAAAAAGCCTCCTGTGGGCTCTGTAAAAAAAAAAAAAAATTTAATTCTGTGTGAATGTCATTCAACATCAGTCACACCCATACACTATGCCGATACCTTTGAACAGTATAGTGATTTATCCTGTGTTTGACAACATTTGCAAAAAACTGCTAAAATCTCCAGTACTGCAGTGACAAGAAATGCTAGCGCTTCTCAAAACTAAAACAGCAAAAACAGAACTCTTACAAAAGGTGAGGCCATTCCAATGATGCCTCACATGACCCTGTAGGATGTATGGTTATGGAGATACAAAGGTTCAAAGGACTCCTGTATCGGGATTTCCCCGTCAAGGAGAGGAAGTGCTGCTTCTGGCATCATCACCCTCATGAGTGATGATGTCAGTGGGTGTGGGCAAGTCCCACAGAGAGGACAAGTCAGCTAGTCCACTGTAGGCGACCAATGCAATTTCTGACAGAACGACACTGTTGCTGCTGTGCAGAGATCACAATATACAGACATCGTCTGCACCACCACGGGAAAACATAAAACATCTGTATATACATAGCGAATGGAAAGATGACATTTAACCCCTTAAGGACCAATGATGTAATTGTTACATCATATATGCATATATTTTGTAACTACAACTCCCACGATCCTCTGGCCATCTATTGCATATGATGAATTCTAGGAATTATAGGCCATCAGCATGGGGGGGGGTGGCAGAGTCTGAGACTCCTGCTTTCAGGGCCGGATTAACATAGGGGCTGATGGAGCAGCAGCTCCAAGCCCATGCCTCAGAATAGGCCCAGAGAAAGGATAACTAGCAGGGTTATTCAAAGAGATCCGGATGGCTGCCGAAAGGTAACCGAACGCGAATTGCCTGCTCATAATGGTGCCTGTTCAGTGCCTGTTTGAGGGCAGTGAATCCCCATAGAGAAGCAATGCTTCAGCTAGTCAGAGAGCAAAACCCAACAGTGAAAAGTTGCCGAATTGCCCTGCCATTCGGTGGCTTAAGGCTAGGGTCAGACGAACGCATTTTTCACATTGTCTGTATTTCAGCCCCCCCCCCCGCGCGAGTGCGGAGAAGGTGCCTAAAAGGGAGGGGGGCTAGGTCGGACCTCTCTCCCTCCCGATTGCCGGGGTCCAGCGGTGAAAGTCAGGCACCGCTTGGAAGGGCACAGCCTGCCCTTCCAAACAGTGGCTGGCTTTAACCCCTTGGGTGCCAGATCACGATTCGACGCCAAAAAGCGCCGGATCGTTATCCTGTCCCTGAGCTGGCCAACATCTTGGATGTCGGCCAAGCTTCCGGGAACTCCCCTTGATGACTGCCGTCATCGTGCATAGCACGATGATGTCAGTCCTGGAGTTAACCCCTAACTGCCACCAATGGTGGAGATAGGGGGTTCCAATGAACCCCCTATCTCCCGATCCATGGCAGCTAGGGGTTAATGTTTGGTATCACTGAGAAAAGGGGAATGTTACCCTCCGTGGGCGCTCTACCTACTAGTCTAGAATTAAATATGTGAGCGTGCTGCTGCCTAATAGAGTGAAATGACAATGCTTTGCTATATTGCCAAAGTTTCTTTGTTCAATGGAGTGACTTTATCTGGCGCTGCTCGCTAAAATTGAATCGGGTTGGTTGTATATATCACACCAGGGTCTGTCTGTGAGATTATGCCTTTGCGGATAAGTGGTACATATAAATGGTACAGAATGGAGATATGTCAGCATGTATCAGTGTCCGTCTGGGCGGATTGTGTGTCCGCGCAGACAAAATGAAGACAGGATAAATGGTGATCGTATACAGATAGGAATATAGTAAGCTAAGGTGTATTCTAATTATGATGTTGTATGCCCGTCTCTGCTGGGTTATTAAAGGACAAATATAAATGACATTGCCTTTAAATGTTCAAAAGTCCATAATGTCTTTATATCCGCAAGGGTACTGGGTGGAGTTTAGGCTTGTGCACCGATTTTTTTCTCCGTTCGATCCGATTCGATTTTTCGGATTTTCAAACTTTCCGATTCGGCTCGTTTCGACCGATTTCTGTTTCGATTCGGTTCGGCTCGACTCGTTTTTCGTGTACATTTTTTTTCGGAATATCGACCATTTTTAGTATTTTCGTGTCACTTTGCTCGCTTTTTGTATCGACTTTTCGTGATTTCGGAAATTTTCGTTTTTTCGGAACGTCTGTTCTCCTCGTTTCAAAGCTGTCTAACTCTATTCGTTTTGATGTAAACTACTATGGTTTACTTTTTTATACTTTATATATTTTTTTATAATAAATTTTTGGTTTGTTTTTCGGATCCGATAATTCATTCTGTCGATACGATAATTCTGGCGATTCTATCGTGTTTTTTTTAAATTAAATAAAGATCCTTTTTTTCTTTTGAATATACATTTCACAACTTTATTTAATCACATTAAAAAATGGTATGAAAGCCAAGGAACAAAAAAAAATGAACAAAACGATTTAAAAAACGCTAAACTGACCCGAATGGTCTGACTTTAAAAATAAAAACCAGAACAAAAAGGTTTTAAAACGGAAAAATAGTTGATCAAAATGATCTGAAACGAAAAAATAAAATGATTTAAAACAGACAAAAAAAATTAACCCTTTCGCTGCTGAGGCATTTCACGGCTTCCCTTCACGACTGTGTGTGGTCTGCTGCTGAGCTAATTTTTAACAGTTTCGCTCCTCTTATTTAAACGCGTTTTTTTGAAGCCTTATTTTATAATATGACCCAGACTATATCGTTCTTTCCGGCAGACTCGGCAGATGATTCATAATATATCATTATCATATGTATGCGTCATGTCCTGTCTGTATATTATAACAAAAAATGCAATAAAATTTGAATTTTCAATGTTTGTTTTACAAGGTGTAAAGTATTTTTTTCACATTTTAACATGCGAGTGTTTGCGCTGGGGCATATATCCTTGAGAGCTGGGGCATATATCCATGAGACCTGGGGCATTATCCATGAGACCTGAGGGCATTATCCATGAGAGCTGGGGCATTATCCATGAGACCTGGGGCATTATCCATGAGACCTGGGGGCAATATCCATGAGACCTGGGGGCATTATCCATGAGACCTGGGGGCATTATCCATGAGACCTGGGGGCAATATCCATGAGACCTGGGGGCAATATCCATGAGACCTGGGGGCATTATCCATGAGACCTGGGGGCAATATCCATGAGACCTGGGGGCAATATCCATGAGAGCTGGGGCATATATCCATGAGAGCTGGGGCATATATCCATGAGACCTGGGGGCATTATCCATGCGACCTGGGGGCATTATCCATGCGACCTGGGGGCATTATCCATGAGACCTGGGGGCATTATCCATGAGAGCTGGGGCAATTATATCCATGTGAACTGGGAAAATATATCCATATAACCAGTGCCGTGTATATTATTCTGGGGGTCCAGTGCTGTGTATATAATTCTGGGGGGTCTGTGCCTGGATATATATATAGATTATATATAAACGCGTTAGTCCAGTTGCCAAAATCGCGAGTATACCTGTACGTAATGATATCTTTCACTGATCAGTATAGTTTCCAGTTTACACTCTTGAAAGCTTGTCTTTTAAATGTAAAGTTAACCCAATAAAAATGGTATCACCGGCTCGTCAGGCTATACTCGTGATTATATATATTTTTTCTTCAGGTAATAGGGGTTGTGGAATTTGTGGATGAGTTCCCTCACTTTTTTTCCCAGGACTTGACCCCTGGAGGAGGTGTTGCGTGAAGCTGCAAACAGGGACAAATAAACTAGACCTGAGCCGCACTGAGGATCTTTGGGTTGTGTCGGAGAAGACTTCACACAGTGCTGCCATCAATATTTTTTGATAAATTCTTGGTTATACAATGAATGTGACTGTGGACAAAAATCCGTGTTGTTGTGACATCGCCTAAGCTTAACAAAACCATGCCACGTCGGTAATCAAATCTCAAGGCAGTACAACAAGGTTGTGTTAGTGTGTGACATTTTTTGGCCAGGCAGGAAGTGTAGAATGTGCACAGTCACATTCATGGCCACAAATATGTTGACAAATTTATGACAAAGGGTCCATAGAAATGTCAATACATTTATGTACATATAATTTTAACAGTGTGGAAACCAAGCAATACATATTAACTTATTAAGTAAGGAAAAGCAACGCACACAAACAGGAAAATATAGAAAAAATAGAAAATTTATTTACAACATGGGGAAGGGAACATGCCAAGGATGGCAAACTGCCCAACAGGGGCACAAACAACACAAACAAACATAGACTGGAAGATGGCCGCCATTGTAAGCCAGGCGAACATCTTGTTCAGAATATTGGTTCACTTGAGAATTACTGGCATTTGAGGAGATGTTGGAGCTGGTCCGCATCTTTGATTACAAAGATTATGACTGCCGTAAGGGCCCTTATGGCAGGAAGAATAATTCTAGAAAGGATCGTATCGTTGACAAGCTACGCACCACCATCCTGGAGCTGTTTGGGAAAGACCGGACGAAGGACCAGATCCGAAAACACTGGTCCGACCTCAAAGCACGTGAGCAGGAGCAGCTGAGGCACATCCGTGATATCACAATAAAGTTTGCCTTTCCTGAAGATACTCGTGTTCAGACAATCCTTGCTCGTGTCCGGTCCGGCCTCGTCTTGAGTGAACCTAGCAGATTTCGGGAGGAGGCTGCCACTGGTCTGTCTCACTGCCGCTCCAGGATGTCGGCGGCATTGACTATGTGCTCCCGCAATTCTTGCAGAAGTTCCTGGATGGCATCAATTGTTGAAACAACCAGCCTTAGCTCGCTGATCGCCTCCCGATTGATTATCCGGACAATGGACGTGTCCGGTCTGGCTTCTCCTTCTATATATCCAATAAATGAAAGAAGGAAAATACAGTAAGTAAAGCAGGTTTCTATTTTTGACTGAAAGTCTTGAAAAAATATAACAGTAGTATATACCAGAGCTGGCAGCCTCCTCCTGCTCCTCCTCCTGCTCCTCCTCCACCACCACCGTCAGCATATCCGGTGCTATATCTAAGAAATTAAAGAAATAAAAAATACAGTAAACAACAAAACTGATTTATTTTTGAACAAAAGTCGATGCAAAATACAACAGTAAAAAAAAAAAACCTGGACTGGCGGCCTCCTGCTGCTCCGGCTCCCTCTCTCCATCATGGCCCTCCTCCTGCTCCTGCTCTTCCTCCTCCTGCTCCTCTTGTGCTATACATAAAAAAATTAAATTAAAGTACAGTAAACAAAATATGTTTCTGTTTTTGACCAAAAGTCGTTGCAAAATAAAACAGTATATACCAGCGCTGGTGGTCGCCCGTGGCTCCTCCTCCACTGGGGCACTGGTGCCCGCCGGGGCAGATGCTGCTGCCTTCTTCCTGTCTTCTGCCAAAATCCAAAAAATAACACGTAAATAATGCAGACTGGAAAAAATGGTATATCTATACAATATATTGCCGAAAGTATTGCGACACCCCTCCACTACCCCACTACCAGCTTGACCCACCACTACTCCCATCTCATAGTTCTAAAGTCACAAAATATTTATTTATTTCCTCTGCACATAGACATATATTACCGTTCAATTATATATTTTTTTCAGAAGTAAACATTACGTTTATTCAATAAAAACTATTATTTGTGTTGTGTGCATACAAAACGCATTGTGCGATTGCTTTTAGTTATTTTATAGAAGGCCTCAGCCTCAGTTTCACTTTCAGTTTCTGGGAATAAAACTGCGGATATTGCAGAAACAACAGAAATCGCCATTTTGTTTTGAAATTTGCATCTAAAGCGTTCAATAATGACATTGCTGCAGCAAACTGAATTGCTGCGCTGCAACAATTCAGCAGCTGCTGAGGATGTATTGAAGGCGGCTCTGTTTGGATGCACTTTCAAAAGAACTACATGTCCCATCCTACCACTTAGCAGAGACGCAGAGATTTTTGTTGATGCGCAGGTGGGAGCCAATATTGGGCAAGCTGCGGGTCATCTCGTATGCATCACTCAATCACAACAACCCCCCCCAGCACACTACAGTACACACAGTGCCAAAAGAAATCCAGCATTGTAACTTCATCTACATACATCAAATGTCACAATTTTCACGAATACATAAAATCACAAAAAGAAGAGCTATGGCAAAAGTGCATGTATGACGAGTCGTGAAAACGCAAAGCTATACACAATTACATTGCATTAAAAAAGCACTAGATAAATCAAGGTATTTCTGTGCACATTAGCACATGCAAGCACATTATTATTATTATAAAGGATTTATATAGCGCCAACTGTTTGCGCAGCGCTTTACAATATAACATGACACTTACGTTTGGCTATGACACACCGGATGTGCCTCAGCTGCTCCTGCTCGCGCGTCTTGAGGTCAGACCAGCGTTTGCAGAGCTGGTCCTTCGTCCGGTCCTTCCCGAACAGCTCCAGGATGGTGGTTCGGAGTTTGTCAAGGATACGATTCTTTCGTGAATTATTCTTTCTGCCGTAAGGGCCCTTACAGCAGTCATAATCTTTAAGATCGAAGATGCGGACCAGCTCCAACATCTCCTCAAACGCCATGTTACTGGCCCGCTTCTTCCTGGGTGTCTGGGGTGGAAGCAGATGAGGAGGTGTCCAAATGGGACTCTCGGTCTCTTCCTTCAGAATTTCTATATTTTTTGGCAATTGTCTACAAAAATGGCTCAATAAAGTTACGATATCCGCGCGTGCGCGCATGCGCGACCCGCGGACGAATCGGATCCGACCCGGTTACGAATTTTCGTATCGACAGAATTATCGGATCATTGGAAACAAAAAAACAAGTGATATAACCGGTAATAGTTAAATATACGATGTCCAGAATTACCGAAATGGAACCGAAATCACGAATGCAACCGAAATCATGAATAGAGCGAAAATAAATTTCGATTTGACACATTTCAAGTCCATTCGAAAATTCCGAAAATATTTCGTTTCGGCTCGGAAAACTTTTCGGATCTGCCGTTTTCGGATCTAAAAATTTTCGGAAATTCGGCCGCATCCGAAAACACGAATCGGGAAATTTCGTGAAAATTCCGAAATTCCGAAACCCGAAACGTACATCCCTAGTGGAGTTGCTTTGTTGATCCTTATCCCTCCTGGGGTCTTTGTTCCCTTTAACCTCCGAGATATTAGCAGAGACAAACAGCAAAGAAAATAGTGCGATTTTGGTGACAAAAATTTACCATAAAATTGGAGGGGTCGCGTTATATTCGAGACATCTGCATCGCGTGTCAAAAAAACCAAAAACTTGCCTTGCTCTGGATCCCAAGTCTCCTGGAACTTATGGTAGTCTCGCTGAAGTGAATGTGGACTCCCTGATGCTTGCAAACACTTCAGGAACTCCCAGATTCGGGAGAGGTTTGACTCCACCAGCCATCCAATCGCTATTAAAGAAGACGGATGGTCGGCGGCTTCATAATTAGTACTGTCTTGACCCTCTTGGGCTTGGAGTTCACCAGAACTTCACAGTTTGTCACTGGAGTCCTTTTCCACTCCTTCATGACAACATCACAGACGGTGGATGTTAGAGACCTTGTGCTCCTCCTCCTTCCGTTTGAGGATGCCCCACAGATGCTCAATAGGGTTTAGGTCTGGAGACATACTTGGCTGGTCCATCACCTTTGCCCTCAGCTTCTTATATTTGTTATGTATAACGAAATTGATTTGTTATACTGTTTTACAAGAGAACCATTGATTAAATGATTCCAGAACAGGATTTGATTTATTGGGGTTTTATTTAGTGATCTGAAATTCGACACGATATCGAATATCGATATTTAACTCGGGTGCAGCGCTATGACCTTCTTTAAGCTAACAATGCGCTAGTGTTAGCTTGAAGGAGGTGATAGAGCCCATGGTGTAAAGATGGATTGCATGATAAAATTCTCTTTTTATACACATTATTCCTGACATGGTTCATGAAAACAATTTGGAGAATTATCCATGTGGGAATTGTGTATGTAAGACCTAATATTTGTTTCCATTAAGTGCGCTGTACCTATTTTCTATCACAATAATTTTTTAATTTAACATACAGTATACTGTACAGACTAACGAAACACAATAATCTAACACATGCAATAAGTGTTGCTTCAAGGAGATGGCAGTATTGCTACACTAATTCCTACTGGTTCATCCCTAAGACAAAATGCAGTTGCCCGTTCGACCAGAAAATAATCAATACAGTCTTATATTACACGCTGAATTTATCTATATTAGCTAAATCATGACAACCAAACATTTAATTTCCTTTTTTCTTTATGGCTTGGTGTATATGCTAATGAAATTGCCTCATGAGTGATCACAGTGATCACAGAAAATGTTTATTTTATTTTATTTATTTATATACCACTGGTCTGATTTCCATAAATCTGTTTTCCCTTGTATTATTTATTTTGTTTTAATGAAGCCTTGCCTTCCTAGCATCTGTTGTGTGAATTATGACTTATGGGTATCGTATGATCGTGCTTTTCCTATCCTGTTTCCAAGCCACGATACATACAGGGTTATTCAAAGAGATCCGAATTGCTTGAGAAAGGTAACCGAACGCTGAAAATCAGCGTTCGGTTACCTTTCTTGGCCATTCGGCTATCCAGAGAGCAGGCAATTCGCCAAATCCTGGCGAATTGCCTGCACATACAGTGCCTGTTTGAGGGCAGAGAAATCCCCATGAAAAAGCACTGCTTCGGCTATTCAGCGAACACAAACCAGCAGTGAAAGGTTCCCCTAATGCCCTGCCATTCGGTGGTTTAATTCGGAAAATTTATTCAGGAGAATCCCATAGGCTTCAATGTTAAAAATATTCCCATTTTAATTCAATATCTAATAAACCGTTCATTATAAAATTATGCAGTAAAGAGTCTCTTTATTTATAGATTTTTTAGGATATTTTAAGCATTTTTCTGATTATTTTTTTTTTTTAAAAGTCCGATTTTTTTTTTCTTAAGTTTACTTATCTTTTCAGTAACAGCCCTCTTTATTATCATTCCCTGGACCTCTTTATTATCATTCCCTGGACCTCATATGCAAATTTCAGATATTTTCGCTCAGTAGTTTCTTTGCAAACAGCGTTTCATTTTCAAACATTCATACAAACTGTTTTGCTAATTTATTCACTGCCTCGTCTGCGGTCTCGGCGGCTTCGCTGCGTGTGATCGGCACCTGCTCGGGTTTTTCGACGGGTTAATCCAGATGTTTTTGGGGGGTTTTCGGCGTGCATTCGTTGGGTTTTGCGGTTTGTTTTCGTCGGGTTTGCGGTAGCTTTTCCCTGCAATTCGGGGACCCTGTGGTGTTTGCTGAATACACCGCAGGGTCACCGAAATGGGATCGGCAAAAGGAACCGAATTAGAGGGAACGAAAAGTCACGAATGTGCGGTGACTTTTCGAATCTCTTTGAATTACCCTGACTGTTTTAAGACAGACTGACACTAAAGGGGTTATTCAGAGACAGCCGAATTGGCCCCCAAATTGCACTGAACAGTGAATTTCCAAGTATGGTGCAATTTCGTGGCCATTCGAAGAGCAAACAGTTCGCCAAATTTTGGCGAATTGCCCTCGAAATACACAGTGTAATTCAGAAAAAAGGTGAAAACCAGGAGAATTGGCAGGAGGAGAACAATCTAGAATAAATAGCTGATTTGGAAAGTGAGATAAATGGAAGAATTTTTCTGGTTCGCTCTTTTGACCTAGAATTTTCACTTCTCTAGTCATTCTCCTGAGTTTCCTCTTTCACTGAATAGACCGGACAGTGCTGTTCGGTGGCAGTGAACTCCCCATAGAGAAGCAATGGTTTATCCATTCAGAGAACACCGAACAGCAGAGAAATGTCAGTGAAATGCCCTGATGTTCGGTGGTTTCATTTGGCAGGTTTAATCAGGCGAATTCCATAGGTTAAACTGTTAAAAATATTCCCGTTTTTATTAAATATCTAATAAACTATTTATTCTTTTAAGTTGCAGCAATAAGTCTCCTTTATGTATTTTTTTTTTTCAGGATTTTTTCCGCAAAATTTTTCCTTTTTTTTTTTAAAATAGCGTTTTATTTTTTCTTTTATTTTTTGTTATTATTCATAGGAGCTTATATGTTAATTACAGACATTTTTGTCCAGGAGTTTTTTTGCAAACAGCATTTGAATTTTTTTTTATTTTTTTTTAAATTTACCCTGCATGTCGGCTTTTTCTGGCAGCTGGTCGACGTTGTGTACTGTTCATCGGATCGTCGGCTTTTTTAAGACTTCTAGCCACCTGCCCTGACTTTGGACCTATATACTCATCATTGCCTTCCAGTTAATAAAATCCAGAAAATGTTCCCAGTACCTTTTGTGGAGGATCAAGTCAGTGTTTGGCAAACTTCATGGGCGCAGCAATGGAAAGCAGGAGCTATGTCTATAGTGTCCAGCCATGGACATAATACCTGTTCTATTTTGTGTTTATAAACCTACATAGGGTTAGCATAAATCTATCACAGATTTGGCATTTGTTGAACTTAATATACAATGTAAAAAGATGATATATATATATATCATCAATTTTGAATTCTCAAAGCGGGATAACCAACATAACGATCACAGTAGCATCACAGAAGTGCACATTCAGTGCATAAAGAGAATTCGTAAAGAAAAAATCATCAAAATGTATTAAATACTCAAATATACGAGCAACCATATAATGTGAAAATAAAGGCTGCCAGTCTCTTATAGTATATCCCTAAATAATATGCCTAGAGTAATCCTAGCTACATCAAGCCATTTAAACCAAACAGCCTGCCTATAGCTCAACTAATGTAGGCAAAAACGCCACTGCCTTAAAAATTAAACGGTAGTGTTTAACTAATACCTCAGCAGTTCGAGCTGCCTGCATTCCTCCCTTGCTAACACAAGCTTCGTGGCTAACTGGCTATACAGGTAGGGATAAGGAAAAACAGATTGGCCATTAATGACTCGAGATCCATATTTAAATACTATACTATCTAAAAAGCCATCAATGGCAGCTAGGTGATGTACTAATCTGGGAGTCAAGCTTATGCATAACCCTTTTCAACAGAATTCGCATATGATAAATATGTGTAACGGAGCGGCTGTACCCTCACTGAGTACCTCCATCAACAGGCTCTCTCCCCTTTAAACAGTTGCCACCGTCACGGAAGAATCTTCCCTAACAGCCGACCCAAACTTTCACCGCAGCTGAAAGAAGGATGCAGACCGTTGAAATTCAAAAGCAGACTGACTGTTTATTCACACAGACACACAGCTACACCGTTAAGGAACAACTCCCTTTATGAATACAACCAAACAGATAACATCACAGATCAAATAACTGCACAGGGAATTGGACCTTCAAACAATGGGCAATGGGACCTCCTGGGAGGAGAGGGAGGGAGAAAGCAGGTAAAACAAAGGAATATCTTCTTATAGAGAGATGTATGCTATAGAAAGAGCAGGTAATACAGAGAGGGGATACATAATAACAGGAATGTACACAGTATACACAAAAGGAGACTGTACAATAAATACACAAGGGAATAACACACAGACATGAGATATCTTTATTTATCTGAGAGATGTTTAAACCAGTGAAAAACCTAGTATCTTTAAGTTCCACCAATTCCCTAATAGTCTCTTTCACGGGTCATAGTCGCTGGGTAAGAATCTAGCCCACAGCCCCCTCCAGATGCCCCAGTGATGGTAGGTTCTGTCACATCATGGCTAGCTTACCCTTTTCAAGGAACATATAATTGCGGTAGATTTAAAGCCTGTACAAAATAGACAGAAACAAGATATAGAGCAGTATTGCACAGGCAAATGCAGTTTTAACCCCTACTATATTAATGCTCAAAGGATATCTATTTCATACAGGCACATCAATAATATACTCGGCCTGCTCCACGGTACTGCTGTCTCTGGAACCGATCCTGATGATGAGGGATTAGAACCATGGACTGCCGCTGTAGGAAGAATGATTCTGCGACTGGGATCAGTAAAATCTTACGCGAATGAAAGGAACCACCAGATCACGTGGATTGGAACATGTTGTTGATGGGGGCGTTCCAAGATAGCGATGGCGACTGGGAAACGGCACAAAGATCAGTAACACCTGAATGGAATTTGATTGTGAATTTGATTATTGTGACTGGGCTATATATATATATATATTTATAGAAGCATTTTATGTATGAAGTAGAAGGGACATTTTCCTTGAGGAAATTGTAGAGAGGCGACAAAACGTGTCAGAATACTGTCCCTACGTTGTTTTATTGAATAAATGTAAGATTTTACTGATCCCAGTCGTAGAATCATTCTTCCTACCACGGTAGTCCATGGTTCTAATCCCTTATCTGGATCAGTTCCAGAGACAGCAGTACCGTGGAGGAGGCGGAGTATATTATTGATGTGCCTGTATGAAACAGATATCCTGTGAGCATTAATATAGCAGGAGTTAAAACGGTGTTTGCCTGAGCAATACTGCTCTATGTATGGTTTCTGTTTTCTATTTTGCGTGATCTCTGTATTATATTTTGTGATTCTTTTGTGGATGAAGCTGTGAGGAGCCGTCTCTTCAGGGATCCTCTGATGATACGTGTTTTAAGATACATATATAATTTTAATTATATGATCGCATCCCTTTGTTTTTTGTTTGGTTTAAATGGCCTGATATAGTCATTTTACTCTAGGCAAATTATTTAGGGACCAGCTGGGTGGAGTAGAGGTAACATCACTGCTCTATAACCGTGGAGACTCTGTGGAGACACAGGTTCAATCCTGGCAAGAGCACCTCCTGAGCAAGTGTCCTTGGCACGACACCTAACGTTTATTTACATACCAACGCCTAAAGCTTAGTACATACTCGCCACCCAGGACATACCTGAAAACGAGATAAATCTCAATGTATCCTTCCTGGGAAAATCCTTTCTCAAAAATATATAAATATATAAATATATATATATATATATGAGACTGGCAGCCTTTATTGTCACATCATATGTTTGTTTGCATGTTTATTTGAGTATTTAATACATTTTGATGATTACTTGTTTATGATTTCTCTTTATGCACTGAATGTGCACGTCTGTGATTCTATTGAAATTAATATATTCAGAGACAAGAATCCATCGAACAAAGTGGGCCCTATTCCCATCAAACTGTTATCATTAACGGTATAAGCCGTTAAGTATAACAGCCCCACTGGTTAGTCGTAATGGCTCCCGTCCTATTGCAGACGAGCAGGTTGTTTTGTTTGTCTTGATTCTTTCCTTTCAAATTGTCTTTTTTTGGGCAGTCTGTGAAGTAAATAGCTGGCTGCATCATATTACTTTTCACAGCATCCTGTGGAAATAAAGAACTGCTTGTGGTTTTTTTATTTCCCTTTATCTCTTTCAGAAAAAAAGACTTTCTGCTGAACAAAGTTGGCTACAGCACAGCGGAAACGTTTTTTTTTGTGATCCTACTGTCCACTTGCTAAATTAAAGTGTTTTCATTATTACTTAAATACACTCCGGTCCCTAGTCCAATGTTGATGTTAAAAGTGAGAAGATGATGGAAAACTCCTGCGCCGACTGTTAACCATTAGCGACATCTCACCATTATGGTCCAAATTCCAAATGAGATGCTTGTCCTAGGAGGTCCCCATAACCTGCCCGTGAAGTGGCGGATTTGTAGGATGTATAGAAACATTTAAAAAGAAAAAAAAAATGACATTTCAAATGATGGTAAATGGTATTCCTTTAATCTATTCATAAACAACTGCTTTGGGGCCCCAGCCTGTATGAAAAGAGGAGACGTTTTAGGATACGCAGAAGAAGTTTAGTGATTTTTTGGCTAAATTATGGTGCCTCTTATGCAGGCTTTGGATGAAAGTAATAATAGGTGCTTTAAAATTGGGCCTTTAGTGTCGGCACAGTGCTTTCACACCGTCTGTAATCGTAACCCCTCTGAGTTATTGTGGAAGAGCACAGTGGTGGACCCTGCGGTCAAATATTACAATGATATGAATCTGGTACACGCGTCAGTGGCAGTGCACCCAAATATTTCTGCGCTATAGTGTATGGCAGGATGGAAGCGCACCAGCAGTAACAAGCAGCGGAATAAACCAGACAGGGGCACAGAGCGAGAGTAGTTGTTATAACAAAACCAGGTCAACAACGTTTAGGCACTAGTACACTACTGTATATGGTGAGAATTGGCACACACCAGTAGCAACAGGAGGCAAACAGAACAGGCAGGGAGTACACAGAGAGAATAGTCAAATGACAGGCAAAGCCAGCAACAGATCAGGTCCTCAGAACAAGCAGGGTAAGTAACAAGTATACTTCTGAGAAGATACGCTATTAGTGTAGCGAGGAAGCCGGCTGCGCATTTTGCCACGCTCCCTCTACACTAATAGCATATCTTCTCAGAAGCTTCACACAGTGCGCCGGTGTATGCAGCGTCTAACAGCGTGGGAGACGGGAGGCTGCGCTTGTTGGTGGATCCAGGAATCAAGTGAGTATTAGAAAGAAAGAAAAAAAAAATGTTTTATTTTATGTTCCTTGGGACATTTAAAAATATCCTCGGATTTTATTTTTTTTAGAAATGTGTCGCCTTACCTTAGCTTGGTGGTCAGTCAGTGGAGGCTCCCTGGATCCTGGTTGTAGGGGGGGGGGTCTGCCATGGCTGCAGATGCAGTGGCTCCCTCCCTGTGCCGCCTCTCTGCCACATGCACCCGGCCGGCTAGCCCGCACAGTCGCAGCTCTGTCATCCGGTGGCTGCATGCTCCTCAAGGGATCCTTGGGAGGCCCCGGTGGGCTGCCCTCTACAGTGCCTGATTAGAGGGCCTCGTCTGCCTGATGTTTTAGCAACAAGATTGTTTTATCCCATAGGCTTCAGTGTTAAAAATATTTCCATTTTAATTCAATATCTAATAAACCGTTGCTTATAATATTCTGCAGTAAAGAGTCTCTTTATTTTTAGATTTTTTAAACCTTTTATTAAAAAATAATCAATTTTTTTTTCCGAACACCACAGGCATTAACCCATTGTGTAAGTCTAGACATACACTGATATGATAATCTTATTTTACCAATGTATACATAGAATTACAGTATGGGTCATCTTCTTCAAGCAGCTTCGCCTCAATACTGAATCTCCTAGATCTAATTTTAGAAAGAAATAGAGTGAAGCCCAAGAGGGAATAAATTAGTAGGTTAGGGTCCACATTAGTGGAGGTCCTTAGGGTAATACAACATGGTTGCCTCAGTAGGCAAAAGGAAAGTGGCAGATAATGTGACCAGAAGAGAAAACTTCACTTTTAATAACAAACAATGGATAAAGGAGGATCAACAGATCCTGCAGCAAAGAGTAAAAAAACCCCACAAAAACTATATAGACCCTTAGGCTATTAGGGTTAACATGGATTGGTGAAGCACACCCATCAATAAGTAATATGAGTAACAAGGAAAAAATGGAACATGGGCCTTCGAAGGTCCGTCATGGATAGGATAGAAAATGTAAAAAGAGCAACTCAGTGGTGTGCTGTATTCTGGAGACAATAATGATACAGTAGACAAATCAAAACTAACTGAGAAACAATGTTTCCAAAACGTCTTTGGCTGTATAGAAAATATAGTCAGTGGTATACAGGATATGACACCCCTATACCTGTAATAGCAGTGCAAGGAAACACAAAGCTAGAAAAGCATAGCTTGGGGTCATGCGATTTAAATCCCATACTTATGAAACAATTGCAGAAAAAGTGCAGTAAGTATAAAAAAGTTGAAGGATTGCACATGGAGGTTCACTTCCTGATGAAGCTGTTACTTTATCCCTTACCCTAATGAAGAAACGAGTCAATTTAATTACGTGGCTGCCTAAATTCTCCATGCAGGCGACCATGTGCAATCCTTCAAATGAGGACCCTAACCTACAAATTTATTCTCTCTCGGGCTTCACTCTATTTCTTTCTCAGTTTTTCAGGGTTACCTCCTTGTTCACTTTTTAGTGCTCGAGACCCTTAACCTTTATCTACCCTTAATTGTATCCCTGTGTACAAAGGCGTTCTCTCTTTTCTAGATCTAATTTTAGCAGTAGCATCGTACTGTTACTCTACCGTTCCGAAGTAGTTGTATTGAAGTGGCCAAAGCTACAGGACAGTCAGTGCATTTCACCATAGTTTTGTGGAGTGCAGCTAGTAGTTAGCATGCCTTCCTTTCCTTAACGGCATGCTAGTGGCAACCCATGGTGCCCGAGGATTCTGCAAGTGTAGGGGGTGCAGCACTCCAGGTAATGATGAAAGTGGATTTGTAAGGCCTACAAGCTACTGATTTGTCCTGCTACATGTTAAATAAAAAGATGGATAAGAATCACACTTCAGAAAACATTTTGCAATCAATAAGACGCATGATTGCAAATATGAGGTAACCAATGGAGCCTCAATCATGGTGATAGCTCTATGTACTTGTGTAGCACGTATCTTGCATCTAGTAGTTAAGACCATAATTCCCAAGGCATGGTGGCAATGATCCTTAATCGGTAAAGGAAGATTGCCCTCATTTCTATCTTGTAAAGGCTGGTCAACTCTTGAGGCAGTAGCAAGAGTAAGCTGGTTATCCCTCACAAAGTCTTTGACAAGATTTGTGAACATGGTGGAATGCCACCGAGCGGAGTGGACCAGTTGTGTTTTGGGTAGAGGCTCTTAGCTGTTTGGTGGCACTAAGTGTCACGTGGGCCTATGGCAGATGCCCGTGAAGGCCCTTTATAAGGTTCATATTTAAGCCCTTGAGGCAGGTTTGCGGTTTGTTGCATTATGCAAGATCCCGCCCACATAGAGCTATACTCAGAAACAAGAGAGATAGTGCAGTAGACAGACACAAGTGGGAGCCCTGTACTGGGTATGATTTCTGAACTAAAGCAGGTTACAGGGCTGAGGGTAAACACAAGAACTGACATGAATATGTAAACACACAGAAGGTACAGAATAAATGCACAGCAATCAACCAGAATCCCTAAGCCCTGAACTGAGGTCCTTTTAAGTTGACCTCTACAACCGCAATACCTTACTGCTGTGTAAGTACAACATAAACCATAACATAAGACATACACAAATACAGATTCCAGGGAAGAGACAGGAGAATATCTAGAGCGAAGCCAAAGTCACACACAGGTGATTGCAGAAATACAGATACAGGGGACAGACAAGAGAATAACCTGAAACAGAAACAAATCATACACAGGGAATTGTAGAAATACAGACTCAGGGTACAGACAAGAAAATAATCCAGGAAGCCAAGCCAGGTCATACACGATATATCCAAAAGCACGGTACAGACAGGAGAATAATCCAGGAAGCAAAGCCAGGTCATACTTCATAAATTACAGAAATACAACTTCAGGGACATACCAGAGAATAAACCAGGAACCAAAGCCAGGAGGTCATACACAGATAACAGATACAGGTAACAGAATAGCAATCCTTGGTGCAGGTTCTCAATAGGTGAAGACCTATCCTGACCCAAGGAGCAAGTGCACTGCTGGCCCTATATATGGGGCTGAGCAGGTCATGTGACCGCAGACTATCAACCCACGTGAGATGGTCTGCAGACTTAGCCCAAAAATCCACCAAGCTGATGAGCTCCGCTCTCACCACCAGGGGGCACAGCAGAAATCTGACACTAAGTGAAGCACCATGAAGGAGTAATTCCTCTGTAATGGTCTGAGTTTATCTCTTTGTACCTCTGGTGCCTTCTCTGGCTGACCCTCTTGGAACGTACGTGTGTAGATCGTACAATTCAGTTTCTAAGGAGACATTGTCCTGTCCATTGACCACTGTCAAAAGAGAGCGAGTGTATTCTGTCACAGGGATCATACTGTGGTCTACACCAACATCGAGGCTGGTATCATGCACAATGTCAACGTGGAAAGGGCAACCCCATACAGAATAGATGCTGGAATGAAGCACAGGGTCAATGCCCCTACATCAACACTTGAAAGGCTGAGCATTAAGCCCAGAAGACGTGACAATAATATCATAAATACGAAATAGCAACATTAAGTGGTAATATTTTTGTATTTTTGTCTTGGAATTTTAGTTTACAACTCTGATATCTGAAATGACAGAAAACAATGAATACATAAGACAACCAAGACAGTTTGGTGTTGTACATATCGGATGTAATCAATGTTCTCAGGAAAACAATTTCATTTGAGCTAAGAGTGAATGGCGAGGAAAAAGATTGCTTTCGATATCTAACTATACAATTATTGCGTGTAGAAAAATGATGCATGTATCTCAGCTCAAATACATATATTACAAATGAGTGGAATGACACAAATTAGTCTCTAGAGATAGTCATTCCGCGTTTTCCTCTCCCCAGATAATAATGCGTGCCTTGTAGTGCGTTTCATTTTTGAGTCAGAATACTCATGCTTAACAGGTACAAATTAGACTTTAATGATTGTACCAGGGTTTATTAAGATGAAATCCACTAGCAAAGTCATAAATTGTACCTACGACATGAGTCAATTAAGTGGAGTGAACACATTAAAAGTGCCATTTGAGTTGTCTCACCACGGCATAATCACGATAAATAAAACAGAGCGAGAAATTAAAATGAAAAATAGTTTTTAATGAAACAAATTCAATGCCAATTAGCTGCCATCATTCTTCTGTGATTTATTTCATATTTTGAAAATGTGCATAATTCTACATATGTAGCATGTGGGGTCAATTAAAATGATTAATACACCTGGCTACTCAGAGGTTTTTTTCTATATTTTCTATTGGAATCCTATGAAACCTGAATGATTAATATATTGGTCGAAGCTGGACAACATAAGTTCTTAATGAAGAGCTGAAATTCTATTTTTTTTTAACCTTATATTTGAAGCCATGGATTGAACAATATATACGCCGTCTCCGGCTGGTATATGTGTAAAAACATTATGAAAAGAGAGATTAAACTGTTTACATAAAAGTAATAAATACTACTTTTAATATAGAAATAGAAAATGCAAAAAAAAAAAAAAAGAGAACAAGAATAATAAAATGGGAAAAACCAGACACATTTTGGTTTACCCCTAATGGGGTATTTGTGTCTGATGAAAGACTGGAGATCTTGCTTTGGACATTTGAGTGTCGGCCCATTTGCTATGAACTGTCCTTCATGTTAAATCTTATTGATTTTTTTTATGCTATAAGCTCGAAAGTAGCACCTGTTAATTGCACATACTAAATATTAAAGGGTCTATTCACTAAGCACTAAAATTTCAGTGCTTTTCACTTCGGCGCAATTGAATTCTGTGCACTTCGGCTACACCATTTCTCTGACAGTATGGTGAATTTACTATTCACCGGATATCACCGCAGTGCACTGAAGATGGAGTTGCCAAAGTCTCATTAAAAAGTTGGAGAATGTTGCCGAAGTGAAATCCACCGAACTGCAAAAAAAAAAAAAAAAACAGAACTCTCCTATTCCCTAATAGGTGTTTAAACCAATATAAATGCATTAAAATGTGTCTAAATATTAAAAAAGGCTGTTTAAAAAATAATAAAAAGGCCTGTTACAGAATTAAAAAAAAGCCTTTTAAAAAAATTAGGAAACAAAAAATTTCTATAAACAAAACAAAAAACAAAAAGATCTAAAAAAAAATAAAAAGGCTTTTTGCTGAAAATGAAATAAGTTTTTTGTTAAAAAATTAAAAATGATATTACTCTTTTACATTTATTCCTATGGGATTCACCTGTTTAAACCTGTCGAACTGAAACACTGAAAATCAGGGCATTTCGTTGATGCTATGGTGCAGTTCGGAGGTTAGTGAATAACCCTTCAAAAGGATAAGATAGTAGCACCCTTTAGTTGCATTCATTTGCAATAAGCTCAAAGTGATAAAGTTCTGAATTCACACTATTTAGCCTATAATATATATCTGTATGAGGGAGGAATGCATTGACAAAGTATACATGCATTGTGTGACATCCATGCGTCACTTTGGACTTGGGGATGTGTTTAGAAGGTGAAGGGGCTGAGGTTCTTTTATTACTTTCTTGCCCTCTCTTGTGCGCAGAATATTGGTATAATCTGTGATTATGCAAGAATGCTATTGTCTATCTGTATATTGTCTGGTTCATGTGTATCCTGTTATCTGTTTTTGAGGATTAACCTGCCAGCCTCCTTGTCTCAGGAATGTGTTGAGATCTGTTTATATTGAATAGGTTGTAAATCTGCTGTCTGTAATTTGTTATCATCCTGATTACCATTATCCTGTCTCGTTAGAAATGTTACTTAATGTTTAATTTAACTGTCTACCTAATGTAATTAGGTTTCACATTCCAAGAAGTAATTTTTTTTCCAATTATCTGTTTCAGTGTGACTAGGTCCCCCAACAGTTTCTAGGGGGGTTTGTGTATGTAAATGACCCATGTGTGACCGTATAAATGTATGTATGTGTCCCTGACTAAAAGAGTTCCATTTTAACCCTGAAAGATCTCATATCTACAGCCTTGTCTTATTTCTGGGTGATGCCCAGCAGGCTGTCTATGTGTCCCGGCCCTTAAACTTCGTCTGAGGACTGGAGGAAGTCACGGGAGTCTGTCTGGATACAACACGGGGGGGGTGGTCCTGCAAGGAAGCAGCATTGGCAGATGTGACCCTGTCAGGGTACAGAGATCTGTCACACAGTGTATCCACAGAATAATTCATGCTGAATTATCTCACCAAGTAGGTGATAGTAAAGGGTTTAATTGCTGTAAAAAAACCTCTGTTCTTGCAACTACAATGAACTGTGGCTATTCAGAAGAGGAAAATTAATCGACAGCGGGTAAAGTCCAAAACAATTCTGAACAACGGTACCAACCAATGTTGTTATTCTTCCATAAAATGAGTAAACTGCGCTATTCTCCATTCACTGCTGTTCCGGCATTACTTGCAGCGTCGATGAATATACTTTGCCGAATTAAAAGCAGTGATTTTCATTGAACTTCCTTAGAAATTTTCCTGAAAACAAATGGTATAAACGGTGGAAATGACAGTGAAATGTGCACTAAATAACTTCGGGAGAAACTACAGTGAAAAGAATGCCCAATATAGAGACAGTTCCCTAAATAGAGAATTCACGTCAGGTCTATTCAAAGAAAGGTGAAAACCAGGAGAAAGGAGAAGTGAAAATTCTAGATCAAAATAGCCAAACCAGAAAAATTCTCCCACTTTCCAAATCAGCTATTTGGTCTAGACTGTTCTCTTCTCCTGCCAATTCTCCTGATTTTCACCTGTCTTTGAATAGACCTGTGTAGTTTCTCTACACGTCTTCCGACAGAGTTCCCCAGAGTTCACAGAGTTAAAACCACCACGCTGTCAATGAAAGAACACTGCCTAGTGAATGACTCCTTATGATTTTTGGCACGGTTGGTACATCAGGGTTATTCAGAGAGAGGTGAAAAGCAGGAGAATGACTGGAGAATGGAAAATTCGAGGTCAAAATAGCTGATTTGGAAAGTGAGATAAATGGGAGAATTTTTCTGGTTTGGCTATTTTGACCTAGAATTTTCCTTTCTCCAGTCATTCTCCTGCTTTTCACTGCTCTCTGAATAACCCTGTATGAGTCTAATATGTGGTCTTTTACAGGAATACACAGGGATGGGTGGAGGAGGACACATAAGACTGACTAGGATGCTGGTAAGGATAGTGGGAGATGCAGATGCAGTAATAAACTGACCACAACAGGAATGCTGGAAATACGAGGACGGTTGGAGTTGGAGATGGTGTAGATCTTGAAGAGCAGGGGGATAAACAGGATACTGAGCAAAAACACACAGATCTTGACTCTTTGAATACAAGGGTGACAATGAAGAGGCACTGGCTGAATGGAGGTGTAGCCCCTTATTGGAATCAGCCAGTGCTGACTGGTCATGTGGTCAGTGTTTGAGACTGGGAATACCAGGGCTTGAGAACTTGAGCACCTGGCCTGGAGATGTCCAGCACAGGAAGGGGGCTGCTAGGGGTCAGAGCATGGCGCTAGACATGGGTCGCAACAGTTTTTCAAGCTTGGTGTGTGGATGCTGAGCAGGAGTGAATCTAGTATGCAGTGACAATGCAGAGGCTGTTTTATGTGGATAATAATGACAGTGCAAGCCATTAGTGAACAGAAGTCATGTTCCTAGAAGAGAACCCACAGAACAGAACAGGAAACGCATCACAGGAAATAAGTGCCATAGAGATGAATCATAGAGTTGCATGTAAACAAAACATAACACTCATAACATCTCCCTCTTAATATTAATACATGATCATTGTGAAATTTAGATGAATCCTTGTAATAACATATTTACAGGTTAAGTCTTTTGGGTGGTTGTGAATGTCTACCACTGCGGGTGAAGACTGGCCCTCTTTGTATAAAGAGTTTCTCAGCCCTCTCGGAGGTTACTGGGCTCTTACCACTTACTGACATGCTCTGCCCTGCACTCCCGTCCGATAGTCCAGAGCAAGCGGATATGTCAGTAATATTAGTCTGTGGCACAGAGGCGTAACTAGAAACCTCAGGGCCCCGGTGCAAGACTCCATGAAGGGCCCCCCCTCGTCGGCTGTGGTGAGGGGACGAGGTGGGCCATTGAAGTCAGTGGGCGTACCAGTATGCCCCGCACCTTCAAGACCAACCCTCCGTGCGGGCCCCAGATATCAGACCCCCAGTATCAGACCCCAGTAATTAGCTAGCCAGTATCAGACCCCCAGTACTTGGTCAGGATCAGACCCCCAGTAATTAGCCAGGATCAGACCCCCCAGTAATTAGCCAGGATCAGACCCCCCAGTAATTAGCCAGCATCAGACCCCCAGTAATTAGCCAGCATCAGACCCCCCATAATTAGCCAGGATCAGAACCCCAGTAATTAGCCAGGATCAGAACCCCAGTAATTAGCTAGCCAGTATCAGACCCCCAGTAATTAGCTAGCCAGTATCAGACCCCCAGTAATTAGCCAGCCAGTATCAGACCCCCAGTAATTAGCCAGCATCAGACCCCCATTAGCCAGTATCAGACCTCCATTAATTAGCCAGTATCAGACCCCCAGTAATTAGCCAGCATCAGACCCCCATTAGCCAGTATCAGACCTCCATTAATTAGCCAGTATCAGACCCCCAGTAATTAGCCAGCATCAGACCCCCATTAATTAGCCAGTATCAGACCCATTAATTAGCCAGTATCAGACCCCCAGTAATTAGCCAGCCTCTGCTCACTCACAAACAACCCACCCCAGCTTGTTACATACTTACATATGGTAAGCATGGTCTCCACTCTCTCCACTTCCCCTCCCTGCACGTGTTGGACACTTCCAACACAGCAGGGGAGGCTCTGCTTTGCTTGGCTGTGGAGGGGGAAGGGGCGGGGCCAGCACGTCCCCATGTGAGCAGCTGTCCTCTTCATCCTCCCCCCGGCAGGGCATTTACTTCTGGCACAGCATGTGGGAGTTTGATCCCACTCGCTGCCGATCAAATGGGAGACCAGGTGCCTGACCCCTGCCTGGATTGTGGTGCTAGTCCGGGCCCCCCACCCATCCTGTTGTGGGGCCCTGGACTCAGGGGCCCGGGTGCAGTGACACCCGCTGTACCCCTGGTAGTTACGCCCCTGCTGTGGCATCATCTCTGTACATTCCTTACTGCAAAGCAGCTGGACATTTATTGAAATACACAAGGGTAGGGGCAACACAGATACAGAACTGAAAATAGGAAGTATAACAACAATACAGGAGAAGGGCTAGACAAGAAAGGGGCTGGTCCAGAATAATAAGGAATAGAGACTAGAGAGCCTAGGGAGAAACTAAGCAGAGGTGAGAGACTGGAGACTAATAGGAAAAGCAAAGAAGCGGGACTAGACAGGAAAGTTCATTTTCTCTGAAGCGCAACTGCAAGAATTACATTTAACCCCTTAAGGACCGCTGACGTACCCTGTACGTCCTGTCCATGGGTCTCCCTTAGACCCGCGGACGTACAGGGTACGTCAGCGGCGCCTAACCCCCACTCCCGCCCAATACTTACCTCCCTCGCTGGATCCCTTGGCGATCTGGCAGGGAGGAAGCCTGCCCATGTGATTTACATGGGCCGGTGAGGTTGATGATGTCGCCAGTGCCACGCTGCGTGGTGATGTCATCAGCAGGCGCCCCCATTCAAATCAATGGAGGGGAGGGGGGGCTCCTTCGGAGCCCTCTATCTCCCCAACTGTTGAAGCTAGGGAGATGCTTTTTGCACTGCTGGAAAGGGGAGAGTCTCCCCTTTTCAGCAGTGTATATAGCATTCACCATTTTGCATCCAAATCGCATTTCGGCGCTAATTGGCGCCAAAACGCGATTCGAATCTGGAGGGGGGCTGACATCTTGGATGTCAGCCAAGCCTCCAGGTCCCCCCCACCCACTGACAACCTCACCATATGTGTGAGGATGTCAGTGGGCCAGTTAACCATCTAGCTGCCATGTAGAGATAAGGGGATCCTAAGGATCCCCCTATCTCCCGATCCATGGCAGCTAGATGGTCATATTTGACATAATTTGAAAGGCCTGATCATGGCCTTTCCAATGATACCAAACATGACCAGGTTTGGTTTAAAAAAAAATGTAAATAAAAAAACATTTTTTTTTTTAAAGTTTTTTTGTCGGGGGGGGTTTAATTAAATAGGACCTAGGCTGTCATCTCAAAATAATTAGCACAAAATGGTCAGAATGAGCGAAGCGCACATAGGTGAACTGGCTCAGCAGTGAAGGGGTTAAAAAGCAAAAACATGTAAAAATTGGGTATTTCTATTCTCGGGACAAAATTTATTTAGCCGGGGTCTTTTTTGGTGGTTGTAGATTTTGGGGATTAAATTACGAAAAAGTGTGTTTTTACCATTTTTTCATCATATTTCATATTTGTTTTATAGTAAATTATTCGATATGATGGAAATAATGGTATTTCTAGAAAGTCAATTTAATGGCGGGAAAAAGGGTGTATAATGTGTGGGTTGAATAAACGAGTAAGAGGAAAATTTGACCTAAACACTAACAGCGCAGAAACGTAAAAACAGCAGCGGTCACTAAAGGACGGATTTGTGTAAAACCGCCCGGTCACTAAGGGGTTAACAGGGGTGAGACACAAAAACAGCCAAATAAACTAAAAACAGAGGAAGAGTAAAGAATATATAACAAATACAGAATACAGGGAAAATAGAGCGAAGACAAAACAGGGGGTAAAATACGGGAACAATACGTTTATCACAAACTTGCAGGTATCGTAGGTCAAACAAAGCAGAAAGTTCATGGCAGGCGGCTAGCAAAAACTAATCCATGTCCACAGCAGGGAGTCGGTACATTTGTAATCCAAGGAAGGGAATATCCAGAGAGGGTAAACGTTATTCAAATCCAGGGGATGGTACACGGGTAAGCAAAACAGAATAGAAGTGTCCAGAACTCCAAAATGGAAAAGGTGGTCATCAGATAAACTTTGAATATAGCAGAAACAGGACAGGTCCACACTCCTTGGATGCTTCAATAGTGCAAGTCAGACACACACAATGCAGAATCACATGTTCATGGGAGAAGCTCCTATTTGTGGAGGCCTCTCAGGTGGAATGAGCCACACCTGGTGCTCAGAGAAATGCAGGGAAAGTCCAAACTGGAGCCCAGGAACCTGGATACAGCAAAAAGGAAAAACAAAAAAGTTTTTGCTGGAGCTAGGCCAGAGAATGCAGGGACATGCTGGCCTTCCAGCGGGCATATGGAGAGAGAGTCTCACAGTTCTGGAGTATACATATTATTATTAACAATTACAAAGATAAGTGTCTCAGCATGGTTGGACCTTGAGGGTTCAACAGGTAGGAGCATGTTGCTGTAGATCAGCGTTCATTAACCCTGGTCCTCAGGTCCCCCCCAACAGGTCAGGTTTGCCAGGTATCTGAAGCACAGGTGATATGATTTGCTGCTCAGTGATTGGAGGATTCAGTCTGCATTTCCCCAAGGTGATCTTTAAAACCTCACCTGTTAGGGGGACTGGAGGATCAGGGTTGGGAAACACTGCTGTAGGAGAATGAACTAGTTACATAAAACCATATCAGTATAACACACAGTTCTAGAAACCTTAGGTAGCACAAACAGACATTAGGGTAAGATATGATCTATGATAAGAAGGTCATGTGGAGAAGGCTGCTAAGCAAAGCAGCATAAATAATTTTAGTGTGTTTTCTGCTCTGTTGATTGATGAGATGTTGTTTTATGTGACAGCCAGGGCTGCAGTCTTCTGTCAACATTGTTTGGAATAATGATTCATGACATATGTACTTATTTATTAGATAAACTATTCACATTAAACTAGACATGATAGACTTTATTTTTAATGGATAGATGTTTTTATGTCTGTTTATCTCTTGCAGTTTGTTTTTTGTATTATCTATGTTTGCTTTACAACTCCTTATTTGATATCAGCCATGTTCGTCACCCCTCTCCTGTTAGATTGTAAGCTCTTAAGCAGGATCCTCTCTCCTACTGTTCTGTGTGTTGAACCTGTATGTATATTTGTTATTTTGCCTCCCATTGTACAGTGCTACGAAACTTGTTAGCGCTGTATA
The DNA here is from genome assembly GCA_009667805.1 of Leptobrachium leishanense. Lineage (NCBI taxonomy): Eukaryota > Metazoa > Chordata > Amphibia > Anura > Megophryidae > Leptobrachium > Leptobrachium leishanense. The sequence goes on along the minus strand of CM019064.1, from coordinate 405,423,918 downwards.
AAAACTTGTAACTGTAACTTGTAACTGTACTGATATTATTATTATCCTTTATTTATATAGCGCCACATATTACACAGCGCTTTACAAGATCAGTGTACAAGGGGTTGATACATTAGAATACCACACATGGATAATATGAGCTGATTCAGGGGGACCCTGTTCCCAAAGGAACTTACAACCTGTGAGACGTACAAGTATTTTGTGAGGTAGGCGCATCCATATCGTTAGGTGTCTTGCCCAAGGACACTCGCTGGTGGTGTCTTCTGAGTGGGATTGACTGGACTTATCATGATTGTAGATCAGCGACCTGGTGGTTAGGTTGAATCCGCTTCTCGTAAAGTCGAGACTTGCTTCTCCACAGTTGTATTGGAGGGATGTGCTGAATGGGATTTTGACTTGCTTCTCCACAGTCGAAAGGGTAGAGACGTTACCACTGGAATCCGCAGCAGTATGTACCATTAGGTGTCTTGCCCAAGGACACTTACTGGAGAGGTGCTGTGGGTAAATATAGAGAATGTGAGTCTATGCTTTCTGTATAAACTTTGCAAATGATTTGCTTTGTTTTCTAAATTAATAAGGTGTATACAGTTCCTGACCAAACAAAGTCACCACCTGGTTTTAACTAAGTAAGTAGGTGTGAGCCTTCCATCGGATAATTACTGCAGTGATTAATAGGTTTCAGCTGCATAAAATGAGGTCATGTGATTCTCTGAATTTACTGAATGAGCAGGTTTTTCCATCAGTGGATTTTTTCTCCCCTGATGGCACAGTGGGCATATTCCAAACGGCAATGCCAGGATTCATTGGGCCCAAATTGTACAAGAGTGGTTAAGGGAGCATGAGACATCATTTTCACATATGGATTGGCCACCGCACAGTCCAGACCTTAAGCCCAATGAGAATCTTTGGGATATTGTGCTGGAGAAGACTTTACGCAGCGCTGCGACTCTCCCATCATCAATACAAGATATTGGCCACAAATTAATATAACTCTGGAACGATGCCAGGGTGAATGGGTGCCGTAACCAACGCAAAAGGCGGCCTAATGAAATATTACACTGTGCGACTTTTTTTGGTTAGGCAGTGTATTATATAATTACATTCAACGGTATATCTACCTCTGAAAGCTGAGATTAATGAAATTCGTGGCCTCAAATCTTCAAAATGTTTTAATGTTGGGGCTTTAACCAACTGACCTATCACACCAGATACTACTCTGAAGATAGCTTAGTATCCTTACATAGTTACATAGTTATATAGGCTGAAAAAAGACATGCGTCCATCGGGTTCAGCCTCTCCCACATAACCTACTGCTGTTGATCCAAAAGAAGGCAAAAGACCCAGTCTGAAATATGCAACATACCGGGAAAAAATTCCTTCTTGACCCCAGAATGGCAGTCAGATTTCTCCTTGGATCAAGAAGCTTTTACCCACATATTAAATATTATAACCCTTAATATTCTGTGTCTGCAGGAAGTCATCCAGTCGTTTTTTAAAAGTCTGTACAGACTCTGACCCAACCACCTCAACAGGCAGAGAATTCCACAGCTTTATTGTTCTCACCGTAAAATAACCCTTCCTATGCTTTAAGCTAAATTTTCTTTCTTCCAGTCTAAATGGATGACCCCTTGTCCTGTGTATAGACCTGTTAATGAATAGGTTATCAGACAATGGTTGATAATGGCCCCGTATATATTTATATAAGGTTATCAGATCCCCTCTAAGGCGCCGTTTCTCTAAACTAAACAGGTTTAAGCTTGTTAATCTTGCCTCATAACTTAACCCTTCCATTCCCCTTATTAATTTAGTTGCCCGTCTCTGCACTTTTTCTAACGCTATAATATCTTTTTTTAAGACAGGTGCCCAAAATTGCACGGCATATTCAAGGTGCGGCCTGACCATTGATTTATACAGAGGCAAAATTATGTTTTCATCCCGTGAGTGAACTCCCCTTTTAATGCATGCCAATACCTTGCTGGCCTTGGCGGCTGCTGTTTGACATTGCACATTGTTACTTAGTTTGCAGCTTACAGCTCACCTTACCTTTTTTCTCAGTTTTCCCTGAATTTACTGGCTTTAAAACACTTCAAAGACTTTCTTTAGGAAGCACTTTTATAAGTATTCTTTGATCATGTTATCATCCTCCTTTCATATAATTAAACTGTTCTTTTTTTAGTGTTTTTGACACCTTGTCTTACATGTTTCTTAAATAGAAATAACTAACAGGCACAGCCTATATTTGTTTTTTGTTAACATCCGTAAACCCAAATTAATTAACACTATTTATGTAATTTTTATTTATCACAAAGGGCGATAATTATCACTACATGCTTAAATTTATACTGTGATATTAAAGCTATTTTTACTAGCAGAAAATGTTTCCTGTTTTTCTTCTGCAAGCTATTTGTTTTATAAATAAATCTGCAGATTTTGGTCCTCACAAACAAAATAAAAATTATCTTAGAACGCCATCTTCACCAAACTTGTCTAGTGTCGTAAACTGATACCATACCGGCTCAATTATTTATTCTTAAAAAATAGCTCTGACAAGATCATTCTTTCCCTATTTAATGGAACATGTGAAAATGTTTTCTTTTTATGGGAAAATTTAGAATGTTGAGGCAATAGAGCAGGGATAAGCAGCCTTAGCCCTCCAGTTGTTTTGGCACTACATTTCCCCTGAGGCTTGGCCAATCTAATGAGGAGCTAAACATTATGGAAGATGTAGTTTCAAAACATCTGGACGGCCAAGGTTACTGACCTCTGCAATAGAGGGTCTTACATATGGTTATAAAACGTTCAAGTTACAGACCAGCGCCTGAGCCCTCCCGGTCCATTCGGGTGCTGTTCAGGGCACTTATAGGCTTTGGACCTACTCTTGTGGCCTACTGCCGATGGCCATCTTAGGCGTTTGTACTCCTGGACCGGAGTGCTGGGCGATCCCTTTCCCACCTCCCGGCTTGGATCACCTCCTGGGGATGGAGCCAAGGCCAGTTTCTCGCCTGTCGGGGTTTGGTCCTACTCCCTTCCCGAGGACCCCCAGACCATGCAGTCTGTCTGGCTGGATGCCTGGAGGTATGGGTGGAGGCCAAGGAGCGCATACTCACTAAAGGTGACCTGCGTCAGATGCTGGCTGCTTTGCAGAGTTGCTGGAGTACAGAAGCTCTGAGCATGGGTGCTCCTGTCGTCGTTGTCTGTCCGCCCGATGTGACTGGCTGTCTGATACTGCCAGGGGATATGGAGCGATGTGCCGCAGGAGGACCTCTTGATGTTGCGATGCCACAGCCATTTCAAGGATGATCCTTATGAAGACCGCAGTTTGCCTACCCAGGAGCCGGTTTCCAAGCCTTTGATGACCCTTGATGATGTCTGCCGGTATGCGATGGTGGAGGTGCATGCCTTGAAGGTTTCTGTGGGTTTTCCACAGCCTGGGCGCACATCCCCTACCTTCGGAGTGGAGCGACTGGGATACTCACCCCTCGACATTGCTGGTGGAGATGGCGGTGCTGTCGAAGACCTCCGAGATCTCCTGGTTTTCCACCTCGGAGGTATGTTTGGGGGGACCTTTTACCCTGCACGAGATGGTTGGTCTTACCTCACGATGTGATGACCAAACAGGGAGGTGTCTTATCTGCCCAGTTGTGTTCCCCCTAGACGAGATGGGTGCCCTACGTGTCGTCCTGTGTTTGGAAACTGGTTGAGGTTCCCCTGCTTACCTCCTGCCTGCGCTTATCTTCTACTAAATGTTTTTTTGCTGATGACCCCTCCTCCCCCTTTTTCCCCCTTCTCACAAGAGGGAGCTCATGGCCCGGAACCATAAGCCTCCATGGAATCCTATAGACTCCAGGAGCTGATACTCACAGTGGTGCAGAAGCGCTACTGCGGGTTTCAGGGAGCTTAGCGCTGCGCTTTGTGGCGAGGTGCTGAGATAACACCTTCCCCGGAATATGATGGTGACATGGAGACAGTAAGGGAAATATTGTAGACACTCCATGTTAGTGTATATGTCACGTACGGGGACTCAGCTGGACCTCCAAGCCCAGGGTCGGGTGACTGAATAGGGGGAGGGGTGAGATTGCGTTGCTTGTCTATCCACATACTAACCTACATCCACCAACTTCGGCCCCTGAGCTCCACTCCCCCGGCATCCAGTTCTCACTCTCCGTCAGACGCCGGACGCAAGGATGACATCACGGAGACAGAAGCATTTGACGCTGCAGACAACCCGGTCAAAGGCTTCCGCCTCTGTGACGTCATCCCTACGTCTGATGGAGAGCTGGAACTGACTGTCACCAGTCACCATGGGACTGCCACAGCTGGAGGAGCTCAGGGCCGATGTAGTGAGTATGTTGCCTACACATACTCACCTACATCGGCCCTGAGCTCCTCCAGTGGTGGCAGTCCTCCTTGCATCCAGTGTCCACTCTCCATCAGACGCCGGTCGCAGGGATGACATCTCCAAAGCAGAGGCCTTTGACCCAGGGTCAAAGGTTTCCAACTCCGTGACATCATCCCGGTGACCGGCGTCTGATGGAGAGCAGGCACTGAATGTAGGAGGACTGCCACCAGTGGAGGAACTCAGGGCCGAAGTAGGTGAGTATGTGGATTGGATGTAGGTGAGTATGGGGGGGGGGGTGAGAGCGATTCACAAGAAAAATCAGTCACCTGGGCCTGGAGGCCCGCCCGAGCCCCCTGCTCGGCTGGCCTCTAGGCTCAGGTGAGCCCCTGACTCGTCCGGGCCTTTTCGACCAAATTTTCCTTTCGGCCGAAACCGAAAGCATCATTTTTGTCCGATAATTTCGGTGCCCGACATTTCAGTGCATCCCTAGTGTCCTTAGCACAGGCTGGTTTGTTCCAGAAGGAGAAAGATCTGCTGGGCCGATTGTGATCAGCTTTGCCAAAATGCAAATAACAATAGAATAATACAGTCTCGTTATCCTAATTTCCCTACTAGAATTCTGTGCTGCAGGAACATTACTATTCCCCTTCACCCTCCGAAAACTGAGCAGCTCAAAGTCATCTAATGAAATGACTAGAAAATAGACGCCATGCAAATGCAAGTTGGGGAATAAGATCAAGCATTCAACCAATCTGCATTTTAACACACAGTGTGAAATCACAATTTATCTTGCTAACTAAAAATGGTTGATTAGATATGCAAAATAGTTTATAGGTGCCAAAATCCATTAGAAATAAATATGTATGTACATGCAGAACCGAGTCAAATGTTTGATTTAATTTTGCAGGATGAGGAGGATGTATTGGTTCTAAATTCTAAATATTCCCTTTCATGTACAAGTCCAGATGTTCATTATATCACATATTCAGGCTCAGCGACTTGTTTTCCTGGAAAAAAAAGATAAACATTAATTTATTTTTTAGGAGGGCAATGTATAATTGGAGCGCAGACAGAGCTTGCATTACAATATTTGTTCTTTCGGGTCATTGTTTTGATTGTGTATGGCCTAGAATGTTTTAGACTAACAGAGTAATTCAAAGAGCTCCGAATTGCTTGAGAAAGGTAACTGAACGCTGAAAATCAGCGTTCGGTTACCTTTCCTGGCCATTCGGCTATCCAGAGAGCAGGCAATTCGCCAAATCCTGGCGAATTGCCTGAACATACGGTGCCTGTTCGGTGCCTGTTCGAGGGCAGTGAAATCCCCATGAAAATGCACTGCTTCGGCTATTCAGAGAACACAAACCAGCAGTGAAAGGTTCCCGAAATGCCCTGCCATTCGGTGGTTTCATTCGACAGGTTTATTCAGGAGAATCCCATAGGCTTCAATGTTAAAAATATTCCCGTTTTAATTCAATATCTAATAAACCGTTCATTATAAAATTATGCAGTAAAGAGTCTCTTTATTTATAGATTTTTTAGGATATTTTAAGCATTTTTCTGAATTTTTTTTTTTTAAAAGTCCGATTATTTATTTATTTATTTTTTTAAGTTTACTTATTTTTTCTGTAACAGCCCTCTTTATTATCATTCCCTGGACCTCATATGTAAATTTCAGACATTTTCGCTCAGTAGTTTCTTTGCAAACAGTGTTTCACTTTTCAATCATTCATGCAAACTGTTTTCCTCATTTATTCACTGCCTCTTCTGCTGTGTGAAGGCTGCAATCGGTTCCTGTTCGGATTTTTCTGTGGTTTTCGGCAGGTTAATCCAGATGTTTTTGAGGGTTTTCGGCGTGCATTCGCTGGGTTTTACGGTTTGTTTTTGTCAGGTTTGCGGCAGCTTTTCCTTGCAATTCGGGGACCCTGTGGTGCTTGCTGAATACACCGCAGGGTCACCGAAATGGGATCGGCAAAAGGAATCGATTTGAAGAGAACGAAAAGTCACCCAACGTGCGGTGACTTTTCGAATCTCTTTGAATAACCCTGTAAGACTTCAAACTAATCCAACCTCCTTCGTACAAGTTCACATTATCTTAATTTTAAATTCTAGCTATATAAATTCTACACATCTTTTAGTACAATGTGCATCCAGCTACAAAAGAAAACTCTCATTCATTTCTTCAGCATGGAGGTCTATGCCATGGAGGAGCCTGTGTGCTGGAAATTAGGTGAGAGAAGAGACCAGAAGAAGGCAACCATTGCATTGTCATTGATTAGCCTTATGACCACAGTGTTATGTTTGATTGACACATATTCTATTGTCACAATACAGTTATAATTACAGGCTGGGCACCCCAAATCCATAATGCTTGGGACCCTGTGCATTCCAGATTTTGGAATCTTCTGAATTTTGGAATCCAGGAGAATCCGATGTCGGAGGGGAAGAGGAATGCAGCAGAGGAGCCACAATCCACTTAAGCTTCAGTGCCAGTGTGTACACACGCGGAGAGATGCTCAGCCGCCCTTTTTTAAGGGACGCGCTGCTCAGAGTCGCCCCGGGATGTGACGCAGCCATCAGTGGAGTGCCAGACTGCAGCAAGACCCATCCAGAGAGGTGAGTAATTCTAAAAATTTAAAGCCACCGTAAATGTTGGATTTCCAGGTTTCAGAATTCCAGATAAGTATTGCCAATTTTGTACTTTTATAACTCCAGCAATTCTGTACCCTGCCTTAGACAAAACAATTTGATATACAATTAAAGATAAAAACACAGAATGTGTACCAAGCAATCATATCATATACACACTCACAGACTAGTTACAAGTATTTATAAAGCGCCAGCAAATTCCTTAGCGCTGCACAATGGGAGAGACAAAGTAACAAATATACATATACGTTACACACATGGAACAGAAAAAGGCAGGACCCTGCTCGAGAGCTTACAATCTAAGAGGAGAGGGGTGACCCATTAGGTGAGGGTGAATAGTGTAAGGGAAGTGGCGGGTTGCATGTGGGCTGAATGGGAAGAGGAGCAGGAAATTACAGAGGGGAGGTCATGAAGTGAGCCGATAGGCTTCTCTAAAGTAATGCGTTTTCAGAGACTTCTTGAAGGACTGGAGAGATGGGGAGAGCCTAATGTTGCGGGGAAGGGAGCTCTCTAGAAAGGGGGCAGCTCGGGAGACGTCCCGAAGGCGAGAGTTGGGGCCCGCGGCTATGAGGAACTGATAACATCAGATCATTGGCCAGGACATACTTGAAAACTAGAGAAATCTCAATGTATCCTTCCTGGTAAAATACTTTGCAAATAAATAAATACATAAATTGACAGAGCGAAGTGGTCAGGAGGGGATATACCTGCTAATAAGGGAGGAGAGGCCAAGCTGATGCAGTGTGAGGAGCAGAAGAGGGTGGTCAACAGTGTCGAATGCAAGGTCAAGAAGAATAAGCAGGGAGAAGTGACCTTTGGTTTCAGCGGCAGCTAAATCCTTAGTCATCTTGGTCAGAGCAGTCTCAGTAAAGTGCTGGGAGCGAAAGCCGAACTGGTATGGATCGAGTAGAGAGTTAACAGCAAGAAAACTGGTGAGCTGGTTATAGACCAGGTGTTCTATGATTTTGGAGGCAAAGGGGAGCAGACGGTAGATCGAAAGGGAGGTAGGATCAAGAGACGGCTTTTATAGAATGGGGGTGATCAGAGCATGTTTGAAAGCAGAGGGGAAGACTCCAGAGGAGAGGGAGAGGTTAAAAATATGAGTCAAAGCAGTGTTGGTGACTGGTAGTACAGACCGAGTAATGTATGTTGTACATTAAAAAAATTAAAATAAAAGACCTACCTCCGAAAATAAGTCCTAGTGTGTTTTTTGGGGGCCAAAAAAATATAAGACAGTGTCTTATTTTCGGGGAAACACGGTATGTTGCCGTTCAACCTTGTGTTTCAACCTCCTGTCAAAAATGGCTGTTATGATGGAACGACCACTGACAATTAGACTTCTTCTGACCCCTTAAATACAGCTCCCTGTAACATGATGCTGACCCTCTCCAAGAATAAAGTCATACAGGGTTATTCAGAGAGCGTGAAAAGCAGGAGAATGACTGGAGAATGACTGGAGAATGACTGGAGAATGAAAAATTCTAGGTCAAAATAGCCAAACCAGAAAAATTCTCCCTTTCAACTCACTTTCCAAATTGGCTATTTTGACCTAGAATTTTTCATTCTCCAGTCATTCTCCTGCTTTTCACTCTCTCTGAATAACCCTGATAGTTATTTATTAACACTCAACTATTTTCTTGCCATTATTAATATTGACTTTTTATAAAAGGTCCTTCGATAGTCGGACACACGGCATAAAATCCTGTTGCCCCCAGTCACTTATTGATTAAATATGGCAATCAAACAACCTGGTATTGACTTTTCCATCCTGAATCACGTCCAATCATATTGTCACTGCAATGTTATGAACTCCGTTTTTGAAGTTTGTTAACCTGCTGTAGATTCTTGCGTGTAATTGAACTCCAAACACGAGCAAAAAAAAAGAAAATCACATTTTATATGTGTGTCACATCCTTCCATCTCTGTGTAACTGCCGTAAAATTTAATGAATGTATGATAAAATCTCAGAAAAAGAGGAGCACAGCTTTGGATATATTGCATTTAAAAACATAAACATAAAAATAATGGGGATTATGTCTTCAAGTTCTGTGAGCGTTTTTTACTTTGCTCTGGAGAGCACTAGCAATGTATTACAGTTTATTTCATCACTTTGTGGAGCCTTTATTTCTGCTTTAGGAACACATTTATTTTATGAAGATAATATCTTTCATTTCCATGCGTTCATATACTTTATTGGTACAGGCAATATTTATTTTTCTGTAAACCTTATAAAATACAGCGTGCTCCGTAATGGATTTCGATTCAAATTTTAGTATTAACGCGACACTTTCATTACATAAATGTTTTGCTTTTTATACCTAGTCTACCTCGCCAGCAGTACCAAGACTTAAGGGAACACTCTAAGCAAAATCCCCCCCCCCCCGTTTTTTTACATTAAAATATACCTATTCGCTCAATAACTAGGTAGGATTTTTTTTTTTTTTTACTGTAATACTTACCCCAAAATCCAGTTGTTTCCAACGGCGTCTTTTATTTTTTATATTCACCTCCCTCCTCTTCTGCTCCCGTCCTTCTAACTCTTTCACCTGGCTAACGGTTTACGTGAGAAGCGCGCATGCGCGCCTCTCACGTAAGCCAGCCAATCAGCAGGCTTCCTCTTCTTCTTGGATTAGTGTTACGCGCAAGAGGATGCGCGCAACACTAATCCCAGCCGCAGTCTATACTGGCGGCTCGGTCCCGCCAGCTACTGCGGCAAGTCGGTAGAAGCAGGAAATATGATTCCCGCTCTGCTGACTGACAGCTGGGAGGGCGGAGTAAAGTCCTCCGCGTCTCTCAGCTGTTTTCAGCTTTTTCAGCTGATCGGCTGAGTGGAGGGAGGGGGGACAGACAAGGGCATACTCAGGGCATCATGACCACTTAAAAAAGCTTAGGTGGTCATGTTGCCTAGAGTATCCCTTTAAATGACTCCAAGGAATGTCCTGAAAACATTTTTCAATATTAAACTAATTTTTCTAAATATATGAATTGATAGAATTGTTTGTAAATGTGTCTACAAGACACAGGATTTGGATTAGACAATGTTTAGCAATGGGAGCCCTATTCCTAATATAACAACACCACTCATTAATCATAACGAGGGTTATTCAGAAAGTAACGAAATTTTAGTGAACGGCAAAGACCGCCGATCAGCTCGCCAGATGCCGCTGAAGAGCGCCGTACAGACCAGCAAACGCCACCAAACTGCATACCACCACAATGGAGTCCCATACACTGCAGGATAGCTACGTGTACAGTGTCCATTAGCTATTGATTCCTAGTCTGGACACTGAAACACTGGAGCTCCAGATTCCAGGCCTGCACACTGAAACCTTTAACTGCTCATCCCCTGTAAACCATATAACTCCTTAATTCAAACCTAAACCCCCAAGTCCACTAGCTTTTAGTTCAGGCCAGGCACCATGAAGACCTATTGTTTTCATTTATTGGTCTGATGCTCAAATCTCCCTACCATGTCATTTGCATTGTTTAATCCTGTCTATCTTTATCTTTTGTTGCTGTTTCTTTAACCAAGAAATTTTTACTACCATTGGTGTTACTCCCACCTGCATGTATACATGCTAGTGTAGCGCTGTGTTAAAATCTTGCTGTTGGCAGTACCTATTTTTGGCCACAAGATGGAGACAATCGCGATTAGAGACACTGGACATTGGGACTACATTTCCCGGCGTGCTTTGCAAAGAGACAGGAAGTGGGTGGGACCCAGGACACTTACATCCCGAACCTCGTGGAGAACGCGCCAGAGCGCGCCAGGGAACGAGAGAGAGCAGACGCAGTGCCAGACATCACGAGAGGGCCTAGGCCAGAGCGCGAGTGAGACCTGCCAGTTTCTTTATCGGGTCATTCAGCACAAGTGAAGGAGACCTCCAAGTTCCAGAGATTGCTGCAGATCGAACAATCCGAAGACCTCGAGTGAGGAGTTACCGTGAGTTGATCGGATACAGAGAGCAGGCGGTGAGCTGGACAAGTCGTGGACAAGCTAAAGTCCACAGGGCCCCAACTTGACTAGTCGAAGACATTCCTTAAGTAAATTCACTGGCCAGTTGAACAGTACCCAGGTACCACACACACATACACACCTTTTACATTTCGGGACTTAACCTGTGCAGGACTCATTCTGTTACGAATCGGAACAGGGGTTAAAGATACGTTCCGAATAATATTTTTCTCTTTTCCGCTGCGCGTTTACCGTAATACGAAGAGATTGTATTTTTGGGTTTCGCTACGTGTCCCTTTTTCGGACTATCAGGCAATTGCATTTCTTTTCTGTTCGGTTGCAAATATTTTATTTTTTCCGAAATACGAAGCCTCGTGTTTCGTTTCTTTTTCCGCTACGCGTTTTACCGCGATACGAAAATACTGTAATAATACCTGTGAATACCGTGTCTCAACGTCTGCTTACTATTTTAGTAAACTATTTAAATGATAAAAACTCACAACGGTGTTGGAGTATATTTATTCCCTAGTGCGGGGAGACTGACCCGTGGTTCATTTTCAGCGGCTCCTCCGGGAGTGAGCGCTACACGTGGGGGCTCGTCCAGGATCCAGTCTCTGGAAAAACCGCATCTAAAGGGTTAAATATGGATCCAGACACTGTTGCCGAGTGGTGTGAGGAGCACAGTAGTCAGTTAGAATGTTGTATAGTCATGGATATTCCCGCAGATACTTGGGCCGAAGATCAGATTCGCCAGGCCGTGGCCGTGCTGACACCAGACCATCGGGGGTTAATTCTGGACATTGTAAAGAACACAGATACCTCTCACACGTATGTTCTTCTTGAATGGAGAAAGGGTGTTCCACCATGTTTTCAGGGCGCGAGCGTGAAACTGACCGATGAGGTGGAAGTCCAACTAATTCAGCCAAGTGCGCCACGTGGCGAATCCGCAAGTGTTCCCGCGCCTAGTCCGTTGGCCATGATCGGGCCTGAATTTATCGTGGCTATTGGAGATCTACTGGCTAAATGTCAGAAAACAAGCCCTCCTCACACTAACTTCGGTTATCGACGGTTAAGAAATTTCACAGGAAACGTACCAACTCCGGCGGGAGAAGAAACCTTTGAAGAATGGGTGGAACAGGCGATGCAGGCTCTGGATGAGTGGGATGTCCCTGAGGCCCAGAAAAAGCAAAGGATCACCGAGAGTTTAAAGGGACCTGCGTCAGAAGCGGTGAGAAACCTGAAACTGAGTAGAAAAGATTGTACTGCTTTAGATTACTTAAACGTTCTTGAAGAAGTTTTTGGGCGAACCGAAAAGGCGGCCGAACTGGTATATCAGTACGAACACACCTATCAGAGAAGAGGTGAAAGGATGACCGAGTACATGAGGCGCCTAGATAAGATTCTACACCAGATACTCCTGAAGAAAGGGGCCGAACCGACCGAAGTAGATAAGATCCGAATAAAACAGATCCTGAGGGGTTCTCAACCTCTAGATCCAGTAATGATGCAGCTGAGAAGCAGAGCAGGTAACCAAGAGCTGAAGTACCTGGAACTGATCCGAGTTGTACGAGAGGAAGAGGCTTTACTGGAAGAGAAATCCTTCAGGCGGGGGGAAGGGCGTATGCACAACCTGTGAGACATAACGACGGTCTGCAGCCTGAAAGCGACTCTCTAGATACTTATGGATCTGACGGGGACGAACAAGAACACCTAGTCGTTTTTAAATCTACAGAAAGGGCTGTCAAAGAATCGAACCTCCCTGAACGTGGTGAATTGTCCAAAACCGTCAAGAAAGTACAGGAAGCTCAAGCTGAATTGCAACAAGCGCACGCGGAACTGTGCCGAGTGTTGATGAAGGTGACCGAAATGCAGGCAGAAATGCAGAAATTCCTCACAGGTATGCAGACGACGGGAGTTGCTGCGGCGTCTGGTCCAAGTCCTTTACCCAAATCTCAACAAGCAACTACGTCTCCGCTCTCTAAGAAGAGATGTTTCGGTTGTGGAGAAATGGGCCATTTCCGCGCACAGTGCAAAGGCCGAAAGCCTGAGAAGGATAGAGTCGAGGGACTGTTGGAAGCCCTAGAAGGACTGTTATCTACCTCACCGGCGGGAAACGCCAGAGGGCACAAGTGAAGGAGCAACTTAGGTGCCCGAAGGTTGAACCCCGCTCCAAAAACCAAGCCAAGACTAAGAGGGCGAGAGGGCCCAAAGCCGAGCCAACTGCTGAGCCTGCCAGGACTGAAAGAGTCACTCCCTTAGCATCCGGGTCTACGTCATGGGGAAGCAATGCACACCCAAAACCTACCCGGGCCAAGAAAAAGGCCAGGGTACAGCAAACTGGGTCTAAGCGTCCGGATACCGCCACCAAATTTCCTGACCAACTGATAGGTCCTTCTCCTATTGTGCCAATCCAAGTGGAAGGAGTCTACACTAAAGCCCTGTTAGATTCAGGGGCTCAAGTGACATTGATCTACAAAGACTTCTACGAGAAACACTTAAAGCACATTCCTCTGCAAGAATTGAAGGATTTGGAAATATGGGGTATCGGCACTGAGAAACTCCCTTATGACGGGTACCTGCAAGTGAGGTTGGAGATCGGATCTGAAGTCGTCGGGCAGTCTGGGGGTTGTGATGCATTGGCCATTGTGTGTCCTCGACCCTCAGGTGCGAACAGAAGCTCCCTGATAGTGGGGACGAATACTGACCTAGTGCGGCGTCTCCTGACACCTATTGTATTGGAAGAAGGTTCGACTCAAGGAGTGCACCCGATGTTACGTCCGGTCTATCAGAGGATGGTCGAAGAACGAAAGGCACCGGCCGAGGTGGGGCGCCTATGGAGACTGGGGGGAACAGAGAAGGTTCTGCAAGCAGGAGAAGTAGCGAGTTTCCGGGCTTCAGTCAAGTTGAACGGATCGCAACCAGGTCCTTATGTGGTGTTGGGAACCGATTTTAATCATGGGAGTGAAACCGGAGTCGAAGTAATTCCTGAAGTAATCTCCACCAAAGCTCTGAAGAGAACACGAGGAAGAGTCTCGGTCAGCGTATGCAATGTGACGGATTCTCCAGTAGTCCTTAAAGCACGAATGCCTATCGGGCAAGTAGAGTCTGCTACACCCCTCTCTACCGATTTAGGAGGGGGAGTGGAAAAATAGATTCCAGATGAAAGATTCTACCCCAAAGACGCTCCCATTTCACCTGAGTGGAAGAAACGTCTTCAGTCTCAAGTCCTAAAGTGGAAGGAATTGTTCTCGAAAGATGAGTTCGATGTGGGCCTAGCTAAGAGTACTGAGCATCGCATTCGGTTACAAGAAGACAAGCCGTTTCGTGAAAGATCAAGGCGAGTTCCGCTAGGAGACTTGGATGATCTGCGAGAGCAGCTGAATGAATTGCAAAGAACCAAGGTGATTCAAGAGTCCAGGAGTCCATACGCATCTCCCATAGTGTTGGTCCGGAAGAAAAATGGTTCTGTCCGCCTATGCATAGACTACCGCACATTAAACCGGAGAACTATCCCCGATCAATATGCCACTCCTCGGATAGAAGATGCCCTGCAGTGTTTGTCTGGAGCAAAGTGGTTTAGTGTACTAGACCTACGAAGCGGATATCACCAGATACCCATGCATCCTGAGGACAAGGAGAAAACTGCGTTCATCTGTCCACTGGGGTTCTTTGAATTCAACAGAATGCCTCAAGGCCTTACGGGGGCTCCAGCCACGTTCCAACGGTTAATTGAGAAGACAGTCGGGGATATGAATCTAATCGAAGTATTAGTGTACCTGGATGATATAATTGTGTTTGGGAAGACTCTGGAAGAACATGAACAACGTTTGGAGAAGGTCTTGAAGAGGCTCCATGAAGAGGGGCTGAAACTGTCTCTGGAGAAATGCCAATTCTGTCTACCGTCTGTTACGTATCTAGGACATGTGGTCTCAGCAGAAGGTGTTTCGACAGACCCTCGGAAGTTGGAGGCCGTAGCTTCTTGGCCTAGACCCCAAAATGTCACTGAACTTAGATCTTTCTTGGGATTCTGTTCCTACTATCGAAGATTTGTGGGAGGATTCGCGAAAATAGCTCAACCACTGAACAAACTCCTGCAGAAGGAAACCACGGAAGGAGGCTGCAAGGTCTCTGACCAAAACTCGTCAGCTCCAGGGCCAAGGAAAGCTCGAGAGTCTATACAAGGTGAATGGACCAGTCAATGTGAAGGAGCTTTCGTGAAGCTGAAAGAGAGTCTAACCTGAGCTCCTGTTTTGGCCTATGCGGAACCTCACAAGCCGTATGAGCTACATGTGGATGCCAGCCGAGAAGGTCTGGGAGGAGTCCTGTATCAGGAGTATGGGGGATTGCTGAGGCCTGTAGCGTACGTGAGCCGGAGCCTTACGCCTTCTGAAAAGAACTATCCTACTCACAAGTTGGAGTTCCTAGCCTTAAAGTGGGCAGTGGTAGACAAGTTAAAAGACTATCTGTATGGAGCCGAGTTTGTGATCAAGACGGATAACAATCCTCTTACCTACATCCTTACTACCGCAAAACTGGACGCAACGGGACATCGGTGGTTGGCCGCTCTGTCAGGGTTTCGGTTCAGCCTGAAGTATCGCCCGGGTGAATAATCGAGATGCTGATGCGTTATCGAGAAGACCCTACACTACAGAATGGACTCAGTTGACTCCAGACGGGGTGCAAGCTTTGTGTCAAGGAACAGAGCGCCGGGTCAAAGGAGGGATTGAAGCGGAGGCCATAGGAGTCATGGCTGCGGCTGTTCCTGAGTTTTACTGTAACCCTACGCAGTTAAGGGATGAAAGTTTACCTACCTTTTTCGAGACAGGACCTGAAAGCGGATCAGGCCAGAGACCCTTTAATTGCCTTGACCATAAAGGCCCTGACTGCAAACCAGCGAGAGATTTTGTTAACCAACTCCCCGAGTGGAGCCAGATTGGTCTATAAAGAGTGGGATCGGTTAAAAATGTTGGATGGGGTGGTCTACCGAAGGGGCCCCTCAACCAACTCTGAAGAGATTCAACAGTTGTTCCTCCCCATTAAACATAGGGAGAGTGTGCTGCGATCACTACATGATGAGCATGGACATTTGGGTGCTGAGAGAACTTTTAAGCTGGTGCGAGATAGGTTCTATTGGCCTTGCATGAGAGCTGAAGTGGAAAGTTATTGTCATTCCTGTCTGAGATGCATTCAGAGAAAGACTCTACCGACCCGAACTGCTCCAATGAGCCATCTGCAGAGCCAGGGACCCATGGATTTGGTGTGCATTGACTTCCTGTGCTTAGAGCCGGATGCTAGCGGGCAAGGGAACATTCTAATAGTGACGATCATTTCACTCGATACGCCCAAGCTTTTTCCACAAAAGATCAACGCGCTCCGACAGTGGCCAAGGTGTTGATGGAAAAGTTCTTTGTTCACTACGGACTGCCAAGGAGGATACACTCTGATCAGGGTAGAGACTTTGAAAGCAGACTGGTGGGGCAATTGTTAGAGCTGTTGGGAATTCAAAAGACCCGAACTACACCATATCACCCTCAAGGTGATGCTCAGCCTGAAAGTTTAATCGCACACTGCTAAACATGCTGGGGACTTTGTCGAACGTGGAGAAGCAGAGTTGGAGTCGTCACATAGCTACTCTGGTGCATGCATATAACAGTACGGAGAGCGATGCAACTGGATACTCACCGTACCGTCTTATGTTCGGAAGGGAGGCTCGACTGCCGGTTGATTTGGCATTTGGGTTATCTCTAGACCAGACGTCAGTAGCTTCCCATAGAAACTACGTGGATAGACTTCGAAAGAATCTGGCTTCTGCGTTTGAACAGGCCCGTTTGACCTCAGGAAACAGGGAGCAAAGAAACAAGAGGAACTATGACTTGAAGGTTCGAATACAAAGATCTACAACCCGGTGATAGGGTTCTATTGAAGAACTTGGGTGCTGCTGCGAGACACAAGTTGGCGGATAGGTGGAGTTCCCAGGTTTACATTGTCTGCAAACAACTGCGGGTCTACCAGTGTATCAGATTCGCCGGATGGAAAGGCTGGGCCTCTCAAGAACTGGCACCGGAATCATTTGTTACCTTTGAGAGAGGCGGTGAGGATGCCAGTTGGGGACAAACTGCCTCTGCCAAATCCACCTGCTCCACGTTTGCCTCCTGTTACTCGGTCTCAACAGACCCGGGTTGTCGAAGAGAGCGAAAGAGACAGTGAGGAAGAGAGTTATTGTCTAGACTGGATGCGCTCACCGGAGCCTGAGGAGGTTGTCGTTGTTCCCGAGCGGTGGGAGAGTAACTTGAGGCCTAAAGCTCCTGAATTTCTGCTGGAAGTCCCTGAGACTGTTGAAATCCCTGAAGCTCTTGAATTTCAGTTGGAAGTCCCTGAGGCTGTTGGAATCCCGGTAGCTCCGGAAGCTGAAGCTTATTCAGGTGATTATAGTTCTATGCCTTCACTGGAGGGATCATACTCTGAAGAAACGTCTGCTCCAGTGAGAGAGAGAAGGATTGAGCCAACACCTATAGTACTTCCACCTGAAGAGGAACTGATTGAGCCAGAACCAAAACGCTCTGTTCGACCGCCCCAACGCCTCACCTACGACTCACCAGGACATAGCACTGAAGAGGCCATTACCACTGTACAGAGGTTGCCCGAAGTGTCTGCTATGCTAGCTGAGGTAGCCCAAAGTATGGATCAATTGGAGGAAGTGTTCCTAACCCATTACATGTATGCTGCTGAACCTGTACATTGTATGTAAACTGTATTCAAATATTGTGGAAATGTATGTAACTGTTGTACCTCCTTGGAGAGACCCAAGAGTTCTAGGAGGGGGAGAGTGTAGCGCTGTGTTAAAATCTTGCTGTTGGCAGTACCTATTTTTGGCCACAAGATGGAGACAATCGCAATTAGAGACACTGGACATTGGGACTACATTTCCCGGCGTGCTTTGCAAAGAGACAGGAAGTGGGTGGGACCCAGGACACTTACATCCCGAACCTCGTGGAGAACGCGCCAGAGCGCGCCAGGGAACGAGAGAGAGCAGACGCAGTGCCAGACATCGCGAGAGGGCCTAGGCCAGAGCGCGAGTGAGACCTGCCAGTTTCTTGATCGGGTCATTCAGCACAAGTGAAGGAGACCTCCAAGTTCCAGAGATTGCTGCAGATCGAACAATCCGAAGACCTCGAGTGAGGAGTTACCGCGAGATCGGATACGGAGAGCAGGCGGTGAGCTGGACAAGTCGTGGACAAGCTACGGAAAGTCAGACAACGGATCCGGCCGCAAGTATCCCCAGTCAATATCGAGCGGAGAGACGTCCTGGGTCAGCGGAGCCTAAAGCAACCGGTGGATGGGTGAGAGGCCTCCAAGGCCGTTTGTAAATAAAGAACACGCTGCTGTTTTCTCTTTAAAGTCCACAGGGCCCCAACTTGACTAGTCGAAGACATTCCTTAAGTAAATTCACTGGCCAGTTGAACAGTACCCGGGTACCACACACACATACACACCTTTTACATTTCAGGACTTAACCTGTGCAGGACTCATTCTGTTACGAATCGGAACAGGGGTTAAAGATACGTTCCAAATAATATTTTTCTCTTTTCCGCTGCGCGTTTACCGTAATACAAAGAGATTGTATTTTTGGGTTTCGCTACGTGTCCCTTTTTCGGACTATCAGGCAATTGCATTTCTTTTCTGTTCGGTTGCAAATATTTTATTTTTTCCGAAATACGAAGCCTCGTGTTTCGTTTCTTTTTCCGCTACGCGTTTTACCGCGATACGAAAATACTGTAATAATACCTGTGAATACCGTGTCTCAACGTCTGCTTACTATTTTAGTAAACTATTTAAATGATAAAAACTCACAACGGTGTTGGAGTATATTTATTCCCTAGTGCGGGGAGACTGACCCGTGGTTCATTTTCAGCGGCTCCTCCGGGAGTGAGCGCTACACTAGATTATGAGGTCCCTGGTGAAGTCCAGGCGACGAAACGCGTCGAACAGAGCGAGGAGAACTGTGGAGGATCACCTGGTGTTAACTGAGGACCTATCCCATTGAACACATACATGGTTATCTAAAAAGATTCGAAAAGTCACCGCACGTTCGGTGACTTTTCGTTCTCTTCAGTTCGGTTCGTGTTGCCGATCCCATTTCGGTGACCCTGCGGTGTATTCAGCAAGTACCACAGGGTCCCCGAATTGCAGGGAAAAGCTGCCGCAAACATGACGAAAACTAACCGCAAAACCTGCCGACTGCACGCCGAAAACCCTCAAAAACATCTGTATTAACTCGTCGAAGACGCCGGAAAAAACCCGAGCAGGAGCCGATCACAGGCAGCGAAGCCGCCGGAAAAAGCCGAGAAAAAGCCGAGACCGCAGACAGAGTGAAGTGAATAAATTAGCAAAACAGTTTGTATGAATGTGAAAGTGAAAAACTGTTTGCAAAGAAACTACTGAGCGAAAATGTCTGAAATTTACATATGAGGTCCAGGGAATGATAATAAAAAGGGCTGTTACAGAAAAAATAAGTAAACTTAATAAAAAAAAAAATTAAAAAATCGGACTTTTAAAAAAAAAAAAAAATCTGAAAAATGCTTAAAGTATCCTAAAAAATCTATAAATAAAGAGACTCTTTACTGCAGAATTTTATAATGAATGGTTTATTAGATATTGAATTAAAACCGGAATATTTTTAACATTGAAGCCTATGGGATTCTCCTGAATAAACTTGCCGAATTAAACTACCGAATGGCAGGGCATTAGGGGAACCTTTCACTGCTGGTTTTCGTTTTCTGAATAGCCGAAGCAGTGCATTTTCATGGGGATTTCACTGCCCTCGAACAGGCACCGAACAGGCACCGTATGTTCAGGCAATTCGCCAGGATTTGGCGAATTGCCTGCTCTCTGGATAGCCGAATGGCCAGGAAAGGTAACCGAACGCTGATTTTCAGCGTTCAGTTACCTTTCTCAAGCAATTTGGATCTCTTTGGATAACCCTGTTGGTTGCAGAGTGTATGCGGACTTGGGAAATGTGGTGATATGCCTCTTTTTTTAAGATTTTATGTAAGCGCAATAAATTTGGTTTGATACCTATCTGTGGCTGTCTATACTATTATACCTTTTCTCCCCGAGGTATTTAAACTCCGTCATTGGGAGATCTGAAAATCGTCTGAGGAGTCCAAAAAAAATATTGGATCCTCTAAAAGGGAGAAAACGTTAAAAACATATCTTGATGTGACTTCAATCAAATATTGTCTGTGAGTGCATCATAATCTAGCATGTAGTCATGCAGTTGGGAGTAACACCTTATGTTTTTAAAAATTTCTTTGTTATAGACATCTCAAATTGTTTTGTTTTTATATCGTTGCTGTGTCTTTACCCGTTCTATTAATTTATATTTTGATAATAATGTACATGTTTCACTTCACTGTTTAATATACAGTGTGCTAGATTACATACTGAACACTAACTGTAGCGTTCATATCTGTAAGCGGTAACATCAGGATCATCAGTGACTTTAAGGCACGCCCCCCCATACTACCTTCCTAACGCTAAACACAGTAAAAATCCATTAGTGTATCGGTGATTGCATTAGCTTCCGTGAGCTTACTGTACTTTGTGCATCCTATACTTAACATAGGGAGCAGAGTCAGTAATTCGTTTTAGGATAAGTAAGATATTACAAAGTCCTAGCGCAGAGGCGTTACTAGAAACCTCAGGGCCCTGGTGCAAGAATCCATGGAGCGCCTCCCCCTCGTCGACTGTGGGGAGGGGCCGAGGCGGGCCATTGAAGTCAGCGGGGCGTACAAGTAATTAACCAGCCAGTATTAGACCCCCAGTAATTAGCCAGCATCAGACCCCCACTAATTAGCCAGCCTCTGCTCACTCACACACAAACAACCCACCCACCCCAGCTTGTTACATACTTACCATAGGTAAGTATGGTCTCCACTTTCCCTCCCTGCACATGCTGGACACTTCCAGCACAGCAGGGGAGGCTCTGCTTTGCATGGCTATGGAGGGGGAAGGGGCGGAGCCAGCACGTCCCCATGTGAGCAGTTGTCCTCTTCTTCCTCCTCCTCTCCCCCCAGCAGGGCCTTTACTTCTGGTGCAGACACGCTGCCGATCAAACGGGAGACCAGGTGCCTGACAGCTGCCTGGACTGTGGGCCAAGCAGTGCTAGTCCGGGCCCCCCACCCATCCGGTTGTGGGCCCCGGACTCAGGGGCCCAGGTGCAATGGCACCCGCTGCACCCCTGGTAGGTACGCCCCTGTCCTAGCGCTAATTACTGCATCAATGGGCTAAAAAAAAATTTTTACTATGTCCTAAAAGGTCGTGCTAACTGATTCCAATTTGCAGAATCATTTATCACTACCAAATCCCCTCCAATAAATCTGATACTGACCTCTCATCCCAGGGCGAGAACGGTGGCCCAATCCGCCATTTCTCCTGGCCGTGAGTAGAGAGAGACTAGGGATAAATAGCTCCCAATCTTCCTCTGCAATCACTGCGTGGCGAAGGGCACGCGGCCCATCAGCGCATCCTGCCATGGAGTCCTACAGACTCCGAGAGGTGATATTATGGTGCTTCAGTGGCCACCCAAATATCTTACAAAAATAGCTGAGCGCTCTTCGAGCTTCTTTTCAAATCCTTTTAATAATTCATATTCCATCTGGAGTCTGCCAACGTTTCAGTCCCACATAGGGGGTGATTAAAGTCCCTATGTGGGACTTAGGTGTTGGCAGTGTCCAGATGGAATCTGAATTATTAAGAGCATTTAAAAAGAAATCCAGACTGCTCAGCTAGTTTCCTAAGACATATATATATATATATATCATCACCATATTCACATTTACAAATTAGATAGGTGACATCTAAATATATAGGACATTACTATGGCTAATTGTGCATCTGAATTTACTTAAACGTATACTCATTGCAGTTTTGTGCAAAATGTCATTATTTCTGCATTATACAGTTGTGGGCACATTTAGTGGTTAATAGGTAACTCATATTATCTCTTTTAAAATCATCAGCGAAAAGATGTCTCAATCGGTGTTTTTATGCTCCATGGAAGTTATCATTTGCTCACAGACAGCTGCTGCGCTTGCATAAAGAATCAAAAGATGATGAGCTCCTCTGAGAGCAGTTACTTCAGTTAGAAAGGAACACAAATCATGCATTCACTGGGGGATATAAAAAAAACATTAAATAAAAGTCTTATTAGTGGGAAAAGGTTCGCTGTACGCAACGACAATCCATGAAGCACGTTGTATATGTTTGACGCCAAGTGAACAGTACTTGGACAATGTAGGCTAGGGTCAGACGATCGCGTTTTCTACGGACTGTGGGCCCATGCAGTACGGATGCACTTTTTGACGGAAGACGCAGTAGTGGCCACACGGTTCGTTTTTGTGACTGACGTTATTTTTGACGGATGTAGGAGGGAAAATAAATTTAAAAAAAAAACATTTTGTCCGTCAAAAATGCTGGATGCATAAATGCACTGCAGTCCGTCTGACTACGTTCCATCACTCACACACAAAGCTATGCGGACGTTGTGGACGTGGCGCACTCCGCACGTCCGTTCTAGCAGTATTACGTTCTTGTCTAACCTGCGTCCGTTTTTCGCATCCGTCATGCGTCCACTTCTGGGTGGACGTACTTTGTGTGTGGGGCTCCATTTTCCACAATTGTGTGCTATCACGGGCGTACTTATGTGCGGCAACACGGACGTGAACACTGCGCTCGTCTGACATGAGCCTTAAAGGGAACTGTAATACACAGCGTCCTGCTGAGGCCAAGACACTCTTTGAGGGAAATATCATGGGTATTTATTAATACCTTAAAAGATCTGTTAGACTTATAAAGACTTCTTCAAATGATACTTAAAAGAGATATCAGGTGGAGAAGAGAGAATGAAAGCAGACAATAAAATGTCCCATTGGTCAACAGATACTGGTGGCTTCTTGGGGCTGTGGGTTGAAGATCAGACACCATAATTCAGTGTTTCCCAAACCTGGTCCTCAGTCAGGACACTCTAACAGGCCAGGTTTTGAGGATCACCTTGGGGAAATGCAGACTGAATCCTGCTATCACTGAGCAGCAAATCAGATCACCTGTGCTTTGCTTCAGATATTTGGCAAACCTGACCTGTCAGCGGGTCCTGAGGACAGGGTTGGGAAGCACAACTGTAATTGGAGTCATGGCAGGTTCATTTACACTTCCTTTCATTCTTCACTGTCACTTTATCAACCGTAGATGCCCTTAGCATTATCCGTTCTGGCGTCCCTTCATGGGTTTTCATGTTTCTGGATGCTGATATTGCTGCGAATGAAGACCTGTTCATAAGATTTACTTTGGTGGGTGGAAGCGTTTCGTCCCTGGTCCCAGACAGCAATTTTTTATGCTATGCATGGATGAATTACCAACTCAACCTATTGTTCAATAAGTGACACTGTAAATTTTGTTTTTGGGGAAGATGGTAAAGATAATGCCATCTGAGGTCTCCTCAAACAAGACAGAAGAAACAGCATATCATCCTTAAAAATCCAATATGCATTTCAGAGCTTTTTCTTTTTTTATTAGTATTCTATGTATACTCTATATACTGCAATACCAGCAGATTCTATAGTGCTTGCACAAGACAAGTGGGTAAGGGGATAATACGTAAGAACATATGATCTGCATGATCAGCACATTATTAGGGATGAGCCGAACACCCCCCGAGTTCGGTTCGGAGCCGAACCCGAACTTTCCAAATGTTCGAATCCGAATCCAAACCCGAACTCGAACTCAATACAAATCAATGGGACTGAAAATTCAGTTTTTAGAGTGCCCTCCAAGAGGGCATATATGCTAGATATTTGCCATAAAAGGTGTATGGGGGTCCGGGTATTGCCCTGGGGGACAGGAAACAAGGACAAAAAGTTAAAAAAAAACGTTTTTAACCCTTTCGCTGCTGAGGCTTTTCCCGCCCCTGTGCTGAGGTCATTTTTACCTGTTTTGCGCATCATGTTTAAACGTGTTTTGAAGGCTTATTTTAGTATATGACCCAGACATATTATATATCGTTCTTTCCGTCAGACTCGGTAGATTCATAATATGTCATTATTATATGTATACGTTATGTCATGTCTGTATATTATAACAAAAAATGCAATAAAATATGTATTTTCAATAATTTACAACGTGTAAAGTGTTTTTTTCCACATTTTAACATGCGAGCAATTGCGGTTATATTTTGTATGGGGTGCGCTTGTTAAAAAAATTAGAGATGGGGTCTCGTTACATTTTTTTTTGGGGAAAATTACACTATTTTTAACAAACGCACCGCATACAAAAATCGTTAGTGCAGCATCATTGTTCACATTATAATTGAAATGGGAACAATATTGCTGCATTAACAAACCAAAAAAAATAAATAAAGTGTTTATGTTTTTTTTTTTTTTTTTTTAATTTTTTTTTTACAAAATTTTTCACTTTCATGTTTGGTATCGTTGGAACGGCCATGCTCTGGCCGATCCAACCATACCAAAATTTAACCCCTAGCTGCCACGGATCGGGAGATAGGGAGTTCATTGGAACTCCCTATCTCCACCGTTGGTGGCAGTCAAGGGTTAAGTCCAGGACTGGCGTCATCGTGCTACGCACGATGACGCCAGTCCTCAGGGGGAGTTCCCGGAGGCTTGGCCGACATCCAAGATGTCGGCCAGCTCCGGGAAAGGATCGCGAACCGGCGCTTTTCAGCGCCGATTCGCGATCCAGCTCCCCAGGGGTTAATGCCAGGCATCATTTGGAAGGGCAGGCTGTGCCCTTCCAAATGATGCCTGGGTTAACCCCCGCAGAGCCGCCGATCGGGAGGGAGAGAGGTCCGAAGGACCTCCCCCCCTCCCTTTCAGGCGCCTCCTCCGCACATGCGGGGGGGGGCGCCTGAATTAGGTGTCATCGCGCCCCCGCGATGACACCTAATTCTGGCGGCTGCTGTTCCGGATGCCGGGCTGACATCTAGGAACCCGGCCGAACGCTGACCCCAATGGGAGGACACGCTCAACGCGTCCTCAGCACACCAGCGGGAATGCTGAGGACGCGCTGAGCGCGTCCTCAGCAGCGAAGTGGTTAAAGGGACAGTGAGTTTTCCATGAAATAAGGGTTAAAAATAAAAACTAAAAATTCCTTCAAATATCGTGCCTAGGAGGTCCCCATAACCTGCCCGTGAAGTGGCGGATTTCTAGGATGTATAGAAACACTTAAAAACAAGAAAATGACGTTTCAAATGACGGTAAATGCTTTTCCTTTAATCTATTCATAAACAACTGCTTGGGGCGGCAGTCTGTATGAAAAGAGGAGACATTTTCGGACACACAGAAAAAGTGTAGTGATTTTTTTGGCTAAATTATTAAGAAACTTATGCAGGCTTTGGATGAAAGTAACAATAGGTGCTTTAAGGCTGGGGTCAGACTAGCGCACTTTTAAAGTGCGTTTAGGCGCACTTAATCACAGCCGCACTAGCAGCAAATGACACGCAATGACGGTCAATATACAAAGTACGGCCGCACGAAAGTCAGGCCGCGCAACGCAAGTGGAAAATGAACGCATTTTTTCGAGACCACTGAACCGCTAGTACTGATGTACAGAGTGCGCTGCGTCCTCATAGCGGCGTGTGTGCGTGATTAGGAGACGTCAAACGCTGCTCATGTCCGGCCAACATAACGTCCAGACACCCAAAGTTTCCTTGTTTGGATCCGTAAAAAATCACGCACAAAAATGAGCATCGTATGACCGTTTAAGCGCTTTCCATGAAAAAAACACCTCAATGCGTTCGGACACACTTTTTGACGTTCGCTGCGAAAAATGCGTTCGTTTGACCCTAGCCTAAAATTGGGCCTATAGCGTCGGCAACAGTGCCGTCACACAGTCTCACCCCTCTGAGGATATGAATCTGATACAGGCATCAGTGGCAGTGCAGCCAAATATTGTGCCTTTGGTGCCAGGCCAGCAAGTGCCATCATACAGTAACCCCTCTGTGGTATTGTGGAAGAGTGCAGGGATGGACCATGCGTTCAGGGCCGGTGCTAGACTATTTTGCGCCCTAGGCAAGACCAGCTACTTGCACCCCCCCAAAAAAAAACGACACAACATGAACCTGCTAAAATTCTTTTTACTTAACAATAAAGTTTGAAAAGCACCAATAGTAAAGGTAAAATAAATATAAATAAACTGTATTAAACCATTTTAAATTAACTCTATTAAACAAATTAAAATTAACTGTATTGAACAAATATAAATTAACGAAAAAAAAAATAAGAGTTGTGACGTGCCATGCCTGCTAGTGCTCCTGCAGTGCGGCCTTCCCAACAGAGAGGGCGCCAGTCTCTGAATCAGGCCACTTTGAATGCCTCACCTGGTCAGGGATCTAGGCCTTTAAATATCAGTCACTGACTGTGCTCTGAGCCCTGACGTGGTTATTTCTAGCCCTCAGTGCGTGTCTATAGCTTCTGCATATTGCTTTTCTGGTTTGACTTCTGGCTTGTATATTGACTGTATTTTCTGTGATTATCCCTAGGCATATGTTTATCTCGTGTACCGACCTCTGGCTTGTTATTACTACGATATCTCTCCTGTCCCTAATCTGTACTTCTATGTATTTTAGATTAGTACCTGGCCATTCTAAGGACCAGCCTCTCAGTTTAGGGTTCTTTCTTGCCTTTCTGGGTTTTGTCTGCATGTTGGGTGACTCTATATCCTTACATTACGTCAGGGCCATGGACCCTGCAGACATTGCCCAGCAGTTTGCTGCTTGCTGTTCCCATATAAGGGACGCTGATGACAAGATGTATCATTTAGCAATTTTGCTGGAAACGTTCTTGGAGAATACAGATTGCGTGCAGTCTCCCTCACCTGCTCCTATAACCCATTCTGACACTTCTATGGTTAAATCCACTGTTCCAGTGCAAATGTTGCCCTCTGTTACTTTCTGTGGTGAGGCTGCTGCATGCAGAGGATTTCTGAATCAAATTGATGTATGTTTTGAATTAAATCCTCATATGTGTATAACTGACAGAGCTAAAGTATGTTTTCTTTTTAACCATCTCAGAGACAAGGCCTTAGACTGGGCTACTGCATTATGGGAGTCTAACAATCCCATAATAAATAACTACGAGGAATTTGTTACCACCTTAAAGAGTGTGTTTAACCCTTCCAGAAAAACAAATTCTGCTAATAAACGGTTAATGAGGTTAAGTCAGGGAGACAGAACTGTATTGGAATATGCTGTTGAGTTTCAGACGCTTGCTGCCGAGGTTAATTGGGATAATGAAACTATGGTGTCCTGTTTTCTGGAGGGTTTGTCTGACTCGTTAACCCTTGCTATTATAGCAAGAGATCTTCCTGGGAATCTGAATGATCTAATTCCTTTCTGTATGGAGATGGAAGACCAAATCAGGGACCTATGTAAAACAAAAGCGCAACCTAATAGGTTAATACCGTGTGTGTCTCCAGAGTTTAACCCTGCTGCATCTGACAACCCTGTACCTCAACCAATGCAGTCTGGAGAGATTAAATCCTCAGAGGAGAGGGGACTGGTATCAGAGGTTATGACATTGTCTCCTTCTGTCTATAAAAAGCGTTGTTACTTTTCTATTATGATTGAGGTGGGTTCCTCCATTATTCAGGTAGATGCACTTCTTGATTCAGGGGCAGAGGACAATTTTATGGTCACCACTTTTGCATTTGTGTGGAAAAAACCCCACCTATAGCTATTCATGCTATAGATGGCAGACCCCTTTTCAACCCATATATTTCTAAGGAGACCAATGTCTGTAGGAGTTCTCCATAAAGAGACTGTGGTATGCCAACTCCTATCATCTCCTTCAAGTCCTGTTGTTTTGGGGTATCCTTGGCTACAAAAACACAATCCAGTCATAGACTGGAGAAGAAACACTGTTCTGTCATGGAGCAAGTCTTGTTTTGATTCATGCATGATTCCTGTCAAGTCTGTGCACACCATAAATGTACCCACTGCTGCTCCTTTATCTGTATTGGTTCCTATACAGTATGAGGAGGTCAGGGAGGTTTTCAACAAAGGAGGGGCTGAGACTTTACCTGAGCATAGACCCTATGATTGTGCTATTAATCTTCTTCCTGGCACTTTTCCTCCCAAGGGACGAGTGTATCCTCTGTCTCAACATGAGAACCTCATATTGGAGGAGTACATAAAGGATTCCCTTGCTAAGGGCTTCATAAGGAAATCCACATCTCCTGCTGGTGCTGGGTTCTTTTTGTCTCTAAGAAAGAAGGGGATTTAAGACCTTACATAGATTATAGGGGATTAAATAAAATAACTGTCAAAAATGCCTATCCCATTCCATTGATTGCTGAACTCTTTGACAGGTTAAAAGGTTCCCAGATCTTTTCTAAGCTTGACTTAAGAAGCGCGTATAACTTAGTGCGTATTAAAGATGGTGATGAATGGAAAACTGCTTTCAATACCAGATCTGG
The DNA here is from genome assembly GCA_009667805.1 of Leptobrachium leishanense. Taxonomy (NCBI): domain Eukaryota; kingdom Metazoa; phylum Chordata; class Amphibia; order Anura; family Megophryidae; genus Leptobrachium; species Leptobrachium leishanense. The sequence continues at coordinate 405,395,494 of CM019064.1, read as the reverse complement.
TCACTAGGAGTACCTTGTAATGCCCTTTGAGCTATGTAACGCTCCAGCTGTGTTCCAGGATTTTATAAATGATGTTTTGCGTGATTTCATACACGACTGTGTCATCGTGTATTTGGATGATATACTTATTTACTCACCTGATCTCGCTACTCACCACTTGCAGGTGAAAAAGGTTCTTCAGACGTTGTTGAACAATGGCCTTTACTGTAAATTGGAGAAGTGTCTCTTTGACCAACCTAAGTTAGCATTTCTGGGTTATGTCATTTCCGAAGAAGGATTTTCCATGGACCCGGCTAAACTTACTGCTGTTACTGACTGGCAATGTCCTATAGGGCTAAAAGCTATTCAGAGATTCATAGGGTTCGCCAACTATTACCGCAGATTTATACACAATTTCTCCACAATACTGGCACCCATTACCAATATGACCAAGAAGGGAGCTAATACCCGTATTTGGTCCCCTGAAGCCGTTAAAGCCTTTGAGACTCTTAAAGAGGCTTTTTCTACGGCCACTATACTAGTCCACCCTGATCCAAGGAAGCCTTTCATCCTAGCGGTTGATGCCTCTGAGACAGGAGTAGGAGCTGTTCTCTCCCAAAGAGAATCCCCTGACCAACCACTCAAGCCTTGTGGCTTCTTTTCCAAGAAATTATCTAGTGCTGAAAGGAACTATGATATCGGTAACCGAGAACTCCTGGCTATCATTTCTGCTTTGAAGGAGTGGAGACACCTACTTGAAGGAGCTCCTACTCCCACTATGATTTTGACTGACCAGAAAAACCTGACCTTTATTGCCGATGCCAAAAGACTGTCATCCCGTCAAGCCCGGTGGTCTATGTTTTTGAGTCACTTCAATTACATAATCACCTATAGGCCCGGTAACAGAAATGCTAAGGCAGATGCGCCTTCCAGGCAATTTGAGGTCACAGAACAGCAAGATAGACCAGTTGAGTCGATTGTTCTTCTGGAGAGAGTAGTGGCAGCTACTCATCTCACCCTTACTTCTACACTCCTTACTCGTATCCAAGCTATGCAAAGTACAGCTCCCCCTGAGACTCCTTCTGACAAGTTGTTTGTTCCTGATGCAGAAAGAAAGGAACTACTCTCATGATATCATGCCTCCAGGCCAGCCGGTCATCCTGGTATAAAAAGGACATTGTCAGCCCTTACACCGATGTACTGGTGGCCAGACATTGCCAAGGATGTGAGGGAATATGTACAGGCATGTGTGGTATGTGCACAATCCAAAGCCTCTACTCAATGTCCTGCAGGGCTAATGCAGCCACTAGCCATCCCTGACAAAACGTGGTCACATATTTCTATGGATTTCATAGTTGATTTGCCACCTTCTAAGGGGCATACAGTGATTTTGACCATTGTTGATCGCTTTACTAAAATGGTTCATCTGGTTCCTCTCAAGAAATTGCCAACATCTAAAGGTCTAGCCAACATATTTGCCAAAGAGGTATTCAGATTGCATGGTTTGCCTCATGAAATTGTCTCTGATCGAGGTCCCCAGTTCATTTCTAGATTTTGGCGAAATTTCTGTTCACAGTTGGGCATTAAAGTATAATTTTCTTCTGCTTATCACCCACAGTCCAATGGAGCTGCCGAACGTGCTAATCAGTCTAGTGAGAACTACATTCGTAGCTTCTCTTCTCAAGGGCAGGATGATAGGGTTTCTTTACTTCCTTGGGCTGAATTTGCTCTGAACAGTAATGTGAATGCTTCGTCTGGTCACTCCCCGTTTTTTGTTGCCCATGGTTTCTAGCCTAACTTTTTGCCATCCCCTAGTGCTGGCACTGGTCTTCCTGACTTGGACTCCTATGTTCAGTCTCTTCATAAAGTGTGGACTTTGGTACGTTCCAACCTCTGTCATGCTGCAGTCCAACAGAAGACCTATGCAGATAGGCATAGGCGGATGGGTCCTTCCTATGTTCCAGGCCAGAGAGTCTGGTTGTCTACCCGTAACATTAAGTTACGTGTGCCATCGATGAAATTTGCTCCGCGGTACATTGGTCCATTCAAGGTCCTAAGACGTATCAACGACGTCAGTTATGCGCTGGACCTACCTCGTACTCTCCGTATACCAAATACCTTTCACACCTCCTTGTTGAAGCCCCTTCTGTGCAATCGGTTCACCACTGTCATTCCTCGACCTCGTCCTGTACTGGTTCAGGGACAAGAAGAATTTGAGGTCCAGTCCATTGTTGATTTCCGTCATTCCCGTGGTGGTCTTCAATATTTGGTGCACTGGAGAGGGTATGGCCCGGAGGAACGCTCATGGGTTCCGATTTCTGATCTCCATGCCCCCATCTGGTCCGTGCCTTTCACTGCTCTCATCCCACTGCCCCGGGATCTCAGCGCCCGGAGGTCGCTCGTGGAGGGGGGGTACTGTCATGCCTGCTAGTGCTCCTGCAGTGCGGCCTTCCCAACAGAGAGTGCGCCAGTCTCTGAATCAGGCCACTTTGAATGCCTCACCTGGTCAGGGATCTAGGCCTTTAAATATCAGTCACTGACTGTGCTCTGAGCCCTGACGTGGTTATTTCTAGCCCTCAGTGCGTGTCTATAGCTTCTGCATATTGCTTTTCTGGTTTGACTTCTGGCTTGTATATTGACTGTATTTTCTGTGATTATCCCTAGGCATATGTTTATCTCGTGTACCGACCTCTGGCTTGTTATTACTACGATATCTCTCCTGTCCCTAATCTGTACTTCTATGTATTTTAGATTAGTACCTGGCCATTCTAAGGACCAGCCTCTCAGTTTAGGGTTCTTTCTTGCCTTTCTGGGTTTTGTCTGCATGCTGGGTGACTCTATATCCTTACATCACGTAAGTTTCCATTTCAGACACTTCAAAATTTCACTTTGCAAATTTTCATCATGCGTATATATATTGTCCAGGCCAGCTCACATCATGCGTATATATATTGTCCAGGCCAGCTCACATCATGCTCACAGTCACAGATGCGCCATCATCATAGGCGTGTGCAGCCTATTGCATTAGGGTGTGCACCTAAAAGCTCAAACACATGAAAAAAAAGATGTTATATATATATATATATGTATATATATATATACACTATATTGCCAAAAGTATTCGCTCGCCCATCCAAATAATCAGAATCCAGTGTTCCAATCACTTCCATGGCCACAGGTATAAAAAAATCAAGCACCTAGGCATGCAGACTGTTTTTACAAACATTTGTGAAAGAATGGATCGCTCTCAGGAGCTCAGTGAATTCCAGCGTGGAACGGTGATAGGATGCCACCTGTGCAACAAATCCAGTTGTGAAATTTCCTTGCTCCTAAATATTCCACAGTCAACTGTCAGCTGTATTATAAGAACATGTAAGCGTTTGGGAACGACAGCAACTCAGCCACGAAGTGGTAGGCCATGTAAACTGACGGAGCGGGGTCAGCGGATGCTGAGGCGCATAGTGCGAAGAGGTCGCTAACTTTCTGCATAGTCAGTCGCTGCACACCTCCAAACTTCATGTGGCTTTCAGATTAGCTCAAGAACAGGGTGCAGAGAGCTTCATGGAATGGGTTTCAGTGGCCGAGCAGCTGCATCCAAGCCATACATCACCAAGTGCAAAGCAAAGTGTCGGATGCAGTGGTGTAAAGCATGCCGTCACTGGACTCTAGAGCAGCAGAGACGCGTTCTCCGGAGTGACGAATCGTGCTTCTCTATCTGGCAATCTGATGGACGAGTCTGGGTTTGGCGGTCGCCAGGAGAACGGTACTTGTCTGACTGCATTGTGCCAAGTGTAAAGTTTGGTGGAGAGGGGATTATGGTGTGGGGTTGTTTTTCAGGAGCTGGGCTTGGCCTTTTAGTTCCAGTGAAAGGAACTCTGAATGCTTCAGCATACCAAGACATTTTGGACAATTCCATGCTCCCAACTTTGTGGGAACAGTTTGGAGCTGGCCCCTTCCTCTTCCAACATGACTGCGCACCAGTGCACATAGCAAGGTCCATAAAGACATGGATGACAGAGTCTGGTGTGGATGAACTTGACTGGTCTGCACAGAGTCCTGACCTCAACCCGATAGAACACCTTCAGGATGAATTAGAGCGGAGACTGAGAGCCAGGCCTTCTCGTCCAACATCAGTGTGTGACCTTACAAATGCGCTTCTGGAAGAATGGTAAAGATTCCCATAAACACACTCCTAAACCTTGTGGACAGCCTTCCCAGAAGAGTTGAAGCTGTTATAGCTGCAAAGGGTGGACCGACGTCATATTGAACCCTATGGATTAGGAATGGGATGTCACTTAAATTCATATGCGAGTCAAGGCAGGTGAGTGAATACTTTTGGCAATATAGTGTATATATATATACACACACACGCACCCTTATGCATACATACACACGCACACACTCACACATTCAGCCTAAATATATCATTGCAATCAGGGTAATTCAAAGAGAATCGAAAAGTCACCGCACGTTCGGTGACTTTTCGTTCTCTTCAATTCGGTTTGTTTTGACGATTCCCAGTTCGGCGATCCTGCGGTGTATTCAGCAAGCACCACGGGGTCCCCGAGTTGCAGGGCAAAGCTACCGCAAACCCACCGAAAACTAACCGCAAAACCCGGCGAATGCACGCCGAAAACTAGGGATGAGCTGTTCGGGTTCGGACGGTTCGGGGTTCGACCCGAACTTAGCCTGTTCGAGCAGATCGCGAACACCGAACATTTCCGGGTGTTCGCCGCATGTTCGACCACAATGGACCACAATGCATTTTCCCACTGGCCTGAAGCTCGTAATTGGCTACAGCCTTGCACCTGACCACAGGTCTGGTGCAAGACTGGTTGAACACTATGCCAATCACCGCTCAGAGTCCTGATTGGGCAAAATTTGCCCAAATCATGGGCTCACAGAGCTAAGTCCCGCAGCACACTATATAAGGTTTCCACGCAGCGCTTCTGCACGCATTTCAGAGGAGATTTCAAAGGAGATAGTGTTGTTACTGCCGGTCTGCCACGCTACTGGGGGGGTCTGGGGAGGTCTCATTTCGACCAAATATCAGGGAATTTAGGTGATGTGTGTCTTGTCACTGTGCCAGCAAGTTTTTTTGGGGTTTACAACTTTATTTAAAACATTTGTGAATTAAGGTGATTTTCTGGGTCTTGTCACTGTGCCAGCAAATCTTTTTGGGTCTCATTTATACCAAATAACAGGGAATTTATGTGATGTGTGTCTTGTCACTGAGCCAGCAAGTTTTTTTTGGGGCTCACTAATTTCTTTAAAACACTTGTGAGTTAAGGTGATCTGTGTCTCGTCACACAAACAGTACCACGCTGTATTTTGGGGCTCACTAATTTCTTCAAAACACTTGTGAATTGAGGTGATCTTCTGTGTCTCGTCACACAGCCAGCAAGTTTTTTTGGGGCTCACTAATTTCTTTAACACTTGTGAATTAAGGTGATCTGTGTCTCGTCATACAAACAGTACCACGCTGTATTTTGGGGCTCACTAATCTCTTTAAAACACTTGGGAATTAAGGTGATCTGTGTCTCGTCATACAAACAGTACCACGCTGTATTTTGGGGCTCACTAATTTCTTCAAAACACTTGTGAATTAAGTTGATCTGTGTCTCGTCACACAAACGGTACCACGCTGTATTTTGGGGCTCACTAATTTCTTTAAAACACTTGTGAGTTAAGGTGATCTGTGTCTCGTCACACAGCCAGCAAGTTTTTTTGGGGCTCACTAATTTCTTCAAAACACTTGTGAATTAAGGTGATCTGTCTCTTGTCACTGGCTGCCAGCTATCAGTGTGTCTCACTGAGTTATACCAGAGTTATTTAAATCTTTATACCAGAGTTGAATCAGAGTTCTGCATATATTAATCTATATATCACTCACCATGTCTGAAAGAACAAAAAGGACAGGCAGACGCTCCCAGCCACAGATAAGAGGGCAAGCAGCCCCTGTGTCGGGAGGCTGTGTCTCTGGTCGTGGTGGACGTGGTGCATCCTCTGCAGGGGCACGCTTGTCCTTTCTAACTGGTGCTGGCCGTCTTAAGCAGCAGCAACATACAGAGGACTTGGTGGATTGGCTAACCAGGCCATCCTCATCCTCCGAGTCCTCTGCCAGCCAGGCTTCTAGTGCTTTACACTCCACCTCAGCTGCCAAAGCATCTAATGCAGCCTCCATGTCCACAGCTACTCCTGCCGTAGCCTCGCTATCACACACGGAGGAGTCAGCTGAATTGTTTGACTACAATGAGAGTGACATGCTGCTTGAGGATGCGCAGCAAGTACAGTGTTCTGATTCAATCTCTGTGGTTGAGCAAGGGAGTATAATCAACCTAGAGGAAGGGGGTGCTAGTGATGACACACAAATAACTGGCACTAATGTTGCCCCAGAAGCTGCAGCATAATGCCAAGTTGGCTCCAGTGACGAGGAGATGGGGGGTGAAGATGACATTGATGATGATGAGGTCACTGACTCCACCTGGGTGCCAGATCGAACTGAGGAATCAAGTGAGGAGGAGGGGGAGGAGGAGGAGGCACAGCAAACACGAGGCACAACATCCTCTGTGACCAACCGTAGCACTAGCCAGTCCAAGGCATCACATGTCAGAGCTGCTCCGGTGCAGAGCGCTGTTGTCTCAAAGAACACATCCAGGAACTCTGCTGTCTGGGAGTTCTTTAAGAAATGTGCAGCAGACCCCACCGTTGCTATTTGTAAATTAGGGATGAGCCGAACACTCCCCGAGTTCGGTTCGAGCCCGAACCCGAACTTCCCATTTGTTCGGGACCGAACCCGAACCCGAACCCCCATGCAAGTCAATGGGGCTGAAAATTCGGTTTTTTAGAGTGCCCTCCAAAGGGCATATATGTTACATATTTGCCATAAAAGGTGTATGGGGGTCCGGGTAGTGCACTGGGGGTCAGGAAACAAGGACAAAACGTTTTAAAAAAAACGTTTTTAAAAGGGACAGTGAGTTTTCCATGAAATAAGGGTTAAAAATAAAAACGAAAAATTCCTTCAAATATCGCGCCTAGGAGGTCCCCATAACCTGCCCGTGAAGTGGCGGATTTCTAGGATGTATAGAAACACTTAAAAACAAATAAATGACGTTTCATATGACGGTAAATGCTTTTCCTTTAATCTATCCATAAACAACTGCTTGGGGCGGCAGCCTGTATGAAAAGACATTTTAGGACGCGCAGAAAAAGTTTAGTGGTTTTTTGGGCTAAATTATTGTGAAACTTATGCAGGCTTTGGATGAAAGTAACAATAGGTGCTTTAAAATTGGGCTTTTATCGTCGGCAACAGTGCCGTCACACCATAACCCCTCTGAGGATATGAATCTGATACAGGTGTCAATGGCAGTGCACCCAGATATTGTGCCTTTAGTGCCAGGCATGCAAGTACTATCATACAGTAACCCCTCTGTGGTATTGTGGAAGAGTGCAGGGGTGGACCATGCGGTCCTATATTGAAAAGTTTGTTTTTTTATCTGTTAATGGGCATCAGTGCACCCAGATATTGTGCCTTTGGTGCCAGGCCAGCAAGTATCATCATACAGTAACCCCTCTGTGGTATTGTGGAAGAGTGCAGGGGTGGACCATGTGGTCCTATATTGAATTTTTTTTTTTTTTTAATGGGCGTCAATGCAGCCAGATATTGTGCCTTTCATGGCAGCAAGTGCCTTCACACCATAACCCTTTTGTGGTATTGTGGAAGAGTTCAGTGCTGGAGGTTTTGTGAATGCAGAAGAGGACATCCCCTATCTATTCCATTACTTCAGCATCAGGGGATTGATAGCTGCTGATCCAGGACTGATTCATTTTTATAAATGTCAGCCGGTCTACAGAGTCGGTGGACAGACGCACTCTTTTGTCTGTGACAAAACCTCCAGCGGCACTGAACGTCCTTTCGGAAAGCACACTAGATGAAGGGCAACCTAGTAGCTGCATAGCATATTGGCTAAGTTCTGGCCAGTGATCCAATCTCAACACCCAGTAAGCCAGTGGATCATCTGCTGGAAAGGTATCCTGGTCTGCCCTTGCCCCTAGGTAGTCCTGCACCATATGGTGAAGACGCTGGCAATGGGTGCCTACATTTGACGTCCCTGGGCGTCGAGGACTAAAAAAATAAAAAAATGCATCAGTTAAGCGGCCCTGGCCTTCACCACTATTCCTCTGATCATCCGCAGCCTCAGAAGCATGTGTGTCAGCACTTGGTAATCTACCAGTGCCTGGAAAGATGTTACACAAGTGTCGCTTTAGAGCGTCCTCAAGTTTTGTCATCCTGTGCTCCCTCTGTGCGGGCAGGATGAGCTCTGCAACTTTCCCCTTGTATCGTGGATCAAGAAGGGTTGCCAACCAGTAATGATCCCTCTCCTTGATAGCATGAATCCTGGGGTCCTTTAGCAGGCTTTGCATCATTAGGGAGCCCATGCAGCGTAGGTTGGAGGTGGCATTAGCTGCCGAGTCTTCCTGGTCAATGAGGATGACCCCTCATACCTTTCCAGCAGATGATCCACTGGCTTACTGGGTGTTGAGATTGGATCACTGGCCAGAACTTAGCCAATATGCTATGCAGCTACTAGGTTGCCCTTCATCTAGTGTGCTTTCCGAAAGGACGTTCAGTGCCGCTGGAGGTTTTGTCACAGACAAAAGAGTGCGTCTGTCCACCGACTCTGTAGACCGGCTGACATTTATAAAAATGAATCAGTCCTGGATCAGCAGCTATCAATCCCCTGATGCTGAAGTAATGGAATAGATAGGGGATGTCCTCTTCTGCATTCACAAAACCTCCAGCACTGAACTCTTCCACAATACCACAAAAGGGTTACGGCACTTGCTGCAATGAAAGGCACAATATTTGGCTGCACTGACGCCTGTGCCAGATTTATATCATTTTATTTTTTTGAACCTCAGGGTCCAACCCTGCACTCTTCCACAATACCACAGAGGGGTTACTGTATGATGATACTTGCTGACCTGGCATAAAAGGCACAATATCTGGGAGCACTGACGCCCATTAACAGATAAAATAAAACACTTTTCAATATAGGACCACATGGTCCACCCCTGCACTCTTACACAATACCACAGAGGGGTTAGGCTAGGGTCAGATGAGCGCATTTTATACGGACTGTGCGTCCGTGCAGTACAGACGTACTTACTGACTGTGACGACAAGGTAGTGGCCAGTGCCACACAGTCCGTTTTTTTCACTGATGTAGCAGGGAAAATAAATTACAATGAAAGAACATTCTGTCCGTCAAAAATGCTGGACGTATAAATGCAGTCCGTCTGACCTTGTTGCATCACTCACACACAAAGCTATGCGGACGTTGTGGACGTGGCGCACTCTGCACATCCGTTCTAGCAGTATTATGTTCTTGCCTAACCTGCATCCGTTTGCAGCGTCCGTCAGCCCCCTCACCTCTGTGCGGACGTACTTCGTGTGTGGGGCTCCATTTAACACAATTGTATGCTATCACGGACGTACTTATGTGCGGGCAACACGGACGTTAACACTGCGTTCATCTGACCCCAGCCTTACTGTATGATGATACTTGCTGGCCTGGTAGTCTTGCACTTTATGTCCAATTTGCTTTATTTCCTCCCTTTTTTTTGTTTTGTTCCAATACACACAAATGGAATAAACATGTGTATAGCAAAACATGTGTTACTGCAATACTTTTCTGTGAGAAATACTTGATTTTCTGGAAAAATGTCTGGGGTGCCAACTATTTCGGCCATGACTGTACTTATGTGCGGGCAACACGGACGTTAACACTGCGTTCGTCTGACCCCAGCCTTACTGTATGATGATACTTGCTGCCCTGGCAGTCTTGCACCAAAGGCAGAATATCTGGGTGCACTGACGCCTTAACCAGATGCATATCTTTTTAATATAGGACCGCAAGGTCCACCCCTGCACTCTTCCACAATACTACAGAGGGGTTACTGTATGATGATACTTGATGGCCTGGCATTAAAGGCACAATATCTGGGTGCACTGACGCCCATTAACAGATAAAAAAAATAATTTTCAATACAGGACCAACCACATGGTCCACCCCGAACTCTTCCACAATAGTACAGAGGGGTTACTGTATGATGATACATGATGGCCTGGCATTAAAGGCACAATATCTGGGTGCACTGACGCCCATTACCAGATCAAAAACTTTTCAATATAGAACCACATGGTCCACCCCTGCACTCTTCCACCATACCACAGAGGGGTTACTGTATGATGATACTTGCTGGCCTGGCAGTCTTGCACCAAAGGCTTGCACCAAAGTCTTGCACTGATGCCCATTCCCAGATTCATATCTTTTTAATATAGGACCGCATGGTCCACCCCTGCACTCTTCCACAATACCACAGAGGGGTTACTGTATGATAGTACTTGCATGCCTGGCACTAAAGGCACAATATCTGGGTGCACTGCCATTGACGCCTGTATCAGATTCATATCCTCAGAGGGGTTACGGTGTGACTGCACTGTTGCCGACGCTAAAAGCCCAATTTTAAAGCACCTATTGTTACTTTCATCCAAAGCCTGCATAAGTTTCACAATAAGTTAGCCAAAAAAAAACTAAACTTTTTCTGCGCGTCCTAAAATGTCTTTTCATACAGGCTGCCGCCCCAAGCAGTTGTTTATGGATAGATTAAAGGAAAAGCATTTACCGTCATATGAAACGTCATTTTTTTGTTTTTAAGTGTTTCTATACATCCTAGAAATCCGCCACTTCACGGGCAGGTCATGGGGACCTCCTAGGCACAATATTTGAAGGAATTTTTAGTTTTTATTTTTAACCCTTATTTCATGGAAAACTCACTGTCCCTTTTAAAAACGTTTATTTTAAAACTTTTTGTCCTTGTTTCCTGTCCCCCAGTGCACTACCCGGACCCCCATACACCTTTTATGGCAAATATGTAGCATATATGCCCTCTTGGAGGGCACTCTAAAAAACTGAATTTTCAGCTCCATTGACTTGCATGGGGGTTCGGGTTCGGTCCCGAACAAATGGGAAGTTCGGGTTCGGGCTCGAACCGAACTCGGGGAATGTTCGGCTCATCCCTACCAAAAACCCGCAAAAACATCTAGATTAACCCGTCGGAAAAAGCCGAGCAGGAGACGATCACACGCAGCGAAGCCGCAGGAAAAAGCCGACACCGCAGACGAATGGAGTGAATAAATTAGCAAAACAGTTTGCTTGAATGTTTTAAAAGTGAAACGCTGTTTGCAAAGAAACTACTGAGCGAAAATGTCTGAAATTTACATGTGAGGTCCAGGGAATGATAATAAAAAAGGCCGTTACAGAAAAAATAAGTAAAAAAAAAAATCCAGGAACATGCTTAAAATATTCTAAAAAAATCCATAAATAAACAGACTTTTTACTGCAGAATTTTATAATCAACGGTTTAACATTGAAGCCTATGGGATTCACCTGAATAAACTTGCCAAATTAAACCACCGAACAGCAGGGCATTTCGGGAACCTTTCACTGCTGGTTTGTGTTCTCTGAATAGCCGAAGCATTGCTTTTTTATGGGGATTTCACTGCCCTCGAACAGGCACCGAACAGACACCGTATGTGCAGGCAATTCGCCAGGATTTGGTGAATTGCCTGCTCTCTGGATAGCCGAATGGCTAGGAAAGGTAACCGAATGCTGATTTTCAGCGTTCGGTTACCTTTCTCCAGCCATTTGGATCTCTTTGGATAACCCTGTATGTTTATAATTCAGAGGTGCAGCAACCTTGGCCATCCAGTTGTTTTTGAAATACATTTCCCATGAGTCTCAACTAACCCAATTAGTGGCTGAGTATTGTGGCCAATTGTGTTTTATGACTATCAGGGTTATTCAGAGAGGTGAAACTCTAGTGACTGGATAAGTGAAAATTCTAGGTTAAAATAGCCAAACAAGAAAAATTCTCCCATTTATCTCACTTTCCAAATCGGCTATTTGGTCCAGATTGTTCTCTTTTCCTGCAATTCTCCTGGTTTTCACCTTTCTCTGAACAACCCTGAGAGAGAGGTGAAAGCCAGGAGAACTGGCAGGAGAAGATAACAATCTAGACCAAATAGCCGATTTGGAAAGTGAGATAAATGGGAGAATTTTTATGGTTTGGCTATTTTGACCTAGAATTTTCACTTCTCCAGTCATTCTCCTGAGTTTCACCTCTCTCTGGTTTGGCAACATGACCAGATATAAAGTAAAAAAAATAAAAAATAAAATAAAAAGATTTTTTTTGTGTTATTTTTATTAATGCAGCAATATTGTTCACATTGCAATTATAATGTGAACGATGATACACTAATGATTTTTTTCTATGGGGTGCGTTTGCTATAAATCACGTAATTCCCCCACAGAATGTAACAAGTCCCGATTTCTAATTTTTGTACAAGCACACCCCATAGAAAACATAACCGCAAACGCTCATGTGCTAAAATGTGAAAAAAACAACACTTTACACACTGCAGATGATTAAAAATTAAATTTTTATTGCATTTTTTCATAATATACAGCCAGGACAGGACGTATACATATAAAAATTATATATTATAAATCTGCGGAGTCTGCCGGAAAGAACGATATCTAACAAGTCGGTCATTTAACAAAATGTGGCTTCAAAATCGCGTTTAAACAGGATGAGCGAAAGCGGTAAAAATGAGCTGAGCACACAGCGGTGAAATACAGCATATTAGAAGTTTTTTTAGGAGGGAAATTAACACTTCTCAAAGCAGACACCACCCCACCCCCTCACCCTCAGTATAGTCTACAATGTATCAAATTGATTAGACCAGACTAAAACATCTGTTGTTGTTATGACGTTTGAAAACCACAGGTCATTTAGAGCAGTGGTCCCCAACCAGGCCCTCAGGCCCACTAACAGGCCAGGTTTGCCAGATATCTGAAGCACAGCACAGGTGTTATGATTTGCTGCTCAGTGATTGCAGGATTCAGTCTGATTTTCCCCATGGTGATCTGCAAAATCTGGCCTGTTAGTGGGCCCTGAGGACCAGGGTTGGGGACCACTGATTTAGAGTTGAGAATCTGTGCACGTACACATTAGTTTTTAATTCAATATCTAATAAACCGTTGCTTATAATTTTATGCAGTAAAGAGTCTCTTTATTTCTAGATTTTTTTAGTATTTTTTTAAGCATTTTCAATACTTTTTTAAAAAAAAAAATTCCGAACTCGAACCGAACACACCCAAAAAGTTCGAAGTTCGCAAACTTTCGAACACCCAAAGTTTGGGTCGAACTCCGAACCGAACAGCTCATCCCTACACATAATGTAACAATGCTGCAGATGGATCGGTGGACCCTGTTGCTGAGGAACTTACCACACATTGAGTAGCTTTTATCTGGAATGAAGAGCATTCTGGATTTCGGACTCTTCTGGATTACAGAATCTGGGAGAATCTGATGTTTCAGAGGAAGGAGATCATGGCGGGAGGGTCGCAATCCTCTTGCTGATGGCAGTGCTGTGCTCTCCAGCATTTCTTTGTGGACATGCCACCAGGGTGACTCCAGGCAGCATGGTATGCACTAGGGTTTCTCAGAGGCTCCCAACATGTGCTGTGGTCTGCTGCAGCGCTCCTGAGCAGAGTTCCTGAGTAGCAACAACCGCCTGGAGTGCCCCTAGTCCAGAATAAGTAAAATTCCAGTTTTCAGAATTCTGGAAAATTGTAACGATAGATGGGCAGATTGTGCGCTCTTACTTAAAGGGACACACTAGTCATTTAAGAACCTTACCTGTATCAATTCAGCATGTTAAAAGAAGAACTTTCCTAATTTCCATCCATTATTTATTTCCAACCTATCTCAAGTAGGGATGAGCTGTTCGGTTCGATCAGTTCGGAGTTCGATTCGAACATTGGCAGTTCGAAAGTTTGCGAACTTCGAACTTTTTGGGATGTTCGCCAAAAGTTAGATTTTTTTTTTTTAAAAGTATAAAAAATGCTTAAAAAAATACTAAAAAAAATCTAGAAATAAAGAGACTCTTTACTGCAGAATATTTTATAAGCAACAGTTTATTAGATATTGAATTAAAACGGGAATATTTTTAACATTGAAGCCTATGGGATAAAACATTCTTGTTACTAAAACATCAGGCAGACACGGCCCTCTAATCAGGCACTGTAGAGGGCAGCCTGCAGAGGCCTCCCAAGGATCCCCTTGAGGAGCATTGAGGAGCAAGCAGCATGCAGCCGCCGGATGACAGAGCTGCGACTGTGCGGGCTAGCTGCCCAGGTGCATGTGGCAGAGACAGGCAGCGCAGGGAGGGAGCCACTGCACCTGCAGCCACGGCAGACCCCCCAGCCTCCACCAAGATCCAGGAAGCCCCCACTGACCACCAGGCTAAGGTAAGGCGACACATTTCTAAAAAAAATTAAATCCGAGGACATTTTTAAATGTCCCCGGGAACATAAAAATTAAAACCTTTTTTTTTTTTCTTTACCTGGCTGAATGTATTTAATTATATATATTAGATACATTCAGCCAGGTAGAGGGGGGTGGCATGTGGGCTGCGCGGGGTCTCAGGCAGTGTTTTTTTGGGTGTATATTATTAGCAAATTATATGGGGAAGGTAACGGCAGGTATGATATATAGATATATATATAGATATAGATATATATATATAGATATAGATATATATATAGATAAGATTGGATATATATATTTATAAGAATATAGATATATATATCCAGACTTGTATTACACACACATTTTGGCAACTAATTGTCCCCCCCATTTGGCTAATCCCTACAGAAGAAATGTTGAACCCGACAGAGCAGAGAATATATATATTATTCTCTGCTCTGTGGGGTTCAACATTTCTTCTGGAGGGATCAGCCAAATGGGTGGGCACATTTAGTTGAGATTGTCCACATGCCACCTCCCCATGTGCGCATGTGTATATATGGTCTGAGATCTGTGGGTGGGTGTATATATATATATCTGCGTGTTGCTATATACGTACAGTTGTGTTCAAAATTATTCAACCCCCACTGAAATTGAGTGTTTTGGCCAGTTTGACATTGATTTTGATCATTCAGTCATCTTGCTTACAATTAAATCAAAGAGGCACGTGTAGGTCAGACAAATATAACATAACATTTATAATGAAATAACCACAAATGTCTTTTCTGTGCTCACATCATTATCAGTTTTATTCAACCCCAAGTGACATTCAATCTTAGTACTTAGTAAAACATCCTTTTACAGTTATAACAGCTTTTAAACGTGAAGCATAGCTTGACACAAGTGTCTTGCAGCGATCTACGGGTATCTTCGCCCATTCGTCATGGGCAAAAGCCTCCAGTTCAGTCACATTCTTAGGCTTGCGCACTGCAACTGCTTTCTTTAAGTTCCACCAGAGGTTCTCAATCGGATTTAAGTCAGGTGACTGCGATGGCCACTCCAAAATTTTCCAGCCTTTAATCTGCAACCATGCTCTAGTGGACCTGGAGGTATGCTTGGGATCATTGTCCTGTTGAAAGGTCCAACGTCTCCCAAGCCTCAGGTTTATGACGGACTGCATCACATTGTCATCCAATATCTCCTGGTACTGAAGAGAATTCATGGTACCTTGCACACGCTGAAGCTTCCCTGTACCTGCAGAAGCAAAACAGCCCCAAAGCATGATTGACCCCCCGCCATGCTTCCCAGTAGGCAAGGTGTTCTTTTCTTCACAGGCCTTGTTCTTCCTCCTCCAAACATAGCGTTGATCCATGGGCCCAAACAGTTCTAATTTTGTTTCATCAGTCCACAGAACACTATCCCAAAACTTCTGTGGTTTGTCCACATGACTTTTGGCATACTGCAGTCGACTCTTCTTATTCTTTGGAGACAGCAAGGGGGTGCGCCTGGGAGTTCTGGCATGGAGGCCTTCATTACGCAGTGTGCGCCGTATTGTCTGAGCTGAAACGTCAGTACCCACATCTGACAAATCCTTTCTCAGTTCCTCAGCAGTCACACGGGGACTTTTCTCCACTCTACGCTTCAGGTAGTGCACAGCAGTCGAAGTCAGCATCTTCTTTCTGCCACACCCAGGTAGTGTTTCAACAGTGCCCTTTGCCTTGAATTTGCGAATGATGCTTCCTATGGTCTCTCTTGGTATGTTTAACATCTTTGCAATCTTCTTATAACCATTGCCCTTCCTGTGAAGAGTAATCACCTCTTCTCTTGTCTTCCTGGACCATTCTCTTGACTTCACCATGTTTGTAACCACACCAGTAAATGTCTAGAAGGAGCTGAGTATCACAGTCATTTTAAAGCTGCCTAATTGGTGCTTATTATGCTTTATTGCTGCTCCGTGACATCCACAGGTGTTTTCAATACCTGATTGAAAACACTTGAATGAACCTCTGTTCTTCAGAGTGGTAGTCTTTAAGGGGTTGAATAATTGTGTCAATGAAGAATTCACAAAAGAAACATTTACTACTGTATTACAAAACCAATTGATGTCATTTTAGTTGCATATGGTTCTTTAAAAAGTCCTTATAGGATTTCATTCTGAATACAATTACAAATGTACACTAAATTCCCTAAAACCCTTTACAGCATTGGGGGTTGAATAATTTTGAACACAACTGTATATATAGGTCTGCGTGTTGATATAAAATTTTAGTTTCGCTCGTTTCATTCGTAATTCGACAATTTTCATGGATCATTTCGGACGATTTCTGTTTTTAGTTCGTTTCGTATCGACTTTTTTTGTGATTTTGGACATTTTCGTGTATTCGGTGTGGGAAATGTTTTGCCCCATAGACTTCAATGTTAAAAATATTCCCATTTTAATTCAATATCTAATAAACCGTTTATTATTATATTTCTGTAGTAAATAGTCTCTTTATTTCTAGATTTTTTTAGGATATTTTAAGCATTTTTTTAAAAAAAAAATTCTGAGCCACAGGGTTTGGGAAATGTTTTGCCCCATAGACTTCAATGTTAAAAATATTCCCGTTTTAATTCAATATCTAATAAACCGTTTATTATTATATTCTGTAGTAAAGAGTCTCTTTATTTCTAGATTGTTTTAAACCTCACAGTAATGTGCGCCGTGTATTATGAGCATTCAGTATTATATGGGAGTACTGCTTTATGAGTAAGTAGTTAAAAAAATAAAAATAAACGTAAAACTCGGTGGGGGGGTGACACCATTAGTTACCGCACCGGGTGACACCAACCCTAGTGACACCACTGACGGTGTGTAGGCACTTGCTGCCACCAAAGGCAAAATATTTGGGTGCACTGCCACTGACGCCTGTACCAGATTCATATAATTTTAATATTGGATCGCAGGGTCCAACCCTACACTCCTCCACAACAATACCACAGAGGGGTTACGGTGTGACGGCACTGTTGCCGACACTAAAGGCCCAATTTTAAAGCACCTATTGTTACTTTCATCCAAAGCCTGCATAAGTTTCACCATAATTTAGCCCAAAAAAATCACTAAACTTGTTCTGCGTGTCCTAAAATGTCTCCTCTTTTCATACAGACTACCGCCCCAAGCAGTTGTTTATGAATAGATTAAAGGAAAACCGTTTACTGTCGTTTGAAATGTATTTTTTTTGTTTTTAAATGTTTCTATACATCCTACAAATCCGCCACTTCACGGGCAGGTTATGGGGACCTCCTAGGCATGATATTTGAAGGAATTTTTCATTTTTATTTTTAACCCTTATTTTATGGAAAACTCACTGTTCCTTTAAAAACGTTTTTTTTTAAACTTTTTGTCCTTGTTTCCTGTCCCCCAGGGCACTACCTGGACCCATTGACTTGCATTGAGTTCGGTTCGAGTTCGAACTTTTGAAATTGTTCGAGTTCGAATGCGAACCGAACACGGGGGTGTTCGTCTCATCCCTAATCTCAAGTTCTTCCTATTTGATAGATGATTCCTTGGACTTCTCCCTCCTTACCTATACATATGCTGGGCATAGATCGCCTTGAACACTTTCATAACCACAATCAACCTCCAACCCATACTATTTGTAACCCTGAGCCCTCTTAATTAATAACACCTGTGTACTCAAAAGTATTACAGCATTTATTTATTTATAAAGTGTTTTACCGGGAGGGATACATGGAGACTTCTCTCGTTTTGAAGTATGTCCTGGGTTCAAGAACATTGAAATGTTAGTCGTTACAGAAATACAAAGTGATAGAATGTAAACCACAAATACACAGATTAACACAGAAAATAAATATGTAGGAAATATAGTCACTATGCTACAGGTTTACAGGTGCATTCTGTATTGAGGTATGGTAATAGATATCTCCTAAGTGACTTTAGACTGGGGGAAGATTTGATGGTGTCTGGGAGGTTATTCCATATTTGCGGTGCTCTGTAGGAAAATGAGGATTGAGCCACTTTCTTTTTGTATTGTGGTATTGCAAGTAAGGTGCAGGTCCTGATCGAAGGTTATAGGATGAGGGAACTGCTAGGAGAAGCAGCCTATTCAGGTAGGGTGGTAGCTTCCCAGAAAAGCTCTTAAACACCAGGTTGGAAAGGTGAAGGGTGCGTCTAGATTCCAGCAACGGCCAGTTTAGCTCTTTTAAAACGTCACAATGGTGGGTCATGTAGTTATATTGTAGCACAAAGCTACTCTCAGGGTTATTCAAAGAGAATCGAAAAGCCACCGCACGTTAGGTGACTTTTCATTCTCTTCAATTCGGTTTGATTTGGCGATCCCATTTTGGCAACCCTGCAATGTATTCAGCAAGCACCACAGGGTCCCTGAATTGCATGGAAAGGTCACCGCAAACTCGCCAAAAACTCACCGCAAAACGAGGCCGAACGCATGCTGAAAACCTGCAAAAACATCTGGATTAACCTGCCGAAAACGCCAGAAAAACCCGAGCAGGAGCCGATCACACACAGCGCAGCTGCCGGAAAAAGCCGACACCGCAGATGAACGCAGTGAAGAAATTAAAAAAACAGTTTGCTTGAATGTTTGAAAAGTGAAACGCTGTTTGCAAATAAACTACTTAGCAAAAATGTCTGAAATTTACATATGAGGTCCAATGAATGATAATAAAAAGGGCTGTTACAGAACAAATAAGTAAAGTTAAAAACAAAATGTAAAAAAATCGGATTTTTTTTAAAAAAAAATCCCGAAAAATGCTTAAAATATCCTAAAAAAATCTATAACTAAAGAGACTTTTTACTGCAGAATATTATAATCAACGGTTTATTAGATATTGTATTAAAACGGGAATATTTTTAACATTGAAGCCTATGGGATTCGCCTGAATAAACCTGCCGAATAAACCACCGAATGGCAGGGCATTTCGGGAACCTTTCACTGCTGGTTTCTGTTCTCTGAATAGCCGAAGCATTGCTTCTCTATGGGGATTTCACTGCCCTCGAACAGGCACCGAACAGGCACCGTATGTGCAGGCAATTCGCCAGGATTTGGCGAATTGCCTGCTCTCTGGATAGCCGAATGGCGAAGAAAGGTAACTGAACGCTGATTTTCAGCGTTCGGTTCCCTTTCGGGAGCCATTCGGATCTCTTTGAATAAACCTGTTTGTAATGACACAACATTATTGCCACAGCAATATTATAAAGTTGATTTTGTGTGTGGTGACTTTATAGTGTTGGTGTTACTCTTTTGATATTTGCGAAGTGACCCCCCCCCCCGTTCATTCCATTCCTCCGTACATGTTGATTACTGTTATTTTTTTTTTTCTTCTTCATACGGGACGCTCTAAATCTTTTGTAAGAGCTTTTCAAAACCTAAATGTGCCGTTGCATATCTCCCTATCAATTTCCCAGTTCTCTTGTTTTCCTCAGCAGGGCATAATAAACAAGATGTATTTGTTTTGCGGAATTGAAGGATCTCTGTAATAGTTGGATTATTTGCATTTCTTTACTGTAGCGTCGCGTGAAAGCCATTGTTAAATTCAAACTGGAGCAGAGACTGGAAATGAAATGTGCTAAATGAAGGGCATGATCCAGATTAATGACACCCTGGTGTGAGCCTTGCAGTATTCAGACAGAGTTTAAAAGAGGGTCGGTGTCTCCATCGAGTTGGAACGAGTAAATTACACTGGGAATTAAAAGTAAATATAACTAGAATAGGGGATGGCTTTAATAACCAGAACAATGTTTACTAATCGAGATTCTGATAGAATGTTTCAATTTCCCCAAGTTAATGTGAAATTACCAGTGGAAAACAGTTCATTTTTGGGATTCAATTGCTGCCAAGTGTAACATTTATTTATTTATAAAGGATTTTACCAGGAAGGTTACATTGAGATTTCTCTCATTTTCAAGTATGTCCTGGGTTCAAGAACATGGTTACAGAAATACAAAGTAGTAAAATGCAAGAAATTAACACAAAACAAATATAGATATTAACAGAAAATAAATATGTAGGAAATAGTCACTATGTTACATGTTTACAGGTGCATTCTGTATATAGTCATTATGTTACATGTTTACAGGAGCATTCCATATTGAGGTATGTTAATAGGGAGCTCTCAAGGGACTTTAGACTGGGGGAAGATTTGATGGCGTCTGGGAGGTTATTCCATAATTGTGGTGCTCTGTAGGAAAATGAGGATCGAGCCACTGTCTTTTTGTATTGTGGTATTGCAAGTAAGGTGCTGGTCCTGGATCGGAGGTTATAGGATGAGGGAACTGCTAGGGGAAGCAGCCTATTCAGGTAGGGTGGTAGCTTCCCAGAAAAGCTCTTAAACACCAGGTTGGAAAGGTGATTTATCATGTACTTCTCATGTTTGTGCTCCCCCATTGTAAAGCGCTACGGAATATGCTGAAGCTGAGACTACTGGCTCCTATCTACTGCCAAAGAGTGTGATCGGGGTTGGTTTACACATATATGGCTGCGCTATGTTCTCCATATCTTTTTGGCGGATTCCTACTATATGGTGCAGATGATATCAAATTGAAGGATTAAATATCTACTTACTTGAAACGTGATATTACGAACTGAGCTGCTTATCTTAAAGGGCTCACCTTCGCGTGAGTTCATGAGGTGGACCAACTTCTTTTTTCGTAATAATATTTTCATTTTGCAGCCGCACTATTAGTGTTATTCAAAGAAGAATCGAAGTCACCACACGTTCGGTGACTTTTCGTTCTCTTCAATTCGGTTCGTTTTGGCGATCCCATTTTGGCGGCCCTGCAGTGTATTCAGCAAGCACCACAGGGCCATTGAAGTGCAGGGAAAAGCAGCCGAAAACCTGCCGAAAACTCACCGCAAAAACTCGGCGAATGAATGCCGAAACCGGCAAAAACATCTGGATTAACCCGCCGAAAACATTGGAAAAACCCAAGCAGGAGCTGATCATACGCAGCACAGCCTCTGGAAAGAGCCAAGACCGCAGACCTGTGCAGTGAATAAATTAGGAAAAAAGTTTGCTTGAATGTTTGAAAAGTGAAACGCTGTTTGCAAAGAAACTACTGAGCGAAAATGTCTGGAATTGACATATGAGGTCCAGGGAATGATAATAAAGAGGGCTGTTACAGAAAAAATAAGTAAACTTAAAAAAATCTTAATTTTTTTAAAAAAAAAATCCAGAAAAATGCTTAAAATATCCTAAAAAAATCTATAAATAAAGAGACTCTTTACTGCAGAATTTTATAATGAACAGTTTATTAGATATTGAATTAAAATGGGAATATTAATAACATTGAAGCCTATGGGATTCGCCTGAATAAACCTGCCGAATTAAACCACCGAATGGCAGGGCATTTCGGGAACCTTTCACTGCTGGTTTGTGTTCTCTGAATAGCCGAAGTGGTGCTTTTTTATGGAGATTTCACTGCACTCGAACAGGCACCGAACAGGCACCGAATGTGCAGGCAATTCGCCAGCATTTGGCGAATTGCCTGCTCTCTGGATAGCCAAATGGCCAAGAAAGGTAACCGTAAAGCATTCGTTTACCTTTCTCTAGCCATTTGGATCTCTTTGAATTACCCTGTATATCTCTTTTGCGTTAGAGGTAACATGAATACGGTATGGAGAGGGACTTGGAATGCCGATGCTGTTTACATGGCTGGATAAGTCGATAGTGCCTTCCAAAATTTTTTGTTTGTTTAGATTGGTGTATGTGAGAAGTAGCCATACTTTAATATATAGCAATATGAATAATTATTTACTCTTTTAGCATGTACTTGGAGCGTTGTGAACAGGACGCCACCTTCGGGTGACAGCCCATGAAATGTTCAGGGGTCCAGTGGCTCCAGTGTCCCTAGCTCTTACCAGAACCCTTTGCAGCTTGTTTAAGTACCTCATATATACAGAAAAAATGGTGTCGCTCCCATACTCACCGGAGCGGCAGCAACTGCCAGGAGTAACAGCCCAGTTAATTTATAAAACATAACAAGGAAAAAAAGTGTCATCTGCGCTCGTTTCTATGTGTTCCATGTACAACAAAACACTATGAGGTTTTTGTTTGTTTCAATGGCCATTGCAACGTAAGCTCACTCGCCACTTCAAGGCACCTCTTTACAGAGTGAGTACCTAACCAATGTAACCAAAAGGCCGCTCTAGCGAGCAGCTCCAAGCCCCTCCTGCTGCTGTTCAGCCAAGGAGAGGCAGAGATATGGTGGGTTTTATTTATACACGCACCAAACACTTCCCATTTGGGATTAAAAACAAAAACATGGAAAGAGGAACAGTTTAAGTACCTCATATGTAATGGCCCTGCAGGCCACGCTGACTCCTCACTGGGGGAGCAATTTTTATGGTCTGCACCAGGTAGAGGTGCAGAATTTTTGCTCTTCCGCCAGGGAACGCTTTTTATCCCCTTGCTGGACCAGCAGGGATTTAGCCCACTCCCTGTAATATCAGGGAAGCAGAAGAGGCAACGCGCTGCCACGAGTATCCCCTCCTGGAGTCCATAGGACTCCATGGAGGGTTGTGCCTGTAGGCTCTCGAGATCAGGCAGGGCCGCGGAGTGATCGCAAAGGGAGACTGGGGACTATTTGTTCCCAGTCTCACTCTGCTCCCGGCGGCCTGAAGCGGCGGATCGGCCCGCCGTTTGCACCGTCAGATGAGAGGTGAGTTAGCCGCAGCGATGCGTAATTAGCGATCCTAACGTTAGTTACTCGTTGCGTTCCCCATGTTAAGTACAGGGAGTGCAAAGTACAGTAAGCATGCGCTGAAAAGCGCTCATACCGATGCGCTAACAGGTTTTTTAACCCGTTAGAATTCGTGATCTGTTCTGGCTGGCCTGTGGAAACTTCTTTTAAGCTAGCACTAACGCTCAGGTATGTGAGCGCTAGCGCTAGAGTTAAGGAGGTGATGGAGCCCAAAATGCTTTATTTTCCATTTTTTTAATGAAATGGACAGCAGAGGGAACTGGGCTTCAGTCAAAGAGTCAGTAAAGGACCCCAAGAGTCCTGGTGGAGGTAGACGTGGTTGTGACAGTGTACCATATATTCTTCTGATATTATAGGTACTTAGCTGGTATGCCAACCGAAAACCCATCAAAGAGGAATGGAGAAAGAGTCACAATCTTGGATCCACTGCTTCACTAGCTGCTATAAAATTTACCAAGGCATGACGTTATCTCTCCATCATGCTGTCAATGCATTTCAGGCCTTAAATTGACTTTGCAGGATTTTAGTCTAATTTAAAGTAGCTGAGGATGGTGCAGCATGTGCTGTGCATATTTGTGGCTTTTAATTCTCACATTATATCAAGATACGCTTTAAGGAAATCACAGCAGCTTGTTCTGATTCATGTAAAATGCAGTGTGATCTCCTCATTCATACCTTGTAATTGGTACAGCAATGACTACAATATACTGTGGCATTTCCGGGGTTTGAAGAAACTTTGATTGCGTTTATACATCATGTGCAGTTTTAATATATGTTTATACTGGCTAAAAAAGAACACACGTGCGACATAGTCCAAATTTGCTGCTTGTTAAGTTATAGCCCGAGGCTTTTATGCGCTGTTGTTGCAGTGAATAGTTATAATACTGCGCCGAGCATAATAATGAGCAGTATTCCAATCTGCTCAGCACCTTTAGAAATCATTTTTTGGAAGAAAGCCAAAGAATGTGTCTTGTACCTGAACAAAAAGTACTTGCTTTCACATAGATTTAGTTTATTTTTTAAATTAACTTTAAAAAAAATTTTGAGAAAAATGGCTGCGCTATATTCTCCATATCTTTTTGAGGATTCCTACTATATTTTGTTTTGAGAAAGGATTTTACCAGGAAGGATACATTGAGATTTCTCTCGTTTTCAAGTATGTCCTGGGTGGCGAGTCTGTACCGTTAGGTGTCTTGCCCAAGGACACTTACTGGAGAGGTGCTCTTGCCAGGATCGAACCTGTGTCTCCACAATTTAGAGCAGTGATGTTACCTCTACTCCACCCAGCCGGTAACATTTATGCCAATAAATGTATATCTTTTATTGGCATTCGTTTCACATCTGCGTGACACTGGTAACAGAGAGGACTGACAACTTTAGGTCTAGGGGGCCATGGATGGCACAGTGTGAGGCTCAGTGAAATGGAAACGAGTGTGCGTGGCTGAGTGGAAAGGTAGTGTTTGACTAAGTGAGATGGGATTGACCGGACTGCTGAGATAGGAGCGTGAGATTTGAGAGTCTGTGTGATTGAGTGAGATGAGAGTTAGTGAGATGGAAGTGTGTATGTGCTTACGTGTGTGTGTGTGGTTGAGTGAGATGAGAGTTAGTGAGATGGAAGTGTGTATGTGCTTACGTGTGTGTGTGTGGTTGAGTGAGATGAGAGTTAGTGAGATGGAAGTGTGTATGTGCTTACGTGTGTGTGTGTGGTTGAGTGAGATGAGAGTTAGTGAGATGGAAGTGTGTATGTGCTTACGTGTGTGTGTGTGGTTGAGTGAGATGAGAGTTAGTGAGATGGAAGTGTGTATGTGCTTACGTGTGTGTGTGTGGTTGAGTGAGATGAGAGTTAGTGAGATGGAAGTGTGTATGTGCTTACGTGTGTGGTTGAGTGAGATGAGAGTTAGTGAGATGGAAGTGTGTATGTGCGTGTGTGTGTGGTTGAGTGGACTAGTTGTTTTTTGCTGAATGAGAAACAAGTGTGTGACTGTGTGAGATTAGAGTTTCTGGCTCAGTGAGAGGGAAGTGAGTGTGTGGGTGAGTGAGATGTGCATCTGAGTGTTTGTGGCTGACTGAGATGGGATTGAGAATGTGGTTGTATGAAGGGGGAGAGAGCGCTTGGCTTACCTCGGCAATACAACTGGCAGGTCGGCATAGATTTACCAACAGGCACATATCCTTCGCTGGAGAGCATATTCAGCATCCCAGGAGAAGGAACGGTTAGCATTTGTGGTGTCAGGCAAAAATCCATGCTTTTGTGCCGCCCTTCACTGGGCTGCTCCACTGCCCTTGATTTTTGTCTCCTTTGGACAGCTACTATTTTAACGCTGTTGGTGCTTAGCCCTTTCAAACCCTAGGCCAGAGTCGTTTTTAGCCTCCAATTATAGCCATTTTCTATGAGCTATTTAAGCAGATTATATCTTGTTTTTTCTAGCACACGATCTTTCTGTAGGCAGTAACATTCATTTGCATATTTACTAAAATATGGAAAAATGTCTGATAGTAAGGACAAAAATAAGATAAGAAATCATTTTTTGCAGAGCTGACAAACGGTGGCGTTCCACAAAACTAAAAAGGACAACAGGAGAGACTGCACTGCGAAGTTTCACCTACCAGCCTTTGGTTTTTAGTTCTGCACAATGCTGGCGTTTGTCGGTGCTGCAACACCAGTGATTAACCCCTAAGGTGTATGACCCAGCAAACAAAAGTAGCGAGTTCAGCGTAGGGACCACTGAGGTTTTTTTGGACAATATGGTGCATCCCATGTGACTGGCAGAGCTATCGGAAGCCAACATAATGGGAAAAGGAAGACAAAATTGGGTTGGCGAAAAATGTGATAATAAAGGTAGAAGAAAAGAATGTAAAAAGATTAGACTATCAGGGTTATTCAAAGAGAATCAAAGTCACCGCACGTTCGGTGACTTTTTGTTCTCTTCAATTCGGCACGATTTGGCGATCCCATTTTGGCGACCCTGCAGTGTATTCAGCAAGCACCACAGGGCCATCTTAATGTAGGGAAAAGTCGCCGCAAACCCGCCGAAAACTCAACGCAAATCCCGGCGAAGGAACCCAGAAAACCTGCAAAAACATCTGGATTAACCCCGCCGAAAACGCCGGAAAAACCAGAGCAGGAGCCGATCACACGCACCACAGCCGCCGGAAAAACACGACACCGCAGACGAAGGAGGTGAAGAAAAAAAAACCAGTTTGCTTGAATGTTTGAAAAGTGAAACGCTGTTTGCAAACAAACTACTGAGCGAAAATGTCTGGAATTTACAAATGAGGTCCAATGAATGATAATAAAAAGGGCTGTTACAGAAAAATAAGTAAAGTTTAAAAAGAAAATTAAAAAAAAAAAAATCGGAAAAAAGTTTTTTGAAAAAAAATCCCGAAAAATGCTTAAAAGATCCTAAAAAATCTATAAATAAAGAGACTCTTTACTGCAGAATTTTATAATGAACGGTTTATTAGATATTGAATTAAATCGAGAATATTTTTAACATTGAAGCCTATGGGATTCGCCTGAATAAACCTGTCAAATTAAACCACTGAATGGCAGGGCAATTCAGCAACTTTTCACTGCTGGTTTGTGTTCTCTGAATAGCCGAAGCATTGCTTCTCTATGGGGATTCACTGACTTCGAACAGGCACCGAACAGGCACCGTATGTGCAGGCAGTTCGCCAGGATTTGGCGAATTGCCTTCTCTCTGAATAGCCGAATGGCCAGGAAAGGTAACCGTACGCTGAATTTCAGCTTTCGGTTCCCTTTTGCCAGCCATTCGGATCTCTTTGAATAACCCTGTATATAAACAAGAGAAGCAATGGGAAATATATGAACAAATGTTAAGACAGAGAGGGAAGGGAGCAAATATTAGCAAGACGAGTAATAAAATAATCAGAAAAAATAACAGAAAAAGACGGGAAGTGAAAATTAAAGAGGCGCAACATTAAAATGTGAGAGGAGAGTTAATAAAGAAACAGTAAGAACATGTATCAATTACAAATTGGGTGTAAAATGGGGAGCGTGGCCATAACAGATGAATTTATAGCCACCCATTTGCAGTAAAAAGCTTGAGCTGGGTCAGTGGAGTCTTGAACCCTGTTGTATATTTACTATGTGGTTAATGGAAAGTCATCATATATTTTTATGAGCAGCTCAGACATACAGGGTTATTTAAAGAGATCCGAATTGCTTGAGAAAGGTAACCGAACGCTGAAAATCAGGGTACGGTTACCTTTCTTGGCCATTCAGCTATCCAGAGAGCAGGCAGTTCGCTAAATCCTGGCGAATTGCCTGAACATACGGTGCCTGTTCGGTGCCTGTTCGAGGGCAGTGAAAACCCCATGAAAAAGCACTGCTTCGGCTATTCAGAGAACAAAAACCAGCAGTGAAAGGTTCCCCTAATGCCCTGCCATTCGGTGGTTTAATTCGGCAAATTTATTCAGGAGAATCCCATAGGCTTCAATGTTAAAAATATTCCCGTTTTAATTCAATATCTAATAAACCGTTCATTATAAAATTCTGCAGCAAAAAGTCTCTTTATTTATAGATTTTTTTAGGATATTTTAAGCTTTTTTCTGATTTTTTTTTTAAAGTCCGATTTTTTTTTTTTTTTAAGTTTACTTATTTTTTCTGTAACAGCCCTTTTTATTATCATTCCCTGGACCTCATATGTAAATTTCAGACATTTTCGCTTAGTAATTTCTTTGCAAACAGTGTTTCCCTTTTCAAGCATTCAAGCAAACTGTTTTTCTAATTAATTCACTTTACTCATCTGCAGTCTCGACTTTTTCCGGCGGCTGCGCTGCGTGTGATCGGCTCCTGCTCGGGTTTTTCCGTGGTTTTCGGCAGGTTAATCCAGATGTTTTTGAGGGTTTTCGGCGTGCATTCGCAGGGTTTTGCGGTTCGTTTTCGTCGGGTTTGCGGTAGCTTTTCCCTGCAATTCGGGGACCCTGTGGTGCTTGCTGAATACACCGCAGGGTCACCGAAATTAGGCTTGTGCACCAATTTTTTTTTTCGGTTCGATTCGGTTCGATTTTTCGGATGTTTAAACTTTTCGATTCGGCTCGTTTCGACCGATTTCTGTTTCGATTCGGTTCGGCTCGACTCGTTTTTCGTGTACATTTTTTTTTTCGGAATATCGACCATTTTTCGTATTTTCGTGTCACTTTGCTCGTTTTTTGTATCGATTTTTCGTAATTTCGGAAATTTTCGTTTTTTTGGAACGTCTGTTCTCCTCGTTTCAAAGCAATAAATTTCGATTTGACACATTTCAAGTCCATTCGAAAATTCCGAAAATATTTCGTTTCGGCTCGGAAAACTTTTCGGATCTGCCATTTTCGGATCTAAAAATTTTCGGAAAATCGGCCGCATCCGAAAACACGAATCGGGAAATTTCGGGAAAATTCCGAAACCCGAAACGCACATCCCTAACCGAAATGGGATCGGCAAAAGGAACCGAATGGAAGAGAACGAAAAGTCACAGAACGTGCGGTGACTTTTCAAATCTCTTTGAATAACCCTGATAGTTGTAGGTGTCTTCCTCTAAACACGCAAAAGCATGAGGTTCAAAGGATTTCTTTTGCCACATTCTCTTTGGAAAGACCATTCTTAGCACTGTAGAGGTTTAATGAATCAATGAATTATTTTAACGCTACATTGCGTAAGTTTACGTAAATGAAACACATGGATACGTTTGCGTGTGCGTGTATGCGCAGAACTGTCCTGAAAACATAAGCTCTGCTTGTATTTCCTAATAATATTTGATCTTTACCCAGGAAATAAAAAAATCATACATTCTCCTTACGTTTAGGATTCATTTCAGGAACACGCTTTGGTTACAAAGATAACTGACGTTTTACATTCAAACAAGAATTTGCCAGTTTTCTCATCTTATTAAATCTCGTAAGAGAAGCTTGAAACACAACAGGACGTGCCATGTCTGTCTGAAATAACCTTTAGTCTCTGACGCATGTTTCAAATTCATGTCTAAGGATATGTCACTTTGTATGACAATTCCAACAAGGATGGGGAGATTTGTTGCGTTTAGCGAGCATGCATCAGGCAGACGCATCAAAGTGGACGTGTCACCTGTGGGGATCAAGACACATGATATAAAATATAAATAGCTGGTTCTTTTATTTTGAGTTTATTTATTGTCTTATGCTATAGTAACATCGTTTTATTATTGACGTATAAGAAAGAAGCTATATTTAAGTTCTCTTTTGAGGGGGCCAACTGAAACAATATTTAATATATATAAATATACTGTGATTATTTTTTTCAACATGAAAAATTGTAGAACATGTTAGTTTATCTTTTAAAAATTCCTTGTCTTTGTAAGTCATTTCTTCGAGCTATGTTTGAAGCTGGCTTTCCTCCAGGGCTTACTATAGCACAATCTAAATATGCATATACAACTCCTGCGTGCACGTCGCATCTGGTGGCATGCAATCTTTATGCGTGTCCCCCGTTGTTCCGAGGGATATTTTCAAAGAGAAGAGAAGAAAAGTATGAGCCAGCAGGAGATTTCATAAATAAAAAGTCTATGCTGTGCCAGAAGAACAACAAATGATTACAAAAACACAAAAACAAAGCTACTCGAAGAAGAAAAAACAAAGAGTAGCAATACACGAAATATAAAAATAAATGGAAATCAACAACAAAGACTGACAGGCTTATTCAAAGAGATCCGAATAGTGGCCGAAAGGTAACTGAACAGTGAAATTCAGCATACGCTTACCTTTCCTGGCCATTCGGCTATTCAGAGAGCAGGCAGTTCGCCAAATGTTGGCGAATTGCCTGCACATACGTTGCCTGTTCGTTGCCTGTTCGAGGGCAGTGAAATCCCCATAGAGAAGCAATGCTTTGTCTATTGAGGCTCGGGTCAGACGAGCGCATTCTGTGTGGACTGTGCGTCCGTGCACAACGGACGTACTTTCTGACTGACGACAAGGTAGTGGCCACACGGTCCGTTTTTGTGACTGACGTTTTTTTGACTGATGTAGATAAGAAATAAATTAATATGAAAAACATTTTGTCCGTCAAAAATGCTGGACGTCAAAAATGAAGTCCGTCTGACTTCGTTCCATCACTCACACACAAAGCTATGCGGACGTTGCGGACGCAGCGCGCTCTGTGCATCCGTTCTAGCTTATTTACGTTCTTGCCTAACTTGCGTCCGTTTGCCGCGTCCGTTGTGCGTCCGCTCTTCTGTGCAGACGTACTTTGAGTGTGGGTCTCTATTGATCATAATTGTATGCTACCACGGACGGTAAAATGTGCAGCAACACGTACGTTAAAATGTGCAGCAACACGGACGTGAACACTGCGCTCGTCTTACCCGAGCCTAAGAGAACAAAAACCAGCAGGGAAAAGTTGCCGAATTGCCCTGCTGTTCGGTGGTTTCATTCGTCAGCTTTATTCAAGGGAATCCCACAGGCTTCAATGTTAAATATATTCCCGTTTTAATTCAATATCTAATAAACCATTTATTATTTCATTCTGCATCAAAGAGTCTCTTTATCTATAGACTTTTTAGGATCTTTTAGGCATTTTTCGGGATTTGTTTTGCGAATTTTTTTTCCGTTTGTTTTTTTAAATTGTTTTTTCCTTTTTCTGTAACAGCCCTTTTTATTATCATTCATTGGATCTTATATGAAAATTTCAGACATTTCCGTTCTGTAGTTTCTTTGCAAACAGCGTTTCACTTTTCAAATATTCAAGCGTATTTTTTTTCTCTCCATTCGTCTGCGGTGTTGGGTTTTTCCAACGGCTGCTCTGCGCTGTGATCGCCGGCTGCTCAGGTTTCTCCGGCGTGTTCGGCGGGGTTAATCCAGATGTTTTTGCGGGTTTCGGTGTGCGTTCACCAGGTTTTGCGGTGAGTTTTCGGCGGGTTTGCGGCGGCTTTTCCCTGCACTACGATGGCCCTGTGGTGCTTGCTGAATACACTGCAGGGTCACCAAAATGGGATTACCGAATCGCACCATATTGAAGAGAACGAAAAGTCACCGAACGTGTGGTGACTTTTCGATTCTCTTTGAATAACCCTGATAAAATTAGTAGATAGTTTATTAGGTTCCTGTCTATTTTATAACAAGTCCTTCTATCATGCTTTACAACTTGACATGTGGGTCAAAATATTTCCTCTAAGCACAATAATAATAATAAAAATAAAATAATATATATATATTTTTTTTATATTATTATTACTAATATAATAAAATAATAATACAAAGCTCATAGTGTGAAACATGTTTCTTCCACACATTATTAAAATAAAAAATATAATGGCTCCATGGGCTTGGTTATTAGACATGTGCACAGCACAAAATTTCGTTTTGAACTAATGGATTAGTCCTAAAACGCAATTTATTTAGTTGCTAAAGAAATTCGTTTTCAGTTCTTTAGTATGAAAACTAATTTCATTCAACCGAAAACCAGCGGATACAATTACTATTGTAGTGGCTCCTCAGAGGGCTGAGATCACTGCTTGTTACAATATCTCTCTCAGCACAATGTGTCAGGCAAAGCTGTTACAGTAACTGACTGCTGCTCATCACAGCGCTCAGTTTCAGTAAAACTAGTAAATAATATTTTTATATATAAGAGGTTATAACAATACTATTTCCTTGTTTTACTGAAACTCTGAGCGCTGTGATGAGCAGCAGTCAGTTACTGTAATAGCTGAGCCTGATACATTGTACTGAGAGATAATATAACAAGCAGCCGATCTCAGCGCTCACAGCCACAGGATTTAAAGGGCTCTCTGTATAATGTATAGAACATCCTCCTGTATTAATACCCCTCTCTGTATAATGTAGATAACATCCTCCTGCATTAATACCCCTCTCTGTATAATGTATAGAACATCCTCCTGAATTAATTAATGTCCCTCTCTGTATAGAACATCCTCCTCAATTTATACCTTTCTCTGTATAATGTATATAACATCGTCCTGCATTAATACCCCTCTCTGTATAATGTATAGAACATCCTCCTGCATTAATACCCCTCTCTGTATAATGTATAGAACATCCTCCTGCATTAATTAATGCCCCTCTCTGTATAGAACATCCTACTGCATTGGCATGTGGAGGGTGCAGAACTTCTGAATGCAATGATTATCCAGCACAGGAGAGGGAACTTTTACTTAAACTTTGTATCTCTGTGGGGGAGACAGACAGGATTATAAAAGCAGGGGAGAGGGAAAATATTAACGTAAATCGGTCTGAAAGCTCAGAGAAGACATGACTGGTGCAAATTAATTTTTATAATAAAATAAAGCACTTTAAATCCAGGGTAAACATTCAAATAAATCACACTGAAGGCTCATAATGACAGAGTAACTGTGAGAGCTGGATACTAAATGTATCAGACGTAAAAAAAAACTTTATAACAAGCAGCACAGGGAGAGGAGAGGGACTTTATATAAAACATGTATTATAGATGAGGAAAGGGGGATAGTGATCCTGGATAATATAAAATGTATCAGACCTAAGCCGCTATTATGCAGAGCGGGAGGGGAGATAACACACATTTTATAAAGTCCCTCTCTTCTCCCAGCGCTGCTTGTTATAAAGGGGTTTTTACTATCCAGCCCTCCTGTCATTGGCTTTCAGTGTGATTTATTTGAATGTTTTCCTTCTCCAGCTGCTTTTATCATCTTGTCTGCCTCATAGACATGCAAGGTTTAAGTAAAGGTTTCCTCTCCTGTGCTGGCTGGCTGTGCTGCGAGTGAGTATTCTGGAGCTCTATCACTGTCAGATTTTCAGGTAGGGGTCGGGAAGGATTACGCATACAAACATTTTCTGTAGCTTTGCGATGTTGCACTCTTCATTGCTGGTCTCCTCCAATCAATGTAATATCACAAAAAGGACTAAAACTAAAATGTAGTGCATTTGTTTTTAGTTGCTTTCGTTTTTTGTACTGAGCAGTTTCGTATCTGTTGAGTCATACGAAAACTAAATTATCCCAAAATTCAAACTAAATCGTTTTAGTACTAAAACGAATGCGCATGTCTATTGGTTATAGATCTTGAGGTTGCAAAACAAAAGTCAGTTAAATTTCTTATAGGATGTAAACAGAATTCCAGATTTTCACTATTTATCCTTTGCAGAAATAATTCTGGAGTGATAAGTTCTCTCTAACTCTAGATGGTGTCCCTTTTTTTGTACAATTTAAAATGAGATCCTCTTGGTAAGTATTTTGCCTGAAATGGCTTTTCTATCAAATACAGTAACTGTGAAGAAGATCAATAATAAATTATTAGAACTGCAGCTTCTAAAAAATGCCAACAGAATGTAAAAATATCTGACATAATGCCTGTATATGGAAATTACAGTAGGGAATCTATCCAGAGATATTCCTGTATTCTGTCCTCTGGCTTTTGTGATGCAGCAATAATGTGTTTTGAACCTTTTTTTACAGTGAGGACTGGGGCTACTCTTTGTAGCTTCTTTACAGTCATTTATTTATTTATTTATAAAGGATTTTACCAGGAAGGATACATTGAGATTTCTCTCGTTTTCAAGTATGTCCTGGGTTCAAGAACAATGAATTGTTACAGTCGTTACAGAAATACAAAGTAATACAATGCAAGATATTAAAAACAAAACACAAATATACAGAGTAACAGAAAATAAATATGTAGGAAATATAGTCATTATGTTACATGTTTACAGGTGCATTCTGTATCGAGGTATATTAATAGAGATCTCTTAAGTGACTTTAGACTGGGGGAAGATTTGATGGCGTCTGGAAGGTTATTCCATAATTGTGGTGCTCTGTAGGAAAATGAGGATCGAGCCACTTTCTTTTTGTATTGTGGTATTGCAAGTAAGGTGCTGGTCCTGGATCAGAGGTTATAGGATTATTTTCTGTATTTAACTTTTTTGTATTTGTTTTTTCTTCTATGGCAATGTCTATCAATAAATTATAATTTTATTATCTTCCCTGACCGCCTAAAGGTTTGGGAGTCTCTTCCCACTCCCTACTATTACTGACACACCAAGAAATTAGCAGGAATCATGGCCACTCCCAGGAAAAGCTGCAAACAGATTCAGGATGCGCATATTGGCATCACAAACCATAAGCACATTTATGGAATGGAAGTGTTGTGATTGATTGCCCCAGAACATCAGGAAACCTTCCGTTCTTCTAAAACCCCCGTTTCACAGTGCGCCATCCCTCAGGGTTTGAGGAGGTGGTGAAGCATCTTTGAAAAGGCACTCTGGCTGACACCAGATACCTCAGACCAGGGATGTTGGAAGGTCCCAGTGGCCAGGAATCGCAGGCCACACAGCAATTTTGTCATCTCTGAGATAGATATTCATGAACCAGACCTGGACTCCAGATGGTTTTGCAGCTTTTGATAGAGCCGCTAGATCTGTTCTTGGCTGAGCCTGTAATTTAGGTGGCACTCGGCACTGGTGACATCCTTCAAATTGGTCCGTGTCCTTTGGGAACAAGGTGCCTTTGGAATTCCCTGTGCCCTTTCTACCTCCTGCTGGCACCAGAGACGGTTTAGTTGAATATAGCGACAAACAAGGAGGTAAGCAACATTATGATGGGTACATGCCTGGCTATATCCAATGTGGGATCATCTATGCCATAGATGATCCCACATCATTATGACATGGGCTGTGCTGCATTCCTTTATATAGGCTCAGGATCTTGTCCTGACGGTAACTTGCGCTAGCACTTTGTAACAACTCCCATCTGGAAACGCTCCAAATTGATTACGCTCCTCATGTTAAGTATAGGAGATGCTAAGTACAGAAAGCCCACGCAAGGTGTGAAACGCTAAGTGTAGCATCAACTATGGATTATCGATGCCAGACATTAGACTTACTTCTCCTAGAGCAAATCAATTATATATCGAGATGCTACATTAGCACCAATTTTGGAATAGAGTCCTACATTTTTTATTTTCAAATGATGAATATCGTTAATTTTTGTGTTTCTGTGGGAAACCTAAAGAATGTTAAAAGATAAGAGCCAACAAACTTGTCATAAAATTGTTATTTCTTAACCCTGTTACTATCATAGTTGAGTATACTCAATGTTCAAAAGCTCCAACGGGAGCCCAACATCGAGTATACTCAATTCGGTTTTATTCTGGAGCAATGCAAAGGAATTTTATTTATTGCTAATGAAATAAATTTTCAAATGGGCTCCAGAATGTGCCCCTACATTTTCAGCACCTCAGACATGTCATTCAAGGTGCTGAAGCTGTATCAACAGCTTGGGGTTATTTTTTTTCCTTCAAGGGAGCACAGATCCTCAGCTCTATTATTATTCATGTAATAGCACTTTAACAACAGAGAGAGCCCTCTGTTTGTCAAATAAGCTTTCTGTATCTAATATGTATGTATACAAAGGTTATATTAATGCTACACTGCCCAAAATTGAAAAGCATTTTCCATAAATCCTATGGTTCCTAGTAGTGGTTTTATGAAAAACAATGTGGTAGTGAAGGGGTTAACCAGTAAAGAAACTCATAAAAATAAATTACTGTATACATCAGGGCTCTATCAGCTGGTGTGAGCTAAAACGCCGACTCTACATGAGAAATCTAACGCAAGTAGCTAAAAGGTAGCGCCTGACAACCCACCAACAGATCACCTTGTCCGCGGTAGTCCGTGTACAAGATTCATTAGCACACACTAGGTAATCGCTAAGACCCGGGCTGAGAACCAGCGCTAATGCATTGTATACTATATCCACCGTGCTTTGGGAAACGTGAAAAGATGCGTTGTGTTGTTAAACCACCATACTTCGGGGAAACGTGAGTAGATGCATTGTATAGTTAAAAATAGAAAGTGTTTCAGTGCAAAAAAGCCTTTTTTTAAAAAAAAATCAGCACCCCAAACTTTGTCTGAAAAATCCAGAAAAATACATAATAAATTCTAAAAATTCAATAAATAAAAAGGCTTTTGCTGCGAATTAAAAAAATAAACGGTTGAATAAAAAAAGGATAAAAACGATAATATTTTTACATTGAATCCTATGGGCTTCACACACACACAACAGATCTTCCTGTACAATGCATCTTCTTACCTTTCCCCGATGCACGCCGGTTTAACCATACAATGCATCTTTTACATGTAAACTACATCCAGCGAGCCAAGAGAACACCTGTGCTGCATTCCTTTCAATTGCCTGTTAATTTTGGGCAATGACTTTTGACGTCTTTTTTCCTTTTTACTTCGTTTTAATTCAGTTAACACCAGGGTTGAGAAGTAGGTAAATTTTTATGATAAGCGTACGTGTAGAAATTAGCGCTGGAATAAACGATCTGCTGGTTACAATAGCGCAAGTGCTCTCTAGCGCTGCCCATGTAAAGTATAGGACGCGGTAAGTACTGTAAGTTCGCGCTACGAATCCTTAAAGGAACACTCCAGGATGAAAATCACCCCCCCTTTTTTTTTTTACGTTATATTAAACCTATTGCCCTAACTAGTCATTCAGTATTTTTTTTTTTTTTTACTAACCTCCCTCCTCTTCTGCTCCCGTCGTGGTAAACTTGGAACTTGGCTAAAGGTTTACTTGCAAAGCGCGCATTCGCACCTATCACGTAAACCAGCCAATCAGCAGGCTTCCTCCCAGAATCCTGCTCATTCAACCACGCATGCGTGGAGCAGTGCGCATTCACGAGCGGCGAGGTGAGCTGAAGTTCACCCCGCCTGCTCGTCTAAAAACTCTTAGGCAGAGGAGAAGGAGGAGGAGGCGGCGGCTCCGGCTCCTTCTCCTGCGCGTTCCTGCGACTCTGCCGGAGCTGTGGGACCTCATCACGCTTGTAGCGCGATGACATCCCAACTTTGCCGAGAGTTCCAAAACGCGGGACCTTGAA
The DNA here is from genome assembly GCA_009667805.1 of Leptobrachium leishanense. Classification (NCBI taxonomy): domain Eukaryota; kingdom Metazoa; phylum Chordata; class Amphibia; order Anura; family Megophryidae; genus Leptobrachium; species Leptobrachium leishanense. The sequence goes on along the minus strand of CM019064.1, from coordinate 405,358,577 downwards.
ACCCGATCGGCTGATTGACAGCTGGGAGGGCGGAGTAAAGTCGACTGCTTCTCTCAGCAATATCAGCCGATCGGGAAAAGGTAGAAGGGGGGAAAAGATGGGATACTTCAGGCAATATGACCACCTTAAAAAGCGGAGGTGGGGGGGCGTGGCCAGCTGCAGAAGGGAGAGGTCGCATGCTGCCGGAGCTCCGCAGCGATCTCTTCTCCCCGGGCATATTTCTGTTTATTTTTAACCGCTGAGTGCCCTCACCTGAGGATCCTGGGCGGCTGGCCAACGGGAGTGCATTGACCGGAGCCGTTTCCCCCCCCTCCGGTCCGGAGACCTACCTGCTGGACGCCTTCTCCGGCTGGAGAGTGCAGACGGCTGCCATTTTGCGGCCTACTTCTCGGCCCCCTCTGACTCCCAGCTTCATTACCTCACCAGCCCTGACTCTGTTGGGGACTATGTCGACAGCCGTGGGGACGGAGGGCCCACGACTCCCGGCTGTACTAGATGCCATAATACTGCTGCTGGGGGACGATGAGGGTCCACTGACGCAGGGCGATATGCGCCGCATCATGGCCGTGCTGTGCTCCGGCCGGGACGCTGATGACTCGGGCGGCGGCGTTTCCGGGGATGGAGAGCCTGAAGTGATGCAACACAGCGATGAGCTGTCTGGGAGTGTGGAGACCGAGGAGCTGCGGCAACTGGACGCGATGGTGGTACCGGCTCGCAAGATCCTGCAGCCCGTTTCCCAGATGGGTGAGCTTTCCCCGCGTTGTGCTTTTGTGGCAGGTGCGTCCCGAGGCTCATCTGCTCGGACGGAGATGGTGGGTGCGCTGGAGGCACCCACTAGCTTCAACTGGGGTCTGAAGTCTGGGAGGATGATGCCGCCTGGTCCCTTTCTGCTGACCCTCGCTCTGATGGCGCCTGCGGCCTTACCCTGCGACATTGGAGTTCACTATGGAGAGGCAGGTGCTGGCCTCCTCGACCTGTCTGCCTCGGATTTCACTGACGGACCTCGCCTGCTCTGCCTCACCCTGACTGCCCCACGCCTGCTGTCGTTCCGGGACACTGACCGACCAGTCGTGTTTTATTTTGCCGTGCCTCTGTCTGCTACTGGGACGGGCCTGTTCGGCTTCTTCCCACCTGCGATGTCAATGCCACCTTTTCGAGACACTGGCTGAAAGTATACCTGCGGACTCCCCCGTATGATCTCTACACTGGTTGATGACCCCCTCGCTTACGTTCTGGACGTTTTTCTGCGACACTTATTGAAGACGTTTTATTAGACAGTTTTTCTGAGTTGTTCTCTCCCCTTCCCCCTCCACTTAATTCAGAGACACTTCAGACTTTATTTTCTTTCTTTTTTCCCGATACATTCCCCGGCTGGGGACATATATGAGACTTTATGGTTTTATTATCTGAAGTATTTTTGAGGTCTTTTGTTATAACCCTCTCCCATTTTTGTTTTACTTTTTGCGGATTTTTCATCTCTACCTATTGCTGGGTACTCGCTGCTTATCTTTTTCTTCTATTTTCGAACAGCGTTAAGATGATCTCTGTGATTTTTTCTCTTATTTACTTTATTCACAACTTTGAAGTCTCTCTATACTATTCCAAGATGACAAAGTACGGCCCTGAGAGGCCATTTTCTTTATGATTGTTTTGATGACTCTGTTTCAAAATAAAAAACTTTAAACACAAAAAAAAAAGCGGAGGTGGTCATATTGCCTGCAGTATCCCTTTAATTACTTTGCGCTAAGTGGTTTTCACCATTTGTAGAAGGAGGCAAACGATTTGTTGGTCCAGCGTTAGACTGAATTTACCTGCCGCTAACACGAAAACATGCTGACGCTAGGGTTGGCTCACACCAGGTGATAGTGCCCAAAGTGTATAACATTTCAATCCCTCCAGTGCTCTGTTCTGCAGTAATCCACCTACACGTTGGTGTACAATGAGTAAAAGTATTTGTAGAATTTAAGGGACCAGAATAACAAACTTGGAGATACAATATTACTGACTGACACATTTTGTCAATCCATTATACAGTATCTTCTTTTCGTGTTAAAGCTGTATAATTGATTCCATCTCTATATGACGCAATATTGAAATATGAACTCAGTGTTTCCATTGAGTCTCAAAGCCGTGTCTCCTAACAGGGCTTAATATCATTCAACCACAGGGCTCGAGTCGAGCGGGAACGCGCAGGAACGGCGTTCCCGCACTTTTCCCACAGCGGGAACGCTGTGGGAACGCAGCGTTCCCGCTGTGGCCCGAGCCCGAACGCCGCCGCCGCACATTGCCGGCGGCCGGCGTGCTTCCTGTTACAAGGGCCAGCTGACAGGAGGTGGAGCCGCTCGCCTGGCTGTTTCATAGTTCCCAGGCGAGCGGCTGCACTTCCTGTCAGCGGCCACTGAAGCAGGAAGCACGCGGCCGCTGGCAGAGGAGCAGAAGCAGCAGCAGCAAAGGTGAGCTGGGCTGGGGGCAGTATCCCTGAGACCTGGGGGGGGGCAATATCCATGAGACCAGGGGGGCAATATCCATGAGACCAGGGGGCAATATCCATGAGAGCTGGGGCAATATCCATGAGACCAGGGGGCATTATCCATGAGAGCTGGGGGCATTATCCATGAGAGCTGGGGCATTATCCATGAGACCTGGGGCAATATCCATGAGAGCTGGGGCAATATCCATGAGAGCTGGGGCATTATCCATGAGAGCTGGGGGCATTATCCATGAGACCTGGGGCAATATCCATGAGAGCTGGGGCAATATCCATGAGAGCTGGGGCATTATCCATGAGAGCTGGGGCATTATCCATGAGACCTGGGGCATTATCCATGAGAGCTGGGGCATTATCCATGAGACCTGGGGCAATATCCATGAGAGCTGGGGCAATATCCATGAGAGCTGGGGCATTATCCATGAGAGCTGGGGGCAATATCCATGAGACCTGGGGCAATATCCATGAGAGCTGGGGGGCATATCCATGAGACCTGGGGCAATATCCATGAGAGCTGGGGCATTATCCATGAGAGCTGGGGCAATATCCATGAGAGCTGGGGCAATATCCATGAGAGCTGGGGCATTATCCATGAGAGCTGGGGCATTATCCATGAGAGCTGGGGCAATATCCATGAGAGCTGGGGGCATTATCCATGAGAGCTGGGGGCATTATCCATGAGAGCTGGGGCATATCCATGAGACCAGGGGGCAATATCCATGAGAGCTGGGGCAATATCCATGAGACCTGGGGCAATATCCATGAGAGCTGGGGCATTATCCATGAGAGCTGGGGCATTATCCATGAGACCAGGGGGCAATATCCATGAGACCTGGGGCATTATCCATGAGACCTGGGGCATTATCCATGAGAGCTGGGGGGGCATTATCCATGAGACCTGGGGGCATTATCCATGAGACCTGGGGGCATTATCCATATGAGCTGGGGCACTTATATCCATGTGAACTGGGGAAAATATATCCATATAACCAGTGCTGTGCATATTATTCTTGGGGTTCAGTGCTGTGTATATTATCCTGGAGGCTCAGTGCTGTGTATATTATCCTGGAGGCTCAGTGCTGTGTATATTATTCTTGGGGTTCAGTGCTGTGTATGTTATTCTGGGGGCTCAGTGCTGTGTATATTATCCTGGAGGCTCAGTGCTGTGTATATTATTCTTGGGGTTCAGTGCTGTGTATATTATTCTGGGGGCTCAGTGCTGTGTATGTTATTCTGGGGGTTCAGTGCTGTGTATATTATTCTGGGGGCTCAGTGCTGTGTATGTTATTCTGGGGGTTCAGTGTTGTGTATGTTATTCTGGGGGCTCAGTGCTGTGTATGTTATTCTGGGGGCACAATGTTGTGTATATTATTCTGGGGGCTCAGTGCTGTGTATATTATTCTGGGGGCTCAGTGCTGTGTATATTATTCTGGAGGCTCAGTGTTGTGTATGTTATTCTGGGGGCTCAGCGCTGTGTATATTATTCTGGGGGCTCAGTGTTGTGTATGTTATTCTGGGGGCTCAGTGCTGTGTATATTATTCTGGGGGCTCAGTGCTGTGTATATTATTCTGGGGGCTCAGCGCTGTGTATATTATTCTGGGGGTTCAGCGCTGTGTATATTATTCTGGGGGCTCAGTGCTGTGTATATTATTCTGGGGGCTCAGCGCTGTGTATATTATTCTGGGGGTTCAGCGCTGTGTATATTATTCTGGGGGCTCAGTGCTGTGTATATATTATTCTGGGGGCTCAGCGCTGTGTATATTATTCTGGGGGTTCAGCGCTGTGTATATTATTCTGGGGGTTCAGCACTGTGTATATTATTCTGAGGGTCTGTGCCTGGAGATATATATATATATATATATATATTGTATATAAAATGCGTTAGTCCAGTTGCCACAATAACGAGTATACCTGTACGTAGTGATACCTTTCACTGATCAGTATAGTTTCCAGGTTACACTCTTGAAAGCTTGTCTTTTAAATGTAAAGTTAACCCAATTAAAATGGTATCACCGGCACGCGCTGCTATACTCGTGATATATATATATATATATATATTTTCTTCAGGTAATGGGGGTTGTGGAATTCGTGGGTGAGTTCCCTCACTTTTTTTTCCCAGGACTTGACCCCTGTACCACTTTATTAAATACGTTCTTCCAGGTGGGGACTCATCATGAACTACACCTATTCGAGGAGAACAATATCCCAGGTGCTACTCATGCATATATAGAAAGGAGGTTACTGATTATATACTGAGAAAAGAATTCTTTCGCTCAAGGTTTTATGCATAATGAAACATAACGTAATATACATTGCATTCTAAAAGGCTTACAGTATATATTCCTGATCCTGTGTATTCCTTGATTGATTATCCCACTACATTGAGAACCCCATTAATTCTGCTCCTTCCACAATCTGAAGTAAAAGAGGAATGAAGGTGACTTGACAGAAGGGATTTAACAAAGTACAAGAGGGTGACAAACAAGCAGATGGGAAGAGGGGGGAACTGATACATCAAGAAACATGTTTTTGCTTTCAAGATGAATTGGGGTAGATACACTGGATCCCTCTTCATTATAATCAGAGCTATCAATACGTTTGGTTTATGCTCTCCCTTTGGATCATGCTCGCTTTAATGTGTCACCGTTAATTTGTGTGGTTTTTGTACAAATTGCACAGTGCTGCAGAATGTCACGGGTCTCGGTAAATAGTTCTAACAATACAAAAGGTACCCAGTGCATACAAGATAAAAAAAGTACCTACATTTGACCCCCCCATTAGATCGCATAGGATTTTCCCGACCTCTAGTAAGACTCGCTGGCGCTGCTCTGCCTCCCCGTCACACACGTACACATATGGTGGGATTGCCGGCACATTCAAACATATTGGGACTTGATCTTCACTTTGATTAACAATATTACTAATGCGGATTTAACACCCTCCCCTCAAGTAGCACTTTTCCACTTAGTTCCCATCTTTGTGCTCACATACAGGAATTCCCTAGCAATATAACTGCTCAATGTAGCCAAGGCTACGATCCCTAGGACGTGGCGCTCTGTCTCTCTCTCCACTGTCGAGGAATGGATACAAGCGGTGGAAGGTGTGCGAGAGATGGAGGAAATGTTTTTCTCCTGAAAAATAAATATGAAAAATAGCATGCCACATGGTACTGGTGGTCGGATTTCCTATCTAAGAGATCACGGGAGTCGACATCTGCAACTTTAGTAACCCATTGGGCTCTCACTCTGTTGGGACTCGGTGTACTGACTGACCTACCTCAGGACAGGACCTCAATAACCTTATATTGAGAACCATGCGCTGAATACATGCTTTGATACCCCCGATGCACAATGTGAAATGTTTTTGACCATGCAACTCCTTACCCCTACCCCCTTGGCTTTTTATATCCCCTTATATTGTATTTAGTGCCGTTTTTTAAGTTCAGTCGCAAACGCCATGATGGTATCTCATGTGCACTCATGTTACCGACCCCAGAAGTTTATAGCTGCACATATGTATGACTCTTCCTGTACGAACCTTACTGTCTTTTTACTTGCCGATTTGGCGAACTGCCTGCTCTCTGAATAGCCGAATGGCCAGGAAGGTAACCATACTCTGAATTTCACTGTTACCTTTCGGCAACAATTCGGATCTCTTTGAAGAACCCTGTATGTTTAGGATTTCTATACACTTATGGAAGTCAAGAGTCCAATGAATACTAGTCAGGATATTTTGTTAACAACGGGGGAAGAAAACAAGATGGTGGTGAGTGTGGCAGTAGATACAAGGCTGTGGAACTTTAGAATATCATGAGATGCTAGCACACTGGAACATGTGGAAGTGCTGGCACTCAGGAACAAGTAGACGTGCTGGTATCCAGGAACCTCACTGAGAGACTTTTACACTCAGGGACACAGTGTGGCTGGTGTGTTACCTTGGAACATAGCAAGGCACTGGCACTTGGGAACATGGCGAGTTTCGGACACTCGGGAACATAATGAGGGTCTGGTAATCAGGAACATGGTGAGGTTCTGACAACCGGGAACATGGTGAGGCTTTGACACCTAGGGGACACAGTGAGACATTGACACTCAGCATCACAATTTCAGGTTTTCTAGTAGAGTTTGGTGGTATAGACAATGCTCTGTGCACAGTACCAGAAACTATGCAAAGCTCTCAGAGATGAGAGGAACATCCTTATATAGTGAGGTCTTCTACTGGCACAGCTAATTAATACAAATCGAGGCAGCATCTAATCTTCTACATGCTGCATGATCATCAATTCATTAGCCCCAAAAATGTTGTCTTTTAGTTTTCCAAGGTCTCTTTTTGATCCAGGCATTTGAATCCTGACAGGTGGGGAACACAGATTGCAGAGTGACAAAATAAAATATATGGATGGAAATATTATCTTAAAAAGTTTAAAAAGTAACATTTGCTGTGATATGTTTGCCTACTGTGGTATAGGTATAGCCACTGGACAAACGAGTCAATGCTCCAGTATTTTTCTTTTTTTTGGGCACATGCAGAGTAGTTGTTTCAACAAAAATATAACAAATCTAAAGTAAAGCCTACTCCTCATGTGGAGTCTTACTAAACTTTCGGTATAACCTAACTAGAGAATTGGGCGGCTAAGCCGCTTACCAATAATACAAACAAAACAGAATATAATAAACTTCAGGTCTTTCCTCCTTCTCTACTGCACCCAGCAAAAAGACTGCCTGTATCAGAGGGAACCACACCTCCTTTAACCACTTGGCTGCTAAGGACACGCTCAGCGCGTCCTGCCAAGTGCACCTCCTGTGCTATGGACGCGCTGAGCGTGTGCTAGCACAAGAGGCAGCAATCGGCCGGTTGCTGGCCCCCCCCCCGATGTGGGCTGACATCTTGCGCGATGACATCTATTTCAGGCCCCCCGTGAGTGTGGAGGAGGTGCCTGGAAGGGAAGGGGGAGAGGTCTCCCTCCCGATTGCCGGGGGCCAGTGGTTAAAGTCAGGCACCGTTAGGAAGGGCACAGCCTGCCCTTCCAAACGGTGGCTGGTTTTAACCCCTTGGGGGCCGGATCACGATTTGGCACCGAAAAGCGCCTGATCGTGATCCTCTCCCGGAGCTGGCCAACATCTTGGATGTCGGCCAAGCTTCCAGGAACTCCCCCTGATGACTGGCGTCATCGTGCATAGCAGTCCTGGAGTTAACCCCTAGTTGCCACCAATGGTGGAGATAGGGGTTAACAATCGCGTAATTTTCCTCCAAACAAAATGTAACGAGACCCCATTTCTAATTTTTTTAACAAGCGCAATCCATAGAAAATATAACCGCAAATGCTCGCAAGTTAAAATGTGAAAAAAACACTTTACACATTGTAAATTATTGAAAATTCGAATTTTATTGCCTTTTTTATTATAATATACAGACAGGACATAACATATTCATATAATAATGATATATTATGAATCTGCCGAGTCTGCTGGAAAGAACAATATATAATATGTCTGGGTCATATAATAAAATAAGGCTTCAAAACGCGCTTAAACATGATGAGCAAAACCGGTAAAAATTAGCTCAGCACACAGGCGTGATATGCCTCAGCAGCGAAAGGGTTAAGGGCAGGCAGACCTAATCAGGCATCAGCTGACAATTAACCCTATAGGGGGAAAAGGGCCCATTCCATCCACCTTCTAATAAACCTATGGTCTATTACCCTGCCCCTAATCGCAAAGTCACAATACCCAAACTACAATTTAAGATTATACCAATGATACAATATAAGAGAATTTCTGTAATACGACAATTCAAAGGTACAGTAAGAGATCAGTGAACACAAAACAAATGTGTATCATCGCTATAATTATAACCAGTGCTAGAATTGGGCCAATGGGACTCCTCATTTAGAAGAAAAATAAACTGTTGCACTGAGATGTGACATTATTTATATTTCTTGCTACTATAATCAGTAAAGCTGAAAATAATATCAGCAATACAGTTCAAAAGAGCCTCTGCAAAAATTGACGTACGTGACTTTATCTCCGAAGTAAGGAATTATTTGTAACTGAACCTTCAATCATCGAGGCGCTTAAAATGTCATGAACAGCAGCATCTCCAGCTAAGAAGAGATTGAAAAATAGATTAATTTTATAGCAATATATATCTAGATTATTTGTATCACATAAGATTTACAATGTAAGCAGCGCTGTGCATGACAAACGATCTGGAAGCAGACATGGATTGAAAATAAATGTAAGCATGTGAATATTAATGTGATATTAGAAAAGTTGGTTTGGGGGACATTAATTTTATGATGGGTTGATTTAAGAATAAAAATAAAATGAGAAGAAGAAATTCTGCATCGTGTATGAGCCCTGCGCGATGTCGCTAGAGTGAGATCATGCAGCGCCACAGAGTTACAGTCACAACTACTTATACGGCGCCAACAGATTCCGGAGAGTGATCAAAGAGGGAGACCGGGAACTATTTGTTCCCAGTCTCACTCTGCTCCCAGCGCCAAGAAGTGGTGGATCGGCCACTGTTCTTGTTGTGGGATGAGAGATGAGTATTGGATTTATTTGGTTGGGCTTCAAGGGTTGCTCCATGATTCTGCAAATGCAGAATCATGTAGCACCATGTTTTAGGTGGTGCTAAAGTTTAGCGCTAGCACTTTGTAATACCTTACTTATCGAAACGCTAATGTACGTTTCCACTCCCATGTTAACCTGTTAATGCCACGTGGCATACTATTCCGTCCTCATGGTGCGTGGGACTGAACGCTGTGGGGTGACATAGCATGCCCCACAAGCGTCTCTGGGCTGCAACAGGCCCACCAGTTGGCGCACGGCTCCTGTCATTCACTGCTACAGTGCACCGGAGTGCCCCGATCAAGAAAGCTCCGAAAGTTCACTGAAATTTCGGTGCTTTGAGAATAACCCCTTTAATGTAGCCCTAAACATAAACCTAAGCCTGAAACAAACACAAATAGCAATCAAATATAATTACAAATGCTAGCTATAACATAAATAACTTCCAAAAGCAGTCCAAGCAATAGATTTGGGAGATCGAGCCCCTAATTTGAAGTTGCTTCTTTTCATAGTCTTCTGTCCTCACACAGGGAACAGCAAGTTGTTATAGGATATATTATTTCCACCTCCCTATTCTATGTGCCACTGCCTTTGCAAGGTGACATTGTCATCCCACTGGCCCCTCCAATAGCCTGATAATGTTTTATGTAGCAGGCAAGATGGTTACTGAAGATTTGGCCACAGGAACCTTTTGCAGCATGCCCCACACCAAGTCCAGACCCTCACATGTTGTCCAAAGTAACTGACCAGTAAGACAGCGTCTATCTATGTTCACAACCAGCAAATGACATGTCAAATTGCTACATTTTTAAAAAGTAATAAAAAGGTTTGCCGTTTCTTACACAATTCCTACATTCTTAACATGAATCAGAATTTCATCATTGTTGCTCCCTGGTTACTGACAGCGTCTGAATAAGTAAAATGATGATTACTCGACTGATCCGAGTATTGTCAAAGCATAGAATGATTATTTTGTGAGCGCTGGAGGGGTAACACAGGCCACTGTTTGTACAGGTTGTACCGAATTCTTCAGTGGTTTAACAATGACATAGTAATAACTTTTCAAAATCACACAGGCTGGAAGGAGATGAAGAAGAAATATCAGCTGTGCCATCTTAAGGAGTTATTATCTTTTTTTTACAAGTAGATGCTAAAATGACAGCACAAAAGTAAAGATGTGAGTGAAAAAAGTCTGAAAATACTGCGTATAGGGAAAGGAAAGTCTATCAGGGTTATTCAGAGAGCATGAAAAGCAGGAGAATGACTGGAGAATGGCTGGAGAATGAAAAATTCTAGGTCAAAATAACCGATTTGGAAAGTGAGATGAAAGGGAGAATGTTTTTGGTTTGGCTATTTTGACCTATAATTTTTCATTCTCCAGTCATTCTCCTGCTTTTCACGCTCTCTGAATAACCCTGTATATTTTTATGGTGGATAGTATACATTTATGAATTTTTCACAGTATCAAATACAAAATCACTCTGTCCTTCTCCCCTATCTCTCACTTCTCTGACATACTGTATGAAGAATAGGGATGAGCCGAACACCCCCGTGTTCGGTTCGCATTCGAACTCGAACAATTTCAAAAGTTTGAGTTCGAACGCGAACACGAACCAAACTCAATGCAAGTCAATGGGACTCGAAAGTTTGATTTTTAGAGTGCCCTCCAAGAGGGCATTTATGCAAGATATTTGCCATAAAAGGTGTATGGGGGTCCGGGTAGTGCCCTGGAGGACAGGAAACAAGGACAAAAAGTTTTTAAAGCAACAGTGAGTTTTCCATGAAATAAGGGTTAAAAATAGAAACGAAAAATTCCTTCAAATATCGTGCCTGGGAGGTCCCCATAACCTGCCCGCGAAGTGGCGATTTGTAGGATGTATAGAAACATTTAAAAACAAAAAAATGACATTTCAAGTGACGGTAAATGGTTTTCCTTTAATCTATTCATACACAACTGCTTGGGGCGGCAGCCTGTATGAAAAGAGGAGACATTTTCGTACACGCAGAACAAGTTTAGTGATTTTTTGGCTAAATTATGGTGAAACTTTTGCAGGCTTTGGATGAAAGTAACAATAGGTGCTTTAAAATTGGGCCTTTAGTGTCGGCAACAGTGCCGTCACACCGTAACCCCTCTGTGGTATTGTGGAAGCGCGCAGGGTTGGACCCTGCGGTCCAATATTAAAATTATATGAATCTGGTAATATAGGCGTCAGTGGCAGTGCACCCAAATATTACTGCGCTATAGTGTATGGCAGGATGGAAGCGCACCAGCAGTAACAAGCAACGGAATATACCAGACAGGGGTACAGAGCGAGAGTAGTTGTTATAACAAAACCAGATCAACAACGTTTAGGCACTAGTACTGCGCTACTGTATATGGTGAGAATTGGCACACACCAGTCCCGGCGGCTCTGCGTCATCACGCCGCGCCCTGCCCCCTGATCACTCACAGCTGTGCCGGGTGCCGCCGGAGCTCCTGGCATTCGGCTAGCTGGCGGCACCATGCGTCCGGGGCTCCCCCGATCGCCACCCGGGGCCCTGGATGTCACAATATTACAATCCAAACGCAAACGGGTTAAGTAACCAAATTTGTAAGAAGAATAATTAATGCAGCATATGAATCCTCACATTGCCGGGCAGCACCTTAAGGCCCGGTTCACACCTAAGCGTTTTACAGAGCGTTCCTGCACGCTGTAAAACGCATAAACAGGGAAATCCCATTATTTGCTATGGGACCCGTTCATACCTGGGCGTTTTACAGCGAGCAGGAACGCGCTGTAAAACGTCCTATGCCCAAAGAAGTACAGGAGCTTCTTTGGGGTGTATTGCAGCGCTTTCACTCTGCAGTCTATGGCCGTGAACGCGCTGCGATGCGCGTTCGCATGTTTTTTACATTTGCGTGATACGCGCATAGAAAAACACATGTATTGCGCGCGTAAAAAAACGCAGGTGTGAACCCAGACTTACAGTATAATTAATGCAGCATATGATCCCGCACACTGCCGGGCAGCACCTCTACAGTTTGTGGATCCAGGAATCAGGTGAGTATTAGAAAGAAAAAAAAAAGTTTTATTTTATGTTGCTGGGGACATTTAAAAATGTCCTCGGATTTTATTTTTTTTAAAAATGTGTCACCTTACCTTAGCCTGGTGGCCAGTGGGGAATCCCTGGATCCTGGTTGTGGGGAAGGGGTGTCTGCCGTGGCTCCCTCCCTGGAGTCCCTGCACCACCTCTCTGCCACATGCTGTCACGTCTCACCAGCTGCCGCCCCCGTCCTCGCATGGCCATGAGTGCCCCCTCCGGGTCCGCAGGCTCCCGAACCGCCGCTCTCCGGAGCCATCAGGGTCCGCGGTCCACGGGTCCTCTGGTCCAGATGGCCGCTCCCCGTCGGCGGCGTTCCCTGGCCGTCAGGGCATGGCGTTCCGCCGTCCATGCGGCCACCACCTTCCACGTGGGACGCCGGCCAGGCGGAGCTGGCCAAGATGGCGCCCGGGGCGGATCGAAACCTCCATGGTTGGAGGGGGGTGGAGTCAGAGCCCTGCAGAGACCTCAGGGGGGAGTCTTCTAACTGACCTCCAGCAGGACTTGGTGGAGGCAGGGCACAGGGTAGAGGCATGTCCACCTCCACCCTGTCCACTATATAAACCTGGTGAATGCTCTCTGACATCGCTTCACAATTGTTCTCCCTCTGAGTGAACAATAGCTCCTCTACTTCACAGTATCGCAGTGCCGTTCTCTACCTTGCCCTAAGAATCACTCAGCTCCTCCAGAGCGTCTCCAGGTCCCTTTCCAACATGGACGTGACACATGCACCCGGCTGGCCAGCCCGTACAGTCGCAGCTCTGTAATCTTGCGGTCGCATGCTCCTCAAGGGGTCCTTTGGGAGGGAGGCTCCGGCGGGCTGCCCTCTACAGTGCCTGATTAGAGGGCCTCGTCTGCCTGATGTTTTAGCAACAAGAATGTTTTATCCCATAGGCTTCAATGTTAAAAATATTCCCGTTTTAATTCAATATCTAATAAACCATTGCTTATAATATTCTGCAGTAAAGAGTCTCTTTATTTTTAGATTTTTTTTAGGATTTTGTTAAGCAATTTTTTTAAAAAAAATCAAATAATTTTTTTCCAACATCCCAAAAAGTTTGAAGTTCGCGAACTTTCGAATGGCCAATGTTCGAATCGAACTCCGAACCGAACATCTCATCCCTAATGAAGAACACTGTGGATTTAGATACACAATCTGAACTTGAACTCAATAAACCTGCCGCACAGGCAATGTTAGGACCTATGCGTTCCTAATGACAGTTGTTTTCAGATTTACCAACTTGGATCATACATCCTCTTGGAGTTGTTTGTTGTTCAATGTTTTTATAAAGCCTCCTACAAAAATGTGGAGGATGCCAACAAGGGAGGGTACAATGAGGTACACTGACAATGAGGTACACTGGCACTGTAGAAGGCTTGTATAACATTTGTTAGAAGAAAAATAGAGGACCCATGCACTCTAATGAACAGTAAAAAAAGGGGGCTAAATTACACTAATCGCGGTAAAACAGGGGCGCAAAGGAGAAAAAACCTGCAGGTTTCACCTTCCCGCCCACGTTTTAGCACGATATTACAATGCAGGCGCTTAAGATGCTGCCTGCATTGTTACCGGGCTCTAAGCCCCAGGATGCACGCGGTGGCGCTAAGCGCCACCGCGAGCATCCACGCGATGGGGTCCATAGAACTCCATTTGAAGCAGACAGCGCCGGTCACATGACCTGCCGGATCTCGCCTCGTGAGTTCCGGCAGGTCGGGGTAGTGATTCGCAGGGGGAGACTGGGAACTCTTTCCCCCAGTCTCACCCTGCTCCCGCCGGACGGAGGAGGCTGACGGAGCCGCGGTCTTCGCCGCAGGATAGGAGGTGAGTATCTGGATTTTTTGGGGGGTTTTTGGCTGGTGTTAACGGATTCTGCAGCAGTGGAATCCGTTAGCAACAAGTCCTGGCTGTGGTTAACTTTTTGTTAACCGCAGCCAGACGGTAATCAGCGCTAGGACTTTGTAATTCACCTGTATTTGGTGAATTGACAGCTTAGTGAATAGACAAATTGATTCAAAATTGCACCGGATGGTGAAATTCACTGTTCAGTGCAATTCGGAGGTTAGGGAATAACCCCTTTGCTATTTTTAAACCACTAAGGGAAATTGCTTTATAAAAAAAAAAAAAGCAAACCAATAATAACAGGGCTATTCAAAGAGCTCCGAATTATGGCCGGAAGGTAACCGAACGCTGAAATTCAGCGTACGTTTAACTTTCCTGGCCATTCGGCTATTCAGAGAGCAGGCAGTTCGCCAAATTGCCTGCACATATGGTGCCTGTTAGGTGCCTGTTCGAGGGCAGTGACACCCCCATAGAGAAGCAATGCTTCATCTATTCAGAGAACACAAAACAGCAGTGAAAAGTTGCCGAAATGCCCTGTTGTTCGGTGGTTTCATTCGGCAGGTTTATTCAGGCGATTCCCATAGGCTTCAATGTTAAAAATATTCCCGTTTTAATTCAATATCTAATAAACCGTTAATTATAATATTCTGCAGTAAAAAGTCTCTTTATTTATCGATATTTTTTTTATTTTTTTGGATCTTTTAGGCATTTTTAGGCGAAGAATTTTTTTCTTTTCTGTAACAGCTCTTTTTATTATCATTCATAGGATCTTATATGTAAATTTCAGACATTTTCGTTCTGTAGTTTCTGTGCAAACAGCGTTTCACTTTTCAAACATTCAAGCGTACTGTTTTTTTTTATTTCACTCCATTCGTCTGCGGTGTCGGGTTTTTCCGGCGGCTGCTCTGCGCTGTGATCGGTGGCTGCTCGGGTGTGCGTTCGCCGGATTTTGCGGTGAGTGTTCGGCGGGTTTGCGGCAGCTTTTCCCTGCACTACGACGGCCCTGTAGTGCTTGCTGAATACACCGCAGGGTCGCCGAAATGGGATCGCCAAATCGCACCAAATTGAAGAGAATGAAAAGTCACCGAACGTGCCATGACGTTTCAATTCTCTTTGAATAACCCTGTAAGTTGTTTTTTTCCTTGTTCTTCAACGGTTCAAATAAAATTAATGTCCAGTGTATTAACCCAATAATTTAAAAATCATGTAATAAAACTATTTCAATCTTGCTTTTCTAGCTGACAGACGTTAGAGCTTGGCTGTGAATAACTCCCGAGCTATTCACGCGCAAGGTCAGGAGGTGCCACAATTACGTTATTTTCCGAGCTTCTTTTAATCATCTGGATAGAAGGCATTTTCTTAATCGTATTGTAATGCAACAAGAGAAATTACTTTTATCTATATACACACTGCAAACTGCTGATCTGCAAGTCAAAATACAGAATAATTTAGAGAAAAAAAATGTAATTAACTTGATTAAGCTCCTGCAAGGTGGGTGATTCCAATCGTGGTGAAATATGATTACAATTTATACAGCAGAAAAGGGCAAAGAGGGCAATTCCGCATTATTTCTTAAGTCCCCATTCAACATGTACCATTATCTATTTTTACAGTTTCGTGAAATGTAATTTTTGTTGAAGTGGTAACTGTAATTAAAGGGGAAAAAAAGATTAGTGATTAGAAGTACTGCACATGAATGGAATATTAAACCCCAATTTAACCCTTTCAATGCTTAGCCATTTCACCACTGTGTGCTGCTGAGCTACTTATGGCCATTTTATGCTCTCATCGTGTTTAAACACTATTTGAAGTCATGTTTTGTTGTAGAACCCAGACAAATTATAAATCAATCCCCTCCCCGGATTCAACTTTTTTTTTTATAATGTGCATATGTCATGTACTGTCAGAATGGTAACAAAAAAATGTCAAAATCCTGTTAATTTCCACATGGATTCAATAATTTGAAGCATGTAAAATGACTTTTCCAAATTTTATAAACAAACCTTTGTGATTATATAAATTCTAGAGAGTATTCATTTAAAAAAATAAAAGATGAAGACACCGTACATGCTCCCGGTGTGGGAAATGAGAAGGTGAGTAATGGAAGTGGAATCGTTCACTCTATACCTGAAAAGCGGACAATGCCATTGCCTTGGAAGAAAAAAAATAAAGAAAAAGATTTATTTATTTATACATTTAACATGGACATAACTAGTATCACTGTAAAGGCCAGATTCTGACCTGGCCAGTGACGTTTCATTTGACCTTGTGGGGTATATAGAATCGAGATACAGGGGTCCAAAGGACCCCCACCTCTTCTATCATCGATACAGCAGTTTATGTTTTAGGCCACATTCACACTGAGTGACATGAAAATCGCACGTTTTTGCGCACGATTTTCATATACGCGACATTGAGCGATATTGCACAACCCCACCAATGCAAATCGTGAAAAAAGGGTCATGTACCAGCGACGAGCTACAGCGGTGAGCTACACATGACATTGAGCGACGAGATGTGAACAGCTCCATTGAAATGCATTGGAGAAGCTACATAGAGTGACATCATGCGGAAATAATTGCGATATTGTGGCAAAATCGCGTGATAAATCGCTTAGTGGGAATGGGGCCTTAGATGACCAATGTATAAATATGAATGGTGTCATATCCTCCAGACTTACTCCTTGCATGGCAAATGTGAAGGTTGACTTACTGCAGTAGCTTTAGTTGCTTTGTAGGAAAAAAGCAGACAATGCTGCTGCCTTTGAATAAAAAAAAGGGAAGTTTGTGTAGAATTCTTTAGTGATGTTACAATTATTGCAAAACTGTAAAAAGAATGTTTATTTCTTTCTTAGTTCAATATATAAGGTATGATTGAATTTTGAAAAATGCAGCATAACCTAAGCATGTATGGTAAGGAATAAATGCTTAAATTGCCCTTTAAAGAGATTGCATAGCTTTCTGTAGCAAAGATGTATACATTTGAAAGCAGTAAAGTGTAACATAAAATGCTCACAACTAGCCAGACCACCAGTGCAGGCAAAATTCTAAATTGTATGCTACACAAAGGGTTACTAGCTTCTTAATAATGGTTTCATATTTAATGAGCTCTCCTTGCCTGGAGTATCACATTCTATCTAAGGCATAATGTATCTAGAGCATCTAATATAATGTGGCTTGGAAAGAACATGAATAGGTAAGTACAATTATCACTGCATGAAAGGATTTAAATGGCAATTATCCATACTCTCCATATCACTGTGGCCTATTTTATAAATATAACATAAGGTATGTTAGAGTATAAATTCTAAAGTTAAAAGGAACATTCCAGGCCTTCCCAAGTTAATATGCCTAATTAATTTGTCCAGTTGAATATAAAAAAAAGCGTATAGACAAAACTAATGACCAACAAAGCTATGAACCCTATATTCTTTTTTTTCTCTTCATTTTCTGGTTCCTTATCTGCACTGTTCAGTCATGCTATTTTGTTTTGCTCTACCTCTGCCAATATACGTAGTTGATAACACTGGAGTTGCTACCTTCACGATTCGAGCTGCTATTCTGACCATGACAGACAGGGTTATTCAAAGAGCTCAGAATTGCTTGAGAAAGGTAACCGAACGCTGAAAATCAGCATTCGGTTACCTTTCCTGGCCATTCGGCTATCCAGAGAGCAGGCAATTCACCAAATCCTATTTAAGAGTCTTTATTTATAGATTTTTTAGGATATTTTAAGCATTTTTCAGAATTTTTTTTTTTTTTAAAAGTCCGATTTTTTTTTTTTTTAAAGTTTACTTATTTTTTCTGTAACAGCCCTCTTTATTATCATTCCCTGGACCTCATATGCAAATTCCAGACATTTTCGCTCAGTAGTTTCTTTGCAAACAGCGTTTCATTTTCAAACATTCACACAAACTGTTTTGCTAATTTATTCACTGCCTCGTCTGCGGTGTCGGCTGCTTTGCTGCGTGTGATCGGCTCCTGCTCGGGTTTTTCGACGGGTTAATCCAGATGTTTTTGGGGGTTTTCGGCATGCATTCGGTGGGTTTTGCGGTTCGTTTTCGTCGGGTTTGCGGTAGCTTTTCCCTGCAATTCGGGGACCCTGTGGTGTTTGCTGAATACACCGCAGGGTCACCGAAATGGGATCGGCAAAAGGAACCGAATCAAAGAGAACGAAAAATCACCGAATGTGAGGTGACTTTTCGAATCTCTTTGAATTACCCTGATAGTATTTGCTTGCTGCTTGGCATCAGCAGCAGCTCCTTTCTATATATACTTTGTATAGGAGCCATTAATAAAGGCTCAGAGCAAGAACAGTGAGCTATTCCAGACAAAGGGCCATAATACATAGTTGGTGCTAACTTAACCAGAGCTGTTGTAAACTTCCCTGAGCCATTATAGCCTATGGAGGTTTTAAGTTTACAACAGCTCTGGTTAAGTTAGCACCAACATTGTAATATGGCCCAAAGAGTGCTGACTCTCACAGCCCAGTGTTAAGTCATTTTGCAAAGTCACTTAAGTAGATAAAAATAAGCATAGTTATCCCATAGTGCAGAGGATGGAAGTATATGCCACCGCTTCTCGTGGCATGCAGTGGAAAACTAGGAAATAGTTTCCAGTGTTTTTCAGTGGCCCCTGCGGCAGTGGAGACTCTAGAACCAATTTTTAGGGCGGCAAATAAGATACCACAGTCAAAACTGA
This sequence comes from Leptobrachium leishanense, assembly GCA_009667805.1. Taxonomy (NCBI): domain Eukaryota; kingdom Metazoa; phylum Chordata; class Amphibia; order Anura; family Megophryidae; genus Leptobrachium; species Leptobrachium leishanense. The sequence continues at coordinate 405,339,895 of CM019064.1, read as the reverse complement.
GGGGGACTAATAATGTTCACCACTAAATCATACCACTGAAAAAAACTAAGGGCCCTATCATCTGGTGTGAGCTAAAATGCCATCGCTAAAGGAAAAATTTAGCGCGAGTCGCTAAAACTTTGCGCCTGAAGACCGACTAACAGATCACCTTGTCTGCAGGAGTCTGTGTACAAGGTCATTTAGCGCACACTAGGGAAATGCTAAGACCTGGGCTGAGACCCAGTGCTAATGCGGTTGGGTGCAGGATGGAGCTGTTTTTTCCAGTGCAGAGTGGAAGCTTGTATAAGTATGAACACATCCAGCCAAGAGTCCTCACACCCCTGCATTATTATAATCCTCCAAGGTGGCCGTATTATCCATGTTTATATGCACACATATATTAATAAAGGCTGATGGGCATTGCATGATAAATGCCACCCGACAGCATATAGAATCATTACACTGCGTTTAATAGATCCAAAAAGAAGGCCAGATTGGTGACAATAATTTCCCTGCTGCAGCATATAAATAATACATTCAAAAAAAGGATAAAAGGTGTGTGGTGCTTCCCAGTGTGATAAACGTGGTCATATAAGCACACAAATTTTTTACTTAGCTTAGAAACAGTTGTATCTGTCTTTGACAGGATTCAGGAAACCTCGATATAAAGTATAACAAACATAGCGTAATACAGTTAATACATTAAAAAAATTGGTCAAGAAAAGGTGAATTATAAAACTCACACTTTAGAGAGCCTAACCTGGCTCTAGTGCACTTGGTTATGGGTTGAATTCTTACGACCCACCCATTAGCCTCAATTGAATGTTCTGTCTTCAAATAGCCTCAAAGTGAAGAAAACAGCATCATAGCGCATAACATTAGAAAATCTTTTAGGATACATGTAAATGAAAACCACTCACGTGTTCCTAAGTCTAACAGGGCTCTCTTGATAACACCTGGGACTTTGTTCGATTAGGCACAACTCCTAGAAAAAGCCTCACAAGCGGTTGAAGACAATGCCTCGGAATGACAATTTAAAAAATTGATTTTATTTCCAAATGGGCCAGTGCCCATAGTAGCACAAACAGATGATAAAACAATTAAAACATAAACCGAACGCGTTTCGCCTCGGCAACGTGTGCCCAACAACTTCCTCAGCGGTTTTATAATTCACTTTTTCTTGACCAATTTTTTTAACGTATTAACTGTATTATGCTATATTTGTTATACTTTATATCGAGGTTTCCTGAATCCTGTCAAAGACAAATACAACTGTTTCTAAGCTAAGTAAAAAAATTGTGTGCTTATATGACCACGTTGATCACACTGGGAAGCGCCACACTCCTTTTATCCTTTTTTTAATTGTCTCCTTTTGGTGTCGATAATAGGGACGACACGTGTGGGTGTATTGGCGATCGTGTATATTGTTTTGTCCTTCCCTCCTCTCTAGACCACTACTTCGTATATTGCGCCTTTACCCAACTTTCTTATATAAATAATACATGTTTCAGGGCATGTTTCAGGGTCCACATGGTCACCCTAATAATCAACCGCTTCCATACTATGAATAACCCCCGCATAAAATGTTTAAAATTAGCCAATATATTAGAATTAGGATATATGTGGATAAAGGATACATTTATAATAGAGTCGACTGCAACAGCAGCGACATTGCTGACCAGAGCCATTACTATGGTGTATGGGGCCAAGAGAACATCTGTGCTTCATTCCTTTCCATTGCCTGTTAATTTTGAGGATCTGTTTTTACAGTTCTTTTGGAGTTAGCACCAGGGTTGAGCAGTAGGTAAAATTTTGCGATTAGCTTCCCTCAAAAAATTAGCACAGGCACAAAGTGATCTGTTAGTTGCAAAAGCTCTAGAGATCTCTAGCTCTCTCCATGTTAAGTATAGGACACGGAAAGTACAGTAAGCTCACGCTACAAATCGCTAATATTGACGCGCTAAGTGATTTTTCCCATTTGTAGCAAGAGGCAAACGATCTGTTGGTTCGGTGCTAGACTGATGAGGGTATAAATGAAAACCCACCAGTCTCTCTCATGACTGAGAAGCAGCATGTGCATATGTGATTTGCTTAGAAAGCAGCTCTTGCTTTCATTAGGTAGGACTCACCTGACCAGAGGTGCCATGATGTGGCGGGTGAGCTTACACTTCCATGGCCATTTAAGTAAACCAAAACCTCTGTGTTTTGTTTCGCATGGAATTACAGGGGTGAGTGCAGATGGCACTTTTTTTTTTCTTGTTATGATTTATACATGTTACTGGGCTGGATACCTCTGGTTGTTGCAGCTGCCCTGGTAGAGATCAAGCACGACACCGTTTTTTCTGTACGTATGAATTCTGCAATCACTGAGCAGCAAATTCTATCACCTGTGCTTCGCTTCAGATATCTGGCCAACCTGACCTGTCAGCGGGTCCTGAGGACGGGTTTGGAAAATACTGCAGTAAGGAATACATTGTGAATATTTCCTAATATTTCTTACTGTAAAATTAATTATATCACTTGGTAGTGATGAAGAGGTTAATGAAAATGTTGTTCACTATTTCTTAGTAATTGTTCTTCTGACTCTTGTTCAGCTCCACTATAATAAATATTGAGCATTTGTTTGCTATGTGTTGTGTTGAATTGCTTTGACTCACACAAATTCTTTGTAAAGGAAACACAAATCTGAAACAAAGTTGCTGCTGTAAAAGTTTTCTATAAACGTTTTTATAGTACGAGATTAATTTTTTTTTGTAAAATTGAATGTAACACATGTCTCCCTAGATGTAATCTTCTGAAATGTAACACATTCCATATCTTTGCAGAGATTGCAGTATACGAGGTGTTGCTAGGCACAAAGCTGGAAGCTATTTGCAACGTCAGTAGACAAAGTCAAGTCCGAGCACAGCCCATGTATTGTTATTATGCTATAGGATGCATTCTGTGCAAACAAAGAGACGCCAACAGCCCCGGATTATTAGTAAACAACACAAGCTTTGTGTAAGAGAGACAGGAAAACAACAGCAATGAAAGCAGCTTTTTAATGTTCATTTCCTCAAATATTATACTATATATATATGCAGTTCTTTGAATTGCTGTGATGTGCAAATGGCTTCTGCAATAGTAAGTATATATATACAGTGTGTATATATATATATATATATATATACACAAATAAATATATTATCAGGCATATGAACGAAAAATTATTTTATTTTCCTGTTTCACACTACCCTCATTATTAGTGAATGGTCATAGAATTTTTTTGTGGCGTATATCCAAAAAAAGATTTTTCTTTTTTAGTGATGCATTGCAGTGGGCATACCACGGAGGTATCCTGACTTGACTGGATATTTTGAAAAAATGTGTTTGAAAATCTCTATTTCCGCAAAAGAGTGACATTATTATAGTCATAACAGCCAAAAATTAGAATAAAATTAAAAAGTGACATATTAAAAAATGATTCCACTAAGATAAGGATGTGGATTCTTTGTTTCGAGGGGCTGAAGGGACCACAGCCTTCATCTGCCTTCTGTGGAGCAGTGGAGAACAGATCATTAAAAGGTCCTCCAACTCATCCAGAGGTTCATATGGTCGAGGATAAGGGAAAACGAGACATACGTATCCTGATGCATATAGCAGCAGTGTGAGGGGGCCAGATGATAAGAAAGTTAAGGAGTGGTGTGTACACTGGGAAATGAACTCCTCACCTTTTTGCGCCGCCCGCCCTGCCATCACCAACGCCGCGGCCACTGCACTATTTTTTGTCAGCGCCGGCACCATGGCAGCATCTATGGCAGGCAGGCACGTGGATACATTGAAACAGTGACGCCGCCACTGACTGTGCCCCTTCCGCACGCATGCGTCCAGACGGGAGCGTGAGATCCAGACGCGGGGCAGGCGGATCCTCACAGGCACAACAGCGGTGCCTTGTCACACTAGTACAGTGTGTATCTGTCTGCTGTTGCTCCTGCTGGGCCCTGGACCAGCCAGCTTACCCACCAGGAGGAATGTGACGGACTGCACACAGTGCAAAGTAAGGCGAGGGTCAGACGAAAGCATTTTTCCCCGCGAACGTGAAAAAGTGCGTCCGAACGCATTGACGTATTTTTTCATGGATTGCGCAAAAACGGTCAGACGACGCGCATTTTCGGGCGTGATTTTGTACGGATCGTCAATAAAACTCTTTTTGCGTCTGGACGTTATGTAGGCTGGACATTAGCAGTGTCTGACATCTCCTAATCTCGCAAACACGCCGCTATGCCGCAGCTGCGCACTCAGTACGTCAGTACTAGCGGTTCAGCGTTCTCAAAAAAATGCGTTCAAATTCCATTTGCGTTGCACGGCCGGACTTTTGTGCGACCGTACATCGTATATTGGCCGTCATTGCCCGTCATCTGCTGCTAGTGCAGCCGTAATTATGTGCGCCAGAACGCACATTAAAAGTGCGCTGGTCTGACCCCAGCCTAAGTCTAACCTGGGGTCACTTTAATATATACTGTGCACGTGGCGGATGATACGGATCCTCAGGCAGGGCAGCCACAACAACTTGTCTGTTGACTTGTTCACTCTCCTCCGGCTCCCGCTGGGCCCTGGAGGACCAGCCAGCTACATCCAGACACCAGGTATGTGCCAGCCTGCCCTGCTGGGCTGCCTGGCACAGACTGCAAAGTAAGCCTGGCCTGGGGTCAATATTATGAAACCATCTTTTAATTGTTCTTTTATGCTTGAATGTAATAACAATGGGTCTCAAGTTCTGTGTGGAATTTCTGTTCATTTTTTGTACAGTATATATTAAACTTTAACATATACTGTACATAAAATGAAATTACACACAGAACTTGAGACCCATTGTTATTACATTCAAGCATAAAAGAACAATTAAAAGATGGTTTCATAATAATAATATATATCTTTTCATGACTTTACATTACTTATCTCGTCATGCCCAAATGGCAAGCCTGAGCTCCATTACTGTATTTTCATTAAATAATTGGCTTTTATAATCATGACTAAGAATTTGAAAAAGCTAATGAGTTCAGTGGACTTGCGTCGTTTCTAATTATGCAAAAATAAATAAAATTGTGTGTACATGTTCCCAAACGTGAGCAGAGCTTATGCCTTGTAGATACATATTTATAAATGGCTCACATGCTATTGAGTGTGCATAGAATAGGTATTAAAATGCTTATGATAAAAACAGAATATGCACTGCTGGGCATTTACAAAGGTGATGAATTCCTGACAGTTTATTCACCTACCCAGCATATCAATTATAGGTACGTTACTGTGAGTTTTATTGCTGTGGAGCTCTGTGATACAGTAATGTGCGATGTGAATGAGTTTTATTGCTGTGGATTCTGTGATACACTCATACATACCGCACATTACTGTGAGTTTTATTGTTGTGGATTCTGTGATACACTCATACACATTGCACATTACTGTGAGTTTTATTGCTGTGGATTCTGTGATACTCGCATACACACCGCACATTACTGTGAGTTTTATTGCTGTGGATCTGTGTGATATGCTCATACACACCGCACATTACTGTGAGTTTTATTGCAGTGGAGCTCTGATATGCTCATACCCTCACACAGAATGGTAGCCACCTGAAGCAGGGATGTGTTGTCACGGGCAGCAGTCATTAAGTGGGTTCACCTGCCATAAATCATTCACTAATACTGATTGAATATAATCGATATCTATAAAATAGTTTTCTCTGTCGCCGCACATCCGGTTTCTGTTGGCTGCACACGCATCCAACAGAGACCTGATGCGCCGCTTTGGAGAGACGCCGGATGCGCGCGCAGCCTCTACCCGTCGGCTGCGCGCGCATCAAGGAGAGTTGGATGCGCACGCAGCCCTACAGGTTGGCTGCACGCGCATCCAGGAGAACAGGCTGCATGCGCATCCTATGACAGCCGGTTGCGCTCGCAGCCCGATAGGGACCCCCCGCCGCACACTTTAGCCACCACCCCGCCGCACGCTTTACCCGCCGCCCCGTCGCACACTTTACCCGCCGCCACCTTTCACTTTACCTGCTGCCACGCCGCACACTTTACCCGCTGCACACTTTACCCGCCACACCCTTTACCCGCCACCACGCCGCACACTTTAGCCGCCGCACACCATGCCGCCGCCGCCATGCTGCACACTTTAGCCGCCGCCACGCCGCACACTTTACCCGCCGTCACGCCACACACTTTACCCACTGCCACACCGCACACTTTAGCCGCCACAAACTTTACCCGCCGCACCCTTTACTCGCTGCTCTGCCGCACACTTTACCCGCCACTCCACTGCACACTTTACCCACCGCACACTTTAGCCGTTGCACACTTTAGCCGCCGCCATGCTGCACACTTTACCCGCCGCACACTTTACCCGCCGCAAACTTTACCCGCCACCCCGCCGCACACTTTACCCGCTGCCACTCCGCACACTTTACCCGCCGCCCCGTGGCACACTTTACCCACTGCCCCGCCGCACACTTTACCCGCTGCCACTCCACACACTTTACCCGCCGCCCCGCCACACACTTTACCCGCCGCCCCGCCGCACACTTTACCTGCTGCCCCGCCGCACACTTTACCCACTGCCCCGCCGCACATTCACCCGCCGCCCCGCCGCACACTTTACCCGCTACCCCGCCGCACACTTTACCCGCTGCCCTGCCGCACACTTTAGCCGCTGCCACGCCGCACACTTTAGCCACCGCCACGCCGCACACTTTACCCACCGCACACTGGACCCGCCGCCCAGCTGCACACTTTACCCGCCGCACGCTTTAGCGCCGCCACGCCGCACACTTTACCAGCCGCACACTTTACCCGCCACACACTGGGCCCGTCGCACACTGGACCTGCCACCCCGCTGCACACTGGACCCACCACTCAGTAGAACCGAATGGGGGGGATGTGTGTGTGGGGGTTTAATGAACTGAAAGAGGGGGAGGGGAAAAAAACCGGCATGCGCGCAATGAAAAAAAAAAAGCTGATAAACCCTGCCGCCGGTCAGTGGACGCCGCTTACTGGACGGGGGGGAATGAAAAGAATGTGGGGGGGACAGAGCTAGCCAGCCTGCCCTGGGAAGAGGAGCCACTCACAGGAGCTTACAATCTAAGGCTAAGGTCAGACTAACGCAGTATTAACGTGCGTTTATCCGCACTAAATCAAGGCCGTGCTAGCAGCAAATGACGCCCAATGCCGGGCAGCATACAAAGAACGGCCGCACGAAAGTCCGGCTGCGCAACGCAGGTGGCAAACGAACACATTTTTTCGAGAACGTCAAACCGCTAGTACTGACGTACAGAGTGCGCTGCGGCCGCATAGTGCCGTGTGTGCGTGATTAGGAGACGCTGCTAATGTCCGGCCAACATAACGTCCAGACGCAAAAAGGGTTTTATTGATGATCCGTACAAAATCATGGACGAAAATGCGCGTCGTCTGACCGCTATCGCGTATTCCGTGAAAAAATACATCCATTCGTTCAACGCACTTTTTCACGGACAACGCGAAAAATGCGTTCGTCTGACCCTAGCCTTAGAGGAGCGGCTCCCATGAGCTTACAATCTAAGAGGGAAAAGAGGAGTCCAATCCCGTGAGTTTACAATCTAAGAGGGAAAAGAGGAGTCCGCTCCCATGAATTTACAATCTAAGAGGGAAAAGAGGAGCTGCTCCCATGAGTTTACAATCTAAGAGGGAAAAGAGGAGTCCGCTCCAGTGAGTTTACAATCTAAGAGGGAAAAGAGGAGCCACTCACAGGAGTTTACAATCTAAGAGGGAAAAGAGGAGTCCGCTCCTGTAAATTTACAATCTAAGAGGGAAAAGAGGAGCCACTCACAGGAGTTTACAATCTAAGAGGGAAAAGAGGAGCCGCTCCTGTGAGCTTACAATCTAAGAGGAGCCACATCACTATATATAAAATTGTTTTCTCCTTCGCCACGCTGGATGCGCGCGTGTCCAGCACAACCAGAAAGGATGCACTCGCAGCCCTACTGGTGACCTGGATGCGTGCGCAGTCCCACAGGTCAGCTGCGCGCAACCAGGAGAGCTGGATGCACGCGCAGACTGGCCTCCGGCCAGGCTTAATAGCTCGTTAAAATATAATAAAAATGGACGTGCGTGTATTTTGGGGTTACGTGGTGGTGGTTGGGGGGGCAGCATTTCAGCCTTCGCTCCAGGCAGCACAATGTCTTGGGCCGGCCCTGGTCTTCTGGACAACCATCCGGCCATCATGGGGATTCATAATCCTTGCTGTGGGATCTGTGGTTGAAGCTCTGTCCTGCCACTATATGGGACGTCAAGATGGGTTATATATCCCGTGAAAGTGGGTTAACCTCATAAGAGCGCTCATTAGCTTAGGAAGGATAGAAACTGCCTTGATGGGATACACTGACATTTTGATACGCTTATGCAATGTATGATCATATTTTGTAAACATATCCTCATTGTTTCATCCGAAATCTGTGTTTTTAACAATATTTAAAGCTATATTAAACTAGAATGCTTTGAATGTTGTATTTTGTGTTCGGTCTCTGATGCATCCTTATGAAAAATGCAGGTTCTGGGTGAATGCAGCTATTCTGGTTTTGTTGCATAGAATTGGTACAGTTTGGAAAAAAGACGAGACAGAGGAGATATGATAGAAACATTTAAATACGTAAAGGGAATCCACAAGGTAGAGGAAGGGAGTATATTTAAAAGGAAACAAAGTAGCAAAACAAGAGGACATAGTCTTAGATTAGAGGGGCAAAGGTTTAAAAGTAACATCAGGAAGCATTATTTTACTGAGAGGGTGGTGGATACATGGAACAGCCTTCCAGTTGAAGTGGTAGAGGCCAAAACAGTAATTGAATTTAAGCAGGCATGGGATAGGCATAAGGCTATCCTAAACAAAAGATAAATCCAGGTAAAGTATCCATGTAATTGGGCAGACTAGATGGGCCGAAAGGTTCTCATCTGCCGACATTTTTCTATGTTAATTGGATCTAATCGTATATCCAAAAGCAGGCACTCAGGTCCTCAAATCAGCATTAAGCAATTCAGCCCCAGTGCAACCTCCACAGCAGATACAGTTTCAACAAACCAAAGGACACTCACAGGTCTTCACATAAAAAGTCTGCTCTTTTTATATATACAGTATATATAATAGCTAGGTCGTGTTAGTCCAGATGCCAAAATCACTGTTGTTTAATGAGCCTAAGATCTCTCATGTGTTTATTTTCCCAGTTTTGAACATACCATTTGACTCGCACTATTTACGACATCTAACCCATGTGACCCTTAAAATCTTAATGTTCAATTCTATTATATTGTTAAGCGTCTGGACCTTAGGAATAGAGGTTATACACTCGAAAGCTTGTCTTTTAAATGTAACGTTAGTCCAATAAAAATGGTTTCACTACAGGCTGCTATACTCTGATTTTTATATATATATAAAATCACGAGTATAGCAGTACGTAGTGATACCGTTCTTTATTTGGACTAACGTAACATTTAAAAGACAAGCTTTCGAGAGTATTACTCTCTTCCTCAGGTCTGGAAGCTTACTGATCAGTTCCTAGAATTAAACATTAGGACATAAAGGGTCACATGGGTGGGGGGTTAGATGCCGTAAAGAGTGAGAGTCAAATGGTATGTTCAAAATGGGATATCGAATTTACATATATATATATATATATATATACACACTGTGTCTATATGTTTACTTTGCCATGCACTGTAAAATAAGTAGAATTTTAAAACAAACTTATTTTTTTTTCTGGACAGATCTGCCATTTACGTGACTCTCACCGCTTCTTTCCTGGCTGACAGCTGATACTCTCTTGTTATTGCTGCATTGGAAAGCACAAAGCACTCCGTGTGATACACAGATCTGTTTCTGTTGTGTTTCTGCAATCAAGTCAACAAACCCCAGCATTATTTTGTTGGAGTCATGGCATCGGACGCCGGACGGCTCAGCAGTCAGCAGACAGAGAAAGGCTAATTGTTTGTTAGGCTTCGGTCACAGAATAATAGATATGGCTTCATAAATGATAGGTATGAGAATTCAGAAAAGCGAAGAGCGTGTCTGAGAGGAGTAACCAGAGACACAGTAGCTCAGCCGCCCGTTTTAATAAAGACTAAGAGGCTTTGGTGCGGGATACGAGGTGATGTGATTGCTGTCAGCACATTGCAAGAATATTATTGTTGAGACAACTGTGTAACTGATGCTATCAACAAAATATTAATATAGTGTGTGAATACACAAAATGCATCCTGGGAATGTAACATTACTCAATGCTCTTATTTAAGATGGTGTATATAATAGTTCCCAATGCATAAATAACTGCTCCTTTATGATAAAATATATTAGGGAATAAATCTGTTCTATATTTTTATTAAATTCTAATTATTTTCATATTTTGTTAATTATTTTAAAGAAGAAACGTTGACCTGATATTTTCCATATTTATTTATTTTCCATAATACGAGGGTGAAAACAGGTTCTCTTTTATGAGTGACACATGCAAAAATATGTATCCTCTAGAACTGTAAGGATTACAATAACCATAGGCGTGCACTAAAGGGGGGTGATTATTACATTTTAGTTTCCCCTTCTACACTTTGGTTCCTTTTTTTATATTTGGTTCATAAAAAAGAACATGAAAATTAATAGGTTGTGTTGACTAAGGCTAGGGTCAGACGAAAGCATTTTTCCCCGCAAACGTGAAAAAGTGCGTCCGAACGCATTGACGTATTTTTTCACGGAATGCGCATAAACGGTCAGACGACGCGCATTTTCGGGCGTGATTTTGTACGGATCGTCAATAAAACACTTTTTGCGTCTGGACGTTATGTAGGCTGGACATTAGCAGTGTCTGACATCTCCTAATCACGCAAACACGCCGCTATGCCGCAGCTGCGCACTCAGTACGTCAGTACTAGCGGTTCAGCGTTCTCAAAAAAATGCGTTCAAATTCCACTTGCGTTGCACGAACGGACTTTTGTGCAGCCGTACATCGTATATTGGCCGTCATTGCCCGTCATCTGCTGCTAGTGCGGCCGTAATTATGTGCGCCAGAACGCACGTTAAAAGTGCGCTGGTCTGACCCCAGCCTTACAGTTTAACAAATGTGCACACCCTAAACTCAGACGTCTATGATAACAACCCATTGGATGGAATGGGACCCATCGGCTTTAGGGAATCACTATGATAATTGTAATAAATAGGAATGCACCACATTTCAGCTTCTGACACATTTTTGGACAAAAAAATATATTTTCGGCTTCCAGCAAAAAATATCCAAAAATATCAGCAAAAAAAAAACAAACACCTGCTCTATTAATTTATTTGCAAAGTATTTTACCAGGAAGGATACATTGAGATTAACTCAAACTTGTTTTCAAGTATGTCTTGGGTTCGGCCACGGCTAAATTGCAGTGTCATTTTTGAGAGCTAGGTTTGGAGATTAGGGTTAAGGATAGGGTTTGGTTACCATTTGTGCTCCTTTAAAGGGATAGGGATATCGTTAGGGTTAGAAATTATAGTTAGAGATGTTACGGTTAAAGCCCGAAGTGCGATCAATCCTAGGATTACCCGGGTAATCCTGACATTACCCAGGCGTCATTAGCAAAAGCCGAAGTGAAATGAAATTTCAGACTTTATCCGGGTAATCTGCAAAGTATCCAAACGCCTCTGCGTACTCCGCTTTTCTTGGGTTTTCAGCAGGTTACAGGTGACTGAATTCCGAGGATTACCCGGATAAATCTGCAAACTGTGATCTGACTGATAAAAATAACAAAAAACACAATTATGTTAACCAAATTGTATCCACAGTCACAAACCACACTAAATAACCGTCATGTTACTCTGTGCATTAATTGTCTGAAAATTAATTTATGAAGATAAAGATATTATATAAACCGTAACCTGATGGTTATTATGTTTTATAAATGATATATAAGCACATATGACACATAATAAAGATCATGTAACTCTTTCACATTCATATAAGAAACATATCCTGTTACTCTGTATATTCATTATATCCGCTATACGTTTTAATGTTTGTCTTTTGCCATTTTCATTGATAATATCCATAGATCATAGCAAAATTCACTGTTACCCAAGCGGGGTTGGATGCTCTGCAGATTACCCAGGTGAAGCTGTGGAAAGTCCTTAGATTACCCGGGTGAAGCTGTGGAAAGTCCTTAGATTACCCGGGTGAAGCTTCAGACTTGCACATTATCCGGGTAAAGTGCACATTTTTCAGCTCTTCCAGACTGTTACCCAAGGGCAGTTGGTTAGTCCTAAAATTACCCGGGTAAAGTCCGAAATTTTCATTTTTTTGCAGCTTTACCCAGCGGTTTTGGGTAATGTCAGGATTAACCGCACTTCGGGCTTTACCCGTAACAGAGACACAAATTAAGGCTGGGCTACTATTTGTGTTTGTTTTAGGTTTATTTGCGCTTCTTTAGGATTTGACTTACTTTTATGTTACATTTAAGATTAGGATTAACTTTAACATTCTGCTCTATTTATCGTTTTGTTGGCAATAAATTACGTTGCATAAAAAAACAAACAAAATAAACTCTTTAAAATAATTTGAAAAAAACAAAAGTCATTTTCAGTTTGGATTTTGCCAAGCGCATCCTCAATTTTCAGTTTCATTTTCTGGCCAGAATTTCCATTTCGGTGCATCCATTTATGTATTGAAACATATGATTTGCCACTAAATAAAACCTTTACAGAGTTTTTGCCAAATAATTGTTCCCTACGCAAAAAAAAGTTCCCAAGTATTGCTGCTTGAATTGACCACTGATTTGACGTAACATGAACCCGTAGGTGACAGTCGATTCACATTAAACTTAACACAAAAGAATGATGCTTCCACCAACAGGAAACACTGCAGGAAAGTTTTCAGAGCTGATCTCAAAACATAATTATAGAACTTCAAAAGAAATGTGATTTGGAAGTCCTGCCAGATGATTCATTTATTATTGATAACTTATTTTCCAGCAGTCTTCACACATTCTTGCTCAGGCTTCTTTCCAGAGACTAGAGAGTCCCAGAGCTAGATTGCGACTTCTGCTATTTCCAGTATTCACAATATGCAGGATCAATTCTGTGTTGATAAACCTAATTATCAACATGCTAATGCAGGCTGATATCGATGATGATGTGGAAATTAGTTTATTATGGATTTCTTCAAAAGGGCATAGTCAATGTGGTTAGAAATAATATATGTTTCATCATGCATATTATGAATGTATGAATGGAAGCTCTTTACCTCATGTCTCTCTCCATCCATGCCTAGTCTTGCCCTAATATATTGCAATCCCTGTACTGCGCTGCAGAATAGGTTGGTGCAATACAAATAAATGAAAATGGATAGTAAAAATACAAACCCAAAATGCGGTTTTGTACCTTTAGGCCCGTGTCGGACGAACGCAGTGATTACGTCCGTGTTGCCGCACAGTTTAACGTCCGTCGTAGCATAGAATCATGAGCATTAGAGACCCACACACTAAGTGCGTCCGCACCGAACTGCACACACACAACGCACGTGGCAAACAGAGGCAAGTTAGGCAACAAGGTAAAACCGCTAGACGGACATGCAGAGTGCGCCACGTCCGCATAGCGTTCTGTGTGAGTGATGAGATGTCAGACGCAGCGCATTTGCGACGTCCAGCACCTTGACGCACACAATGGCTTTTCACATCCTTTTCAAATTTTTCATATTATTTTTGTTTCCCATAATTCTTTTTATTCTATGTTCGTTAAGAAAAACGGACCGTGTGGTGTCTACAGTATCTTCCGTCAGTACGTCTGTTCGTCTGTCCGTTATGCACGCACGCAGAGTACGCTCAGACTGCGTTCGTCTGACATTAGCCTAACTCAACTCCTTATGGTACATGTGTAATACATGTTTAGTAGAGACAGGGTCAGCTCGTGAGTTTGTGGGGCCAGCTACGAGGTAAAATGCAGGGTTTTGAACTGGTGCTGGACTCTGCAGGGCTGATGGATGAGCGGGACTGGTCCATGTGCAATGCACCTCCTGCACTCGCCAAGAGCTGGCCCTGTCTGGCATTTTTATTAATGTATCAGCAATATTTTCACCAACACTAATGCAGCCATAAATCATGAAAAGCAAAAAGGAAAGGATACAACATATACACAAAAAAAAATTGGCAATTATGACATCGTTTGCATCTAAGGAAACCTGAATAAATGTACATGAAACATGAAAAATATTTATTTATTTATAAAAGGATTTTACCAGGAAGAATTTCTCTCGTTTTTAAGTATGTCCTGGGTTCAAGAACATTGAAGTGTTACAGAAATACAAAGTAATAAAAATGAAAGCACACATTACATATTAACAGAAAATAAATATAGTCGCTATGTTACATGTTTACAGTTGCATTCTGTATGTAGGTATGTTAATACCTTGAGTGACGGAAAAGGACTGGGAGAAAACACATCATGTAATATCAGATGACAAGGGATTGATTAGATCATGGTTTCCCAGCCCTGGTCCTCACATATCTCTAACAGGCCAGGTTTTAACCCGTTCACTACCAAGTGATTTTCCAATTTTTTTTTGTCAGAAACCAGTGGTTTGTTTTTGTAAAATCAATTTTAATTAATTATATAGTAATACATAGTTATTACTGTAAATAACCTATTTGGCCAGTAGATGGCACCATAGATGGCCAGTAGATGGCACCATCTACTGCCTGAGTTACAGAGGTTTGAGCTGCAGGTCTATTTTTCCCCCTCTGCATCGGCTGCTGAACGCCCGATATTTCACAGCATTCAACAGCTGATTTTACAGTTTTAGCTCTTTGGGCATTATGCTCACAGGGCTACAACTTTGGGGGCACCTTCTGTGGCCCAAAAGGAAACAAATTTAATTTGCAGGAAACGAATTTCATTTGCTTTTGGGCTGCAGATCAGCAGATCGAGAGATCTTGATATCGGGGCCCCAGATGGTGCCTTTAAAGCCTGCGATATCTTGATCTCGGTAGTGAAGAGGTTAAGGATCACCTTGGGGAAATGCAGACTGAATCCTGCAATCACTGAGCAGCAAATTATATCACCTGTGCTGTGCTTCAGATAATCAGTAAACCTGACCTATTAAGAGTGTGTGAGGACTAGGGTGGAGAACCCCTGGCTTAGATGCTAAATTATCTTTAAAGAAACACATTTTTTTACAATCATTTAAAAGAATATGAGCCAGAAAAACATAAAGCATAAAAAAGGGCAGAAGGCATGACATAACTAATAATTATAATGGCCGGTGAGTGAGTTTTGAAAATGGCCAAATATATAGGAGAAGTAAAAACGGTGCAGAGTGTCAATAAAAAGAATAATAAAAAACAAGCCTAGGGCGCGTCGGTGTACATATATTCATGTGCCTTTGTCAAAAGTGTTTTGGCAGTAAAAAAGAAAAACAACATAAAAAAGCAGTTAAAGTTTTTCTTAAATTCAGCAACTGAAAAACACAACCTTACTGTTCATGAAAAAATATTGTTCCTATGCTGAACAAAACAACACAACATTTACTTCCAATGCAATAAACCTAAACATTATAGCAAGATAAATGTACCGTCAGCATATGTTGAGTGCATTTAAAATACAATAAACACACTCATAAGAAATCACTGATGACCCGCTAGTGACCGAGGAGGGACGGCAGGTCCTCACAGACTTTTTCGTAGAAAACGCCACTGGTGAGGTGGCCTCGCCACTTGTGTGGGAGGCGCATAAATGCGTGATCAGAGGCTACTTCATCAGAAAAGGCGCCGAACTGGCTAAGAGCCGATCGGCAGCTATGCGAGACCTACAACACCAGATAACCCAGATCTCCTCTGACCACAAGCTTGAGGGTAACCCTGAGACTATGGCCCACCTGACTGAATTGCGCAGATCCTTAACCACACTTATGAACACGACCTACCACAGATCGTACTTACGCTCAAAGGCCCTTTTTCATCTACACGGGGACAAAAGTGGGAGGTTATTAGCGCGAATGATAGCGAAATTGCGCGACTCGCAGGACGTAACTCAACGGTTGCCCGCAAAGCTTCTTCAAATTACGCGAGACTACTATGCCGCGCTCTATGACCTGCAAGGCAATATTTGTCCCCAAGATGTTGCCCGTAAGCGCGCGGACATTATGGCTTACCTCACTAAATACTCCACTAAACGAATCTCGAGTCAAACGTCGGAACTCTTGGACCGGCCTTTGACGGCAGAAGAACTAGCCCTGGCGCTTAAGACCTCTAAAACAGGAAAAAGCCCCGGCCCTGATGGTCTCCCGGTCAGATATTACAAAACCTACACTGCAGTTCTCTCCCCACATCTCCTGACAGCTTACAATGACCTGGCGGAGGGGCAACCTCTCCCCACCCAGACCCTAGGTGCCAACATAACGATATTACCGAAAGAGGGGAAAGACACCGACCTTTGCTCCAGCTACAGACCCATTTCTTTGTTGAACTGTGATCTGAAGCTGTTCGCAAAAATTCTAGCTGACAGACTCAAACCATTCATTCCCGCCCTTGTCCATGCCGACCAGGTGGGTTTTGTGCTTGGCCGAGAGGCCCGGGACAATACCATGCGAACTCTGCAACTCATGCACCATGCACGCCGCTCGTCTCAGGCGTTGGCGCTCCTGTCCACGGACGCGGAGAAGGCCTTTGATAGGGTAGATTGGGACTTTATATCACTTTCCCTGATACGCATTGGCCTGGGTCCTCACCTCCGCTCCTGGATAGGAGCTCTATACGGGGACGCGACTGCACGTGTCTGTGTGAACGGGGTGTTCACGGCCCCATTCCCTATCCGCAACGGCACACGACAGGGCTGTCCTCTCTTGCCGCTACTATTCGTGATGACCCTAGAACCATTCTTGGAGGCCATACGGTTAAATTCGAACATAACAGGGGTACAGGTGGGTCCTCAACACCACAAGGTGGCTGCGTATGCGGATGACCTCTTGTTCTTCGTCACAAGGCCGGAGGTATCCCTGCCAGCAATCATGGTGGCCTTTGAGGACTATGGTAGACTATCCAACCTCAAAATCAATTACCTAAAATCCCATATCCTAAACGTCTCGGTCCCTGACTCCAGAGCCCAAGCTCTAAAGCCACACTTCACTTTCACATGGGCTACTGACAAAATTAAATACCTAGGCATATGGCTCACATCGCAAGGTTCCCACCTTTTTCGAGAAAACTTCCCTCCATTACTCACACTTTTGCAACGGGACCTAGCCAAATGGAATTACCCACACATCTCTTGGCTGGGTCGTATCTCAGTTATTAAGATGAACGTACAACCCCGACTCCTGTACTTGATACAAACGATACCTATTGATCTTCCTCGGGCGTTTCTTGCTTCCCTTAGGTCTCTGGTGGCCACTTATATATGGAGAGGTAAACGCCCCAGGACGAGCTACCAGGTACTCACTAGATCTAGAGCTGCAGGGGGCCTGGCCCTACCTAATTTTAGCCTTTACCATCAGGCCTGTCACTTACAGAGGGTGGTGGAATGGTCCAGGGAGGGATCGGTTAAACTGTGGAGAGCGGTGGAGCAGGAATTGGTTGGGAGGCCGATGACAGTCCTTCCGTGGCTACCATTGAAAGAGGGTAGGAAACTGGCCAACTCCTCGCCATATGTGGGGGCAACGTACAGAATATGGCGCCGGATAGCGATCAAATTTAACCTCACCTCCTTTCCCTCTCCCATTACCCCGGTGATACATAATGAAGATTACCTTCCTGGTCTAGACCCTCACTCGGTCAGACGGCTGATACCCGCTCCCACACCTCGTATATTGCACTTCTTTAACGCCTCGGCCCGCCGATCACTGGCAGACATAACGCAAGACAGACAGGTTACATTCCTTCAATCGTTTCACTATGCTCAGATACGGCACTACCTTGATGGTATTCCCCAAAAACATCAGCTAGGGCGCCCATTATGGACGTTTGAGAGACTATGTCATAGCACGGGACCTCTCACACATGGTCTGTCATTGTTGTACTCGTTGCTCAGAGAGGCAGCCGCAGACACTCCACCGCCATACATGGGAAAATGGGAGTCAGTCTTGAACATCACACTCTCAGATGACCAATGGTCCAAGATATGCGAATTGACACATCACTGCTCCACCTCCTCCAAACTGCAAGAAACGGCATACAAAGTCCTAAGCTTCTGGTACAGGACACCGGACATACTTAATCGCTTTGACCCACAGGTTCCTGCGCTCTGCTGGCGATGCAAAGATGCGCGGGGTGACATGTTGCACATCTGGTGGGAATGCCAAATAATCCGACCCTACTGGGTTAGAATATACGACATACTCAAAGAATTCATAGACCCCCCTCCAGAATTTTCACCTGCCGCACTGCTCCTACACCATAATCACTACTCGATAGCTTCGTACAAACGCACGCTGGCCATCCGGGTCCTGAACACCGCCAAGGCCTTAATACCCCTGTTCTGGAGACAGCTCACACCCCCACCCCTCGCACTCTGGTTTACCCGAATGGAAGAACTCCATTCCATTGAACACCTGATATACAAGGCCTCTGACCAATTATCCCTATACTCTGAGATATGGTCGAACTGGGTCCTCCGATCCTCGGCCACTTCATTCAGAGCATTGCTGACCCCCCCCGAACAGTAGACGGTTTCTAGAGAGATCTGTATATGAGCGATAGACGTGAGGCTCACCTGAATCCTGCTCTTACCCCCTCCTACCTTCCCTCACCACCGACTTTCCTTTTTAGTAATAAGTGTGTAATGTTGTCAAGTGCCGGATCTGCGTGTCCGTAATGGCTTATTTACCATCTCTGAGAACCTGCGTGTTCATCGATTTATGTGTTTATGTGTTTATTTTTGGAATTCAATAAACAGATATTTACAAAAAAAAAAAAAAAAAAAGAAATCACTGATGGAATATTATCAGGATAATTCAAAGAGATTCAAAAAGTCACCGGACGTTCGATGACTTTTCGTTCTCTTCAATTCGGTGCAAATCGGCTTTCCCATTTCGGCAACCCTGCGGTGTATTCAGCAAGCACCGCAGGGCTGTCGAAGTGTAGGGAAAAGCTGCCAAAACCCAGCGAAAACCTGGCGAATGCATGCCGAAAACCCGCAAAAACATCGGGATTAACCCGTCGAAGACGCCGGAAAAACCCGAGCAGGAGCCGATCACACGCAGAGCAGCTGCCGGAAAAAGCCGAGACCGCAGAAGAAGGATGTGAATTAATTAGGAAAACAGTTTGCTTGAATGTTTGAAAAGTGAAACGCTGTTTGCAAAGAAACTACTGAGCGAAAAGGTCTGAAATTTGCAAATGAGGTCCAGGGAATGATAATAAAGACGGCTGTTACAGAAAAAATAAGTTAAAAAAATATGATTTTTTTTTTAGAAAAAAACCCCCCAGAAAAATGCTTAAAATATCCTAAACAAATCTATAAATAAAGAGACTCTTTACTGTAGAATTTTATAATGAACGGTTTATTAGATATTGAATTAAAACGGGAATATTTTCAACATTGAAGCCTATGGGATTCGCCTGAATAAACCTGCCGAATTAAACCACCGAATGGCAGGGCATTTCGGGAACCTTTCACTGCTGGATTTTGTTCTCTGAATAGCCGAAGCATTGCTTCTCTATGGGGATTTCACTGCCCTCGAACAGGCACCGAACAGGCATCGTATGTGCAGGCAATTCGCCAACATTTGGCGAATTGCCTGCTCTCTGGATAGCCGAATGGCCAAGAAAGGTAACCGAACGCTGAATTTCAGCGTTCGGTTACTTTTCTCCAGCAATTTGGATCTCTTTGAATAACCCTGTATAAGTTTTTGTAACTCAACAGAGTAGATTTTCTCTACCTCTCCAGTAAGTGTCCTTGGCAAGACACCTAACGGTACATACTCTCCACCCAGGACATACTTGAAAACGAGAGAAATCTCAATGTATCCTTCCTGATAAAAATACTTTCTCAAACAATGCAAACATTACATCTGTAGTTGTACTGTTGTGATTTCTTTTTAATGTAAACTTGTTTATTTTTGTAAATTTGTCAGATGTATTACAAACAAACGATTACAACGGAACCTCTGATGCGTTCATGACGCATGACATTTAAGTCATTTCGCTAAAAGTGTGAATGGAGAAAGAAAAATAATTAAAATGTAATTGCACGTGCTTTTTTTACACACTAATAAAATCTAAAAAACCTTTATGCCAGCTTGGAATCCTACATTTCAAATACATGTTAGATTTCATCAAGAGAGGAGAATAAGAAAGAAATTATGCAGTGAAAGTGATAACAGACATCATCTTTGTTCGAAAAAACAATAGAATGAAAGAGAGAAGAAAACAAACACTTATATTGATGGCATTAAAAGCAGATCAAGATATCCTATACACCATCTCCATGGGAGGTGAGATGCTGCCTCCAGGGTAACTGGGAAGCTATGTTACCTTATGTTACCCCCCTTCCTCCCTCCAGGCATGACTCAGAGTCCCTAGATATGAATCTGCTGTTAGGATGCTAATTATGGTCTCCCCTCCCACAAGAAGCCAAGAGCCCTGTGTGAGCTCACTACCTGGCATCCTCTCACTGCATGAAACAAAGCCCAGGAACTCACTGTGAACAGATACTATAGGGGTTATTCAAAGAGCCACTGAATTGCACCGAACGTTGAATTTCAATTTCAGCTATTCAAAAAGCTGGTGATTCACCAAATATGGGACGAATTGCCAATGAAATACGGTGACCTTCGGCAGCAGTGAAATCCCCATAGAGAAGTAAGGGTTAATCTATTCAGAGAATGTGGAATAGGTGTGAAAAGTTGTCGAAATGCCTTGATTTTCGGTGGTATCGTTCGAAAGGTTTAATCAGGCGAATCCCATAGGTTTCGATGTAAAAAAAAATCCCTGGTTTTATTAAATATTTATTCAACCGTTTATTCTTTTCATTTGCAGGAAAAAGTCTCTTTTATTATTATTATTATTCTTTATTTATAAAGCGCCAGCATATTCCGCAGCGCTGTACAATAAGCACAGTATAGACAGGGTTACAATACATTGAACAACATTTGACAAACAGTACAGGAGGAGATGAGGGCCCTATTCCCGTAGGAACTCACAATCTGGGAGGGTTGGGGTTGGAAACAGGAGGAGAGGACTGTAAGGTGAGAGTGATTGATGGTTGCGTCAGTGAGTTGGGTGGTAGGCTTCCCTAAATAGGAACATTTTAAGGGAGCGTTTGAAGGAAGAGAAGTTAGGGGAAAGTCTGACAGTACGAGGGAGAGCGTTCCAGAGAGTGGGGGCTGCGCGTGAGAAATCCTGCAGTCTATCATGGGAAGAGGTGATGCGGGGAGAAGCTAGGCGCAGGTCACTGTTTGACCTTAGGGAGCGGCTGGGGTGTATTTGGTGATTAGTGAGGACAGGTAGTGGGGAGCTGAGTTAGTGAGGGTTTTGTAGGTAAGGATAAGGATTTTGAACTTAATTCTGCAGTGGATGGGGAGCCAGTGAGGGACTCGCAGAGGGAGTGGCAGAGACAGAGCGGCGGGTGAGGTGAATTAGCCTGGCAGAGGCGTTCAGGATGGATTGTAGGGGGGAGAGGCGGGACAGAGGGAGGCCAGATAAGAGATTATTGCAGTAGTTGAGTCGGGAGATTACCAGGGCGTGTATGAGTTGTTTTGTGGTGACAGCGGTAAGAAATGGCCGAATTCTGGAAATATTACGCAGTTGGTATCGGCAGGAGGAGGAAAGAGACTTGATGTGGGGGATGAAGGAAAGAGCAGAGTCAAGTGTAACTCCAAGACAGCGAACTTGGTTTGATGGGGAAATGGTGATACCCTCCACCGTGATAGAGAAGTCAGGAGGTGGGGAGGCATTGGAGGGAGGAATAAGTAGGAGTTCAGTCTTTGACATGTTGATCTTTAGGTGGTGGGAGGCCATCCAGGAGGAGATGCCAGATAAACAATCACTGACTTTTGAAAGGACAGGGGGAGAGAGATCAGGGGTAGAGAGGTAGATCTGAGTGTCATCAGCGTAGAGGTGGTAATTGAAGCCAAAGCTGTTGATGATTTTGCCCAGGGAGGAGGTGTAGATGGAAAAGAGCAGAGGACCAAGGACAGAGCCTTGAGGTACACCAACAGATAGAGGCAATGAGGAGGAGGAGTTACCAGCAAAGGACACACAGAAGGACCTGTTGGATAAATAGGATTCGACCCAAGCGAGTGCAGTGTCACCGAGACCCAGAGAGTTGAGGGTCTGTAGAAGGAGGGGGTGGTCAACAGTGTCAAAAGCACCCGAGAGGTCGAGCAGGATGAGAATAGAATAGTGGCCATGTTTTTTAGCAGTTAGGAGGTCGTTGGTGACTTTGGTGAGGGCAGTTTCAGTTGAGTGTAGGGGACGGAAGCCAGATTGCAGGGGGTCAAGTAGTGAATTGGAGGACAGGAAGAGGAGAGGCGGTTGAAGACTAGTTTTTCTAAGAGCTTAGAGTAAAGGGAAGCAGGGATACAGGACGGTATTTGGATGGAGAGTTGGGGTCGAGGGATTGTTTCTTTAGTAAAGGGGTAACTAGCGCGTGTTTGAAGGCGGATGGAAAGGAGCCAGTGGAGAGAGATAGGTTGAAGATGTGTGTGAGAGCAGGGGTGAGGGAGGAGGAGAGGGGAGGAATTAGATGTGAGGGAATGGGGTCGAGCGGGCACGTGGTGAGATGTGAGGAGGACAATAAGGAATTGACTTCCTCCTCAGTGGCTGGGAGGAAGCGGCAGAGGGTGGCAGAGGGGACCTCTGGGAGTGGAGTATTTTTTTAGCCATTTTTTCGGCAACATTTTTGAGTCAGATTTTTTTTAAATTCTGTAACAGACCTTTATATTGTTATTCATAGGACCTTATATATTATTTCCAGGCATTTTCATGCACTAGTTTTTTTAAAACGCCTTTCAAAAGTTGCTTTTTTTCCTTACCCCTGTTCGACGGCTGGTCAGCTTTTTTCAGAGGCGTTCAGTGATCTGTTCGGTGGATCGTCGGGTGTGTTTGGTGGTTTTTCGGCGGAATAACAGATCGATTCGGCGGTTTGGCAGTGGTTTATCTAATTGATTCGGCAGTTTATCAGATGCGTTTGGTGGGTCGATTCGGCGCACTTCAGGGACCCTGCGTTGAATGCTGAATTCATTGCAGGGTTGGTGAATTGAACTTGCCGAAGTGTGCTGAATGAGAGAGAGCACCGAAATGTCTATAAATCTAATAGTATACCAAACCCAGAAGGAACTGTAACTGCTGTAAAAGAGAAAACAAAAAAAAGTAAATAATACATTTTACAGCCACTAGTTTAAAACACTCCCTTAGATCCGAGGTGAATAAAAAATTGATGCATTATTAAAAAATTAAATAGTTATTCCTGAAGTTCAGGAAACAGATTTATATTTAATCTTATTATTTCACGAAAATAGATTCACATTATTAACATCTGGGTAGATACACTCCTTGTACATAGCACTCCATGCTTCTACTATATGGACAGTACAGTCTGGAAGGCATAGGACAATAACAGAAGGCACAAAGTAGGGTTGCCAGATCTGCCATCATTAAGGCTGGTGTCAGACGAGCGCATTTTGTACGGACTGTGCGCCCGTGCAGTACGGACGCACTGTCTGACGGAAGACGCAGTAGTGGCCACACAGTCCGTTTTTTAAACGGACGTTATTTTTGACGGATGTAGCAGGGAAAATAAATTAAATATGAAAAACATTTTGTCCGTCAAAAATGCTGGACGCACAATTGCAGTCTGTCTGACCTCGTTCATCACTCACACACAAAGCTATGCGGACGTTGCGGAAGCAGCGCACTCTGTGCGCCTGTTCTAGAGGTTTTACGTTCTTGCCTAACTTGTGTCCATTTACCGCGTGCATTGTGCGCCCACAGTTCGGTGCGGACGCACTTCGTGTGGGGGGCTCCATTGGCGATTATTCTATGCTGCGACGGACGTTATTATGTGCGCAAAAATAGACGTTCACACTGCGCTCGTCTGACACCAGCCTTACTGGACACATAGTACCAGGACGTCTTTAATATTGACGGAACACTGGGAAACATTTTTTCGGGCCCCCCATGTAATTTTGCTTTTAACCCCCAACAGCCCCCCAAAAACCCCCACAATATTAAAAAAAATCCTCTTCTACATTATACATGGTCATGTTTGGTATCATTAGAAAAGACAGACTCTGACCTGTCCAATGATGACACCTAACATGACTTTGTGGGACGTAAAGAATGGAGAAACAGGGGTTCAAAGACCCTCGCTCTTCTCGCAGCGGTACAGTGGCTTTGCATTACACTATCACCTCGTTTATTCCCGTCTTGGGGAATGAGGTGAGATAGTGCAGCAGCATTGTTTGCTTTATATGTAAAAGCACATAATGCCACTGCCATAGAACGGAGAAAGAAAAAGTAAATTATGCATTTATTTTATTTTGTTCATTTTTCTACTTGGAACAATGACTGGGCCAACTGTCCCTTTTGCCCCCGCATCAAAGACGGCTCTGCATATTACCGTTTATGCAGAGGGGAATACAGGAAAAGTCCTGCCCTGCAACATGTATAATTCATATACTGCAGGAAGGAAATCAAGGGCCCTATTACAAAGTCAATGCTAACATGGGGACACTAAGGCCTAATTCACACTGATACGCACTTACTGTACTATATGCAAATAAATGGCTCCATACACATAGCCGCGTATGGAGCCGTATATTTGCGTAGCATAAAAGGCGCAAAAACAGAATGGAACCGAGATGCGTCCAGACTAGGGCTGCAACTGAACATTATTCTCATATTCGATTAGTTGGTCGATTAATCAATTCATTGGATTAAAAATAAAATAAAAAATAAATTGTTTACTTAAAAGGAATTTTATGTAAAAAAATAACCACAACCCCTCCCCCTTTTTTCATAAGCAATTTGAGTAGTGTACGTAACGTTCGTACGTACGTACATACGCAAATTATTTTTTTTTTAGAAAGGATTTTACCAGGAAGGATACATTGAGATTTTTCTTGTTTTTAAGTATGTCCTGGGTGGCGAGTATGTACCGTTAGGTGTCTTGCCCAAGGACACCTACTGGAGACGTGCTCTTGCCGGGATCGAACCTGTGTCTCCACAGTCTCTCTCGAAGGTTATAAAGCAGTGATGTTACCTCTACTGTTACCGGAATCCACCTGGTTCACTCGGGAGTAAAGTCGGACCGGCACGGACAATGACTGCTTGGACACGAGTCTCTTCAGGAAAGGCAAACTTTATTGTGACATCACAACAGATGCTCAAACAGGATTCAATCGCAAAGGATGAGCCCAGATTACACTCAAACAAGGGGTTTTATACCCCGAATACATAGTTAGCCCACCTCCCGGTGACACTATCCCACCCCACGTGGGTCTGTACCTCCCGTAATCGAATACAAAGACATTCCATACACTGGTCATAAATTGTCAGACTTCATGTTATTCTGGCAATGGAGGATTTACCACTCTCTCTGGTTCCTGCCTATGCCCACCTCCCTAGGGCTTGTTTATTGTATATTCTAGATAAGGCCTCGTCTGGTTTCACACTTCCCTTTGTTCAACTGCTTGCTTCGCTGACCTTGATGTATCTATTCTTCATCCTGTCACTGTGTGCCAGCTACGGCCTGGATTCTCGTTAGTTTTAATCACTTTACTGTTAGTCTAACACATTCCTAAAATTCTATGTAAACTACATCCCAATTTCAGATAATATCTACTATTTAGATTCAAGTGAACCAATGTTCTGAGCAAGATGGCCACCTGGCTCAAGATGGCGGCCATCTACTGACCTGAGTCCCTTCCACTACTCCACCAAGCTGGCACTAAACTGTGTATCTTGCGTACTTTTCACACACTGATGCGAGTACTTGGTCAGAGGGATGGGATGATGCTGCGAGTGCTTGGTCAGAGGGATGGGTTGATGCTGCATGCGCAGTTTAAGCCCATGTTTGCTTTCTCAAATGAACACAGCTGCAAACAATTGGTCATAAATGATGACGTCAGCATGAAATCGGGGTTAATAAGCTAAAGTGGTCAGGGTGCATAGAGTGTCCCTTTTAAATAATTTTGTGAACAAACTGAGTGGGAAGAGGGACTGGAGGTGTAAGGGAGTGACTTTGCTCAAGTGACTTGACCTGAGTGTGAGAGGGAGTGGGTATGGACAAAAGACTGGATCTGAGTGTGGGAGTGAGTTTGGGGAAAGGGACCAAAGGAAGGGAATGGCAGTTCCCGACCAAAGAGGATGTGGCAGGAAGGGTGGGGTGTTGGCACAGGACTTCAGTTTCAAGTAAGGATAAAACACAGACATACAGCTCCTTCACCCAGTGGCAGAATCCTACTGTTTGTGTTATAGTTCTGCTACTTTTTTAAACGGAATAAAAACAAACTGGTTGTGTCTGACATAACCCTAGGACTAAATCATACCTAGTAAAGCAGCGGCGCGTCTTCTCCAATCAGCTCCGAAGCTGAGGATATTTACGTTTAACTAACTCAGTCTGACTGTAAACAGTGTGTGCTGTACAAAGGACGATTAATTAACACCGATTAATCGATGATTAAAATAGTTGTCAACTATTTCCATTATCGATTAGTTGTTTCAGCCCTAGTCCGGGCAGCATATTTTTTAAATTTTTACGCACATACGTGTTTTTACGCATGTGCACGCGCAAATAACCGCATACATCCGTACAGTACAGTAAAGTTTTCAGTTTGGAATAAAAAAGAAAAAACTTTTTTACAGGATATCCTGTATAGGGTGTGTCCGTTCTGGAGCACATTGTTGGCCAGGAGAGGAAAGATGGCAAGAGATGCAAGCCAGGCAGACCTGATTGCTGCTGTTCATCTCTCAAGCGTCCCTGCTGCCTCAACAACACAAGCAATGTTAAATGGTTGATCAACTCACTGTGGGGGGTCCATCACACCACAGCTAATAGCAGCTAGTTCATGAGGCAGAGAACACTCTCTAGCAACAACAGGGTGCCAAAAATGATGCATTCTGGGATTATAAACACTCCAAACGCATATACGCGCAACATTAACACAAAGATGCCTACGAATATCTTATTTTTTTTTCTTAATGAAACTACTCAGGATTATTTATTTATTTAATTATTTATTTATAAAGTATTTTACCAGGAAGGATACATTGAGATTTCTCTGGTTTTCAAGTATGTCCTGGGTTCAAGAACATTGAAATGTTACAGTTGTTACAGAAATACAAAGTAATACAATGCAAGATATTAAAGAACAACACAAATATACAGATTAACAGTAAATAAATATGTAGGTAATATAGTCACTATTAGGGTTATTCAGATAGAGGTGAAAACCAGGAGAATGGCTGGAGAAGTGAAAATTCTAGGTCATAATAGTCAAACCAGAAATATTCTTCCGTTTATCTCACTTTCCAAACTGGCTATTTGGTCTGGATTGTTCATTCTTCTGATTTCACCTCTCTCTGAATAACCCTGTATGTTACATGTTTACAGGTGCATTCTGTATTGAGGTATATTAATAGAGATCTCTTAAGTGACTTTAGACTGGGGGAAGATTTTATGGCATCTGGGAGGTTATTCCATATTTGCAGTGCTCTGTAGGAAAATGAGGGCCAAGCCACTTTCTTTTTGTATTGTGGTATTGCAAGTAAGGTGCTGGTCCTGGATCGGAGGTTATAGGATGAGGGAACTGCTGGGGGAAGCAGCCTATTCAGGTAGGGTGGCAACTTCCCAGCGCCTGCAGGGGAATCTTCTAATAAAAGAAATAGAAGGAACAGGAAGTGGCTGGGAACCCACAGCCAGTAATGGTCATCTTCTATTTACAGTGGGAGTGCTGAAGTACAAACCCGACGAAAACTAACCGCAAAACCCGGCGAATGCATGCCGAAAACCCGCAAAAACATCTGGATTGACCCACCAAAAACCACAGAAAAACCAGAGCAGGAGCCGGTCACACGCAGCGAAGCCACCGGAAAAAGCCAACACTGCAGACAAGTGAAGTGAATAAATTAGCAAAACAGTTTGTGTGAATGTTTGAAAAGTGAAACACTGTTTGCAAAGAAACTGCTGAGCGAAAATGTCTGAAATTTACATATGAGGTCCAGGGAATGATTATAAAGAGGGCTGTTACAGAAAAAATAAGTAAAGGTAAAAAAAATTTGACTTTTTAAAAAAAATTAAAAATCCATAAAAATGCTTAAAAGGTCCTAAAAAATCTATAAAGAGACTCTTTACTGCAGAATTTTATAATGAACGGTTTATTAGATATTGAATTAAAACGGGAATATTTTTAACATTGAAGCCTATGGGATTCTCCTGCATAAACTTGTCAAATGAAACCACCGAATGGCAGGGCAATTCGGCAACCTTTCACTGCTGGTTTGTGTTCTCTGAATAGCCGAAGCAGTGCTTTTTTATGGGGATTTCACTTCCCTCGAACAGGCACCGTATGTGCAGGAGATTCGCCAGGATTTGGCGAATTGCCTGCTCTCTGGATAGCCGAATGGCCAAGAAAGGTAACTGAATGCTGATTTTCAGTGTTCGGTTCCCTTTCTCCAGCAATTCGGATCTCTTTGGATAACCCTGTTTGAAAAGAATTCTCCCAAAACAATGGGAGTAGGAGCAACAGAGGTACAGTATTTGTCGGTAGGGGGATAAAAATACAACATATAAGGAAATCATAGACGGTATGACACAGAATGACCCGTGTCAGGTTAGGATCCATGCCCGTCGTGGGGCGCATCACACATGAACAATAGAGCTGACGATTTAAAATACCAAAATAGCATTAGTCAATCAACTCCATAGAAGCACAAAACAAAGCATAAATGACGGCTGGTAAGGGTACAACAGACAAAAAGAAGGTGCGTGTGGAAGGAAAGAAAAAGAAAGGGAGAAAGAGAAGAGGAAGGAGAGAAAAGGAGGGATAGAAGAAGAAAAAAAAGGGGGGGACCGAGGAGGACATCGGGTAAGGGAGAGGGGGTGAAGGGCTGAACCGGGGAATGGACTGAGGCCAAGTACGGTATTGTCCAGAGCATAATGGTCCAATCGTGTCACCGGAGGGCAGTCCAGGGAAGCTGGTGTATCTCCCCGCTTCAACACGTACAGAAGGGCAATCATAGCATGAGAAAATCAGGGTTTTGGAATAGCAGTTAATTTTTAACCTTCTTCCTCTTTCCATATTTTAACCCTAGAATGTTCCATTACCTGTAGATGTCTTAATGAGATGGAACTGAATATATTTTTACCTTTTACTCTCTTCAATAAAAGCTGCCAAAAAAAGTGCTCCCCACTTACCACAGGGTTAAACATGTGAAGGAAAAAAAAACTAAATATAGCGCTGATCATGATGTTGGCATTTGCAGAGTCTGTAAGGCTCGTGTCAGACGAGCGCAGTGTTCACGTCCGTGTTGCCGCACATAAGTACATCCGTGATAGCATACAATTGTATTAAATGAAGCCCCACACACGAAGTACGTCCGCACAGAAGTGCGGACGCATAACGGATGTGGCAAACAGACGCAGGTTAGGCAAGAACGTAATAGTGCTAGAACGGACGTGTGGAGT
This sequence comes from Leptobrachium leishanense, assembly GCA_009667805.1. Lineage (NCBI taxonomy): Eukaryota > Metazoa > Chordata > Amphibia > Anura > Megophryidae > Leptobrachium > Leptobrachium leishanense. The sequence continues at coordinate 405,310,267 of CM019064.1, read as the reverse complement.
GCGCCACGTCCGGATAGCTTTGTGTGTGAGTGATGAACGAGGTCAGACGGACTGCATTTATACGACCAGCATTTTTGACGGACAAAATGGTTTTCATATTAATTTATTATCTCTGCTTCATCCGTCAAAAAATACGCCAGTGAAAAAAACAGACTGTGTGGCCACTACCTTGTTGTCAGTCAGAAAGTACGTCCGTACTGCACGGACGCACAGTCCGTACAAAATGTGCTCGTCTGACATTAGCCTTATATCACGTTATATCATGCATCACAGATGCATAACTGGCATAGTGGTGCACTGCAGAAAAGGAACTGGCAAGCAAAGCGCATGCATTTATTTCAGAAGGGAGTTGTCAGGGGATTCTTCTTGTAAAAAGGCATATCTGCCCAAAGCAGGGATCTCAAATTCTGCCACCGCTCCCCTCCCCCGTGTTTATTGACTAATATTTCCAGTATTCTTTCAATGCAATAGTTGGCTAGAGAATCATGGGAGGTGAGTTTGAGATCATGCCCTAAGACTATTAGCTGTTACAATAAAGGAGGTTAAAGAAAAGTGATATTAAAATCCTCCACTATGCAATTTGCAGAGAGAGAAAATAAGCCAGTCTGGGATTCTGTGATGCAAAGTAGGTCCACAATCTCTCACTTTGTGTTGTATGGAGTAGTCCGCTGAGGCACAGACACCTCACGTGCCCCTAGGAAACAAATAACAGCTGTAAATTGAGAATATTCTTGTTTCAACTTGAAGTGATTTCGATTAAGATCAAAAACAACTGGCATGTCTCTTTATCAGGGCTGTATTCATGCATAGGCCAACAAGTACAGGACCAAGGGCAGCCGATTGGTGCAGGCAGCATTGTTTTTCCTAGAGTCCTTTCTTTCACAGTCCTGTTATATCTGGGTTGTGAAGGTGTATAACAGAGCCGCAAATCAATAAAACTCCAAGCAATGAGTCTCTAAACTGTAATAAATGTTGACAGAAACCACTATTTGTAGATCAGATACTTTGTTTTTGTATTTAATTACATGTATTGACATAATTTGTAACACTTGGTTATGAATATATAACTTGGTTTCTTGTTTGTTTATGGTTATTTTTAACTGATATTGGGGAGGTTGGCAGAATTTGGAGCACCGAGTTTAACCTCCCTGGCGTTACGATTCTGACATATTTTATATTTATTTGCAAAGTATTTTACCAGGAAGGATACATTGAGATTTCTCTCCTTTTCAAGTATGTCCTGGGTTCAAGAACATTGAATTGTTACAGTAGGTACAGAAATACAAAGTAATAAATGCAAGATATTAAAAACAACAACACAAATATACAGATTAACACAGAAAATAAATATGTAGGAAATATAGTTATTATGCTTACAGTTGCATTCTGTATCGAGGTATTTTAACCACTTCACTGCTGAGGACGCGCTCAGCGCGTCCTCAGCAGTCCCGCTGGTATGCGGAGGACGCGCTGAGCGCGTCCTCCCATCGGGGTCAGCGTTCGGCCGGGTTCCGGCCGATCGCTGGCCCCTCCGGTGCGGGCTGACATCCTGGATGTCAGCCCGGCATCCGGACCAGCAGCCGCCAGAATTAGGTGTCATCGCGGGGGCGCGATGACACCTAATTCAGGCGCCCCCCCCCGCATGTGCGGAGGAAGCGCCTGAAAGGGAGGGGGGGGAGGTCCTTCGGACCTCTCTCCCTCCCGATCGGCGGCGCACAGGGGGTTAACCCAGGCATCATTTGGAAGGGCACAGCCTGCCCTTCCAAATGATGCCTGGCATTAACCCCTGGGGAGCTGGATCGCGAATCGGCGCTGAAAAGCGCCGGTTCGCGATCCTTTCCCGGAGCTGGCCGACATCTTGGATGTCGGCCAAGCCTCCGGGAACTCCCCCAGAGGACTGGCGTCATCGTGCGTAGCACGATGACGCCAGTCCTAGACTTAACCCCTAACTGCCACCAACTGTGGAGATAGGGAGTTCCAATGAACTCCTATCTCCCGATCCGTGGCAGCTAGGGGTTAAATTTTGGTATCGTTGGATCGGCCAGAGCATGGCCGTTCCAACGATACCAAACATGAAAGTGAAAAATTTTGTAAAAAAAAAAAAATGAAAAATAAAAATTTAAAAAAATTAAAAAAAAATTAAAAAAAAAAAAATAAACACTTTTTTTTATTTTTTTTGTTTTGTTAATGCAGCAATATTGTTCCCATTTCAATTATAATGTGAACAATGATGCTGCACTAACGATTTTTGTATGCGGTGCGTTTGTTAAAAATAGTGTCATTTTCCCCAAAAAAAAATGTAACGAGACCCCATCTCTAATTTTTTTAACAAGCGCACCCCATACAAAATATAACCGCAATTGCTCGCATGTTAAAATGTGGAAAAAAACACTTTACACATTGTAAATTATTGAAAATACATATTTTATTGCATTTTTTGTTATAATATACAGACATGACATAACGTATACATATAATAATGACATTATGAATCTACGGAGTCTGACGGAAAGAACGATATATAATATGTCTGGGTCATATACTAAAATAAGCCTTCAAAACACGTTTAAACATGATGCGCAAAACAGGTAAAAATGACCTCAGCATAGGGGCGGGAAAAGCCTCAGCAGCGAAAGGGTTAATAGAATATCAGAATCGGTACAATTTATTTGGCCCTCCAGCGGTATCAGAGTGTGGCTCAGGGTTAATTTAATTGCAGAAAGCGGTAACCTCGAGCCACACTCGGGACTGGATACATACCTGTACCTGCGCTCCCTCGCTGTCACCTCCGGTCGATCGTGGTGTTCTACTTCCTGGTTCCCTTCTCCTGAGAAGGGAACCAGGACGCCGCGATCGCCAGAGGAGAATGCGATCGCGGAGGTCAGCTAGGGAGCACAGGTAAAGGTATGTATGCAGCCCGGGAGTGGCTCAAGGTTACCGCTTTCAGCAATGAAAGTTAACCCCGAGCCACACTCGGGAAAACCGCCACAGAGGGTAAATACACCTCTCCTCTTTACGTATTCATGCTAAAATGATCCTGGAAAAATAAAAATTTAAGATAGAATGAGCAAGGAATTTGTTTATCTTGTTTTCAAACTAAAATCATAAATATCATCATAAATATCATACATGTACCGTATTTTTCGCTCCATAAGACGCACCTGACCATAAGACGCACCTAGTTTTTAGAGGAGGAAAACCGGAAAATAAATATTCTGAATGAAATAGTGTAATAATGGATATACTGCCCCAGCTCGTGGATATGCCTTAGCTCACACGTGGATATGCCTTAGCTCACACGTGGATATGCCTTAGCTCACACATGGATTTGCCCCAGCTCACACATGGATTTGCCCCAGCCAGCTCACACATGGATCTGCCCCATCAGCTCATGGATTTGCCCCAGCCAGCTCACACATGGATCTGCCCCATCAGCTCATGGATTTGCCCCAGCTCACACATGGATTTGCCCCAGCCAGCTCACACATGGATTTGCCCCAGCCAGCTCACACATGGATTTGCCCCATCAGCTCACACATGGATTTGCCCTAGCCAGCTCACACATGGATTTGCCCCATCAGCTCACACATGGATTTGCCCCATCAGCTCACACATGGATTTGCCCCATCAGCTCACACATGGATTTGCCCCAGCCAGCTCACACATGGATTTGCCCCAGCCAGCTCACACATGGATTTGCCCCATCAGCTCACACATGGATTTGCCCCATCAGCTCACACATGGATTTGCCCCATCAGCTCACACATGGATTTGCCCCATCAGCTCACACATGGATTTGCCCCATCAGCTCACACATGGATTTGCCCCATCAGCTCACACATGGATTTGCCCCATCAGCTCACACATGGATTTGCCCCATCAGCTCACACATGGATTTGCCCCAGCCAGCTCACACATGGATTTGCCCCAGCCAGCTCACACATTGATTTGCCCCAGCCAGCTCACAAATTGATTTGCCCCAGCCAGCATGGATTTGCCCCATCAGCTCACACATTGATAATGTCCCAGCTCACATATGGATATGGCCCAGCAGCTCGTGGATGTGCCTCCGCTCACCTGCCGCCGCCGCGTTCGTCTCCCTCTGAGCATGCGTCCGGCGGCAGGAAGCTTGGGCACTCGCCTGGGGGAGCCACGTGACCGCGATCTCCGCGGTCACGTGGCTCCCCCAGGCGAGTGCCCAAGCTTCCTGCCGCCGGACGCATGCTCAGAGGGAGACGAACGCGGCGGCGGCAGGTGAGCGGAGGCACATCCACGAGCTGCTGGGCCATATTCGCTCCATAAGACGCACCCACTTTTCCCCCCACTTTTTGGGGGGAAAAAAGTGCGTCTTATGGAGCGAAAAATACGGTACTTACCAGATTAACAAGGTAAAGGGGGGTCACTTGTCCCATAATAAGGTCACTGCCACCTCTGCAAACTATTAAACATTATTTGGGACCATTGATGCGCTATAAAAGGGTTTTTTACTATGCTGGACCACACGCCAGTGTGAATGTCAAACAGGCGTGTGTTTTAGTGTTTACATTGTCTAAAACCCAACCTGGGTGACACTAGACAATAGTGAAAGCTCTTGTTTACAAACAGTCCAGTGAGATAATTTCCTTTTAATGTGTAATCCACATTTATGAATCAAGGGCCACTATTTACACTAATAATAAAGCCCAGCATCTTTCATTGATACCATCTGTTACACTGTTTACAGTGTTTAATGGGAGAAGAGATCTAACACAATGCGCGCTTTTGTTGTGCAGTACCCAGGATCACAGCAAAGCAAGCTCTATCTCCATTCAAAGAGAACTTGAAAGTAATTATTGATACACTTGAGGGATCATTAGGATTTTGTTTTACGGAAGACACAGAAGTTATAATTAAAATGAACATTTCATCTGAGGCCTTGCCGTAACCACAACAAAACAACCTCACGGCGCCAGTGAATAGTCAATGGTCTACGTGCAACAGATTTTGTCTGAAATTATCATAATTATGATTTGGAATCATTCAACTGTTTATATTTTCTATGATTAATGGATTCAAGGAAATCTGTGCGAAGAATTAGACGGTCCGGAGCTTACAGGCGTCACGCCGAAAAGCAAGAAAACTTTTCTCATGTTGAACTACGGGAAAGAGAGTCACAGTGGGACGGACAAAGTTCTGGCAATCTTTACCTAATTCATTCCACTGCGATTTATTCGAGGGGTTATAATTAAGGCAGACTGCCTTGTGGAACATCTGGGTCCAGCGTTGTGATAGGGTTGGTCCACGTCCAAGTTGCATGCCTCAGCTTCATTATAAATGCTGAGAGGTACAGGCATACCTTGCTGTAACCAAAGCTCCCTCATCCTTTGTGCCCTCACCCTCCTTAGCACATGTATCACCCTTGCCCACACTATATACAGCCTCTATGCTTGTTGGAGAAGTGTGGATGCTGTCATCCTGCCAAGGGACTGCAGGCCAATGTCGCAAAGCCAATGATAACAGACATTGGGCATAAATGGGCATAAAAGGGTTAACATTGTTATTGGTATCTTAAAACGGGTTGTTTCTTAAGAGATTGGTTTGTTTTAGTAAACCTTTTGAGAACTATTGTTAGTGCTGTCTGTCACTGTCTGTTTGATTTGATGTATAATGTGCTAATCCAGTCTATTGTAACTGGTCAGGTTTCTGTCTCTTGAATTTATTTTCATCCCCCCCTTGTATAGCAAGTGTGCTGTGTTGATTGTTTCATTTTACATCCCCCCTCCCTGTTTCCCATATAAACTGGTCCCCATTTCAGATTAAACATCATTATTCTTCACTGCACTAAATTGTGTCTGGTGTTTGGGGAGAGATGCCAGGCGTTCAGGAGTGGACTGACCATTAGGGCAATAGGGCACTGCCCATGGGCTCTGGCCTAGGAGGGGGCCCCATAAGGACCCTTAAATCTCCATCTTTATTAATGTATCCACAGCTAGGCATCTTTAAAATCTCTAATAACATACTTAAGTGGAGTAGTTACAGGTATTTATAAAGCACCAACAATTCCTTAGCGCTGTACAATGGCAGAAACAGAATAACCAATATACATACATGTTACACACATGGAACAGAAGGAGGGAGGACCCTGCTTGAGAGCTTACAATCTAGGAGGAGGGGGTGACACCTGCATTTTGTTATATATATATATACAGTTGTGTTCAAAATTATTCAACCCCCAATGCTGTAAAGGGTTTTAGGGAATTTAATGTACATTTGTAATTGTATTCAGAATGAAATCCTACAAGGACTTTTTAAAGAACCATATGCAACTAAAATGACATCAATTGGTTTTGTAATACAGTAGTAAATGTTTCTTTTGTGAATTCTTCATTGACACAATTATTCAACCCCTTAAAGATTACCACTCTGAAGAACAGAGTTCAAGTGTTTTCAATCAGGTATTGAAAACACCTGTGGATGTCACGGAGCAGCAATAAAGCATAATAAGCACTAATTAGGCAGCTTTGAAATGACTGTGATACTCAGCTCCTTCTAGACATTTACTGGTGTGGTTACAAACATGGTGAAGTCAAGAGAATGGTCCAGGAAGACAAGAGAAGAGGTGATTACTCTTCACAGGAAGGGCAATGGCTATAAGAAGATTGCAAAGATGTTAAACATACCAAGAGAGACCATAGGAAGCATCATTCGCAAATTCAAGGCAAAGGGCACTGTTGAAACGCTACCTGGTCGTGGCAGAAAGAAGATGCTGACTTCGACTGCTGTGCATTACCTGAAGCGTAGAGTGGAGAAAAGTCCCTGTGTGACTGCTGAGGAACTGAGAAAAGATTTGTCAGATGTGGGTACTGAAGTTTCAGCTCAGACAATACGGCGCACACTGCGTAATGAAGGCCTCCATGCCAGAACACCCAGGCGCACCCCCTTGCTGTCTCCAAAGAATAAGAAGAGTCGACTGCAGTATGCCAAAAGTCATGTGGACAAACCACAGAAGTTTTGGGATAGTGTTCTGTGGACTGATGAAACAAAATTAGAACTGTTTGGGCCCATGGATCAACGCTATGTTTGGAGGAGGAAGAACAAGGCCTATGAAGAAAAGAACACCTTGCCTACTGTGAAGCATGGCGGGGGGGTCAATCATGCTTTGGGGCTGTTTTGCTTCTGCAGGTACAGGGAAGCTTCAGCGTGTGCAAGGTACCATGAATTCTCTTCAGTACCAGGAGATATTGGACGACAATGTGATGCAGTCCGTCACAAACCTGAGGCTTGGGAGACGTTGGACCTTTCAACAGGACAATGATCCCAAGCATACCTCCAAGTCCACTAGAGCATGGTTGCAGATTAAAGGCTGGAACATTTTGGAGTGGCCATCGCAGTCACCTGACTTAAATCCGATTGAGAACCTCTGGTGGGACTTAAAGAAAGCAGTTGCAGTGCGCAAGCCTAAGAATGTGACTGAACTGGAGGCTTTTGCCCATGACGAATGGGCGAAGATACCCGTAGATCGCTGCAAGACACTTGTGTCAAGCTATGCTGCACGTTTAAAAGCTGTTATAACTGTAAAAGGATGTTGTACTAAGTACTAAGATTGAATGTCACTTGGGGTTGAATGAAACTGATAATGATGTGAGCACAGAAAAGACATTTGTGGTTATTTCATTATAAATGTTATGTTATATTTGTCTGACCTACACGTGCCTCTTTGATTTAATTCTAAGCAAGATGACTGAATGATCAAAATCAATGTCAAACTGGCCAAAACACTCCATTTCAGTGGGGGTTAAATAATTTTGAACACAACTGTACATATAGTATATGGCAAGGTGCGAGATGATGAGACTTTGTTATTTATTATAAATAAGTATTTTTGTGTGTTTATAAAACATCACACTCCATATCAGATCCCGCATGTGGGATTCCAATTAGTAAATAATATTGACATATGGCTCGTAACTGGCACTCACTTGTGTGTCCCACAATCAGGTTCTTCTTCCCTCCCCAGTCTTCGGTTTTGCCTCCTCTGCCTCCAGTGCCAATGGGAATAAGTCAGCAGCCTGGTAATTATAAACTGAGAGACTCAGCATCAGCATTCACAAACAATGACTGCACGCTGTCACTGAGATACGCTGTCACGGCTTGCTACACAACCAGCTTGCACTAATTAATGTTAGTGCTTGTTGTGTGGCTGTGGAGAACACTGCATGGGTTAATAATTGTCCTTGTCCATCATTTATGTGTTTAGTCATTCTGTGTGTTGTGTTGATCTTCTGTTTTCTTTACGTTTATTGTGTGGAAAGCACCTTGCGTCACCAACATAAAAATCTGCTCGACCAATCAATAGCACAAAACAGATGCACATCCAACGAATGGCCCAGCGCACCTATCTATCATGAGCAACGGACACAGAGACAGTCAGGGTTATTCAAAGAGATTCGAAAAGTCACCGCACGTTCGGTGACTTTTCGTTCTCTTCAATTTGGTTCCTTTTGCCGATCCCATTTCGGTCACCCTGCGGTGTATTCAGCAAACACCACAGGGCGCCCGAATTGCAGGAAAAGGCTGCCGCAAACCCGACGAAAACTAACTGCAAAACCCACCGAATGCACGCCGAAAACACACAAAAACATCTGGATTAACCATCGAAAAACCCGAGCAGGAGCCGATCACACGCAGCCGAGGCAGTGAATAAATTAGCAAAACCGTTTGTATGAATGTATGAAAGTGAAAAGCTGTTTGTAAAGAAACTTCTGAGCGAAAATGTCTGAAATTTGCATATGAGGTCCAGGGAATGATAATAAAAAGGGCTGTTACAGAACAAAGAAGTAAACTTAAAAAAAAAATTAAAAAAATCGGACTTTTAAAAAAAAAAAAAAAATCTGAAAAATGATTAAAATATCCTAAAAAATCTATAAATAAAGAGTCTCTTTACTGCAGAATTTTATAATGAACGGTTTATTAGATATTGAATTAAAACGGGAATATTTTTAACATTGAAGCCTATGGGATTCTCCTGAATAAATTTCCCGAATTAAACCACCGAATGGCAGGGCATTTCGGGAACCTTTCACTGCTGGTTTTCGTTCTCTGAATAGCCGAAGCAGTTGGCCGCCTGCTCGCATTTGGTGAGTGGAAATTACACGAGGGCGAGTGGGAATGCAGATGCAGGCAAGGCAGGATAGGGGTTATATGGGGCAACTACTGGCGAGTAACTCTTAAGGCCTGACTAGTAGCTTGGGACTTGAAATTTTGAGCCCTGGCCTATGGGATTTGCCTATTTAAACCTGTCGAATGAAACCACTGAAAATCAGGGGCATTTCACTGACATTTCGGTGCTGTTCGGTGTCTCTGAATAGCTTAACCATTACTACTCTATAGGTTATTTCACTGCCACGGAAGATCACCGTATTTCGCAATTCACCAATATTTGGCGAATTGTCAGCTTTTTGAATAGCTGAATGGTCACGAAATTGCACCATATGGGGAAATTCAGTGTTCGGTGCAATTTTGTGACCAATTCGGTGCTCTCTGAATAACCTCTTTAGACTTCCATAAAGAGTAATGGTGATACTGGAGAGGTGTGCCGGGCCATTCATTGGATCTTTGCTGAAGCCTGGAGTGTGGGATCATTTGCTCCCTCTGTGTTCTCCACATATTCCGTATTATGAAGAAACTACACAGATAATGCGTTATATATAATAATGTTTACATTTGCTGGATGAGGTGTTTTATTCTGGAATTGATGTTGGTATATAAAAATAGGAAAGTAATATCATGAGGATTTGTAAGTCTACACTCATTTATGTCCATAAACCGGAGCTGTCAAACTCTGGACCGGCAGGTTTTACTGCACTGCATCTCTCATGCCTCAGGGCCCATCTATTTTGTTCAAAGAATTCTGGGAATTGTAGGTCACCACCATCTGGGGGGGGGGGGCAGAATTTAAAATTTCTACCATAAACCCATTTCCTAGAATTTGCAGGATTCACTTACATAATATTCCAAAGAGTGAGTGAGTGAGTGAGGTGGGCCAAAGTAAATATATACAGATATTATATACACTATATTGCCAAAAGTATTCGCTCACCTGCCTTGACTCGCATATGGATGGTTGAGCGAATACTTTTGGCAATATAGTGTATTTTTAAGCAATGACCAAGTGTTTCCAGAGATACAAGGGTAACGGTATATATATATATATATATTCTTTTTATTAAATCACACACAGGATATTGTTATTGATCACTGCATCCTATAAAAGCGTGAACCTGGGGGCATTCACAAGCGGTGAATAGGAGGGAGAAACACAATGTATAGAGAGAGAGAAATAATATGTGGAAAGGAGAGAGAATAGAAGAGAGTGTGAAACGAGATAGCATGAAAAGAGAAAGAGGGAAATGAGGGAGAGAAAAGGAAGAAGACCGAGCGAAAAGAGAGGCAGAAGAGAGAGAAAAAAATAGAGAAGCGAACGTGAAACAAGAGAGCGTTAAACAAGCTAGAATGAAAAGGGAGAGAAAAGGAAGTAGACCGAGCAAAAAGAGAGAGAAAAAAATAGAGAAGAGAGCGTGAAACAAGAGAGCGTGAAAAGAGAAAGGAGAGAAAAGAATGTAGACCGAGCGAAACATGAGAGAAAAAATATAGAGAAGCGAGCGTGAAACAAGAGAGCGTTAAACAAGATAGCATGAAAAGAGAGCGGGAAGGGAAAGAAAAGGAAGTAAAAGAGCAAAAAGAGAGAGAAAAAATAGCGTGAAACGAGAGCGTGAAAAGAGAAAGAGGGAGAGAAAAGAATGTAGACCGAGCGAAATATGAGAGAAAAATAGAGAAGTGAGCGTGAAACAAGAGAGCGCAAAATGAGAGAGCGTGAAAAGAGAAAGAGGGAATGTAGCGAAAAGAATATAGACCGAGCGAAACGAGACAGGAGAGAAAAAAATAGAGAAGCGAGTGTGAAACGAGAGAGTGCGAAAAGAGAGAGCGCGAAAAGAGAAAGAGGGAAGGGAGAGAAAAGGAAGTAGACGAGCAAAAAGAGACAAGAGAGAGAAAAAATAGAGAAGAGAGAGAGAAGAGGAGAGACAAGAGTGAAAAGCGAAAAAAAACAGCAGAAAAAAAGAAAAGGAGAGAGTTTAGAGAGATAAGAGAGAGAAATGAGATGAGACTAAAAAGACAAAAAGAAAGAGGAGATAGAAAAGAGAGGAGAGAGAAAACAGGGTAAACCAGACAAAAGAGAAAGAACAGATAGGAAAGGGAGGAAATGGACAGATAAAGAGCGAGAGGAAAAAAAAGACAATAGAGAGAAGAAAAAGGAGAAAGAAAAAAAGAGGAGAGAGAACAGAGAGAAGGGAAGAGTGAAAACATACATAGAGGAGAAAGAAGGGACCAGAGACATAAGAGAGAGAGGGATAAGGCAGAAAACAGAGTGAGAAAAAAGAGAGACAAGACAAGAAAACGAGGGGTGGGGGGAGATGAGAAAAGACAGAGCAGGAAATAGAGCCAGGAGAGATGATGCAATCATTATGGGGGGTCTGTGGGATCGCTCCCCGTTTTGATTGGGGTGTGGATCTCCGGGAGAGTCACGGTGCCGGTTTGCACGTTTCAAGCACGGGTGGCATTTATTGCCCCTCTTTCCCGGGTCTCCCCTCCGCTCTCCTGACCGCCTGTGTGCGGTGCGCCCCCTGGTCGGGCAGGGCGGCCATGCCGGACACTCGTGGTCTAGGCTGGAGCGTTCAGACCGCTGCTGGAGGCACCGCTCGCCGCCGCCGGCCTAACGTTCCGCCACAGCCGTTTTACACTCGCCGCGGCCGTTGATGGTGGAGTCGCAGCGCTGGGTTCCCTCATTACGCCGCAGTCCCCATTTCTCGGGCTCAGCTGTCTGAGGCTTACCGGGAGCTGTCACCCGTTACCAAGGAGACGATGCCGCATGCTTCCCCCTGGAGCAAGCCGCCTCGAGTGGCCACGGCAACGCCACCACGTGACACGCCGTTATCAGCTCCCTGATTGGCTCATTCCTCCAGACGCGGGCAGATTGAAAGTACCGGAGTGAGGGGTGTGAGTGCAGGTCCCCACACACACAGGTAGCGGCAGGTGCAGGCGATCTGCTCCCAATCACCCCGCCGCGGATTCACCTGCTCCCAATCCCCGCTGGCCTCACCTGAGTCCAATCTCCGCAGACCTCATTGCGCATAAACCCCCGGCGAGAGCTGGTTCGAGCAGGTCGATGTGAGCGGAGGATACGGCTTCAATCAGCAGCTCCCGGTAAGGGCCGGTTTTCGTTTGAATGAGACTGGAGGCGGGGATGCTCTGCCGCCAAATCGACACCTAAGGCAGGGGGGCAGAAACCGTGGCCTTCAGGTTGTTTCGGGACTACGTTCCCCATGAGCCTCTGATCGCTGTATGAGTGGCTGAGCATCGTGGGAGATGTAGTACCGAAGGGCCGAGATTGCTGACCTAACTGAAGGATGTTAAATTCCCCCCCCCCCCCATATTATTCTAAACTACAGTTCCCAAGAGTCCCAGGCCGCCTGATGTGTTCTGGGAGTTGTAGGCTCTGATCTCGGCTGTTCTCCTTAATAGCAAGCGAGGTGGGTGATGCTGCTGATGGGATTTCTCCCTGCCCAGCTGGTGACTTTACTGGGGCATTTCCCTAAAGGCTACAAATCCCATGATTCCCAGCAACTCATGTTAGAGCCTTATGTGAAACCGTTTCCCCAAACCCCCCCCCCCCCCCATCTTTTGCCAATCATGACCCAACTGCTAGGGGTGGAATCTGTCACCTGGGCATGTTCAGTTAGGAGCAACTGACTGCGGTGCTGCGACTCAATGCAGCCAACGGCGCGATCCCAGTGAGAAAATTGATGGAGCAAATGCCTGCGTATGGAAATAATCTGTATATAGGGAAACTGAATCCATGCAATCAATATGAATATCATGCAGAACATGAGCACTGCTGTGACTGAAATGGATTTGGCAGTGGATTTAGTTCCTGCTGGAATGATCACGCTAGGGATGGCCTATTGGGTGCTGGTAATCTGTATTGACCAAGGTGGCTCGCTGCATATGACTGAGTCCAGCAGCTCGGAGCTGATCTGGGGCTTATCTGTGTTTTTGGATATCAGTCCTCAGTGTGAGGCTTCATTTGACTGCCCTACGCATGAACATGATGACAGCAATGCGGCTCCCGTCTAGTCGGGAATAACCTATTCAGGGATCTTTGGTGCCATATTCCCTGCAGCCGGGGTTGTCAACCTGGGCCCTCCATCTTTCCTATTCAGACTTCAACCTGACTAGCTGAGCATTATTGCTGCAGGTTTAAAACAGCTGGAGGGCAAGGTTGCTGGATCCTTTGCCTAAAAGGTCGTAAGGTGTCGCTGCAAAGGGCAGAGTCACGGCCCTATTTTGAAGAACTTGGGTAGAGTGGGTATGGTGCAATGATTACAATTAAATGCATTCGGATAAGGTGAAGTTCTGAAGAGACAAACCTGACATGTACAGATCATTGGCCCCAAATACTGCTGAGAATCTATAGCGTTGGACAGAAGGGGGAAATGATAGGTGGGTCTCCCTGGATACAACCTCAGGGTGCACTGTGCCAGCTGTCAACACAGCCATTTGTACCTCCAAAGGAATGGTGCAAAGCCCAGCACCTGTGTGGATAGGGATAGAAGGCTGTGATGGCACATGGTCATGTTTCAGAACTACATGCCCTGTTGATGCTTTAGTCGGTTGAGGCTTACTGAGCACCAGTGACTCAACACAATGGGACACGTAGTCCTGAACCTTGTGGTGTGCCAAGTTTGCTGCCCTTGACATGAGTGATATGTTTTGGTCATGTGATACAGCATGGCACCTTGTTTATCCTCTGCTTACACTGAATCTCAAAGCAAGTCTTTCAACTAGACTGCAGCGGAGTAACCAAACCTGACTGCGCCTCTACCCACTGTCCCTTAGGGTTAGTGTGGGTATGGCAACACAAAGTGTCTCTTAATATAGCAATGGATAAAATATTCCACAAATCAGTTTCCCAGTCTTGGTCCTCAGGCTCACTGACATCCCAGGTTTGCAGGATATCTGCGTCACAACAGTTGACTTTCAGCTCAGTGATTGCAGGATTCAGTCTGCATTTCCCCAAGGTAACCCTTAAAACCTGGCCTGCAAGGGTTCCTGAGGACCTGGGTTGGTGAGCACTGTTTTAAATACTTTTCTGCTTTGCGGATTATCATATTCCACAATGGACGCAATATACAGGGTTGCAATATATTGAACATTTTGACAAACTGGTACAGGAGGAAACGAGGACCCTAGTTCAGTGGGAACTTGCAATCTAGAAGGGTTGGGGTGGAAACAGGACTTTTGCTAAGGCAATGCTAAGATTTAATTTTTTTTTTTTTTTTTTTTTACTGGAGCAGTGAGTCGGGAGGTAGGCTTCCCTAAATAGGAATGTCTTAAGGGAGCGTTTGAAGAAAGGGAAACTAGGGAAAGTCTGACCATATGAGGGAGAGCGTTCCAGAGGATGGGGGCTGCACGTGAGAAATCCCGTAGTCTATCATGGGAAGAGGGGATGCAGGGAGAAGCTAGTCGCAGGTCACTGATTGACCTTAGGGAGCGGGCTGGGGTGTATTTGATTAGTGGGGAGCTGAGTTAACGAGAGCTTTGTAGGTCAGGGTAAGGATTTTAAATTTCTAGTGTGTGGGGAGCCAGTAAAGGGACTCGCAGCAGGTGAGGTGGATGAGCCTGGCAGAGGCATTTGGAATGGATTATAGGGAGAGGGAGACCAGCTAGAAGATTACTAAGGTGTGGATGAGTTGTGGAAATATTACATAGTTGGTAGCAGCGGGAGGAGGAAAGGGACTGGATGTGGAGGATGAAGGAAAGCTGAGTCAGCTGTAACTCTAGATGGTGATACCATCGATCATGATAGTCAGGAGGTAGGGAGGAATTGGTAGCTCAGTCTTGGACATGTCAATGTTCATCTCTAACCAAAAACGTAGGTTGACAGGTCTTGTATTATGACCAGTTTTATCATGATGCTGTCACTCTTGTCCTATTCTGGGATTAAGGCACTCAGGGTCATTTTGTAAGCCTTTAAATCTTAACACTTGGTAGAAGCAAACACCCCCAGGGCAAAGCCTCTCAAAGGTTGTCCTTTGCTTTTATTAAAGTCAACCATACAGTGTCTCCTTGGCTCTAGACACGTCACTGCATAATGGAAGCAGGATCTCTTGCGATAAGGAACAAGCTCTTCTGTTGTCTAAACATTTATCCAAGGATGCATTTTTTTCTTTTTTTTTGATGTACATGTTCCTCACGCTAAACTCTTCCTCTTGCAGTAACTTGGTATTGACAATGCGTCGTAATATAGCATCAGCCAGCCTGGACAAAGTGAATCTGGTTACTGGTCCCTACAATGCCCACCAAAAGCCATCTCTACCGAAGGAAGCCATGATCAATCTGAACCTGCAGCCGCAAAGAACTGTGCTTGGTGTGATCAGTGAGAATGAACAACACCGGAGATCGTCTGGCCAGGTAAGCAGCCTCGACTATCCTGGAGGTTTCCCCTAGTCTCTACCTGATATGATGGCCACTTTATCATTGAGCAATAAACACAGGGAAGGTGCACCCCCCCCCCCCCATGCCACAATGTTTTGGGATTCCTTTTTTCTCGCATGCAGCATATGGATTCTACATGGTGGCAAGTTTCACTGACTGCCCATCGGCATGAATAATTGTGGGTCCTGGAAAACAAGTGACTCCTACTGTGGAGGTTCCCCCCCCCCCCTTGCTTGTGGATCATGAACCACTGATCTCACACTCAAAATTCTAGGTGCACGAGTTCTATACAACTCATGTAAACTAGCAACTTGAGTGGTTTTACCCATGAGAAATCTTAATGTATCCAAATATGTCCTCAAGTGACATGCTTGGCATAGCCTAACTGGTGATGGCTGGTATTCTCTCCCAGGTTGCTGCACCTGTGAAGTACACATTTGGTGCAGAGAATGAAAGTCTTCTACTGGGAAAGCTGCCATGCACCGCTGCTCTCAAACCCTGCTTCACAGTCTATGTTGATGAGCCTGAAGTTAAACAAGAGAGGTGCTTACTTGAAGTGGAGTTCCCAAGCTTTGAAGACAATGATGTTGACATGGTGAAGCAAAACTTCCACCTGCTGCTCGATCTCAGTACAGGTGAGGAACATGTCTAAAGTTAATCTTGGATCTAAACTGTTGCTTAACTGTACCCTTCTTTTTTTTTTTTTTATAGCCTCACCTATGCTGGTTGACACTTCATTACAACTTGGATCAGATAGAACTGAAGTGGATTCTGATTCAACTGCTGTATATGAATACATGGAGGACATCCATCAGTACCTCCGTGAGGCTGAAGTAGGTGTTTAGTCAGCAGGAAAACCCCACTCAACAGCCATTTGAGAGCTTTGTAAGGAGGGAAAGCCAAAAAACGAGCCGTAGCCCAAGCAATACTGAGGCTGTATAAAAATAAAAAATTATAATATATATATTTTCTGGCTTGTATGCAGAATACAATAAAGTAGCAATTTTGCCTGGGAAGGGGTGATCTTCGTATACTTGGCAAGGCAGCACACCATGTCCTGTATCTGCACAACTTATCAACTGTCCTAGTTTTATACTGTAATCTCATGAACTGTGCTATTTTCAATGGCAAAATCCTTAACTGGGCTCAAAGGCTAACGAAGCCTTTCAATGTTCTGACTTGGTATGAAGTAAGATGGCCATATAACCAGACAAGTGATTTAAGATCATGTCTCATGACTTGTGTGAAACCTCTTACCTAACTGGTTACAGCCTACAAGAAAGCCAATATCCACTAATTCAACATGGATCCTTTTGTAGGTCAAACACAGACCAAAAGCCATGTACATGAGAAAACAGCCAGATATCACTCCAGCAATGCGCACCATCTTGGTTGACTGGCTCGTGGAAGTTAGCGAGGAATACAAGCTCTGCTGTGAAACCATCTACCTTGCAATCAACTACCTGGACAGATTCCTATCCTGCATGTCTGTCCTGAGGGGAAAGCTTCAGCTTGTAGGCACAGCTGCCATTATGCTGGCT
Source organism: Leptobrachium leishanense (assembly GCA_009667805.1). NCBI lineage: Eukaryota > Metazoa > Chordata > Amphibia > Anura > Megophryidae > Leptobrachium > Leptobrachium leishanense. Next base: position 405,293,195 of record CM019064.1, on the reverse strand, counting down.
TCGTAAGTATTCCAAATGGTGGTCAGATGTCCAAACTAGTTTTTATGCAAAGGGCACATGACTTGCTAGATCTAGTGGAGTTGGAGGTCTTTAAAGGCCACTTTGTCCAACTAAATATGGCTTGTCAATTATGGGCAAAACTAATACTTCTAATGGGTGTTACTAGATTTGGCATTCAAGTGAGGGCATGTGACCTGTGGATTACATGATTCTGCAACCTAACTTCACCTTTCAGCAAATATGAAGAAATCTACCCACCAGACATGGATGAGTTCGTATACATTACAGATGACACCTACACTAAGAAACAGCTTCTGCGCATGGAGCACTTGCTGCTTAAAGTGTTGACCTTTGACCTGACAGTTCCCACAGTCAACCAGTTTCTACTCCAGTATTTTACAAGACATCCTGTCTGTATCAAGACAGAGCAACTTGCAATGGTAAAGACTTTCAAGAAATTGACTAAACCTGTCTTGTATCCTGTGAACAATGGGTCAAATTGTCATACTTACTGAACATAACTTCTCCAGTACTTTGCAGAGCTGACTCTTCTAGACGTTGACCCATTCTTGCTGTACCTGCCTTCAATGATCGCTGCAGCTGCTTACTGTCTGGCTAACTGCGCAATGAACAAGATATCCTGGGTAAGACTTGCTAGTATAGTTGTCCATGCTAATCAACTAACTGTACACTTGTCTCCAACAGCAATGTGTCTTGTGACCATGTTTTCCATTCTCCCATGCACAACTGTAAGATGGGAATTCCTACAATACACTGAATTATTCTTAAAGATCTGCGCTTTATCAATAAGACTGTATTCAGCCCAAGGTGCCCATCAGATGAGTGTCACTGCAATGTGACAGGGCTGGCCACACTCCAGCACGTACACCTCCCCATCGAAGGGCTATGACACATGTTCAACAGGGCTGCAAAGCCTGATCCTCCCTAGTGGGATTGATCCTTGCAGTGCTGAACACACTAACTGTACTCAGCAAGGTGGCCAGACAGGCATCAGTGGAAAGCCTCCGATGTCTGACACCAGCCTAAGAGGGTGAAGGAACAAGTGTTTAAGTGGTAAATGCTGCAAGCTGCCAATGGTGTGGTTACTTGGATGCCGCAAACCAAAAGTGCTGCAGGATAATCTTCACTAGAGATTCCCCTGCAGCTATTCATCTGTGAAAATGCTGACTAAAGGTTTTTCAAAGACTAGTACAATATCACAACAGTTCAGTGCAGCAGTGAGATTCCCCATGGGGAACTGAATGGCTAATCTACTCGACAGCAAAAAGTTGTCAGCATATCCTGATTTTCAGTGCTTTTCGACAGGCAAACTGGGTTTTTTGTTTTTTTTCCCGAGGAAATTCCTTAATTGACTTTTTGCAGCAAAAGAATATTGGGTTTTATGCAAAATGTTTCCTTTTCGACACGAGCTTTTCTGATGCATCCAGTCTGATCCACAGGTTGTTGGTCAAAGGCACTGAAGTTTCGGTGGTCTTTAAATGACCCTAGTTGCCTTTAACTTCATGGTGACAAGCTGTCTTCTCAGCATTAGTCTGTCATCACTTTAGTTCATAACCTTAACTCTTCCCACAGCCTCAATCGCTCATCTCCTTCACTGGCTACACTCGCAGTGACATGGCACCCTGCCTTGGTGACCTGCACGCAGCCTGTCTCAACGCACCATATAAAGGACAGCAAGCCATTCGGGAGAAGTACAAATCCATAAAGTGAGGTTTTTAAAATTTTGTTTTTGAGACCTGAATGTGTTGTGACCCCAGATTAACATGTCTCTCTAATTCCAGGCACATGCAAGTATCTCTAATCGAGCCTCCGTCACACCTTCCCCTGAAATGAAGATGTATACCATCAAACATGACGCACACTTACCTCAAGATCAACAGCATTGGTCTACTCTACATTGGCACTGCAGGCCATGTGTCAATTGACTTTTAACACATGAATTTCTTTACTAGTACTCAGATTTTTAACCTTGGATCTAAAAGCTGCCAATGAACTGACAGGTGGAAGCTTATCCTGTAGTTCTTGGCTGTAAAGCTTGGTTTTATAACATTTTGATGGAATGGTAACTTCCACTCCTGTCAGGCCTTAAAGGCTTCCCACGCTGTCAGTCTCCAGACAGCGTTGGCCTGAAGCATGCTTGTGCTGTCGCGTGACACAAAGGGCTAGGACAATGGGAGGCTTTAGGTTTTTCAATAAATTGCACTTTAGCATACCCTGCTGTATGCTTTTTAGGTTAGCAATGCAGAAACGAGGATAGTTTGACTTAATGTTAGATCTAGGCAAACATTACAAATTGGCATTTTTTTCCTGCTTATCAGCACTAACATGGCTTGCCATCACTCTGAAACTACCTTGTATTGTCAAGTGTTTAATAAATGCTTAACTTTCACTTTCTCGTCTGCCTGTTACTGCAAATGTAGACACTTCATATGGTGTGAAGAAACAGGTGGTGCTGGTCAAGGCATAATGGGGAATTCCTGTTATTGGTGGCACTATGCCATGGTAGAACTGTCCTGCCTGAGTTGTACTCTCCTGCTGCTGCACATTAAAGATTGCAGCTGTTCAACAGAGCTCATGCAGTAAAGTGTTCTGACTCTTACAGTGTCAGATCATCCTGTGCACTGCAGCACTCTACTCCTTAGTGACAACGGTCCCCCTGCCCAATACTATCCTGAGTCAGCTTCCAATCTGTCACTGCAGGAGATAAGAGCATCATGCACTCTCCTCTGCTCATTCATGCTGGTACTGCATACTGCTGGGGAAGCCCTGGTTTTAGTAGACATGCGAGGTTTAAAACCAGATCACGGTTTTAGCCTATTTTCCCCCCCCCCCCTTTCTGGAAGGCAGTTCATGTGTTCATCATCCCCTCAGTAATCTACTCCCTATCTAATCCGATGTCCTGAGGTGGGTATATATTTAAGATGTAAAGTAAGATCACTAAGCCTTGACTGGTAACTTTCTCAAAGCCATACGCTTTGAGTTTCTTCTAGGGATCTATATCCTTCTGGAGATGAACACTTATTCAGAACGGTGAACCAGAAGAGAAATGGCTGATTTTTAGAAAGCACGATAAATTTTTCTAGTTTGACACTTGACCTAGAATTTTAAATTTTCCTGACCCTCCGTTACTGCGCAACTCTGAGGTCTCCCCAGCGCTCTGTACTAAAGCATGAGTACTTCCCTTTCTATGGCCAATGGCTCCCACTATAACCAAGAATTTCCTGTTTGCTTTACATGGTTTACTTGACCTTTGATCAGTGGTTCCCAAACCCTTTGTCAGGACCTGCTGCCAGGCTAGATTTGCCAGATATTTGACCGGAAGTAGTGTCCCTTTTGGGTGTGGGTTTAGATAGAAGTATAAGAACAGGATGTATGTACAGAGCTTTAATTCAGAGCGCTACACATTCTTTCAAATGTGGTGGTCCCTTCACCACAAATGTTAGGAAAGAGTGCTGGTTTCACATTTTTCTAATAGTGTACAAAGGAATAACCATTGTCTTAAGTTTCTGTAAACTGGTAACTTTTCTCCTTCAAGCCGTACACCATTTTTAGTAGCCCTTCTCTGAACTCTCTAAGATGTCTATCCTTCTGGAGATACGGTCTCCAGTACTGCACACAGTACTCCAAGTGAGGTCTCACCAGTGCTCTGTACAGTGGCATGAGCACTTCCCTTTTCCTACTGCTAATACCTCTCCCTACACAACCAAGCATTCTGCCAGCATTTCCTGCTGCTCTATTACATTGACTACTTACCCTTAGATCCTCTGAAATAATAACCCTAAATCCCTTTCCTCAGATGTTGAGGTTAGGACTGTATCAAATATTATATATTCAGCCCTTGGGTTTTTACATCCCAGGTGCATTATCTTGCACTTATCCACATTAAAACTCAATTGCCACAACTCTGACCAAGGTATAAGCAGAAATGGGACCCTAACACACATACCCCATAGAACTGCAAAGGCTCAGATAATTGCTTTACATGTTGTAGATGGCAAATCACTTCTGGTTATAGGATTCTGGCAGGACAGAACATGTTGTAAAGGGGCAAATGTCTGCCCAGAAAGATGTATAATTTGCCTGGGTTGTATAATAACATGTGCAAAAAAAAAAAAACTCAGGCTGTTAACCCCTTGAGCAGTTTGTGCTATTAAAGTACTTGTACAAATACAATACCAGGCCTCCGTAAGGGAAATGCTGCAGTGAATAACTTGTTTCCATGTATGGATCACTGAGACTTTGCTCCCTTCTGTAGCTCTGTGTAGAGGCAATGCTTTTGAGATCCGGGTGAAGACATGAGCTCTCAGATGCCCATGGTGTGAAATAATTACAAGTGTTTATAAAGCGCCAACAATTTCAACAGCGCTGCACATTGGGTGAGAACAAATACATAAGTTACTCACCCAAGAGTGACACTAGCAGGGTTATTCAGAAAGGTAACTCTAACTTTTAGAAGTGGTCAAAATAGCCAAACCAGAACATCTCCCGTTTACCTCACTTTAAACAACTATTTTGACCTAGAATTTTCACTTCTCAAGTTTGACCTTTCTCTCCACCCGCTCCTTCACGTGCCATTTACCCTCACCTACGGGGTTAAAGATGAGGCAAGAAATGTGAGCCAATAGATGTCTTGGATTTTTTTTTTTTTTTTTTGGCAGATCAAGTCCTCTGCCTAATATTGGCCCAATTTGGGGGCGGGGTCATCAAAGCCAAGTCACAAGGCCCAGATGGGGTTCAGGCAAAGGCATAGATCTATATGTAGAGGCTCCCCGTTGTAGTGTTTGCCTATTACCTAGATGAACAATGTTGGGTCAAGGTTCTCATGTGATCTTCAAACATCACATACGAAGAGGGGGAGATGTAGGCAGGGCTGTGGTAATGGAGATCTTTGACTGTCAGGTACTTGGTCATACTGTGCAATAGTCCTATAAATGATTATAGCTGAACCTTTCCAAAGGATTCTAAATTAAACTTTTTGTAATGTTAAAGTTTTGGTACTGTAAAATGGGTATCTGTGCATTCCTACTGCTTACAAAGGAAAAGTTCATAGTTTGAACTGTGTAAACTTGGTTCTGAACTCAGACCAACAGTTAACATCCTTGTCATTATGACACAAATGCATCAGTCTTGTTTTAATGAGATGCAATTTGGAGTAGCTAAACAGCTGTCCACTTCCACGTGTACATAGCCTCATTCACTTGATTACACCAGTATATTTATAACCATTCTTGATTCCGAGGGCAGATTACCATAATTTTTATTCTGTAATTGCTGATCTCCAAGTAGGTTGGATTAAGACCTTGGTTTTTCCACAAGTGAAGCCTTTCATACAGTCTACGCCAGACCTGTTCGGTTCAGCAGCTGCTGAAATGCTCCATTGCAGCAGTTTAGTTTGCTGCAGCAGTCTCAACACTTCGGCTGTGAATATTGAAGCGACAGGGCAGAGGATTGCTTAATGAAAGCTGCTATTTTATTACCACTTTGTTACTGTTTATCATGTTCCAATAAATATTTGGTGTTTTGGTCCAGCAAAACTTCAAACTGAACATATTGGATTGATATTTGCTCTGTGGAGGCGGCCATCTTTCCCACGTCACACTCCTCTACTCAGCAGCACCGCTCTACTTAGCGCTGCTAACTTAGCACTTGCAGCGGCTGAGGAACTGAACGTGCCTCTGGTGTGGGCAACTACAGCCCTCTAGATGGTTTGAAACTACATTTCCCGTGATGCTCGACTGCTCATTAGTTTTGCAGAACCTCATGGGAAATGGTTCCAAAACATTTGGAGGGCCAGGGTGGCCGAGCCCTGATTTATAGGAATATTTAATCTTACAATGTCATTTTGCTGCCCTGTCCTGGGAAACATGTAATTAATAGAAATCCTTGTGTATCAGGAACAAATTATGCCAGGGTTTCTATTACAAGTATCCCAGGACTTTTTGTTTTATTATTTAGACGCATTTTAATACATTTTTATTGGTTTAAACACATTAGTAAAAGAGTTCAGGTTTTTTTTTTTTTTTTGCAGTTTGGCATTTGCTAAAGCCATCTCGGCACTCTTTGGTACTTTTTGCTGTTCGGCGATTTTTCTCCATCTTCCGCGCACTACGGTGACCATTCAGTGAGTAGTCAATTCTCTAATGTCGGAAAAATTGAATCGCTGAAGTGCAACAAACCGCCAAAGTGGAAAGAATGCTTTCACGATGCTTAGTGAATAGACCCTTTTAATCTTGAGCATTGTAATAATGAACATGTTACCTGTCCGAGGTCCAGCTTTTTGACCACCTCTTGGTTCCTAGGCCATAAAGTGTAATGATTAATAGCTGCTGTATTGGTTTTGTAAAACAAGCATGAAAGGTTACTTTCTGCAATGTTTGATAGGTATTCTATATAATTGAAAACCATAGGGGTTATTCAGAGAGCACCAAAATGTCGCCTTCCTCTTGTTGATAGACATGGTCCCCAAACAAATGTTTTTTTCTAAACAAAACGTCAAACAAAGAAATCAAGTCTCATTGGTCAATACCTTCCTCACTGCTAGTATACCCCCCTCGTTGGGTGTTGACAATGACATAAACTCACAATATCCCACATAAACAAAATACAGTGAGATTGAATGTTTTGCAACCTTTGTAAAACATCAGAGCTATCCAATACAAGGGACCGGTTGTTTTTCGCATGTAACCGCTTATCTAAAAACAGAGAGGGGGCTTTGACACTGTCTCCATAACAGCCATTATGGGCCTACCCGAAGGGTTAACAATCCTTGTGAATCTCTGGCATAAAAAACAGGTAAGACTGGATTCTCTAAGTGTTTCCTCAGATACCCTAGTTCCGTTGAACGCCTGGTAGTGGGTTAGAGGACATGCATTATGTCTCCCTAGCTGCTAGTTGTCTTTCATTTTCTGAGACCTATTGGGATTTGTTAGTGATCACTATTGTCCTGCCCTTGTCTGCCGGTTTGATAACATCTTCCCTTTTCTTAATGTTGCTTATACCTAAAAACTCACTTTTAGACAGGTTCCGGGGCTCATGATCATGAAAACTGCAATGGCATATCCACCTCCCCTTTCACAAAAAAAAAACCACCTTTGATTTCAGAGTTCTAGAAAATCTCTTGAGGTCCACTCTTAAGTCAAAAGAGTCCACGCTAGCGGTAGAACAAAATGACAGACCGTTGGTCAGCTCAGTACCTTGATTTCTTCTTCTGTAAACACAGCATCCAAGATGTTCTAAACATTCAGTTCTTTCCCCATTAATAGTAAATCGTGGGATGGTATTGTTGCTTCTGATGTCCCGGGTTCTGACACACACGTGGCTGGAGCCCTCCGCGTCTTGACATGATATCATAAATAGTAACATAAGTATTGCAAATAACGATATTAACAATAACCGTATTCAATTCTCACATAACACAAACATCCTTATAGGCACAGGGTGACTTGGACATAGGAGAAATGGAGACTAAAATGACATGTCAGAGCCACCCAGAACCTATAGTCGCACATATCCCAACATTAATACCCAGTTCAGGTACCCTCAGTTCAATGTGACTCTTGTCACACCGTCTGCCTGTCAAATAGGAATTACCTATAGGGAAAATTCACAGTGGAGCGGTTTCTGTAAAATTTTTTGCGGGTAATGGAAAATGATCTTTCCACAGAACCACCCGGTCTTGCCAGTGGTTTTATGGAAAATCACTTGGTAGTGAAGGGGATAAATTTCTTCTTCCAGGCAATAGGTAATTAAAAAAAACAATTCATTGCATGAAATACTGGATTCAGAATGTTTTTGACAATGTGAATTCTCAGAATATTGGTCTCAAATGTAATATGAAACTTTTTTGTCTTTCAAAACACTGCTGATCGAGATGAAAAGAGGATCGTGAACATTTTTCTAGAAGCAAACACTAACAGGATTATTCAAAGAGGTCCGAATGGCTGCCGAAAGGTAACCGAATGCTGAAAATCAGCGTTCGGTTACCTTTCTTGGCCACTCGGCTATCCAGAGAGCAGGCAGTTCACCAAATGTTGGCGAATTGCCTGCACATACGGTGCCTGTTCGAGGGCAGTGAAATCCCCATAGCTTTGTCTATTCAGAGAACAAAAACCAGCAGTGAAAAGTTGCCGAAATGCCCTGCCGTTCGGTGGCTTCATTCGACAGGTTTATTCAGGCGAATCCCATAGGCTTCAATGTTAAAAATATTCCCGTTTTAATTCAATATCTAATAAACCATTTATTATAATATTCTGCAGTAAAAAGTTTTTCTTTCAGATTCTTTTTTAGGATCTTTTAAGCATTTTTCGGGATCTTTTTTTTGCAAAAAAAAATTCCGATTTATTTTTTTTAAGCTTCTTTTTTCTGTAACAGCCCTTTTTATTATCATTCATTGGATCTTATATGTAAATTTCAGACATTTTCGCTCACAGCAACGCAAACAGTGTTTCACTTTTCAAACATTCAAGCGTACCGTTTTTGGTTTTTACACTCCATTCATCTGCGGTGTCGGGTTTTTTCCGGCGGCTGCTCTGCGCTGTGATCAGCTCCTGCTCGGGTTTCTACAGCATCTTCGGCAGGGTTAATCCAGATATTTTTACAGGTTTCGGTCCGCATTCACCTGGGTTTTGCGGTGCGTTTTCGGCGTCTTTTCCCTGCACTACGACGGCCCTGTGGTGCTTGCTGAATTCACCAGAGGGTCGCCGAAATGGGATCGCCGAATTGAAGAGAACGAAAAGTCACTGAATGTGCGGTGACTTTTCGATTCTCTTTGAATAACCCTGTAGATTTCTTTCTTAACTCTGAGTGTACGTCACATGCTAGCTAGAAAATATAACAATAAAACATAATACAATAATATCTAAGTACTTATAAAAAAAGAAAAACACCACAGCTACGCAACGACGTGTCCTTCGCTCAGTAATTCATTTTATCTAACATATTCCATTGCTCGTACATACTGTTCCTGAAGCTGTAGCTACATTTGATTTGATCCGAGATGATTATTGTTTAACAATGGATTTGTTCCTATTATGTTTTGTGTAAATGTAACCTTGTGTGTTCTTTTCATTTGAATTCGCTCAGGTACTCGGAGAAAATACAGGCATTCGCTGTGTTCCAATTCTAAGAAAAGTTTGTAGCGAATGCCTAGCATTTGAAAAGAATTTGACACGTTCAGATTCAAGGTTTCTGGCTTTCAATACATAAACATCCTCTCTATGAGCGTGACACACCGGAGTGGTATTTGTTTATCAAGGGGAGAATTGATAGAACCTTGAGTTTGGAACAAGCTGAAAAAATACTATCCCTTCAAGAAAAAAAATCTGTAGGCTTAACACTGCAGGGTATATTATTGACACCTCGGTGTCTTATTTTGTTTAAATTCAACATCTAATCCATATACATAGCAGGTTTACTTTCAGACCACAAATACGGTTAGATCACTAAGGTCTATCACATCCTTTCAATATTGAATAACAATAATAGCAACAACACTCATCAGAGCAATCCCAAAATAATAATAATATACTGTAATAATAAAATAGTTTATAGTTTTACTATAATTATTAAACTTTTTTTTAATCCATTAATGCTTTCCTGAATTTAAACATATGCGAATAATGAAATCATACATCATTTATGTCTAGCCCTGGCTAACATTATAGATTATTCTCTGACTTCTAGCTAGAGCTATACGCATAGATTGATCTTATTTCCACTGGAATTATTTTATCTTTCGGATGATGATATTATATGGTTTATTTATCACTTATGTATAAAACATAATAATTTTAAGTTTGAGTCATTGCTCTCTATTGTTATATATATAATATTTCTGATTAGACTGTGGGGGTTATTCAGAGAGATCCAAAATGTAACCGGACACTGAATTTTAGTGAACGGCGACATTTCGGGCCATTCGTCTATTCAGAGAGCAGGCAATTCGCCAAATGTTGTCGAATTGCCTACTCATACAGTGCCTGTTCGGTGCTTGTTCGAGGGCAGTGAAATCCCCCATAGAGAAGCAATGCTTCATCTATTCAGAGACTCCAAACAGCAGTGAAAAGTTGCAGAAATGCCCTGCTGTTCGGTGGTTTCATTCAGCAGGTTTATTCAGGCGAATCCTATAGGTTTCAATGATAAAAATATTCCTGTTTTAATAGAATATCTAATAAACTGTTTATTTTATTCTGCTGCAAAAGGTCTCTTTATTTATTGATTATTTTTTTTTGGATCTTTTAGGCATTTTTCAGGATTTTTTTGGGCAAAATATTTTTTCCGCTTTTTTTTTTTTAAATGTTTTTTTCTTTTTTCTGTAACAGACCTTTTTATTATCATTCATAGGATCTTATATGAAAATTCCAGACATTTATGTTGTGTAGTGTTTTTGCAAACAGCGTTTCAATTTTGAAACTTTGAAGCGTTTTTTTTTTAATTTTTTTAACCACATTCGTTTGCTTGTCGGGTTTTCCAGTGGTTGGTCTGCGCTCTGATCGGCAGCTAGTCGGGTTTTTCTGGTGTGTTCGGCGGGGTTTATGCGGCGCTTTCTGCGGGTTTACGGTGAGTGTTTGGCGAGTATTCCCTGCACTACGGGGGCCCTGCGGTGCTTGCTGAATACACCGCAGGATCGGCGAACTAGGTATTGCCGAAACACCCCAAAGTGCGGGGAACGAAAGGTCACCGAACGTGCAGTGACTTTTTGATGCTCTCTTAATAACCCTGTGTGTATATATGTGAATATATATATATATATTATACACATACAGGGTTGTGTGTGTGGTTTAAAATGTTTTAAGGATTTTGCACAATTTTGCTCTAGTTCAGTTAACAATACAGAGCAGTAAACGAACAGACAAGAGCATTGGAATCATACAGTAGAGTTGTAAACAATAAAACTCATCATAATCCCAAACCCTCAGCTTATTGTTATTTTTAAATACTAAGGGCCATATTACATAGTTGGTGCTAACTAGGGATGAGCCGAACACCCCCGTGTTCGGTTCGCATTTGAACAATTTCAAAAGTTCGAACTCAAGCACGAACGGAACTCAATGGGACTCAAAAGTTCAATTTGTAGAGTGCCCTGCAAGAGGGCATATATATATTTCAAATGACGGTAAACGGTTTTCCTTTAATCTATTCATAAACAACTGCTTGGGCGGCAGCCTGTATGAAAAGACATTTTAGGACACACAGAACAAGTTTAGTGATTTTTTTTTTGGCTAAATTATGGTGACACTTATGCAGGCCGTGGATGAAAGTAACAATAGGTGCTGTAAAATTGGGCCTTTAGTGTCAGCAACAGTGCCGTCACACCGTAACCCCTCTGTGGTATTGTGGAAGAGTGCAGGGTTGGACCATGCGGTCCAATATTAAAATGATATGAATCTGGTACAGGCGTCAGTGCACCCAAATATTTTGCCTTTGGTGGCAGCAAGTGCCTTCACACCGTAAGTAACCCCTCTGTGGTATTGTGGAAGAGTGCAGAGTTGGACCATGCGGTCCAATATTAAAATTATATAAATCTGGTAATATAGGCGTCAGTGCACCCAAATATTGTGCCTTTGGTGGCAGCAAGTGCCTTCACACCGTAACCCTTTTGTGGTATTGTAGAAGAGTGCAGTGGTGGAGGTTTTGTGAATGCAGAAGAGATCCCCGATTTATTCCGTTACGTCAGCATCAGGGGATTGATAGTTGCTGATCCAGGACTGATTCATTTTTATAAATGTCAGCTGCTCTACAGAGTCGGTGCACAGATGCACTCTTTTGTCTGTGACAAAACCTCCAGCGGCACAAAACAATATTTGGCTGCACTGACGTCTTTACCAGATTCATATCTTTTTAATATAGGACTGCATGGACCACCCCTGCACTCTTCCACAATACCACAGAGGGGTTACTATATGATGGCACTTGCTGACCTGGCACCAAAGGCACAATATTTGAGTGCACTGACGCCTTTACCAGATTAATATCTCTTTAATATAGGACCGCATGGTCCACCCCTACACTCTTCTACAATACCACATAGGGGTTACGGTGTAGCGGCACTGTTGCTGACGCTAAAGGCACAATTTTAAAGCACCTATTGTTACTTTCATCCAAAGCCTGCATAAGTTTCACCATAATTTTGCCAAAAAATCACTAAACTTTTTCTGCACATCCTAAAATGTCTTTTCATACAGGCTGCCGCCCCAAGCAGTTGTTTATGAATAGATTAATGGAAAAGCATTTACCGTCATTTGAAACGTCATATTTTTGTTTTTAAATGATTCTATACATCCTAGAAATCCGCCACTTCACGGGCAGGTTATGGGGACCTCCTAGGCACGATATTTAAAGGAATTTTTCGGGGTTTTTTTTAACCCTTATTTCATGGAAAACTCACTGTCCCTTTAAAAAAGTTTTTTTTTTTTACTTTTTGTCCTTGTTTCCTGTCCCCCAGGGCACTACCCGGCCCCCCATACACCTTTTATGGCTAATATCTAGCATATATGCCCTCTTGGAGGGCACTCTAAAAATCGAACTTTGAGTCCCATTGACTTGTATTGAGTTCGAGTTCGAATGCGAACCGAACTCGGGGGTGTTCGGCTCATCCCTAATCCAGGACTGATTTATTTTTATAAATGTCAGCCGGTCTACAGAGCCGGTGGACAGACGCACTCTTTTGTCTGTGACAAAACCTCCAGCGGCACTGAACGTCCTTTCAGAAAGCACGCTGGATGAAGAGCAACCTAGTAGCTGCATAGCATATTGGCTAAATTCTGGCCAGTGATCCAATCTCAACACCCAGTAAGCCAGTGGATCATCTACTGGAATGGTACCCAGGTCTGCCCTTGCCCCTAGGTAGTCCTGCACCATATGGTGAAGACGCTGGCAATGGGTGCCTATATTTGACGTCCCTGGGCGTCGTGGACAAAAAAAAATTAAAAAGGCATCAGTTAAGTGGCCCCGGCCTTCACCACTATTCCTCTGATCATCCGCAGCCTCAGAAGCACCTGTGTCATCATTTGGTATCCTACCAGTGCCTGGAAAGGTGTTACACACGTGTCGCTTTAGAGCGTCCTCAAGTTTTTTCATCCTCTGCTCCCTCCGTGCGGGCAGGATGAGCTCTGCAACTTTAACCTTGTATCGTGGATCAAGAAGGGTTGCCAACCAGTAATGATCCCTCTCCTTGATAGCACGAATCCTGGGGTCCTTTAGCAGGCTTTGCAGGATAAGGGAGCCCATGCAGCGTAGGTTGGAGGTGGCATTAGCTTCCGAGTCTTCCTGGTCAATGAGGATGACCCCATCGTGCACTTCCTCCTCCCAGCCACGTACTAGTCCTTGTGTTTCTGGGCACACAAAACCCTCCCTTGAGGAATCCCCACCTTCAATGCCCCCACTACTTAAATATTCCTCCTCATCCTCCTGTCTGATCTGAGGAGGACCCGCTGGAATGCTGTCTGCGGAAAGACTGGTGCCTTGAGAGCTAGTGAAGGCCTCCTCTTCCGCTGCTCTGCCTCTAGAGCCACATCTATAATTCCCTGCAGAGTGCGCTCCAGCAGGACCACTAAAGGAATTGTGACACTGATGCATGCACTGTCCCTGCTCACCATCCTCGTTGCCTCCTCAAATGGTGACAGTACAGTGCATGCATCCTTGATCATCAGCCACTGCAGGGGGGGGAAACAAGTTGACCTGAATCTGTTCTTGTGCCATCCTCACACAGGTACTCGCTGATGGCCCTCTGCTGCTTGTGTAGATGCTACAGCATTGCTAATATCGAGCTCCACCTGCTGGGCATGTCACAGAGCAGACGGTTTGTGGGAAAGTGGAATTCTCTTTGAATTTCTGCCAGGCGAACACTTGCTGGGAATGACAATCTGAAGTGGCTGCAGACTTTTCTGGCCTGGCTGAGAAGCTCTGCCAGCCCTCGGTACCTGGTTAGGAAATGCTGTACCACCAGATTTAGGACGTGTGCTAGGCATGGTACATGCGTCAACTTACCCTTGCGTAGGGTGGAGAGAAGGGGAGAGAAGGTTGCTGCCATTATCACAGACGACCATTCCCAGCTGAAGCTGGCGTGGTGTTAACCATCTCTGCACCTGCCCCTGCAGAGCTGACAGAATTTCTGGCCCGGTGTGGCTCCTGTCCCCTAAACAAAGTAGCTCAAGTACAGTATGGCATCTTTTTGCTTGAGCCATTGCGTAGCCCCTGCCAATTAAACTCGGTTTAACTGCCACTTCGCCAGAGACAGAGAAGGAGGAGGAGGAGGAGGAGGAGGGAGAGGTGGTGGTGGAGCAGACAGACCTCATATTTCTGGAGGCGTGGTGGATGAGCAAGCTCCAGCACAGAGCCCCATCCTGGATCCCTCCCAGCTGCAATCAGAGTTACCCAGTGTGCCGTGAAGGAAATGTAATGGCCCTGTCCATGCTTGCTGGACCACGTGTCTAAAGTCATGTGCACCTTGCTGCTGACTGCCTTTCACAATGACTCCATAACATTGTCTTCCACGTGCTGGTATAGTGCTGGAATGGCCTTCCATGAAAAGTAATGGCGTTTTGGAACCTGCCACTGTGGTATAGCACATTCAGCAAATTCACAGAAGGAAGCAGAGTCCACCAGCTGGAAAGGCAGCAGCTGTAATGCGAGTAATTTTGCTATGCTGGCATTTAGACGCTGTACTTGGGGATGGTTGGGACTATATTTTTTCTTACTCTGCAGCAGCTGGGTCAACGTAATATGACTGCGTAAATCTTCAGCTGATGGGATGCTGCCACATTGTGAGGAAGGACCTAGTACATCCATTACTGTAACATCATCCCTGTCAGTGGAGGTTGGAGTCAATGACATGGCAGGACATATAGTGGGGGAAGAGACAGGTGAGGAGGACCTACGCAAAGTTTTGCGCCAACGGGATGCGTGGCAGGTGGTCATATGTCGCCTCAAGCACGTGGTACCCAAGTGGCCGATGTCTTTCCCACCCTTGAGCCTCATCTGACATAGATTACAAAAAGCAATGGTGCGGTCTGCTGCAAATTTGTTAGAGAACTCCCAGACAGCAGAGTTCCTGGATGTGTGCATTGAGACAACAGCGCTCTGCACCTGAGCAGCTCTGACCTCTGATGCCTTGGACTGGCTAGTGCTACGGTTGGTCATAGAGGACATTGTGCCTCGTGTTTGTTGTGCTGACTCCTCCTCACCTGACTCCTCGGTTCAATCACGCACCCAGGTGAAGTCAGTGACCTCGTCATCATTGTCATCACCCCCTATCTCCTTCACTGGAGCCAACTTGGCAGTATGCTGCAGCTGTTGGGGCAACATGAGTGCCAGTTATTTGTGTGTCACTGGCACCCCCTTCCTCTAGGTTGATTATACTCCCTTCCTCAACCTCAGGGATTTAATCAGAGCGCTGTAGTTGCTGCGCATCCTCAAGCACCATGTCACTGTTATTGTAGTCAAACAATTCAGCTGACTCCTCCGTGTGTGATAGTGAGGCTACGGCAGGAGTAGCTGTGGACATGGAGGCTGCATTAAATGCTTTGGCAGCTGAGTTGGACTGTAAAGCACTACAAGACTGGCTGGCAGAGGACTCGGAGGATGAGGATGGCCTGGTTAGCCAATCCACCAAGTCCTCTGTATGTTGCTGCTGCTTAAGACGGCCAGCACCAGTTAGAAAGGACAAGCGTGCCCCTGCAGACGATGCACGACGACGACCAGAGGCACAGCCTCCCAACACAGAGGCTGCTTGCCCTCTTATCTGTGTCTGGGAGCATCTGCCTGTCCTTTTTGGTGTTTCTGACATGTTGAGTGATATATAGATTAAAGATATTCAGAACTCTGATTCAACTCTGTTATAAAAATTGGAGATATGCTGCAGAACTGTGATTCAACTCTGGTATAAAGATTAAAGATTTCCAGAACTTTGGTATAACTCAGTGAGACACCCTGATAGCTGGCAGCCAGTGACAAGACACAGAATACAATTCCCAGAAACCACCTACAAGTCAGTGAGACCCCCTGATAGCTGGCAACAGTGACAAGACACAGATTACAATTCGCAGAAATCTGCTAGAAGTATGTGGGACCCCCTGATAGCTGGCAGTGAGAAGACACAGATTACAATTCCCAGAAACCTCTTATAAATCAGTGAGACCCCCTGATGAGTGGCAGTGAGAACACACAGATTAGAACAATTCCCAGATATTTTGTAGAAATGAAACCCCCACAATTGCTGCTGGCAGTGAGAACACAAAGATTACAACAATTCCCAGATATTTTGTATAAATGACTGACCCCCAAAATTGCTGGTGGCAGTGAGAACACAAAGATTAGAACAATTCCAAGATATTTTGTATAAATGACTGACCCCCAAAATTGCTGGTGGCAGTGAGAACACAAAGATTAGAACAATTCCCAGATATTTTGTATAAATGACTGACCCCCAAAATTGCTGGTGGCAGTGAGAACACAAAGATTAGAACAATTTCCAGATATTTTGTTTAAATGACTGACCCCCAAAATTGCTGGTGGCAGTGAGAACACAAAGATTAGAACAATTTCCAGATATTTTGTTTAAATGACTGACCCCCAAAATTGCTGGTGGCAGTGAGAACACAAAGATTAGAACAATTTCCAGATATTTTGTAGAAATGAGACCCCCAAAATAGTTGCTGGCAATGAGAACACAAAGATTACAACAATTCCCAGATATTTTGTAGAAATGAGACCCCCCAATAGCTGCTGGCAGACTGGCAGTGAGAACACAAACTAACACAACAATCTCCTCTCAAAAAACACGGGCTGAAGGCTGTGTGAAGCCTTATATAGTGTGCTGCAGGACTTAGCTCTGTGAGCCCATGATTGGGCAAAATTTGCCCAATCAGGACTCTGAGCCGTGATTGGCATAGTCTTGCACCTGTCTTGCATCTGACCTGTGGTCAGGTGCAAGGCTGTAGCCAATTACAAACTTCAGGCCAGTGGAATAGTGCATTGTGGTGCATTGTGGGCGAACATGCGACGAACACGCGGAAATGTTCGTAGTATGCGAACAGGCGATGTTCGAATCGAACTCCGAACCGAACAGCTCATCCCTAGTGCTAACTTAACCAGAGCTGTTGTAAACTTCCCAGAGCCATTATAGCCTATGGAGGTTTTAAGTTCACAACTGCTCTGTTTAAGTTAGCACCAACATTGTAATACTGCCCCAACTGGGGTGGTGTTTTAAGTATGATGTGTCAACAGTTAATTGGGGGGCAGTAATCTTGGAGAGTTCTCACACTTTTTTAAAGACTAGACCCCTGATTAAAAAAACCTAATAAGAGCAAACAAGTGGGTACCATGGAAACGTTTAAGAGAACAGCAGCCAGGTGGTCAATGCTACATGGCAATAGAGAGTCAGGTTATGTCTTTTGTATCTTTACATAAACATAGATACAGAGTAACAGGAGAAGGGCGGACCCTTCAAACATCCTGAGTAGAGGTTGTTCATTATTGGGTGAATTACAAGCAGTGCTCCTTGCATTGTCATCTATTGTTAGGCCATTTACTAGCATTGTCTGCTCGCACCACTGGCCCATACCAACATACCAGTGACCTTACAAGGGATATATGGAGCGATCCTATGATTTCCCCATTAAGCTGTCAGCCATTGACCATTAAGACCCATGTGGTCTGGACTTGTATAGAACTAAAGCTGGTTAGAAGAATTTTTGGATCCGGTAATTGTTTAACAATGTAAAAATCAACAGATCAAATCATGATCAATTAGTAATTTACTGTATTAATAATAACAAAGAGTAAAGGATTTTAAAAATGAGTGTACCTATTTAAGGGTACACACTGGCCACCATCACGACTATTTAATGTAGTTTAGTTAGACGTGGGTGGCTTCTTTTGTCCCCAGACATGACCCTAAAAGCCTAGGTTGACCCATGGCTTGAAAAATGTCCTTGTGTTGGACCACAATGTCACCAAGTTTAATTTTTAGGAGTGTGACATTTTTTGTACCCCTTGAAAACCTGTCAGTCTTAAGTGAATCAGCATACTGGAGGTTTTTAAATTCAGTTTTTCTCCTCCCCCCCACCAACATTTTAAGCCTCTTGATTCTTTCTTTTCCATCTAAAATTATCTATAGGAATTTGTTCTTTTTTGTGGGTAATTTTATTTATAATTCTTTAATTGAGAACACATAATACACCAATACACCTACTACTTTGTGTTTGGTTTAATTGACTTGCTAGAAGCGGCAATGTTAACCGAGAAAGGTCAAAGCTGATCTCTGCTTGGAGACCTCACACCAATGAATGAATGACGCCATCCATCTGGGGTAATCAACTTTACGTGCTGGTTTATAATTGTACCTTTACCTAATTATCTAAATGCAGAAGTTATTAACCTGATGTTTTAATGCCTTTAAATGTGATGGGGAGCAATTATAGACATTCTAGACTAATGAAGCTCTCTTTTAGTTCCATCAAGGGTTCCAATAAAGGAAATAGACTTCTACCACGGAGTACTTTTTCACTCTTCTTTTATCTTTTCCTTTGACTGAAATGTTACATGAATAATTGAAATGGGATCTGAAAGAAGTGGAAGAAGAGTTGACTTTGAGGAATAATGTAACTCCGTAAGAGATTATAACGAAATGTCATTTATAGGGTGAGAAGTGAAACACTGACAAGTTACTGGCACACAGACAAATTTCCAGTTTTGCTACTATAATCCTATGTGGTATGAATCAAGATTGGAATAGACTTTTTATTTTAAAGCACATAAGCATCTTCTCCAGGAAAACAATGAAAAAATGTCTAATGGTAGTATTCAGAACTTAACCTCCCTGGCAGTGTTCCCGAGTGTGTCTCGGGGTTAAATTTACCGCTGAGAGTGGTAACCCCGAGACACTCTCGGGCTGTATACATCACCTCTCCCTGCGCTCCCTCGCTGATCCTCGCAGTCTCCTCCGGCGATTGTGACGTTTTACTTCCTAGTTTCCTTCTCGCGAGGAGGAAACCAGGAAGTAATGAGGTCGCGATCGCCGGGTTAACACGGGGTTATTCAGAGAGAGCCGATCTGGCCCCGAAATGTCACTGAACAGGGAATTTCCCCAGACGGTGGCATTTCGGGGCCATTCGGCTATTCAGAGAGCAGGCAGTTCGCCAAATTTTGGCAAACTGCCAGCAAGTACGGTGCCTGTTCGAAGGCAGTGAATTCCCCATAGAGAACCAATGGTTAATCTATTCAGAGAACACCGAACAGCAGTGAATAGTTGCCGAAGTGCCCTGCTGTTCGGTGGTTTCATTTGGCAGGATAAATCAGACGAATCCCATAGACTTCAATGTTAAAAATATTCCCGATTTTATTCAAAATCTAATAAGCTGTGTAATATTTTAATCTGTAGCAGAAAGTCTCTTTATTTATAGTTTTTTTTTAGGATCTTTTAGGCATTTTTCGGGATTTTTTTGGCAAAATTTTATATCCGTTATTTTTTTTAATAGCGAATTCTCTTTTTTCTGTAAAAGACCTTTTTATTGTCATTCATAGGACTTTATATGTAAATTCCAGGCATTTTCGTTCAGTATCATTTCAATTTTGACAGTTTCAATCGTATTGTTTTTTTTTTTTTTTACCCATCCGGTGGCTTGTCAGCTGCCTTTTGCGGCCCTCCGGCGGGTTTGCGGCAAATGATTCCCTGTACTTCAGTGGACCCTGCGTTGAATGCTGAATTCTGCAAAAGAAATTCCTGGTTTTTTTAACCCCTTCACTACTGATATTGAGATATCCCAGGCTTCAAAGGCACCATACGGTGGCCCAATATCGAGATATCTCGATATGCTAATCTGCAGCCCAAAAGCAAATTAAATTAGTTTGTTTTTGGGCTGCAGAAGGTGCCCCCAAAGTTTTAGCCCTGTGAGCATAATGCCCAAAGAGCTAAAACTGTAAGATCAGCTGCTCATAGCTCTGAAATATCGGGTTTTCAGCAGCGAAGCAGAGAGAAATAGAAGAAGATAGACCAGCCACTAAAACCTTGAACTCAATTTGTAGGTGGCGCCATCTATCTACTGGCTAAACATAGGTTATTTATAGTAAGACATACAATAGGTATAAAAACGCAAATATTTCTTATTTTATAATTAATTAAAAATGATTTTATAAAAAACCACTGGTTTGTGACCATGTTTTTTTGGAAAATCACTTGGTAGTGAAGGGGTTAATAGCCTTTTTTTTCTGTAACGGAACTTTTTATTATCATTTATAGGACCTTATATGTAAATTCCAGACATTTTCGTTCAGTAGTTTTTTTGCAAACAGCGTTTCAATTTTGACACTTTCAATCGTATTGCTTTTTCCTTTTTTTTACAGGTCCGACGGCTTGTCGGCTTTATTTTGTGGCTGGTCGGCACTGTGCTCAGCAGCTCGCCGGCTGCGTTTGGCAGCTGCCTGGCAGGTTTGCGACGGATGTCCGGCGGGTTGGCGGGGGATGGGTTTGCAGCGGCATTCGGCGTCTGATTCCCTGCACTTCGGGGACCCTGCCGTGAATGGTGAAATCATCGCATGTGGAGAAATTTGATTCCCTGAAGTGCGGGGAGCGACAAAACACCGAAATGTTGGTGACATTTCAGTGCTCTCTGAATAACCCGGAATACAAAATGGGGAACAAAATTACAAACAAATTGAGAAACAGAGGATAGAGCCCTGGAGGAACATTCTCAAATGACCTAAAGCATAATTTGAGTTTGAGACCAAGAAGAAAAATCTTGGTTTGGACAGAGAACTACCAGTTAATGTATCTGTAAAAGTCCCCCACCCCCTTTCGCCTTAAATAATTAGCAGATGATGCTGACAGCATCTGCCCAAATATTTTTATATATATATATATATATATATTTATCCTAGGTGTAAATACTCGCCACCCAGGACATACTTGAAAACGAGAGAAATCTCAATGTATCCTTCCTGGTAAAATCCTTTCCCAAAAAAAAAAAAAAAAATACACACAATTTCTCTGTTGCTTTGCTTTGTTCATGACTTTTAGTTCCCCACACTTCGGGGGATTTAGCGATTCCTAGTTCGCCAACCTTGTGGGGTATTCAGCAAGAACCGCAGGGCCCCTGTAGTGCAAGGAATGCTCGCCGCAAACCCGCAGAACACGCGCCGAATACTCCCGAAAACTCACAGAAAGCCCGCAGAAACCGCTGCAAAAACCAAGCCAAACACGCCGGAAAAATCCGATCAGCCGCCGATCACAGCGCAGAACACCCGCCAGAAAAAGCCGCCTAGCAGACGAATGGGTTGAGAAAAAAACCAAAAACAGTTTGCTTGAAATTTTGACATTTGAAACGCTGTTTGCAAAGAAACTACTGAACGAAAATGCCTGGAATTTACATATACGTCCAATGAATGATAATAAAAAGGGCTGTTACAGAAAAAAGAAAAACGATTAAAAAACAAATTTGACAAAGAAATCCCCAAAAATGCCTAAAAGATCCTAATAAATCTAAAAATAAAGAGACTTTTACTGCAGATTAAAATAATAAACGGTTTATTAGATATTGAATTAAAACGGGAATATTTTTAACATTGAAGCCTATGGGATTCACCTGAATAAACCTGACGAATGAAACCACCGAACGGCAGGGCACTTCACTGATATTCCTCAGCTGTTCGGTGTTCTCTGAATAGATGAAGCATTGCTTCTCTATGGGGGATTTCACTGCCCTCGAACAAACACCGTACGTGCCTGCTCTCTGAATAGCCGAATTATTATTATTATTATTTATTTATTTATAAAGCGCCAGCATATTCCGCAGCGCTGTCCCCGTTCACTGAAATTCAGTGTCCGGTTACATTTTGATGCCAGATCGGCTCTCTTTGAATAACCCTGTATGCTGTGAGCATTCAGAGAGAGGATGATTGCATCTGCAATCTGATATCATCAGTCCCCAAGTTGGTCCCCGGCAGGAGGGATATTCAAAATCCTGTCTATCGAATGACAGCTGTGTGGGTGGCCCGGCAGGAGGGATATTCAAAATCCTGTCTGTCGAATGACAGCTGTGTGGGTGGAAGAAACTCCTCCTCTTTACACGGTGGTAGAGAGAAATGGGACTGGGATAGGGGGGCACTACACACAGCCTGACTATTGTAAATATCTAAAGTGGTCAGGGCAGGGCCGGCCTACGACATTATGCTGCCTGGAGCAAAAAATGAAATGCTGCCCCCACCCCAAAAATCAAAACAAACCATGCAACGTGCATGAGTGTATAAAAGTGCGCCACAACAATAAAACTCAAACACTCATACACACCGCACATTACTTTGAATTTTATTGCTCTGGAGCTCTGTGATACAGTAATGTGCACTTTGTGCAGTGTGTATGAGCGTATAACCGAGCTCCACAGCCATAAAACCCACAGTAATGTGCGGTGTGTATGAGTGTGAGTTTTATTGCTGTAGCGCACTGTTACACAAAATTCTCCCTTTCATCTCACTTTCCAAGTCGGCTATTTTGACCTAGAATTTTTCATTCTCCAGTCATGAGTTACACTCATGCACACTGCACATTACTTTAAATTTTATTGCTGTGGAACTCGGTGAAACAGTAATGTGCGTTGTGTATGAGCGTATAACTGAGCTCCACAGCAATAAAACTCACAGTAACAGTTGGTGTGTATGAGCATATCACAGAGCATTGCAGCAATAAAACTCACAGTAACCCACTGTCACACACATCCAGTCACACACACACAAAGTCAAACACAAACCTGCCCACACTGCCCTGGTCACCAGCCCACTGGAGGGCTTGATGGAAGCCACTGTGCCTGGTCAAGGTCTTACAGGGCGCCGGCCAGCTGGAGGGCCCGGCTTGGGTCCTGGATGGAGGGCCCGACTTTGGATGTAGGGCCCGGGTGGCTTGGGGCTTGGCTTCTGGGCCCGGGTGGCTTGGGGCCTGGCTTCTGGGCCCAGGCGGCTGGGGCCTGGCTTCTGGCCTGGGTGGCATCGGGCCCTGGCGGCATTGGGCCTGGCTGGAGGGCCCTGTTGAGGCCTGGCTTCTGGCCTGGACCAGCAGGCGTGGCGCGGGGCAGCAGCAGGTCCTGCGGGGCAGTGGCTGGCCTGGCATACCGGAGGAGGATCCATCCGCTGTCTGCCCACCCACACAACACGCGGCGGCGGCATCTTGATCCCGTGTTTGCTGTGTGGACGCATGCATGTGGGGTGGGCGCCACAAATTTGCCGCTCTCAAATTTCCACCGCCTGGAGCAAGTGCACCACACTGCTCCATCGTCGGGCCGGCCCTGGTTCAGGGGGAGTAGAGTGTCCCTTTAATGACACAAGCTTCTTAACTCCTTTACTGTGGAGCTATTTCACCCCTGTATGCTGAGCTCATTTTGACCACTTTTTGCTCATCATGTTTAAATGTTCTTTGAAGTCATATTTTACTGTAGACCCCTGACAAATTATAAATGTTTTTTTTTTCAGCAGACTCGCCATATTATGTCATCTCATGTCAGAATACTACAGCAGAAAATTGTCCAGAAAGTGGAAATTTCTAGTTAGATTTCATCCAGAACACATACAGGGTTATTCAGAGAGAGGTGAAAACCAGGAGAATGACTGGAGAAGTAAAAATTATAGGTCAAAATAGCAAAACATTCTTCCATTAATCTCACTTTCAAAAATCAGCTATTTGGTCTAGATTGTTCATTCTCCTGGCAATTCTCCTGGTTTTTATTCTCCTCTCTCCAATTCTCCTCTCTCTGAATAACCCTGATAGATTTATTTTTCTAAATTTTGTTACCTTGATGGTTATATATTCTATGGGTTACTCTTTTTTTTTTAAGAAACAAAATCAGAAATGGAGAATGTGTTACTGCATTTTTCAATTTTAATCAAAAATATTTTTTTTTTAAATTTCTCTCGTACTTTCATGCAGGCAGGGTTATTCAGAGAGAGGTAAAAACCAGAAGAATGACTGGAGAAGTGAAAATTCTAGGTTAAAATTCTCCCATTTATCTTCCTTTCCAAATCGGCTATTTTGACCTACAGGGTTATTCAGAGAGCATGAAAAGCAGGAGAATGACTGGAGAATGAAAAATTCTAGGTCAAAATAGCCAAACCAGAAAAATTCTCCCTTTCATCTCACTTTCCAAATCGGCTATTTTGACCTAGAATTTTTCATTCTCCAGTCATTCTCCAGTCATTCTCCTGCTTTTCATGCTCTCTGAATAACCCTGTAAGAAGAATTTTCACTTCTCCAGTCTGGTTTTCACCGTTCTCTGAATAACCCTGTATGTATAAAACACTGCATTTGCTCCCTGCATACTTGCATAGGAAATGAGAAGGTGAGTAATTGCAGTGGCATTATTCACTTTATAAATAGAAATCATGCACAGTGTCATTTCCGGTATTGATCAGTGTCTCCCAATTTTTAAGCAGCAGCTGGATCGGTACAGGGCTCTTATTTTGCACTTATAATTCCCATTAGTGGCTCCTGGGTACCGACAAAGTCGGAATAAGGGCTCCAGAGTCTTGCATATTTATTCCATCTTTTAGACCTCTACAAAAGATAACACAAGTGCACTGATTTACTATTATTATTATTCTTTATTTATAAAGCGCCAGCATATTCCGCAGCGCTGTACAATAAGCACAGTATAGACAGGGTTACAATACATTGAACAACATTTGACAAACAGTACAGGAGGAGATGAGGGCCCTATTCCCGCAGGAACTCACAATCTAGGAGGGTTGGGGTTGGAAACAGGAGGAGAGGACTGTAAGGTGAGAGTGATTGATGGTTGCGTCAGTGAGTTGGGTGGTAGGCTTCCCTAAATAGGAATGTTTTCAGGGAGCGTTTGAAGGAAGAGAAGTTAGGGGAAAGTCTGACAGTATGAGGGAGAGCGTTCCAGAGAGTGGGGGCTGCGCGTGCGAAATCCTGCAGTCTATCATGGGAAGAGGTGATGCGGGGAGAAGCTAGTCGCAGGTCACTGTTTGACCTTAGGGAGCATTAATAAATGCTCCATCAATTGATACATTAAATGCAAAATAAAAGTCTATAATTAGCATTAAAACCATTACCTGAAGCCGTTGATATTATTTGTACACGTATCACAGATTTAAATTTGCAGTACATGCTCTACTGGCACTCTAAAGGTTAACAGTCAATGGCACAGACCGGAATCAGCACATAGCCGGTGTATATGGACGCGGTGTCTGTTTATGGATGTGAAACAAGACTAAATTATCGCTTTACGTCCACCCACAGGCTTTCTACTGATCCTGCACACACAGGTTGCATGTAAAACATCCGTATCTTTATCTCTTAATGTCTACTTAGCATTTCATAGTTCAAAGACATTCTCAGCAGGAAAATAAATAAATAATTACCAAAATAACAAAACCTAAGCTGTCAGTGCCTGCGCTAAAACGAGAAGGCCGGGATGAAAGGCAGCGCTCGCATGAATACTTCATAAACCGTGTGAGAAGTTATGTTAAAGTCAGACATAGTTTATTCATCAATTCCTTAAGCTTTAGACCTGTGTGTCAGGACAGAAACTTCTCAATATCTCTTTTGAAACCAGAGGGAATTTTTTTTTCTTCCTCTCTGTGGATTGTGAGAGCGCTCGCAAGGATTTGGTAATTTTTTGCCTTTTTTCCCCTTGGCTAACACGTACTCACAAAATGCCTTATGGGGCACTAGGTCTTAACCGCTTTTTTTTCTGGCCCCAGAGACACAGAGTGCTGCTGGACCTATTGTTCTTAAGGCTCACAAGCTTCGGTCTGATTTATTCTGCTACTTATGGTTGTGAAAAAATAATGTAGCCTTACATTAACGTGAAGCTATAAAGTGTTTTTTTTTATTTATTATTAATATGTCACCATCACAGGGCCAGTAATTCTGCCAGGCAAGAATACAGCATGGGTACAAAGAAGAGCACGTTCAGTTGGAGGGTTGTAGGATTAGGCAACACGATATTTTAGATTGTTTTTCCCCCAAAGACCTGTTTCTATAAATTTACATTAAAAATTCCACACATCCCTATAACTGTTGTAAAAGAAGAATTAATTTAGGTTGGAAAAAAGACACATTTCCAGGGCCGAATTTACATCTCAGGAGACTGTAGGCATAGAAATCTGGAGCGCCCCAACCCCTCCTTAAAAAAAAAATGAGAAGGTGAGTTAGTGAAGCATCATTGGTCACTTTATAATTGTAAACTGAACAATAGTGCTGTGTTAGAAACAAAAAAATATATATTTTATTGCTTTATGTGTTATTATATTTTTAAATAAACCTGATCACGTTTAGTATCATTGTAAAGACCATAATCTGGCCTTTCCAATGATACCTCATATGTCCCTCTAGTCTGTAGGGCTCCAGAGATAGAGGTCTAGATGATTGCAAAATGAATTTTTTATTCGCACAGACCTTGTGGCAGGCACCTGTAGGCACATGCCTACTCTGCCTAATTATAAATCCAGCCCTGCACATTTCTATAAGAGTCAACCTTTCATACATCCCTGTAACTGTTCCAAAGGAAGAAGAAAGAAAAACCTAAAAAAAAAATTGGAGACTTTTTCAATTGTGCCCATAAGGGAAACGAAAAAACATAAATACTCTTCTTCATTTCATACCGGCAATGAAATTTCTCCTGGGATCTGCATGAAATGCACATAAAAGTTTAATTGTTATAACTATATCTACAGGAAATCATGTATATGTTTTTTTTTAAGCCATTAACTGAATTGGATAAAACAGCATCTTTAGCCAAAGAATATTCTATTGTTATTTCCATAAGGAACTCTTTTATTTCTCGCTGACAAGCAGGGTTATTCACAGAGCCCCGAAAGTCTACCAAAATTTCAGTGCTCTTTTGTTCCCCGCATTTCAGGGAATCAAATTCCTCGACCCTGCGGTGAATTCATTATTCACCGCAGGGTACTTGAAGTGTAGGGAACGGATCCGAAAATCCACCGCCAAACCGCCCGAAAATCTGCTGAAAAGGCGCCGTAATCTCACAGAAAACCCCCGTCTATACAATCCGAAATATCAGATCAATCCAAAACACCAGAGAAGCCCCGCCGCAAACCCACCAAATGCATCTGAAAAAAGCTGATGATCCCCTGAACACAGTGCCGAGTCTGCCGACCAGCCGTCGGGAAAAGCCGACAAGCTGCTGAACGGGGTAAAAAAAATAAAAATTTAAACATTCAAATTTTGTGAACTGCCAGCTATGTGAATAGCCGAAAGACCACGAAAATGCACCATATGGGGAAATTCAATATTCGTTGCATTTTCAGGGCAAGTTCGGATCTCTGCGAATAATCCCTAAAGTGTCCTTTCCTCCAGTGTCAGTGGATGACTTTGTGTGCTTTGTAAGGTCTTTTTAATGACCAGGTCGCCAGAGAGCAATTTACAGTTATAATGTATGTCTTTGAGTGATGGAATCATATCCCCTCCTAGACACCTGTTTCCAAGGCTAAATTGTCTTCTTAGTCTCTCTTCGAGTTTTTTTCTGGTATATGGTTCGTAGCTGCATTTGGGCATTTCTCAAAAACATACAGGGTAACTTGCTTTCAGGTGACCTGTTCATTACAAGGACCTTACAAAACACACAGGTTACTATTACATCCTTAATGCTAGCGTTAGCGTTAAGATATGTGAGTATTAGCGCTAGGTTAAGTTCCTTAACGCATGCCCCTCACATTATATTCTGAATGCGAGCGGGTTAAAATACAGTCAGGTCCAGAAATATTGGGACAATTCTAACATCTTTGGCTCTATACACCACCACAATGGAGATGAAATGAAACAAACACAATGTGCTTTAACTGCAGACTGTCAGCTTTCATTTGAGGGTATGTACATCCAACTCAGGTGAATGCTGTAGGACTTACAGCAGTTTGCAGATGTGCCTCCCGCTTGTTAAGGGACCAAAGGTAATGGGACAATTGGCTTCTCAGCTGTTCCATGCCCAGGTGTGTGATATTCCCTCATTACCCCAATTACAATGTGCAGATAAAAGGCCCAGAGTTCATTTCAAGTGTGCTATTTGCATTTGGAATCTGTTGCTGTCAACTCTCAAGATGAGATCCAAAGAGCTGTCACTATTAGTGAAGCAAGCCATTATTAGGCTGAAGAAACAAAACAAACCCATCAGAGAGATAGCAAGAACATTAGGCGTGGCAAAACAACTGTTTGGAACATTCTCAAAAAGAAGGAATGCACCGGTGTCCCTGATAGCCTTTGCAGTGCCAACACACAGATTCTAATTTCCAGAAATCAGATATAACTCAGTGATACAGCCTGTCCCTGATAGCTAAAAGTGCCAACACACAGGTTCCAATTTCCAGAAATCAGATATAACTCAGTGATACACCCTGTCCCTGATAGCTGGCAGTGCCAAGACAGAGAATAAAATTTCCAGAAGTATGCTATGCCTCAGTGATACACCCTTATAGCTGGCAGTGCCAAGACACAGATTCAAATTTGCAGAACTCTGTTATAACTCAGTGATACACCCTGATAGCTGGCACTAGCTGGCAGTGTCAACACACAGATTAAAATTCCCAGAACTCTGGTATAACTCAGTGACACACCCTGATAGCTGGCACTAGCTGGCAGTGCCAACACACAGATTAAAATTCCCAGAACTCTGGTATAAATCAGTGATACACCCTGATAGCCTGGCAGCAGCTGGCAGTGCCAACACACAGATTCAAATTCCCAGAACTCTGGTATAAGTCAGTGATACACCCTGATAGCCTGGCAGCAGCTGGCAGTGCCAACACACAGCCCCAGCGTGTGTTTGTTGCAGGAGTGAATCAGAGAAGAGAGGAGATTGTTTGTTGCATATCAGGCTGCATCACTGACTTATACCAGAGTTCTGGAAATTGGAATCTGTGTTTTGGCACGGCAAAGGCTATCAGGGACAGGCTGTATCACTGAGTTATATCTGATTTCTGGAAATTGGAATCTGTGTGTTGGCACTGCAAAGGCTATCAGGGTGTATCACTGATTTATACCAGAGTTCTGGGAATTTTAATCTGTGTGTTAGCCTGGCAGCAGCTGGCAGTGCCATCAGGGTGTATCACTGATTTATACCAGAGTTCTTGGAATTTGAATCTGTGTGTTGGCACTGCCAGCTGCTGCCAGGCTATCAGGGTGTATCACTGACTTATACCAGAGTTCTGGGAATTTGAATCTGTGTGTTGGCACTGCCAGCTGCTGCCAGGCTATCAGGGTGCATTACTGACGTATACCAGAGTTCTGGGAATTTTAATCTGTGTTGGCACTGCCAGCTAGTGCCAGCTATCAGGGTGTATCACTGAGTTATACCAGAGTTCTGCAAATTTGAATCTGTGTCTTGGCACTGCCAGCTGTAAGGGTGTATCACTGAGGCATAGCATAATACTGGAAATTTTAATCTCTGTCTTGGTACTGCCAGCTATCAGGGACAGGGTGTATCACTGAGTTATATCTGATTTCTGGAAATTGGAATCTGTGTGTTGGCACTGCAAAGGCTATCAGGGACAGGCTGTATCACTGACTTATACCAGAGTTCTGTGAATTTGAATATGTGTGTTGACACTGCAAAGGCTATCAGGGTGTATCACTGACTTATACCAGAGTTCTGGGAATTTGAATCTGTGTGTTGGCACTGCCAGCTGCTGCCAGGCTATCAGGGTGTATCACTGATTTATACCAGAGTTCTTGGAATTTTAATCTGTGTGTTGGCACTGCCAGCTAGTGCCAGCTATCAGGATGTATCACTGAGTTATACCCGAGCCAAAAAACAGAAGAATTACCCTTAGGCTCTTCACTGCTAAGTGGTTTCCCATAAAAACCATTACCAGGACTCAGTGGATTTGTGGAAAACCACTTTCCATTACAGACAGTGTATATATGTTTATATTATTTATATATAACTTGCAGAGACAGCTTATTTGACAGGCAGAGGGCTTCCCTTCTAGGCAAAAAAGTGCTAATGCATATGTAATGATACAGTTGGAACGCCATTTTTCTGTGAAAGAAAAAAAGATCTCTGAGCTGTTGAAACAGCTTCACCACCTCGGATGAAATGTTCAAGGTGCTGCAAATTTGTGGTAAAATTTGGGATGAATATTACTTCCAATAAATTACATGTCTTTGCATTGCTCCAGAATTTGGCCAGATCGACTTTACTCAATGATGGGCTCCTGCAGGGGTTTTTGAGGATCAAGTATACCTGATCAAGGTAGTGAAACTGTAAACTCGAGGAAAGATCTAGGACATAGAATCTCAATTATTTGATAAGGATGACAACGCATACGATTAACAAAGTTATTTGACACACAAAAAAGACATCAGAAGAAGTTATTCAGGGATAAGGATGCAAATGTATAAATGCAAAGGTTAAGATGTATGATTTATTCATAAAATAGACGTTAAGATGATCAATGATATATTCGTTATGGAAAATTACTGGCAGAGAAGGGTCATCCAGCAAAAGGTAGAACAGGAACATGCAGACTAGATGGCTGAAGATTTAGTAATTGGAAATTTAAATTCCATATATAACTTTATTCAAGCTGCTCATGTCATGTTGACCCAACTCACTAAATTAGCATATTTTCAAGAGTTAGTAAAGTAATGTAAAATAAATGTAGAAGCTAATCCCTCTCAAGTCAGTCACTAAAAGATTTATCATTTTAGGGAATTTGCACATTTTGCCCAAAATTAATGTCTTAAAGAGACAGATTAAGGTAGCAGAAATGTCTCTGTGCAGACTGAGCATAATATTAGCCTTTTTCCCAATGAATGTTCTTCACTTACATTTACATTACTCACTATTAGTTAAGTCGAAGGTTCAGTTTAACCTTTTCTAATGCCAAGCATTCCTTGTGATACATTTTGTATCACTGTTTTAATTTCTAAATAGAGCAATCAGGTCATCCACACACTCACAGACTGAACTCCATTATTCCAGTCTGCTGATCCCAGGTCCAGTACCACCCACCCTCCCACCCAAGCCCAGTGCCACATTTCAGCTCTCCGTTACAGCTGCTTCCACTTTCTCTCTGATTATCCTTACTAAACCCAAGATTCTGGTCCTTCCCATGCAATCCCTGCTATATTCTTGCTGGGCACCAGCTCTACCTTCCCTCTGCTCCCATTTGTTTCACATACCCCTGTCCCTTAGATTGTAAGCTCACGGGATGTCTTGCTGAGCACTTGCTTAAAGTGCTGTATTAGTGACAGTTATCCTACAGGAAGGGCATCGTTTACGTCTTGTTTGTGCTCCCACATACATGTGTTATGTAGTACTAACATTTTATTAACAGCTTTAATAATGTATAAATTGGGGATGGCTACTGTGTGGTTTTGCTTAACTCTTGGACGGCTTATTTCTGGCTCCTAATGATTTCTAAGTGCAATGTCAAAATGCGATGTACAGTCTACTGGTATTAGTGTGTCTGCACCTAAGGGGTTTGACCCCCATCCAAAGCCATATCGACCTTTAGTGAAACTTGCTTTTTGTTCTGTTTTATCTTAAGTACTTTCCTATGTAGTTTAGTTGATGCTTCTGGGTTCCAGTGCTCAGTTCTTATCTAATTATCTAGGAATGTTGAGTATGAAGAGTCCCCAGTGCTACTGATTTCAAGTTAGAGCAAATCCTTCCCATTCAACAACTTGTCAAACCCAGGAACATCATATGTGCTCCATCATGAGGTTAACCTGTGGTCCAGTCCTAAAAAATAAATTCCCAAAGAACTCACCAAGATTTATGTCTACCAATCAACCACTGACATGACGCACTCAACCATCCACCCCACATGCAAAGTTGATATTAAAGTTTAAAAATGAAGAGAGGCTTGGTCTTAGGGAATCATTATGATAAATATTATATACTTCTAGTGACTTACTAAGGAAACATGTGATTGAAACCTAAATAAAAGCTTTTGAGTGTTACGGCCACAAGGGAACTCCATTCCTTCTGCAAAAATAATGGGGGAGCAGCTTTTCCAACCATTCCCTCTTGATATTGACCCCTGAGAATAACTAATGGTGTTTTAAAAACTCTTATCACTTACAAAATATCCTGAGGGGATTCTGTTTCTGTCTGTCTCCAGGTTCCTACATCCTAGACCTACAATGGTGGCCAAAATTGTGGATACACCTTACATTTTTACAAACGTTTGCAGTTTAATGTACTTTTATATATAAATCTCTAAAAATGTCATAGCACAAGTAAAATTTAACCCCTTAAGGACCAATGACGGAACTGTTACATCACAAGCTCAGCTCAGATCACATCTCCCTCTGCCACAGCGCTTGCTTCTGGACTCAGAATCTAAGCCCTGCCACAAGCTCAGCTCAGATCAGATCACATCTCCCTCTGCCACAGCGCTTGCTTCTGGACTCAGAATCTAAGGTATCAGCAATCAACATGTCTTCTACAATTCTACGCCACAATCCTACTGTTCATATTTTATGCTTGCATCCATCTATTAATATTTTGGCTGTTTGTTTTTTTCTTGATAAATGTATGCTCTGCTTTGTTAAACTCATGCTCTCATATGTCCTCCCCACCCCCTCACCATGTCGTAAAAATACCTGGCAGATACTGCCGACACTCTGTAACTCTGCAACCTCTTTCTTCACACAGCCCTGCCACAAGCTCAGCTCAGATCACATCTCCCTCTGCCACAGCGCTTGCTTCTGGACTCTGCTGTCCCATCCACCCACCCAGTGCTGGTCTAAAATTTGTAGCTTACTTTCCAGCTGCTTCCACTTTGCAAATCACCCTAATTAACCAACGTTTCTAGCCCTCCCCATGATATGTTATTCTGTATATTTGTGTTTTGTTTCTAATGTCTTGCATTTTATTACTTTGTATTTCTGTAACAATTCAATGTTCTTGAACCCAGGACATACTTGAAAACGAGAGAAATCTCAATGTATCCTTCCTGGTAAAATACTTTGCAAATAAAATAAATAAATAACTGCATTGACTTTAAAGACCCTTGGTCCTTAAGGGGTTAATATAGTAAATGAACGCCTTAACAACAAAAAATTGTTAGATAAGTTAAATTTTGGCTGGAAATGTACCATGATGCATCTTGGCTATTACATAGCATAAAAATTATAATTTCAAGTTTGTCACAATGTGTGTTTTTTTCAATAACGTGTTGGATACCCTTTGGCCTTAACTACTGCCTGACACCTTCTAGGCATTGACTCTACAAGTCTTTTGACATCCTCTCCTGTGATCAAATGATGCCAGGAATTGATTATAGCCTCAATGAGTCCTTGCTTGTTGCTTGGATTCTTGCGCGAGACCATGCGTTTCAATCTTAACCACAGATTTTCGATGGGATTCAAGTCAGGGCTATTTCCCGGCCAGGGAAGCAGAGGGATTTTCTTATCAGCCAAAACTGACAAAATCACAAGGGGCCATATTGCATTCCTCGCGCATCGGTTTTGCGCGCACGCAAATGCGCATTTGCGCGAGGACAAAAACATTTGCGCAGAACGTCGTATTTCAACGTTCGCGCAAACGATGCACGTTATCGTTTAATGCGGATGGACTTGCGCGAGCATGATGAACGGTGCACGTCCTATACTTAACATTGCGAGCGCAAATGCGTTAAGCGGATGGTATTTCAATAGATGCGCAACTTCCTACGAACGACGTTTGCGCGCCTAATTTTATCGTCTTTGAAAACTTGGTGTTAACTGCAAATCTGAACGTTCTGGCCGAAACAAAATACACCAGCACGAAAAAAAAAATACAGCACAGTATAGTTACACATCCTACACATACCCAAACAAAAAAATTGTGAATTCGTGCCTATTTTTTTTATTGCTGCAGCATGTATACTTAGATTTATTTTGACAGGCGCAAAAACATTAGTGAGTCAATTAAGGTGAATTGATGTCAATTAAGATTCTTAATTCTGATTGGCTGAATCACGCGAAAAAAAACAGTCCACGCACTGATTTACATACGCAACGTTACTGCACGCGTATTACACTTCGTTTTGCACATTCTTTTTACTAACGTTATTTTTTGACGGATGAGAAAATGTGTTCGGATCCAAATATCATGTTAATTTTCGCGCGATAACGCTGGGCACAGCGTTTCACAGTACACATTTTCGTTTTTTACTATCAGGGTAATTCAAAGAGATTCGAAAAGTCACCGCACGTTCGGTGACTTTTCATTCTCTTCAATTCGGTTCCCATTTCGGTGACCCTGCGGTGTATTCAGCAAACACCACAGGGTCCCCGAATTGCAGGGAAAAGCTGCCGCAAACCCGACAAAAAACAACCGTAAAACCTGGAGAATGCACGCCGAAAACCCTCAAAAACATCTGGATTAACCTGCCGAAATCCACAGAAAAACCCGAGCAGGAGCCGATCACACGCAGCGAAGCCACCGGAAAAAGCCGAGAAAGTCGAGACGGCAGACAGAGTGAAGTGAATAAATTAGAAAAACAGTTTGCATGAATGTTTGAAAAGTGAAACACTGTTTGCAAAGAAACTACTGAGCGAAAATGTCTGAAATTTACATATGAGGTCCAGGGAATGATAATAAAGAGGGCTGTTACAGAAAAAATAAGTAAACTTAAAAAAAAATCAGACTTTTTAAAAAAAAAAAAATCAGAAAAATTCTTAAAGTATCCTAAAAAATCTATAAATAAAGAGACTCTTTACTGCAGAATTTTATAATGAACGGTTTATTAGATATTGAATTAAAACGGGAATATTTTTAACATTGAAGCCTATGGGATTCTCCTGAATAAATTTGCCGAATTAAACCAGCGAATGGCAGGGCATTAGGGGAACCTTTCACTGCTGCTTTGTGTTCTCTGAATAGCCGAAGCAGTGCTTCTTCATGGGGATTTCACTGCCCCCGAACAGGCACCGAACAGGCACCGTATGTGCAGGCAATTCGCCAGGATTTGGTGAATTGCCTGCTCTCTGGATAGCCGAATGGCCACGAAAGGTAACCGAATGCTGATTTTCAGCGTTCGGTTACTTTTCTCAAGCAATTCGGATCTCTTTGAATAACCCCAGGGCCGCCATCAGGGGGGTACAGGTATTACTGGTGTATGGGGCCCGGTGCCTCCAGGGGGCCGTGAAGGTTCACTGACAAACTTAGCTATGCCTAGTTGTCATGGGGACCCTGAAGCTGCTGGGCTCCTGGTATGGACGGACTAATAAAGGACACTGAGGGCCCGGGTCGCCAGCACAGCTGCCCCCCCCCCTTACAGGGCCCTACCACCTGCCTTTGTAAAGAGTAACACACTGCATCAATAGCAGGAAGCTGGCTGTGGCCCCGCCCCCTAATGTCCCTGACTCGCAGAGGCCCTGGAGCCGGTGAGCTGATGTAGAAGTGGGAGCCTGGACCCAGCATGGAGCTCCTCTTCCCCCTGACACAGGCAGACCCAGAGGCAGCAGAGAGGATTCCACTCACCAATGTAAGGATTTTCTCTTAGGCTGCCCTGGGTCTCCTCCTTAGCTGCAGATTTTCCCAGAGGGGAGGGAAGGGATGAAAAAAAAACGGCCCTGTATTGACATGCCCCGCCCACACGAAGCTGGTGGATAATGAGAGGGTACTCCAGGGTCCCCCTGCTTAATGAGGAGGCCTTCATTATGTATGTGCAGCCTGTGTGGTGTGTGTGTGTGGTATGTGTGTGGTGTGTGTGTGTGGTATGTGTGTGGCTTGTGTTTGTATGTGCAGCCTGTGTGGTGTGTGTGCAGCCTGTGTGGTGTATGTGTGTGTGCAGCCTGTGTGGTGTATGTGCAGCCTGTGGTGTGTGTGTGCGTGCAGCCTGTGGTGTGTGTGTGCGTGCTTCCTGTGGTGTGTGTGTGTGTGCAGCCTGTGTGGTGTGTGTGTGCAGCCTGTGTGGTGTGTGTGTGCAGCCTGTGGTGTGTGTGTGTGCAGCCTGTGGTGTGTGTGTGCAGCCTGTGGTGTGTGTGTGCAGCCTGTGGTGTGTGTGTGTGTGCAGCCTGTGTGTGTGTGTGTGTGCAGCCTGTGGTGTGTGTGTGTGCAGCCTGTGTGGTGTGTGTGTGTGCTGTGACTGCACAGCATGTATGGGTTTTGTGCGTGCTGTTACTGCGCAGCATGTATGGGGTGTGTGCGTGCTGTTACTGTGCAGTATGTATGGGTGTGGGTGTGTTGTGACTGCGCAGCATGTATGGGGTGTGTATGTGTGCTGTTACTGCGCAGCATGTATGGGGTGTGTGTGCTGTTACTGCGCAGCATGTATGGGGTGTGTGTGTGCTGTTACTGCGCAGCATGTATGGGGTGTGTGTGCTGTTACTGCGCAGCATGTATGGGGTGTGTGTGCTGTTACTGCGCAGCATATATGGGGTGTGTGTGCTGTTACTGCGCAGCATGTATGGGGTGTGTGTGTGCTGTTACTGCGCAGCATATATGGGGTGTGTGTGCTGTTACTGCGCAGCATATATGGGGTATGTGTGCTGTTACTGCGCAGCATGTATGGGGTGTGCTGTAACTGCGCAGCATGTATGGGGTGTGCTGTGACTGCACAGCATGTATGGGGTGTGCTGTGACTGCACAGCATGTATGGGGTGTGCTGTGACTGCGCAGCATGTATGGGGTGTGTGTGTGCGTGCTGTTATTGCACAGCATGTATGGGGTGTGTGTGTGCTGTTACTGCGCAGCATGTATGGGGTGTGTGCTGTTACTGCGCAGCATGTATGGGGTGTGTGCTGTTACTGCGCAGCATGTATGGGGTGTGTGTGTGTTGTTACTGCGCATCATGTATGGGGTGTGTGCTGTTACTGCGCAGCATGTATGGGGTGTGTGTGTGCTGTGACTGCGCAGCATGTATGGGTGTGTGTGTGCTGTTACTGCGCAGCATGTATGGGGTGTGCTGTTACTGTGCAGCATGTATGGGGTGTGCTGTTACTGCGCAGCATGTATGGGGTGTGCTGTGACTGCGCAGCATGTATGGGGTGTGCTGTGACTGCGCAGCATGTATGGGGTGTGTGTGTGCGTGCTGTTATTGCGCAGCATGTATGGGTGTGTGCGTGCTGTTACTGCGCAGCATGTATGGGGTGTGTGTGGCGTGCTGTTATTGCGCAGCATGTATGGGGTGTGTGCGTGCTGTTACTGCGCAGCATGTATGGGGTGTGTGCTGTTACTGCGCAGCATGTATGGGTGTGTGTGTGTTGTTACTGCGCAGCATGTATGGGGTGTGTGCTGTGACTGCGCAGCATGTATGGGGTGTGTGTGTGTTGTTACTGCGCAGCATGTATGGGGTGTGTGCTGTGACTGCGCAGCATGTATGGGGTGTGTGCTTGCTGTGACTGCGCAGCATGTATGGGTGTGTGTGTGTGCTGTTACTGCGCAGCATGTATTGGGTGTGTGTGTGCTGTTACTGCGCAGCATGTATGGGGTGTGTGTGCTGTTACTGCGCAGCATGTATGGTGTGTGTGTGCTGTTACTGCGCAGCATGTATGGGGTCTGTGTGTGCTGTAACTGCGCAGCATGTATGGGGTGTGTGTGCTGTTACTGCTCAGCATGTATGGGGTGTGTGTGCTGTTACTGCGCAGCATGTATGGGGTCTGTGTGTGCTGTAACTGCGCAGCATGTATGGGGTCTGTGTGTGCTGTGACTGCGCAGCATGTATGGGGTGTACGTGTGCTCTGTTACTGCGCAGCATGTATGGGGTGTATGTGTGTGCTGTGACTGCGCAGCATGTATGGGGTGTATGTGTGTGCTGTGACTGCGCAGCATGTATGGGGTGTATGTGTGTGCTGTGACTGCGCAGCATGTATGGGGTGTGATCTCCATGTGCATGTGTGTAGGAGTATTGTTATAGATTTTTTTAAATACAAAAATAATACATCTGCGGTGGGGCCCCGATCAGAGCTTCAGTAAGGGGCCCCAGGATTTCTGATGGCAGCCCTGAATAACCCTGTATGTATGTCTGTGGTAAGTGTTGTGTCTTAGGTTTTTGTTTGTTTTTTTGAAATTACGATTTCCTATTAAAGGTTTATTAAAATCCCTTTGGGGGACCTTATACGGCTTACCTTACGGTACTTTTCTCTGAAATTCATTGTTCATATCTTTTTCTGTGTATATACAGTTGTGTTCAAAATTATTCAACCCCCAATGCTGTAAAGGGTTTTAGGGAATTTAGTGTACATTTGTAATTGTATTCAGAATGAAATCCTACAAGGACTTTTTAAAGAACCATATGCAACTAAAATGACATCAATTGGTTTTGTAATACAGTAGTAAATGTTTCTTTTGTGAATTCTTCATTGACACAATTATTCAACCCCTTAAAGACTACCACTCTGAAGAACAGAGGTTCATTCAAGTGTTTTCAATCAGGTATTGAAAACACCTGTGGATGTCACGGAGCAGCAATAAAGCATAATAAGCACCAATTAGGCAGCTTTAAAATGACTGTGATACTCAGCTCCTTCTAGACATTTACTGGTGTGGTTACAAACATGGTGAAGTCAAGAGAATGGTCCAGGAAGACAAGAGAAGAGGTGATTACTCTTCACAGGAAGGGCAATGGCTATAAGAAGATTGCAAAGATGTTAAACATACCAAGAGAGACCATAGGAAGCATTATTCGCAAATTCCAGGCAAAGGGCACTGTTGAAACGCTACCTGGTCGTGGCAGAAAGAAGATGCTGACTTTGACTGCTGTGTGCTATCTGAAGTGTAGAGTGGAGAAAAGTCCCTGTGTGACTGCTGAGGAACTGAGAAAAGATTTGTCAGATGTGGGTACTGAAGTTTCAGCTCAGACAATACGGTGCACACTGTGTAATGAAGGCCTCCATGCCAGAACTCCCAGGCGCACCCCTTTGCTGTCTCTAAAGAATAAGAAGAGTCGACTGCAGTATGCCAAAAGTCATGTGGACAAACCACAGAAGTTTTGGGATAGTGTTCTGTGGACTGATGAAACAAAATTAGAACTGTTTGGGCCCATGGATCAACACTATGTTTGGAGGAGGAAGAACATGGCCTATGAAGAAAAGAACACCTTGCCTACTGTGAAGCATGGCGGGGGTCAATCATGCTTTGGGGCTGTTTTGCTTCTGCAGGTACAGGGAAGCTTCAGCGTGTGCAAGGTACCATGAATTCTCTTCAGTACCAGGAGATATTGGATGACAATGTGATGCAGTCCGTCACAAACCTGAGACTTGGGAGACGTTGGACCTTACAACAGGACAATGATCCCAAGCATACCTCCAAGTCCACTAGAGCATGGTTGCAGATTAAAGGCTGGAACATTTTGGAGTGGCCATCGCAGTCACCAGAC
Source organism: Leptobrachium leishanense (assembly GCA_009667805.1). Classification (NCBI taxonomy): domain Eukaryota; kingdom Metazoa; phylum Chordata; class Amphibia; order Anura; family Megophryidae; genus Leptobrachium; species Leptobrachium leishanense. The sequence continues at coordinate 405,253,901 of CM019064.1, read as the reverse complement.
TTAAATCCGATTGAGAACCTCTGGTGGGACTTAAAGAAAGCAGTTGCAGTGTGCAAGCCTAAGCATGTGACTGAACTGGAGGCTTTTGCCCATGACGAATGGGCGAAGATACCCGTAGATCGCTGCAAGACACTTGTGTCAAGCTATGCTTCACGTTTAAAAGCTGTTATAACTGTAAAAGGATGTTGTACTAAGTACTAAGATTGAATGTCACTTGGGGGTTGAATAAAACTGATAATGATGTGAGCACAGAAAAGACATTTGTGGTTATTTCATTATAAATGTTATGTTATATCTGTCTGACCTACACGTGCCTCTTTGATTTAATTGTAAGCAAGATGACTGAATGATCAAAATCAATGTCAAACTGGCCAAAACACTCAATTTCAGTGGGGGTTGAATAATTTTGAACACAACTGTATATTTGAGGGTTTAATCCCTATTTGAGTACCTATTGACCTCAATTCCTCTTTTTCCTTTTCTTTCTACAATCTAGGGTTTATGACCCAGCCTAGAGGTCATTTTATCTCTGTTTTTTGACCTCCAAGTGTCAGTGTCATCATGTCTCAAACGGCCGATAATAATAATTTTTTATCTTCAGTTGATAACTTAAAATGCTGGTGTAAAGATAGCGATTCAGCCATCACAGATACTAATATACAAGGACCTCCTGGCAATAACAACATACATGGGTCATTCAATACGTTGGATTAGCTCATTAAACAACAAATTAGAGCCCAATGGGGAAGTTTCATCGTTACAAAATTATGTTACTAAACAAATGGTTCTGAGGGGATTAAGACTAAGAGTTCAAAATCCACCAGCAATTTACTTTAAGAAAGAAAGCTTCCAAAAAGAATGGGAGGAAGCGGCCTTAGAATGCTCAAATAAATTCATGCAAATTCTAATAAGACATGAACAAGAACTACTGGTAGAACTAGAAGAACCATTAAAAAAGGGACTTGAATCAGTTCAAGAGGTTAAACAACAACCCCTCTTTTCCAATCTTGAACAACGACTCAAGTCTAATTTAGATGACTATGATGGAAGAATTAGACAACGTAAGCACAATAAATTTATGCGTGATACCTTTGATTTTAAATCAGGTAAGATCTTTAAACATCAAATTAACAAAAAATCTGTTTCTAAACGAGTAGAACATGCTTCTACCTCCGAATATGAAACAATTGACACGGAGGAAGATGTATCAACTCCGAGTACCTCTGAGAATAGAGGGATCCTTAAAAAGAGTGTGAATTTTTTAGCTCTAAATCCACCAGACATGCGATCCCCTCCACAAGAAAAGAGGAAAAGAGAACGGAAAAGAAACAAATGGGGCAGATTCTAACTATTATATCAACTATTGATCAAACTAATATAAACTCGAAAGAAATGCAGATTATTAATCTGACCGACAAAACATTCTCTAAATATCATCAACAAGTTTTACAAAAAGGTTTGAATTATATTCTCAAACCGAAATTTAACTCCTTTGAATGGATTAAAGACGTCCATCTATTTACAAGAAAATTAGCCCTTAAAAAATACCACGCAATACAACTAGAAAAAACATCTAAACAATATGGCCTAGATGAAACGGATCAAGAAGTTCTGGCTATTTTAACTGATTTATTCAATCTCGAATCCACACATACTAAATTTCGAAGTGACTTGACTTTAAAAAGCAAGTTCACTCCATTTTTAGCAGAATATAACTATTTGGAAACTTTCTGTAAGCTAGTATGTAATGAAATCGATAACATCAATATTAAAGAATTACAGGGACTAACAGAAGACAATATGACATTGGAGGAGCAACGAGCACTGTCTGAACTTAAAGATGTGAAAGACATTATTATTAAAAAATCCGATAAAGGAGGCAACATTGTTATTATGGATGTAGATCAATATTGTAAAATGATATCTAATATTTTAGACGATACCATTACGTATAAGACTCTGTCTACAGATCCTACTAATCAATATTCTGATGAACTTAAAACACTGTTAAATGATGCTCTACAAAAAGAACTGATCTCTATAAAATAATTTGAATTTATGTCTCCCAACCAGCCAACTAATTCTACCTTTTATGATCTCCCAAAAATGCATAAGGGAAGAATACCTCCACCTGGTAGGCCTATTGTATCAGGCCACAATAATCTTACACAAAATAGCAGTATTTATGTGGATAACGCACCTAGACAAGCGGTAGAAACTCTTCCATCTTACATTCGTGACACTAAACAAATGTTACAAACTATAAATGATATCAATATATTGGAAGACTGTATTTTATGCAGCATTGATGTAGAATCACTCTACAGCAGTATACCACATGATCTTGGAATCAGCTGTGCAAAATATTTTCTTGAACAAGACGAACGGTTCTCTGAATCACACCAAACGTTTGTGGTTCAGCTATTAATGTTTATATTGACACACAACTTCTTCTTGTTCGATGGGAAGATCTACCGGCAAGAGGTGGGCACAACGATGGGGACATCCTGTGCACCCACCTCTGCCAACCTCTATCTAGGTTGGTGGGAAGAAAAAGTGGTGTTTGGTCCCGAAATGTCAGAATTTTCTAATTACATTGTTATGTGGAAATGTTACATAGACGACATACTGGTTCTCTGGAGAGGCAATATTCGATCTTTTGAAGACTTTAGTATAAAGTTGAATAACAACCAATTAAATCTTAAATTTACCTTCGAAGTTAATAATATATAATCTATTAACTTTCTAGACATTACAATTAGTAAGAACAATAATTTGATCCCTTTAACAAGTCTATATCGTAAACCGACTTCTACTAATAGCCTGTTACAATGGAAAAGCTTTCATCCTAGACCACTGAAAAGTGGAATACCAGTAGGACAATATCTACGGCTACAGAGAATTTGTAGTTCAGAAACTGACTTTAATGAAAAAGCACAAATTCTGCGGAAAGCATTTAAAGAAAAAGGGTATCCCAATAAAGTCCTCAAGCGTGCATACCAACGTGCACTTCTAAGCACACGTGAAAACCTGCTAATGGATACAAAGACAAAAGAGGATTCTAATATCAGACTAATAGGCAACTACGATATAGGTTGGGAAAAGTCAAAGAGATCTGCAATAGATTCTTGCCTATCCTTGTGCAGGATAGACACCTTGGAAAGAAACTTCCACCATCTGTAACAATGACGGCAAGGAGAGCCAAAAATCTGAATGACCTACTTATTAAGAGCCATTTTCAGCGAGCAAAAACATCAAAATCGAATTGGTGACAACATTCATTAAAAGGGACATATAAATGTGGTAAAGCTTGCAATTTCATCTCCAAAGAGTCTAAAACTTTTCAGAATCATGACAACTCTAACTCCTTCAAGGTTAACTACTTCTTTAATTGTAAGAGTAAGGGTGTTGTTTATCAGATAACGTGTAGCTGTGACAAGAAGTATGTCGGTAAGACAATAAGAGTGTTTAGGACTAGAATTCTTGAACACATAAGATCAATTGGCTATCTAAGAGAGACACCAATTTCAAGACATGTCAAAATGGCACATGGAGGGAGAGCTTCTAACTATTTTAAGATAATTGACCAAGTTCACCCGGGACCACGTAAGGGTAACTTAGACATTAAGCTTAAACAGAGAGAAACATATTGGATCCATCGGTTGGGCACCCTATCTCCCCAGGGGCTCAAGGAAGGATTCACTTTTACGCCGTTTATAGGTCTATAATTTATATATCGACAATGTGGATCATTTATGATGCTACGAACAAGAAACAAACATTAATATACACTCTTTTAATATACAAAAATTTTCCATCTCTTTTTGTCCCCTCTCTGCTGCTACAATTAATCCATTTTATTGTAGATAACAATCTAATCACATGGTTTAAACCTAGATAATATCGAGATAGATACATCAGGTAATTCAATCGATGGACAACCCACCGTAGGAAGGGCTGGATAGAATAGGATAGTGATTAACCACTAGAAAAATAATATATCAAATCCCCTAACGAGGAATAAACCTATTTCTTAAATCATACAAATATTTATTAAAGACAATTAAAAATTAATAATTAATAAGGTAGTTGTCAATTTAAATATTAACCCACATGATATTATCAGTGAATTGAAAATTGAAAGACTGTAAATATATAACCAGCTCAAGGTAAAAGGTGCGTCCACCAATTACAATAGCGCATATTGCATGATTGGTACATAATCACAGTCATACATATCACATCAGAAAAAATAGTTGAGCAGAAAAAATATGTTTGTGCTCGCTAATTAACTTCTGACAATACACTGGAGGCTCAAAAAAGTGAAATGACCAATAATCACTCTGCTTATGTACCAATCATGCAATATGCGCTATTGTAATTGGTGGACGCACCTTTTACCTTGAGCTGGTTATATATTTACAGTCTTTCAATTTTCAATTCACTGATAATATCATGTGGGTTAATATTTAAATTGACAACTACCTTATTAATTAATAATTTTTAATTGTCTTTAATAAATATTTGTATTATTTAAGAAATAGGTTTATTCCTCGTTAGGGGATTTGATAGATACATAAGGTGCTTTATTGATACAAATTGGTGTATAGATTTATCAATATATAGTGTCAATTGAACCTTAGAATCTTTCAAATATTTCACCATTTATAGTATCGCCCCTTAGTACAATTTTTCGGGCATCTGGGAATCACAGAAGTAACCCAGATTCGGTATCCAAGTGCCGAGTTTTGTCGACATCTGTCTAACTCTCCTGTGATAAAAGGACGGGCTTTAATAACTAATGAGATATAGTGATTTAAACTCTGATGCGGTATCCAATTGCTGGGCCAATGATAAAAGGACGGCGCTTTAGTAACCATTGGGATACAGTGTTTCTTAAGGATCATCGATATTTATAGACACTGTGTTCTTTATCGGTAACACTGATGAAATTTTAATTGATAATATCCACTCAGATTTATCTATAAATTTAATGGATCGTTTATATACAGTATGTTCCCGCATTGATTGGCACTGATGTGCTATATGCGAAATTTAGATGTTGTCGGGCATATCCGGTTACTATAGCAACTAAGTGCCTCTCTGACGCTGTCTCTCCTAATACCCTTGCGCAAAACGAATGCCTGAGGAACTAGCCGTGTGAAAAAGAGGCCGGAAATCCGTACAATGGAACACATATCGGATGGTCGTCATGAACCGCACGCCAAGTTATGTACAACTGATAGTGGTGTTCACAACGTAGTCGAATCTAATGGAGAATCAGCTGATAATCATAAGGGACACTATATAAGCATACAGTAGAGTGGTGGACATAAGTAATCACTCCTGATGAAGATAGCACTTAGCTATCGAAACGCGTTGAGCAATTGTTAATATGTGGTTTTTAAAAAGATTTTTCTTTGGAAAGGTATCCCACAATGGTATTTGGTGACTTGAAATTATGACCAATATGGGCCAAATTAGTGGCTAAATTCTATCATGATCGCACCAGATGATCAGTGTTGCTTTGTTGTGGAGGGTCAACAGTATTTAGCCTGGGGTTTTTGGGAAGGTTTCCCATAATGATACTTGGTTTATGATCAACAAGGATCCACATAGCGGTTAAAATCGAATATTATCGCACTAGAGGATCTGTGTTACCTTGCTGTGGAGGATTAACAGTACCAAGCCGGGGGCTTATTTTGTATGCTGGATGGGGCAACACAATATAAAACCGTATTATATCAGCTTTATATATGTATACCTGACATTCGATGATGCAGTTACGATTAAGCTGGAGCCATTTGGTATCTAATTAACTACTATTATTGCAATTAATTTGCCAGTGCAACCTTGAACATTTTAAGTCAACTATTGTAAGCCAGTATGCTCTGAATTTTTCTACATAACTCCTTGCAACAATTGTATCTCTTGGCCATTGGTCACTTTATTCCACGCTGTATTTACAATATCCCTTGCTAAGTATAACCTAGGGTTTATCTCCCTGGATTAGGAATTTCTATAAATTTGTAATCATGCTGCACGATGCAGCTTTGTTTAAATTTGAGCTATCCATCGCTCAATCAGTAATTATTGTTGCAAGTAAATCGCTATTTGTGAACTATTGAGGCTAATAGGTACAGGTCAGCGTGTGTTGATTCATCCTCTTTGGTGACACTCTTTGCATCAAATATCACTGGGTTACTAGTTACTTTATTCAATAATGTAGTAATACCCTGTAGTGGCTCATTGCCAACTCCAGATAACTCTGTGTTTGCAACAACTGTATCTCTGGGCCATTAGTTACTTTATTTAACGCTGTATCTTGCATTATTTACTGCTATGTACTACACCTAGGATTTATTCCCCTGAATTAGGAATCTCTTTAAATGTATAATTGATGATGCACGTTGCAGCTCTGTCTAAATTCAAGCTATTTTATCGCTCAACCAGTACTTATTGCTGCAAGTTAATTACCAATGTATGGTGTATCATTGTAGCTAACAGGTATTAGGCCAGTATATGCTGACTCATCCTCTTTGGTGACACTTTTTGCAACAAATACCACTGGGTTACCAGTTACTTTATTCCGTATTGTGGCTATACTTTGCAGTGGGTCACGGCCTATTTATGCTAATTCTCTGTGTCTGCAACAAATTTCACTGGGTTACCAGTTATTTTATCCAATATTGCGGCTATACTCTGTAGTGGTTTACTGCCTATTCAAGCTAATTTCTGATGTTATGGACAGAGTTATCACCTTGAATAAGGAAACTCTTCAATCTACAGAGTCATAATACCTTTTTTCAAGTCCTCTTAGGGTCATCAAACACCTTATATTTTGTAAATTTAATCTCTACGTACCTCATCCACTTTGAGACGTTAGGCTTAGACAACATAGAAACATAGAAACATAGAAAAATGTCGGCAGATAAGAACCTTTCGGCCCATCTAGTCTGCCCAATTACATGGATACTTTACCTGCATTTATCTTTTGTTTATGTCTTTACTCAATAGTCCTATTGAATGATATTGGCTTTACTTACCATCATCGCAGATCTCTTGGGAATCACTATTTGTGTCTTGTGATTTGTTCAAATTTAAACTACTATCCAAACCAAGGGAATACTGAATTAATTCCTTAGTATGATGACCGTATTGGTACATCTGTACACTTAGCACCATCATGGGATGCATATTACACCATTGATAGAGTTATTGACCATTGTAATACCATTAGATCCTATACCATTATATTTCATTACACATTTTCGTTTTTTACTATGTATGTCTATGGTAAATGTTGTGTCTTAGGTTTTTGTTTGTTTTTTTGAAATTACGATTTCCTATTAAAGGTTTATTAAGATCCCTTTGGGGGACCTTATACGGCTTACCTTACGGTACTTTTTCTCTGAACTTTATTGTTAAGATCTTTTTCTGTGTATATATATTTGAGGGTTTAATCCCTATTTGAGTACCTATTGACCTCAATTCCTCTTTTTCCTTTTCTTTCCGCAAAAAAATTGCGCTGCGCGAGCGCATTTGCGCAGAGAATGTAATATGGCCCAAGGTGTATCCACAATATTGGCCACTAGAGTATGAGTGTTTGATTAATTTGCCCAAGTCAAATATCCAGCCTCTGACAGATTTGTGAGGTAATAACACAAGCAATAATTTTTGTTGGTTCCTTAGAAAGTGCGGAGTACATCGTTGGTGTGTGTGGAACGGGAACAAGTGGTCTTTCTGTATAATAAAAAGAACATGATAGTGTATTGAGTGAAAAGGTTATTTTCTGAAATGTGTTTGTAACCCAGTGATGGTGTGCGGAAAGAAAGTTAGTTGGTGGCATATTAAGGCTGGGGTCAGACCAGCGCACTTTTAACGTGCGTTCTGGCGCACATAATTACGGCCGCACTAGCAGCAGATGACTGGCAATGATGGCCAATATACGATGTACGGCCGCACAAAAGTCCGGCCGTGCAACGCAAGTGGAATTTGAACGCATTTTTCTGAGAACGCTGAACCGCAAGTACTGACGTACTGAGTGCGCAGCTGCGGCATAGCGGCGTGTTTGCGTGATTAGGAGATGTCAGACGCTGCTAATGTCCAGCCTACATAATGTCCAGACGCAAAAAGAGTTTTATTGACGATCCGTACAAAATCACGCCCGAAAATGCGCGTCGTGTGACCGTTTTTGCGCATTCCGTGAAAAAATACGTCAATGCGTTCGGAAGCACTTTTTCACGTTCGCGGGGGAAAATGCTTTCGTCTGACCCTAGCCTTAGCGTCTGGGGAGTGATTTTTTTTTGCCCTTTTGACATGGTTCCGCCTTGTGTGTAATAAGTGGATTATTCATGTGTGTACTACATTCATCTATTTAATATTCTGCTCACAGCGTGATATGAGGCTGTGTAGATACCACACATAGAAATGATTATGGGGAATACGTATTTAATTCATCTGCAAAAGTAGTACAACATTATTAATTTAAAGATAACACCTGCCCATTCTTCTCATTCTTCATACTCTCACTTAAGTCTTTCTAGAGTTAAAATGTCACGATATTAGACCCTGAAAAGTCCTCAGTCCATCAGAAAAATGGAGTTAAATGCAACCTAGCATCGAGTTTTGGATGATAAAGAACTCACAATAGACTCTTAGCAAAAGAAAATTTTCCTTTTTTTCCTGCAGTCAGGATTCATTGTAGAAGTCACTTTGTTGATTTTTCTGTTCCAGCAGTGATGTCTGTGCTGTCTAGACTAACAAATGGTGACAGCGAATGTTTAGCAGCACAGGGGAAAATGGGTTTCTGTAAAATACGCTGCGAGATTTGGACAGGAGAGTGTTAGTGTGAAGAAGCAGACATGGTTCAGTAAATATTAGCGTTAAAGAAAATAGAAGGTCGTGGGTGTTATGGCGAAGACAGATGTTTCAGTGGTTACAGTGAAATGGGCAGGGGGTAAAGGCTAGAAGGAATAGAATATGGTGGATACAAAGAATCGGAGATGTCTGTGGTAAAGCAGGTGAATTTGAAGCACTAAGTTGATGTTTTTTCACAATACGAAACGCAGAGGTGACGTGGTTGGTTTTATAGATTGTCAGGAAATGTAACCGTCACCTGGAATGAGGAAAGCTCTGTCAGAAGAGGAAAAGATTGGAGCGAAAGTGAAATACATTTAAGTCGCGGTGAGAAGATAAATTATACAGACAGGAAAGAGAGAGAAAGCACAGAGTGAGTGAAAGGAGTGACAAAGTCCAGATCCATCATGTTTCCTGACAAAATCATTTATAAATGCTGAGCATATTACATACTGCATACTTTCAAAACGTTGCTTGAGGGAATTCAACTAAGTGAATAAAATCGATTTGCTAGTTAGGGATTGCTCCATGATATGATAACACGAGAGAGCCTGTGGAGACATGGGTTCGATTCCAGCAAGAGCACCTCTCCAGTAAGTGTCCTTGGGCAAGACACCTAACAGTACATACTCGCCACCCAGGACATACTTGAAAAGGAGAGAAATCTCAATGTATCCTTCCTGGTAAAATACTTTCTGAGAAAAAAAAAAAAAAAATTCCTGTGGCACTTCCATGTGTCTAGGAAAATATGGGGGAATCTGACAATTTTAAATGGAACAGAAAGAGAGGAAGAGGTGTCGAAAGTGTTGTAAGATCCTACACCTTCTTTATCAGTAGCTCAGGAGCAATGGCAGCCTCGTTTCCCACCAAGAGAAGTGTCGGAACCTTTGGTGGTTAGGATGTAAGCCATGTCCAGATGCCAAAAGTTGTAATGTTTAGCATTGGGCCACGTTACCACATCAGCGAATGAACTCAAGGAAGCTTGCTGTAGCAGAAATCAGTAAATATAAACAACTGACTGAGACAGTTTAAACCCTTACTGCCACGTTGAGCGTGCTATGTCGTCCCAGCTGCAAGCAGGCTTAAAGGCTGCAGGACTGGCATAACACATCCTGAAGATTTCTGGCAATACCCCAGCCTGCCTCCCTTTTCAATGAGCCGATTGCTGTCATTGGCAGCGGAGGACTGCCTAAACTCCCCCTGCAGCCAGTTGATGGAAACTGGCCTGCTGGGAAGGGAGGCTGGCTGGAGGAAGGCCAGAAAGTTGCGTGGCCTGCTATGATGTCGTGTGGCTTTTAAGTCCGCCTGCTGCCAGAACAGGACATGGAGTTAAGGAATTAAACAGGTCACAATGGCAGCCTCAACCATTCAGTATGTTTTGGGTGTCTTAACACCTTTGTGGACTGTCCCAGGACCCTGAAAACTTACTCTGGCACTTTGTTCAAATAAACATTGTTCATTAGTATAGCTGCAGGTATGGAACAATGTGGAAAAAACATCTTGTGACAATAGTCACTTTGAACTCGGGGTATCTGGACTCGGCATTACTGTTGGGAAGTGTGGGACTGTGGGTTCTGGGGGGGGTGTCTGGCACATCATTTTAGATCCCAGTCCTCACCTATGTCCAAGTCATGTTGTGGCTATAAGGGTACAGGGTATCTGTGTTATGTGTGCATATCTTTATTATTACTATCATTATCGTCTATATTTAAATGTTACTGTTATTATTTCTAATATCATTACTGTGTGTCACTGCAACCCTTCCACCCCCTCCCTGTATAGAATATGTTTTAAAGCTGTGAAAGGTTGAGTGGTCTTTGTTGTCACCGCACGTTCGGTGACTTTTCGTTCTCTTGAATTTGGTACGATTTGGAGATCCCATTTCAGCGACCCTGCAGTGTATTCAGCAAGCACTACAGGGAATGCCAGAGAATGGCCTTTCCAATGATGCTAAACATCACCAAGTTTTATGTAATAATAAAAATAAAAAATATTTCTTTATTTTTGCTTTTTCTTTCTAACACAGCAATGTTTTTCACTTTTCAATTATAAAGGAAACAATGGCGCTGCACCAACTCACCGTCTCAAGTGTGGAGGTGATGGCACAATCCGTTATTACAAATTGTTACATCAAAAACCTAAACCGCCCAACTGCAGCGATGTGCGCTGGGGGGGACGTTGGAACCCTGCATCACTAATGTTTATACCTTACAAGGTCAAGGGAGGTGTCATTGGACAGGTCAGAGTCTGGCTTTTGCACTGATACCAAATGTGACCATGGAAAATCTAAAAGAAAATATATATTTTTTATCTATCAGGGTTATTCAAAGAGAATCGAAAAGTCAGCGCATGTCCGGTGACTTTTCGTTCTCTTCAATTCGGGCCGATTCGGCAATCCCATTTCGGCGACCCTGCGGTGTATTCAGCGAGCACCACAGGGCCGTCGAAGCGCAGGGAAAAGCTGCCGCAAACCTGCCGAACACTCACCGCAAAAACCTGGCGAATGCACGCCGAAACCCGCAAAAACATCTGGATTAACCCGCCGAAGACGCCGGAAAAACCCGAGCAGGAGCCGATCACACACAGCGAAGCCGCCGGAAAAAGCCGAGACTGCAGACGAGTGAAGTGAATAAATTAGGAAAACAGTTTGCTTGATTGTGTGAAAGTGAAACGCTGTTTGCAAAGAAACTACTAAGCGAAAATGTCTGAAATTTACATATGAGGTCCAATGAATGATATTAAAAAGGGCTGTTACAGAAAAAAGAAGAAAACTTTAAAAAAAATTGACTTTTTTTAAAAAAAAAAATCAGAAAAATGCTTAAAATATCCCAAAAAAATCTATAAATAAAGAGAATCTTACTGCAGATTTTTATAATGAACGGTTTATTAGATATTGAATTAAAATGGGAATATTTTTAACATTGAAGCCTATGGGATTCTCCTGAATAAACTTGCTGAATTAAACCACCGAATGGCAGGGCATTTCGGGAACCTTTCACTGCTGGTTTGTGCTCTCTGAATAGCCGAAGCAGTGCTTTTTTATGGGGTTTCACTGCCCTCAAACAGGCACCGTATGTGCAAGTAATTCGCCAGGATTTGGCGTATTGCCTGCTCTCTGGATAGCCGAATGGCCAAGAAAGGTAACCGAATGCTTATTTTCAGCATTCGGTTACCTTTCTCCAGCCATTCGAGTCTCTTTGAATAACCCTGTATATGTTTATAGTCCCAAAGTGATGGTATTGTCCATTTGTCACATATAAAATGAACAATACCACTGCCATTACTCCCCTTCTCATTTCCCACACTGGGAGCAAGGTCAGTGTTTTATACATAGTCATATTATTCATAAAACACCATCCTCCAAAACACAAGGGAAATATTAAATTTTTTTCATATTTTGGTTACAAATTTTATATTTTCTCAGAAAAATGCAGTAACAGGTTCCCATTTCAATTTTTTTTAATAAGAATTCCCTATAGAATATATAACCACAAAAGCTCGGATGACAAAATGTGAAAAAATAATTTTACACACTGTAAATGATTGAAATCTGAATGGAAATTTACACAGTAGCTGCAATATTAAATAACCTATAATACTGTATATTTTCAGTTCACTAAATTCCAAAAAAAAGCCCACCAAAACATTCAGCTCCAGGCCCATAGAGATCTTAATTCGGGCCTGACTGGGAGTAATTAAGGTTTCCTGTCTTGACTGAGCAGAGCAGCGCAGCGTCCAAATAAACGCAGACATAAAGTAACATAATACATATAAAGACTCAGATGCAAAGTAATGGCACAGCAAAAAAATAAATATGTTCATGTAGGCTAGGGTCAGACGAGCGCATTTTGTACAGACTGTGCGTCCGTGCAGTATGGACGTACTTACTGACTGACAACAAGGAAGTGGCCACACAGTCCGTTTTTTTCACTGACGGATTTTTTGATTGATGTAGCAGGGAAAATAAATTAAAATGAAAAAACATTCTGTCCGTCAAAAATGCTGGACGTATAAATGCAGTCCGTCTGACCTTGTTGCATCACTCACACACAAAGCTATGCGGACGTTGTGGACGTGGCACACTCCGCACGTCCGTTCTAGCAGTATTACGTTCTTGCCTAACCTGCGTCCGTTTGCCGTGTCCGTCAGCCCCCGCACTTCTGTGCGCACGTACTTCGTGTGTGGGGCTCCATTTAACACAATTGTATGCTATCACGGAGGTACTTATGTGCGGCAACACGGACGTTAACACTGCGCTCGTCTGACCCCAGCCGTAGACTACACTTGTCCTGGAAAAGAGTCCATAGGACTCCATGGAGGGTTGTGATACCAAGCCATGTGACCTGTGCATTACTGCTCTCACCAGATCGTGCAGGGCTGCGGAGTGATTCTGTATACTATTTGTTACCCTGTATGTTTTTGAGCGATGCGCAAAAGCAGCTGCGAAACTAATTCAACGTACCAGAAATTTTTAACTACGAAGAGAGCCTAAGAAGACAATTTAACCTTTTCGATTTATGTGTGTACATATGGAGCTATCTACAATGTTTAATGTCACCGTATACTTTTTTGACCTCATTGTTGTACTGCTTGGATATTATATTGTAAACATATTATTATGAGATGGACTAAATACTTACCCCTTTCTCCTCTTCCCTTTTTTTTTTATCTTTCTGTATCCCTAATTAGTTGACTGCTTTTGTTTGAATATTTCTTTTTGTAAAGAAACAGAAAAAAAAGTTTAAAACCTTTAATAAATATTACTTTGAAAAGAAGACAATTTAGCCTTGAAAACAGGTGTCTAGGAGGGGATACTGTATGTTTCCATCACTCAAAAACATCCATTTTAGCTGTAAATTGTTCTCTGGCGACCAGGTTATTAACCCCTTCGCTGTGGATGACGTGTGGGACACGTCCTCATTGACTCCCGCTATATGCGGAGGACGTGCCCCACACGTCATCCGCTCAGCGGGAGCCCGGAGAGATACTCACCTCTCTTCTCCAGGGTCCCGCGGCGGTCTGACTTCCCCTAAGTCAGATGCGTCATTTAAGGGCCGCCCCACGTAAATGACATCAATGATGCAATGATGTCAGTTAGCCGGGGAACCCTAGCTGCCCGGGATTTCCCAAGGAAATCCCCTGGTGGAGATAGGAGGTTCCTTTGAACCCCCATATCTCCCAAACCGTGGCAGCTAGGGGGTCATGTCGGGTATAATTTGACAAAAATAAATAACATGTTTTTTTTGTGTGTTGTTTTTATTAATGCAGCAATATTGTTCAAATTTCAATTATAATGTGAACAATGATGCTGCACTAATGATTTTTTTCTATGGGGTGCGTTTGCTAAAAATCACGCTAAAAATCACTTAATTCCCCCCCAAAAATGTAACAAGTCCCCATTTCTAATTTATGTACAAGCGCACCCCATAGAAAATATAACTGCATACGCTCATGTGAAAAAATGTGGGAAAAAAACACTTTACACGCTGTAGATGATTAAGAATTCAAATTTTATTACATTTTTTGTTATAATAAACAGGCAGGACATGATGTATACATATACTAATGATATATTACGAATCTGCCGAGTCTGCCAGAAAGAACGATATATATAATATGTCTGGGTCGTATAATAAAATGTCGCTTAAAATCGCGTTTAAACATGATGAGCGAAAGTGGTAAAAATGAGCTCAGCACCCAGCGGCGAAATGCCTCAGCAGTGAAGGGGTTAAAAGGACCTTACAAAACAGAAAACGTCATCCACTGACACTGCTAGAAAAAAAACTTTGGGCCCTATCATCTCCTTCAAGTTAATGCTAGCGCTCATGTTAGCGCTAGCCTAAAAGAGGTTATAACGCTCCGCACAGATCACCTCCAATTAGCTAAAACCCCTTAGCGAATCGGTATTAGCGTTTTATACCGAGAGCTTACTGTACTTTGCGCTCCCTATACTTAACATGGGGAGCGCAAAGTGCAAGCAGAGATTTACTAGCGTTGGTATCACAAGGTCCTAACACTAATTACAAAGAGCTGTCGCTAACTGAAAAGTTCACACCAGCTCTGAGCTGCTGCAGAATCAGTTAGCTGCAGCTCATAAACACCCCAAAAAACTCACCTCGCATCCCGCAGAGAGAACGGCGGCCCAATCTGCCGCTTCTGGCCACCGTGAGCAGACTGAGACTAGGGGGAAGAAAGTCTCCAGTCTCCTCCGATGATCACTATGCCAGACAGCAGGATCTCATGAGAGGCAAGATCCTGCCGGCCACGTGATCCAGTAGGAGAAACCTCCATGGATCCTATAGGCTCCATAGTGGGGAAGGTCGGAATGGCACGTTAACACTGCCCTGAGCATCTGCGTGCCTAGGGGCTGCTACAAGTCACGCTACTGGACTCAGCGCCCTCCCCGTAATCTAAAGATAAAACTGAGACACAAAGGGGAAATTAGCGATCGATAATTCTTCCCCTTAGAGGGGCAGCTGATAGTGCGCTTTATGAGCAGAAAATAATAACAATAAAATTAAATATTCTTTGGCTAAAGATGCTGTTTTATCCAATTCAGTTAATGGCTTTTAAAAATACATATACATGATTTCCTGTAGAAAAATGATTTATATAGTTATAAGAATTAAAATTGTATGTGCATTTCACGCAGATCCCAGGAGAAATGCTACTGCCAGTGTGAAATTAAGATTTATTTTTTTTCGTTTCCCTTATGGCTACAACTGAAAAAGTCTCCAATTATTTTAGGGTTGTCCAACTATTATAGGAGATTTATCAAGAATTATTCCGCTGTAGCCTCCCCTATCATTAATATGACACGTAAAGGTCTGAAGAACCAGATCTGGTCTTCTCAATCCAAACAAGCATTCGAAGCCCTCAAACAAGCTTTCACTTCCGCTCCCGTGTTACGGCATCCTGTAAAAATTGGAGATATGTGTTATCTAGATTAAATATTTCCAGAACTCCGGTATAACTCGGTGAGACACCCTGATAGCTGGCAGCCAGTGACAAGACACAGATTAAAATTCCCAGAAACCACCTATAAATCAGTGAGACCCCCTGATGGGTGGCAGTGACAAGACACAGGTTATAATTCCCAGATATCTGTTACAAGTCTGTGAGACCCCCTGATGGGTGGCAGTGACAAGACACAAATTACAATTACCAGGAACCTCCTATAAATTAGTGAGACCTCCTGATGGGTGGCAGTGACAAGACACAAATTACAATTCCCAGGAACCTCCTATAAATCAGTGAGACCCCCCTGATGGGTGGCAGTGACAAGACACAAATTACAATTCCCAGGAACCTCCTATAAATCAGGGAGAACCCCTGATGGGTGGCAGTGACAAGACACAAATTATAATTCCCAGGAACCTCCTATAAATCAGTGAGACTCCCTGATGGGTGGCAGTGACAAGACACAAATTACAATTCCCAGGAACCTCCTATAATTCAGTGAGACCCCCTGATGGGTGGCAGTGACAAGACACAGATTGCAATTCCCAGGAACCTCCTATAAATCAGTGAGACCCCCTGATGGGTGGCAGTGACAAGACACAGATTACAATTCCCAGATATCTGCTAGAAGTGAGACCCCCCCAATAGCTACTGGCAGTGAGAACACACAGATTACAACAATTCCCAGATATCTTGTAGCAGTGAGACCCCCCCAATAGCTGCTGGCAGTGAGAACAGACAGATTACAGCAATTCCCAGATATCTTGTAGAAGTGAGACCCCTCCCAATAGCTGCTGGCACTGAGAAGACACACTAATAGAACATTCTCCTCTCAAAAATCACGTGCTGGGGCTGTGTGAAGCCTTATATAGTGTGCTGCAGGACTTAGCTCTGTGAGCCCATGATTGGGCAAAATTTGCCCAATCAGGACTCTGAGCCGTGATTGGCATAGTCTTGCACCTGTCTTGCACCTGACCTGTGGTCAGGTGCAAGGCTGTAGCCAATTACAAGCTTCAGGCCAGTGGAAAAGTGCATTGTGGTCCATTGTGGTGCATTGTGGGCGAACTCGAACCGACCACGTGGAAATGTTCGGAGTTCGGCGAACAGCCGAACGGCCGGTGTTCGATGCGAACTCCGAACTGATCAAACCGAACAGCTCATCCCTATTCCTAAACATCAAATTATTGAAATAGGCATGTTTAAGAGCAAATATCGTAATGATGCTGGCCGAAAATATGCTTTTTTGGGGCAATTTACTGCCCACCGGCGTTTTCCAGACCTGCAACATATATTATTTTTTGTCTATGGGCAAATATTTTCAGTTGATCAGCCGATATTTAGAAGAAAATATAGGACGAAGCACGCCAATATTTTGTTTTATCTGCCGATGGATTTAAATCGAGCCCCATGTCTGAAGTGTGCTGTATTTCCATAATAATTCACATTTGTCTCTGGGACCTTGTTGGAGGGTTGTCTGTCTCTAGCCAGGTGTTCTATTAATTAAGAGTGTAGACCTGGTTGAAGCAGACAGGGTTTAATTATGTGCATTCTGCAGGTCATTGTACACTAACCCAGTCAGGAGGACTGGATGCAGGGAGGAGCAAAATGCTGACTGAAAGAATTCTACTGTATTGGCTGTGATGTTTTGCTGTTGGATAGTGAAGGTATTTGCTGCTTTATGGTTGGTGCACTTGGATGGAAGAGACAAATTTGCTATTGACTATTATTGCTAATTTGCTGGTGCTGTGTGCACAAAATAAAGACACATAACTCTTTTCACTTCTAGATGGGTTTCCATAAAACACTGCCACGAACCAGTGGTTTTATGGAAAAACACTTTAACGTAGCCATACAGCATAAATGGGATGCAGAATCCCTGCTGTGCATTTCCATGCTGTTGTAAGGACAGAGGCTTTGACCCCTGTATGGTGTTGGGTGTATGGAACCCAATGGCAAGCCGAAGGAGGAGACCAGAAGGAATATGATTGGTTAAACTTTACTGAAGGCAACAAAATATAAGTCCAGAATAAAGTAATGTAAAGTTTCTTTTGACAGAAATAAAAGTCCAGAACGAAGAGTTGTAAGGATAAATAAGTACGGTTGTAATCTTGGAAGTAGTCCAGGAATAGAGGTATGCCGAGAGGTGGAACTGGTACTGCAATGACAATCTTGAATATGGAAGCGGAATGGAGCTGTACCGTGGTGGCAGGAACAGAAGTGGAGCTGTATCGTGGCAACAGAAGCGGAGCTGTATCGTGACAACAGAAGCGGAGCTGTATCGTGACAGCAGGAGCGGAAGCAGAGCTGTACCGTGGCAACAGGAGCGGAGCTGTACTGAGGCAGCGGGAACCGGAGTGGAGCTGTACTGTGGCAACAGGAACCGGAGCGGAGCTGTACTGTGGCAACAGGAACCGGAGCGGCGTTGTACCGTGGCAACAGGAACCAGAGCGGCGTTGTACCGTGGCAACAGGAACCAGAGCGGCGTTGTACCGTGGCAACAGGAACCAGAGCGGCGTTGTACCGTGGCAACAGGAAACAGAGCGGCGTTGTACCGTGGCAACAGGAACCAGAGCGGTGTTGTACCGTGGCAACAGGAACCAGAGCGGCGTTGTACCGTGGCAACAGGAACCGGAGTTGTACCGTGGCAACAGGAACCGGAGTTGTACCGTGGCAACAGGAACCGGAGTTGTACTGTGGCAACAGGAACCGGAGTTGTACCGTGGCAACAGGAACCGGAGTTGTACCGTGGCAACAGGAACAGGAGTTGTACCGTGGCAACAGGAACCAGAGCAAAGCTGTATCGGCAGCAGGAACGGAAGTCAGAATCCTTTTAGAGGAACACGAAGGGGAACCACTGGGTAACGTGGTATAACCACAGTATAACCTGGTTAGTGAGATGGAGAAGGCGGCAGGTTTAAATAGGGTTCAAGGAATCATACGAACACCGTTCACCTGGGACTCGCAGGTGGAATGAGGATACCTGAGTGCTAGGTAAATTAATTGGTGGTATACGAGGATCTCCAGTGCAGGTGGGGTGCAGTACCTTAACTTGACCAGCAGAGTACCTAGGTCTTCATGCTCTAGGATGGACGATCGCGCATGCGCGCCTGCCTTCTGCTCAGACGGATCGCGGAGGCGGCGTGGGACACATCCTGGCTCTCCTCCCTCGAGCTGCAGGCCGGAACCAGGGAGCGACGCGCCACGAGGGACCTCAGGTGAGTTTGTCAGGCGTCCCAACATGGCGGCCGCGGTCCGACCGCGGGGCGGGGCATTACAGCTGTATGCGCTATTTCAAGGGCAGATGGCTCCACCTGCTGGCCAAAGAGTGCTAGTGTTGTTGTGTGCAATTGGGTCTACAGTATCGACGATAGGAGCCTAAGGTATGTCTCAGCCGTTCAAGCTGTTCTAGCACATCAGCTGTAATGTCTGATATTCCAGAGATTTTTGGGCATTATATTGAGCCAATATGAAAGTGAATTTACATTGCAATACGCGATATTCATTTGCATTGCTTCAGAATAAGACTAGATCGAGTTAACTCGATCTTGAGGCACCGGCAGGCTCTCTTGAAGATTGAGTAAAGTCAGTGGTGGACTATAGCTAAACTAAGGTTTGCTGCTTCCATTTATGACAAAGAATACAGTGGCTTTAAAGGTTTGTGTCACAAAATACAGATATGCTCTGAATTTCGTGTGGCATAGTTATTGATCTCAGTAGCACCATTATGGTGTACGCATGTTGTGGTTGATTGTATTCCTCCATGCCTTTATATAAGTGTATACTGTGCAAACATGAATAATAAAACCAATTAACACAAGTATCCATAAAACATTAGACTCAAGGTGCACTATTACAATCTAAACGCTAAAACGAGGACGCTAGTGAAAGGTATTTAAATATGGTAGATAATTCATTGAATTCATATTTCTATATTCTAGTAATATTTGATATCTATATAAATATATAGGGCCAGATTGACTGCTCAGCAAATGCCTGATCATGAGGTAATGCTGAAGTATGGTCTTTTTCTTGGCTTCCTGTTATCAAGGAGTGCAGATGGTCTATTCAATTTCATTTCCTCTAGAAACTATGAGAGGCTGACCAGCCGAGAGGAAGGGAAGGATACACATGGTCCATGGTCAATTGTTTAAATACATCCTATGGAACATTCCTATTCCTAGAATAGGATATAGCTGTGATGTCAATTTAGGCGTGCCTACTAGGCTAGTACAGGAAATGTTTGTGTAAGTCTAGGTACTGCCCAAAAGTAGGAAAAACACCTTTCCTATAATGCTGACGTATCGGTTTGTAATTCATGAATTTGTGACGCTCCAAATGTTTGACAAAACTACTGGGTGTATGAAATTTTGCCCAGAGTAAAGAGAAATAACTTGAGACAGCACTTGTGTCCTCGTTTTCTATTATTCTCACTCGAGTTCTGTCTCCTGTATGGTCACTGGGTCTGGTGACAAGGCAGCTATCTCTCATCACTGGATGTGGCCATTCCTGTGATGCTTGCAGTATCCATATCAATTTGGTATCAGAAGTGCGGATTTGAACTAATCAACTTGTCTTGTGAGTATGGGTTACATATCTATTTTATTAATATTTATTGAACCTAATATTCATCATAGATAACTTGCTTGTTCAAATTTACGAACTCGCATTATTTGATTTGATAGTGCAAGAGTTTATTTTGAATGATTTGATTGTTTGAGTGATGGTGAATGAAAAATAGGATTTTTTTACAATCGTCTGGGTAAAGAATAGTGATCCTTTCTCTTTGTTTCCTTGATCAATTGTTGGATGACCCCGCAGTTAGTGACTCACATTTGAATTGTGTTGTAAAGAGTATTATATTTTAAAAGATTAATACCTTTAAGTTTTCCCCCCGAGAATTGGATCTCTATTTACCTGACTACTTGTTATTTCCTATTTGTGCGTGTTTTCCCTGATAGTGTAGTTAAAAAGATTTTAAATGGATGGAGATTGCTGTTTTGTGATTTGGCTCAGTGACAATAGAGGAAACTGCGCATTTTTGCGACCCTTTCCCTCTCACCCTTTTAATTGCGCTGGCCCTTCTCCTTCCCCCCTCCACCGCGCCTTTTTTTTGCGATATGGGTGCCAAAAAATCCTCCCATATAGATCAAAAAACAACGGGCAAATTAGATAAGCATTTCAATAAGAAGTTAATGCCCCAAAATGGCCCTGCTGAAACGCCCGCCGATTATGTACAACGTGTTGCTGGCGGATATTTCACCACGCCCTTTATAGATTGTCTCGCTGGCTGGACTACAGCCATGCATTCTTTTGATCCATTCCCAAATTCAGGAAGCTTCTCTTCCTATCATATGTCCATGATAAAAGGCTTATGTCTTGGCGACCAGAAAGCTTTCCCATATTTCCAACCTGACTCAAATTGGGATAGAAAATATATGAAGGAATGTGGTAAAGTGTGGATTCACTTGTCCTCTTCATATAACCCCATTTCTAAAACTCCTAAAGATATATCATGGTCCATAGGTAATCCCCCACCTTACAATTCCTCTCCTCCTGCCCTTTCACAACCTACTCCCAAACCCTCTTCCCTTTATCCCAGCCTTGACCCTAAGACTTTGGCAGCTGTGATTACAACTATTGAAACGACTACAAATCCTCTGCCTTCCCCCGAAGCCCTAACACAAAATATAGGTGTTTTAGGTGCTATCGTAGGAATACCCCATGTTGAAACAGAATCTGACACAGAACAAGATGAAACTAGCACATATGATTGGCAAAATAAAACCCCTATGTCTAAATTCAGTACATCTTCATTTGTATCCACTTCCAAACCCAACCGTGTAGGATACTCTCCCCAAATGCAATCTTTTATTGACCAATTTGAACCCCAACTTCAGAACATAATAACTAGGACCCAATCTGGCAAAACTATCAACCCCCCTGCTAGATATCAGATGCCCTATTTAATTGCAGGAAATAATGTCGTTATTATGCCCCCTGATATAGGAACCTTAAATTCGATAATTAAGGGTTCTCCTAGTCCCAGAATTTCCCCGACTGCGACAACACAATACCTTAAACGGGCGACACGAGGATTGCAATTAACTCAGGAAGATTACAAGTTGATCATTAACGGTGTCATGGGATATGCTGATGACACTGGTTTTGATTGGACTCGTGTTCTCTCACTTCAACCCCCACATATTCCTCTAATAGGTGCCCCTATTACACCCCAAAATTTGCCTTTACAAACATCGGTCCAGATTGATGATATGTGGACAGAAGTTTGTGATGAATGGACTCGTAATTATGGAGCTCGACGTTCTATGGTCGCAGCCATTGCATGCAAACAAAATGCCAAAGAATCTGTCACCGAATTCGTCCACCGGTTCCATAAGAACTGGAAGGAGGATGCCGGCATGACATTAGATGGAGATATGGGTCTCCTCTACACTCAAACTCTCATGGGTAATCTCAGAGATGATACCCAGAGAATTGCTAAACAGGTGATTGATAACTGGCCAACAGTGGTACCTATTGATCTTAATAATAGGCTCCTTGTTAAAGATTCTGCTGGTTGCTTTGACCTGCAGCATTCTAAATATATGTTAGCTGTTTTTAACAGTCCTTCAGGTCCCCCAGGTAATAATGGTCCTCGCCCTAAACGGACTTATTATCGTCCTCAACACCCCACACGTACCCTAGGTACTTGTTTCATTTGTGGAGATCCAAATCACTGGCGTAATGAATGCCCTCATAATACCAGGAACATTGGCAATACTGCTATGAACCCCCAGCCAAGATCTCCAACAAGCAATGCTGTTACCTCTCCTAACAATGTCTGTGATCCACCTCGTCATAAGATTGATTGGCAAAACCAATCAAATGCATGATGTGGCCCAGAGGCATGCTCCATCTCATGTGTTCAGGTTTCAGAAACAGTTGACCATTTGCCCCTAGTGATCCTTAATTTGGAGGATCATAAAACCCCATTCCTTGTGGATACGGGTGCTACAAATTCGACGCTTACAATAGAGTGGTGTTTGTGGTCAATTAAACCTGCTGAGACGCCATCTTTGGGGATTAATGGAGTTCTAACAGATACGTTTGTCACCCCACCCATTGCTATTTCTTCAAATTCTTCTCCTGCCTCTGTGTTTCATTCTTTTCATGTTCTCCCTACCTGTCCTGTTAATTTGTTAGGCAGAGATTTGCTTTCTTTGCTTGCTGTGTCTATTATCTGCATGCCATCTGGATCTTTACATGTGGATTCTCCATTTTTTTCTTTGAAGCTGCTCCCAGCACATGTCATCCCCCAACAGCCCCCACTCCTCTCTCTCCAGTGTCTCCACCTAACACTTCCTCCCATTCCTTCTCTCCTCTTCACTGTGCTTTCCTTTCAGCACCTGATCTCGAATTGTGTGTACATCCGGATGTATGGGCAATTGATGAATACGATGTGGGTTCTATCTCCTGCTCTCCATATTCTGCAAAATTAAAAAAATATGCAAGTCCTGTCTATCACAAGCAATATAATCTGTCACCTGCTAAAGTTGAAGGAATACGGGAATTCATTCGCCGCTTCCTTGCTACTGGCATTCTGCGTCCCATTGTAAGTTCGTACAACACGCCTGTAAATCCTGTGCCTAAAGGAGATGGATATCGCTTTACTCAGGATTTCAGATCTCTCAATGAAATCATAATTCCTATTTCTCCAATTGTACCTGACCTCCCAACCCTTCTCACCTCCATACCCCCAGACTCCACACATTTTACAGTCATAGACCTAAAAAATGCCTTTTTTTCTGTCCCAGTACATCTAGATACACAACACATTTTGGCTTTTACATTTGAAGGTAGTCAATTTTGTTGGTCAGTTTTACCTATGGGATTTATTGACAGTTCTGCGTCTTTTGCTCGTGCCCTGCGTGAGACTCTGTTGAGTTACAGTCCGCCGGAAGGCTCCACCTTACTACAGTATGTGGATGACCTCCTCCTATGTAGCCTCAGCCAAGCTGCATGTTACACTGACTCTGTTGCTCTCTTAAACCATCTACACTCAGAAGGCCACAAGGTGTCCAGAAAAAAGATGCAATTTTGCTCCACCTCGGTTGAATATTTGGGTTTCGTTCTCACTGAGGGATCTCGTATCCTCTCACCGTCCCGCATTCAGAGCCTGCTCCAGCTCAAGCGTCCTGCCTCCAAAACAGACATGTTGTCCTTTCTAGGGATGGTGAACTTTTGTCGTCATTGGATACCAGACTGTTCCTATTATGACTCTGTTCTTCGTGCGTCTGCTGCGCGCACAGCTCCGGACCAAATTGTTTGGTCTCCGGACATGGTGTCTGCCTTTGATACGTTAAAGGAACTGTTGGCTACTGCACCAGCACTGGGGCTACCGAACTATAAACTGCCTTTTCACCTCTACTGTAGGGAGGATGGGCGCACAATGGCGGCTGTTCTTGCACAGGTCCACGGGGGGGCACTGCGTCCAACTGCATTTTTGTCAAAAGTCATGCCACCTGTTGTTCAGGGAATGCCAAATTGTCTCCGCTCCTTGGCTGCCTGTGCCATGGCTGTGGAAACAGTTCAGTCCTTAACCCTAGGTACTGACACGATTCTCCATACACAACACAATATCTTGCATGTACTTCGTAACCTTTCTACCCAGCACATTTCTTCCCAACGTTTGTCTGGTTATGAAACTGTACTAACTTCTACCTCCAATTTGTCTGTCAAATACTCTTCTGTCACTTCTGGTCCTTCTGTTGTTCTAAACGCTCTCCTGCGTCTACGTGAAGACCAAGAGGAGTCTCGTGAATTACATGATTGTCTTCCGCTCATTCAACTAACGACCTCTCCTAGATCTGATCTTTCTGACACTCCTCTAGAAGGTCCTGATATTCGTCATATCTTTGTTGATGGCTCCTGTTCTCGTCCTTCTGATTCACAGTATCTGACTGGTTATGCTGTGGTTGAATTGCCTGACATTGTACATGAATCTGCTTCCATTCCTTCAAATTCTTCGCAAGCTGCGGAACTCTTTGCTTTAACAGCTGCATGTAAACTTTTTAAAGATCTCCCTGTCACCATTTATACTGACTCTCGTTATGCATTTGGTGTTGTGCATGATTTTGGTGCACTATGGCATCGTCGTGGTTTTACTACGGCTGATGGACGTCCTATTTCTCATTCTGATCTGATTTCTGATCTCCTGTCTGCTATTCTATTGCCTTCTCGTCTTGCTGTTGTTAAATGCAAAGGTCATGATCCTGTTGACTCTTTTGTTTCTCGTGGCAATCACTTTGCTGACGCTGAGTCTAAAGCTGCTGCTCTTTCATCTCCTACTATTTCTCTTGTTCCTCACCCTCCAATTGTCACCTGCTACCTTTCTCCTTTTCTGCTGCCCCAGAAATGGATGCTTAAAGAACTCCAGGCAGGTGCTACTGAAGCTGATGTTTATCATTGGGCCTCAGAAGGCCTTGTGAAGTCTCAAGAAATTCCGCCTGATGTTAGAATTTATGAGAAAGGAGGAAGAGTTGGCTTACCTGCTGCAGCAGCGCCAATCTTTATTTTTTCTTTTCACGGTCCTGGCCACAGATCTCCCAAACTCACATACAGCGAAATGGCTAAGCATTTTTCTGTTTGTAATCTTAAGGCTATGATTAATTCCCAACTTTCTCGTTGCCTTATATGTGCCAGAAATAATACACAGGGCCCAAAAATTAAAACTCAACACCTACCGCCTGCTAATGGTCCATTCCAGGAACTCCAAATTGATTTTACACACATGCCCACTGCAAAAGGTAACCTGAAATACCTTCTGGTAATAGTTGACAAGTTTTCTAGATGGCCTGAAGCCTTCCCTACTGCAAGAGAAAATGCCAGAACTGTTGCCAAAATACTTTGTAAAGAATTAATACCCAGATATGGATGCCCCATATCTATTGATTCAGATAATGGTCCTGCCTTTACCTCCAAGATCACACAGGAATTGGTAAAATTAATGGCCATTCAATGGAAGTTTCATTGCCCATACCATGCGGAAAGTTCTGGAATCGTGGAACGGCAAAATAGAAATATCAAAAATAAACTTAGAAAAGCTACTGAGGGTACCTTCAAGAACTGGCCGGATTACCTTCCAGCCATTCTTGCAGAAATAAGAATGACCACCCATTCTGTCACTGGCCTTTCCCCCTTTGAAGTTCTCATGGGAAGACCCTTTCCTACTATGACGGAATGGGATGTTGTCCGCCTGCGGGTGTGCTCCTATCTGCTTCCCCCTAGTGCGCTTACCGCCGGCCCGACTACCGAGTGACACGGCACCCGGCGTCTCGAGCGGCCTGGAGTGACCCTGGGAAAGGGTTGGCGGGCGTTGGAAGGGACCCCTGGGTGAGACCAGCCCGACCACTGAGCGACACGGCACTCAGCGTCCCGAGCAGCTGGTCTACTGACCTTGGTTGGCGGATGTGTCGTCTGCGGAACGGCCGGTCGGATCGGAATCCCCCTCGGGAGCTGGTCGGATCTTATAGTTGGGACGTCCGCGCGTCTTTTCGGATCTACCGGCGATCGGATGGCGGCATGGCGCCCGCTATACCGATGCGCGGGAAATGCGCGGCAGATGCGCCGCGGCCGTCTAATCGGATCTCACAGCGGTCGATGCCCGCACGCTGCACCTCTGTCCTGATGCGAGATGCAGGCACAGGGTGGTCGATTCGGATCTGGCTACCGTGCTCTGTAGACCGCGCTGGATCACAGGAATACGTTCACCAAATAAAGAACACCAGGCGTGGCTGAATGAACTAGCTGAACTGACTTTATGGGTTTACAACAGAGTCAGGTATACAACTTCACATACACAGATGGCCAACTCCCCCACCCACACAACCAGCACTGATTGGCTCCTCTCCCAGCCCCCCCTGTTCCCTCCCAGGTCCCTTCCAGCCTTCCCATTGTCCAGGGATTAGGCAAATGAGGTCTGGGAGCAGCCTCCAAGCAGCTGGCTTGATGTATCCTCCATCTTGGGGCCAGGAGATCCTTTGTCTGGTGTAACCATGCTGGAATGGGCAAAATGGCGACGGGGAAAAACACATACAAACGTTTTCTTACACCTAATACAGTTACAATCACACCAAGGTACATCTTAATACAGCACATCAGTAAAACCACATCTAATAAAACATACTTAGTAAACCGGGTGCGTGCCACCGCACCTAAGTGTCCATGGCCCCCACTGTCACTGTGCACCGCCCCTGGCTGAGGGTGCTGGGCCATTCCGTGACACTCCTCCCCCTTCCCACAGTTCGACGCACCTGGTCTGACCCCACCGGGTCATACCGGGGAAGTCGGTGCTCCCAGGCCCGTAGTCGGTCTGGGGAGGCCTGGCCACCAGGCTTCTCCATTTGGCCTTGCGGCCGTGCCAGCTTGGTCGGGGCCCCGCGTCCTTAGGGTTACCCCGGCTGGGCGAAAGGACATAAGTCTGGGAGGAGTACCTCCGGGGTCCCCTCCGGGAAAACGGGCGCTAAACGCACCCACCCCAGGTCGATGAAAAGCCCAGTGGCTGTGCGGGGCCTCCAGGCCAAAGAGTTGAGGAGATGGGCAGAGGCCAGCAGCGCTCTGCCCCGTAGTCAGCTCTTCCGCTGAGGGGGTAATTGCAACAAAAGGGACAAGGGTGGACACACCCGGCTGCTCTCCCAGGCAGCCGAAGGGTGGGCAGAGGCCAGCGGCGCTCTGCCCCGTTGCCAGCTCTTCTGCTGAAGAGGCAGGTACAAAACCGGCAACCGAAGGGACAAATGGGGTCAAACCCGGCTGTTCTTCCTGGCAGCCAAAGGGTGGAATACATAATTGCAACGGCAGTCGCACGGGGTCATCCCCGCTCTGCCCCTCGAGGCGAATTGGGAGGAATGGGCAGAGGCCAGCGGCGCTCTGCCCCGCCGTCAGCTCTTCCGCTGGGTGGAGATCTCCTTGTGGGAGGATGGTTTCTTCACCCCCCGGGCCGATCAATGGCTGCGCACAACCCAGCCCGGGGGAACCATCTGTCTGCTCCTCCTGGCAGACTGTAAGCAGTGGGCAGAGACCAGCGGCACTCTGCCCCGTAGCCAGCTCTTCTGCTGGGGGGAGATCTCCTTGCGGGAGGACGGTTACTTCACCCCCCGGGGCAAACAAGGGTTGCGCACAACCCATCCCGGGGGAACCATCCGTCTGCTCCACCTGGCAGACTGTCAGCAGGGGGCAGAGGCCAGCGACGCTCTGCCCCGTGGCCAGCTCTTCCGCTGGTTGGCAATCTCCTTGTGGCGGGATGGTCTCTTCACCCCCCGGGGCAATCAGTGGTTGCGCGCAACCCATCCCGGGGGAACCATCCGTCTGCTCCTCCTGGCAGACGTTGAGTAGTGGGCAGAGGCCAGCGGCACTCTGCCCCGTAGCCAGCTCTTCCGCTGGGTGGAGATCTCCTTGGGGAAGGATGGTCTCTTCACCCCCCGGGGCAAACAATGGTTGCGCACAACCCATCCCGGGGGGACCATCCGTCTCCTCCCCCGCTGGACCCGTGGCCTCGGCCACCCTGTCCTCTTGCGGGGTGCAGGGGGTAACTTCCTCAGTCGACCCCCCCACGGGCACCCATGGGTCCGCCTCGGCCTCCCATAGGTCCCAAACCTGGGGACTGTCGACTTCCTCCGCCGACCCGTCCCACCACGGGGAGCTCAGGCTCGACTGCGGAACGCCGTCCAACAGTCTCCGATAAGCCACCTCGAGCTCCCACTCTCGCTCGGCTAGGGACTCCAGCTCCTCAAACACCGAGTCCCTGCTGTCTGACGGGATCTCCAGTTCCCGTCGCTCCAGGATGTCTTCCATCCGCTCCTCGGTCTCCTCTCCAAACTCGGGGTCGGCGGCCATGCCCTCGTAGAGCAGCCCCGTACCCCCGTAGCGAGGCCCTGCAGTGGAACTGCCCTCACTAGGGCGCACGGTCGGGGAGGCGGTTAGCCACCGGAGGGCGCGGTACTCGGCGTCCAGTGCGATCTCCTGCTGCACCAGACTCCGGAGCTCGTCCTCCCACTCCTCTGGGGCCCGCCCCTGCAGGAACGCTGCTCGCACATCGTACTGCACTCGATGGACGACAGCGTCGGAGGGAATGTACACACCATGGCAGTCCCGCTCATGGTCCAGGGCCTCGTACCACAGCTCCTCTGTGGACCTCTGGTCCTGCTCCAGGCCCTCCTGCAGCTCTCTTGCCAACACGACCTTCATGTCGGCGTAGGTGCCAGCGCAGGAGCACCGCTCCTCAACGGAGAATGGGGCGTCCTCAGATGCAGCTCCAGGCGGGCTGTGAGTCTTCATCCGAGGGTCGCGGGGATAAGTGACGTCCTCAGTACAGGCTCCAGGCAAGCTGAGAGTCCCGCAAGCATAGTCACTGGGGTTTGCAGATTCCCCAGGTGGAGCTCCAGTCGCGCTGTGAGCCTCGACCCAGGGTTCCACAGGGAAGGGTTCGGGGTCAACATAATCGGTCTCTGCTCCGCGGAGCTCTGCCAACCGCAGCTCGTGCTGGCGTTCCTTCTCCTGCTCAACTTCCCGGTAGAACTCCCGAATCACTTGATATCTGGCCCCCTCCGCCGGGGCATCACCGAGCAGGGTGATCCGACGCCGCAACTCCCTGAGGCCAGCATCTTCCTCCACCTCTGCGCGGACAGGGCTGGGGACGGGCATCATCGCCTCGTCCTGATCCATCCTGGTCAGTTCCTTGATCAGCGTCTTTCTTTTCTTGTTACCCGGCGTTCCTCCCCGGTTCTCCAACATCCCACGCAGGGTGTCCCTGTTGTAGGGGTTGTACACCGCCATGGCGTACGTCTCCTAGGGGTCTGCAGAGAGCGATCCCACCGCTGCCACCAGTATGACGGAATGGGATGTTGTCCGCCTGCGGGTGTGCTCCTATCTGCTTCCCCCTAGTGCGCTTACCGCCGGCCCGACTACCGAGTGACACGGCACCCGGCGTCTCGAGCGGCCTGGAGTGACCCTGGGAAAGGGTTGGCGGCGTTGGAAGGGACCCCTGGGTGAGACCAGCCCGACCACTGAGCGACACGGCACTCAGCGTCCCGAGCAGCTGGTCTACTGACCTTGGTTGGCGGATGTGTCGTCTGCGGAACGGCCGGTCGGATCGGAATCCCCCTCGGGAGCTGGTCGGATCTTATAGTTGGGACGTCCGCGCGTCTTTTCGGATCTACCGGCGATCGGATGGCGCATGGCGCCCGCTATACCGATGCGCGGGAAATGCGCGGCAGATGCGCCGCGGCCGTCTAATCGGATCTCACAGCGGTCGATGCCCGCACGCTGCACCTCTGTCCTGATGCGAGATGCAGGCACAGGGTGGTCGATTCGGATCTGGCTACCGTGCTCTGTAGACCGCGCTGGATCACAGGAATACGTTCACCAAATAAAGAACACCAGGCGTGGCTGAATGAACTAGCTGAACTGACTTTATGGGTTTACAACAGAGTCAGGTATACAACTTCACATACACAGATGGCCAACTCCCCCACCCACACAACCAGCACTGATTGGCTCCTCTCCCAGCCCCCCCTGTTCCCTCCCAGGTCCCTTCCAGCCTTCCCATTGTCCAGGGATTAGGCAAATGAGGTCTGGGAGCAGCCTCCAAGCAGCTGGCTTGATGTATCCTCCATCTTGGGCCAGGAGATCCTTTGTCTGGTGTAACCATGCTGGAATGGGCAAAATGGCGACGGGGAAAAACACATACAAACGTTTTCTTACACCTAATACAGTTACAATCACACAGGTACATCTTAATACAGCACATCAGTAAAACCACATCTAATAAAACATACTTAGTAAACCGGGTGCGTGCCACCGCACCTAAGTGTCCATGGCCCCCACTGTCACTGTGCACCGCCCCTGGCTGAGGGTGCTGGGCCATTCCGTGACACCTACCCCATGGATTCCTAAGCAAGGTCCCCTGGTAATGTTACCAGGTGATCTGGATGAATTTAGAGAAGCATATGTTACTCAATTGCTTAAAACATTGCATGATTTCCATAGAACGGTCTCCTGCTCTTTCCCGCCTCTCTCCACAGATCCTACTCACCGTTTTGTTCCAGGAGATCGAGTGCTCGTGAAGGCCCTGCATCGTCACAAAACCATTGATGCACCATATGGAGAGCCGACTACCGTCCTTGCTGTGACCAGAACCGCCGTGCTGACTGATGAATCACCTTCCTGGATCCATGCATCAAGGATAAAGAAAGCGCCATTCATCCCTGATGACTTCATTCCTGATCCACCTGTGACCTCAACCCCAGATGTGGAATCGATGACCCCTGCTTCTAGATGACCTCCTCCTGTGACGTACCCCACTGATGAATCTGGAGTGTGGGCCACAGCAGTTGTCAGCCCCTGCTAACCTGTTGGCTGGTTTCCCAGCTGAAGAATTGTTTTCCCCCCAATTTATTTTTTATGCCTCTTAACTGTCCTACTCAACCTGAAGAGTAGTACCTTTTTGTCCTCATTTACACGAACTGTTTATTTTTTGATGAACTTTCCTTTTTCACAAAGTAATACATATTGTATTTACTCTGATTTTACACTTGCAGTGTCTATTGCTAGAACTACTACCAAGATGTTTTGCTCTTTTTCCAAGAACTGTTGTATTTTTGTTGGTTCACTTTTAATCATTATGATTTATTTCATAATACTTTCTGGTAGTTCATGTTACTATCACAGATGTTTCTGGGAAGATATTGTAGGTCCCCACAATATCTCCTTTGCTCGTCCCCCAGTTCTTAATATGCGTTTGAAAAGAGACTTGCATCGACCTAATAACTATGCACATGCTGCTCAGACTATATATGAACTTTCAGGTTTCAACAAGTCCTGCTGGATATGTATGGCCAAACCAACTAGTTCTAAATATGGTATACCGTATGAAGGAGTTGCTTTGAATTTAAGTCTTTTTGATGATGATTTGTTTACATTGCCTACTTTCTCTAAAACTACTAACAATCCCGGTGCCACTTTTATACGTGCTCCTCTCTTACAGGAACATCGTGGTACTGCAGTGATACGAATGAGATTTAACATTACTGGTAGAATGCCTTCACCAGAACCTAACAGAAAGGAACCTCCTTGCCAGGTTATAATGGATCATATGTATGTCCCTAATAATTCTGAGATGAATCTACAAGCCACTTTTCGTGTTTCCTTTCTTTACGGTAATAGTTCTTCGTCCTGGTTTAGCACCCCTTGGCATTCTAAGTTAGTGTCCTCCCCCCTTTGTTCTAACCCAGGTATACCAGATAAATGTGTAAGTTTATGGCAATGGATGGATAAAACTTTTCCTGTAAGTGTTGGCAACGCCAACTCTGCTGATTTCATGTTTGGATGTATTAACGCATCCCAAATTAATGCTACCCATGTTTTGTTTAAAAATACTGTGTGGAATGTAGCATCTTTTGGGAAACTTAACTTACATGATTCCAACAGTCCAAAAGATTGGACCTTGCAAGTGGAAGATGGCACATACTCTAGTATGATAATGGTTGCAACATATTATATTGATGCTTATGCTACCTTGCCCCTTAACCCCCCTTTTTACTGGTTATGTGGTAAATGGGCATATTTGGTAATACCTAGAACTTATGTTGGTGAATGTGTTTTGGGTCTTATTGGTCCATCTCATACTATTCACCCTTATGTTCCGTCTGGTATGCGCATTGACCTACATAACACTGTACATCGCTCTCGTCGCTCCTCCATATCTGTCAAAACCTCTGAGGCAGAGCGATTTGGTGGAATCTTGCTACCCGCATATGGTGTTGCTCGTTTGTATTCTAAAATGAACCTTTTTGTTGACTTAGTTGATGACATGTTTAATCACACTACACATGCTTTAGCAGTTCTTTCTGCTGAGCAACGTCAGATTAGAGATGCAGTAATTCAGAATCGTATGGCCCTTGATTATTTGTTAATGAAGGAGGGTGGTGTATGTGGTCTTCTTAATTTGACCCATTGTTGTTTTCAGATTGATGACATTTCAGGTGAAGTTTCTCAAGATATACATGATATTGAGGAAATTCAAACCCAACTCAGGAAAGTATCAAGTCCCTTAGATGGATTTGATTGGACCTTTGGCTTTAGTTCTATTTTTGGTAGCCTAGGTTCAACTATTTTACATGGTTTAATGTATCTCGTTATGATTATTCTTGTTATTGCCATTTTTTACAAATTGTTGATGCTATGCCTTGAGAAATGTTGCGTTTCTAACTCACCTATGATGCCAGCCTATCCTATACTTCCACCCCCACCTACTTTGATTCCTTTTCAACGTTTCCCTCTTATGAGTAATGACTAATCTCTCTTATTTTTATTTCTACGTATTAGAATGATTTATATGTATAATGTGATGACAATGTAACCCCATTTGTAATAGGTTCACTAGTTTAGTTTAGTTTAATTTTCTTTTTAATTAGTGATCACGTGATTCATGATCAAAAGACGGATTGAAAGGTATTTAAATATGGTAGATAATTCATTGAATTCATATTTCTATATTCTAGTAATATTTGATATCTATATAAATATATAGGGCCAGATTGACTGCTCAGCAAATGCCTGATCATGAGGTAATGCTGAAGTATGGTCTTTTTCTTGGCTTCCTGTTATCAAGGAGTGCAGATGGTCTATTCAATTTCATTTCCTCTAGAAACTATGAGAGGCTGACCAGCCGAGAGGAAGGGAAGGATACACATGGTCCATGGTCAATTGTTTAAATACATCCTATGGAACATTCCTATTCCTAGAATAGGATATAGCTGTGATGTCAATTTAGGCGTGCCTACTAGGCTAGTACAGGAAATGTTTGTGTAAGTCTAGGTACTGCCCAAAAGTAGGAAAAACACCTCTTCCTATAATGCTGACGTATCGGTTTGTAATTCATGAATTTGTGACGCTCCAAATGTTTGACAAAACTACTGGGTGTATGAAATTTTGCCCAGAGTAAAGAGAAATAACTTGAGACAGCACTTGTGTCCTCGTTTTCTATTATTCTCACTCGAGTTCTGTCTCCTGTATGGTCACTGGGTCTGGTGACAAGGCAGCTATCTCTCATCACTGGATGTGGCCATTCCTGTGATGCTTGCAGTATCCATATCAGCTAGCGCCTGCAGGTTTCTCCTTTGCATCCCAGTTTTAGCGTGATATTACGATGCAGGCGCTAAAAAAGCTGCCTGCATCGTAATCCGGCACTAAGCCCCGGGATGCGCGCGGCCGAGCATCCCCTCCATGGAGTCTATAAAACTCCATTGAAGCAGATGCTACTGGGCGAGATCCGGCAGGTCTGCGTAGTGACCCGCAGAGGAAGCGGTTGGAGCCTCCATTCCCGTCGCGGGATGGAAGGTGAGTTAATTTGGGGGGATTTTTGGCTGGTGCTGAGGGATTCTGCAGCAGAGGAATCCTTTAGCATCAAGTCCTGGCTATGGTTAACTTTTGGGTTAACCGCAGCTGGACGGTAATTAGCGTTAGTATATTGTAATACTAACGCTAATTAACTCTTTGCGCTCCCCATGTTAAGCACAGGGAGCGCAAATTACAGTAACCTCGCGCTGAAAAGCGCAAGATCCAAATCGCTAACGGGTTTTTAACCCTTTAGCGTTTGGATTGGAATATGGTGCGCCCACGCTAGGGCAACCAGAGCTAACGTTAACGCTCACACAGGTGAGCGCTAACGTTAGCATGAGGAATGTAATAGTACCCAAGATGTCTAGAGAGGTAGAAGCTATATCCTTCTGATGAGGTTTTACAAGGCTAGACTGATCGTCAGGGGTTTCTGTATCTCTTACACAGTGGAGGCTTCCTTGGCATTTCAGTGCTGGTCACCCTTTCTGGGTGATGGCAGACTCATTTGCATATGGAATAGCCTTTTCTATTATGACACCATCAAGCTAAAACCGTATGAGACCTGAGCGGGGAGCCACCATACGACAGGACACTTATGCCTTTTCCCATTTTCAGTTCCCTCATACGCATTGTTTTGTTCACCATAAAACATTGAAGACTGTATTCTGTTCGAGCAGATAATAGCAAGCTTTTATCAGTTAGTGACTCCCTATTATTGTCGCTATGAGCGAGCCAACGGGAGATGATAACATCTATCGGCATCTCCTGGGGTCCATAGAACTCCATTATCTCTGCAACCTAACAGGGTCAACAGAAAGACACTGGAAACCAGTTTTCTTCTGCTTGTGGCTAGAGGAGGTCGTGAATCGTATCACAGAGCCAAGGTGACTATTTAATTTTTTCATCTACGTTTTATTTAGTATTAAGTGATTTTACAAACGCAGATCCATTTTTTGTGGTTTCTTTTTATTAGTATAATTTTCACCTAAAATGGCTTGAGACCTTTTCACATTCTTTCAGAACCTGCTCTTAGCCAAGAGCTTTCATAGCAGATTATTCCATAAACCTGATGCGTTTCAGTGTTTCATCTACAGATATAATATGTTGGAATAAATGAAACATCTACCGGCGTTTACCTTTAATCCAGTTAACGCATTCACGCTCCCTTAGGGTTATGCGCTTCTGCATTGCAGTCTTAGGAGGCGAATCCCACAAGTTCTTTTCAAGGACAGCTTCACAACAGTATAATAATTATGTACCTTAGTCATCATCTGAAATAATCAGAATGGCCTGATCGGCTTAGCGGCATTTGCGAGATATGAACCTCTGTAACGTATTGGTTTCTTGCTTAAAAGTAGATACTAAAATTCAATGTGCGTTTGAAGCTGCTTTCCTCTGAAACCAAAGATAGACGCTACGAGCGGAACCTATTGCTGACCTCCTCTAGTCGCTCGGCTATTGTATTGCATTCTTTATTAATCCTGAATAGACTCTTTTATTAAAACAGAACACGTTACATTATAATATTTCTCTTCTTTATTTCTTATCAATGAATTTAAATTGTTACCGGCTGCCGCTAGCTAAAATAATGCATTTAATGATGTGTGTGGCATTGAAGAGACTGAAGCGGAAAAGAATCTTTATTTGCATGGTATTGACGGTCGAATAAAAAAGTGTATTATTATCTAACTCCAGACAATATTTTAAAATGATATGCCAAAAGCTGAGCTGAAGGCTTGTCTAGCAAGATAAGTGGATTAGGATATTGGGTACCCACTCGTATGCAGGGATGGTGCTGTGCTCCAGGCTTTCCTTCAACCAACATAGAAGCAGATAAATAATAAAAAATGATGAAAGCTCCCACCAGACTTACAAGGGGCAAAAAGATCAAGGTAAGACAAGGTACATCAACAGCCTTTAATTAAAACTCCATTTGAGAGCTTGAAGCAGACAGGTGACTAACACCTCACACCATGTATGCTGAAGTGAATATTAAACGGGGAATAATGGTGAATTTTAGTATATATATATATATATATATATATATATATATATATATATAGTACTGAGCAAATGTTTTAAGCAGGTGTGAAAAAATGCTGTAAAGTAAAAAATGCTTTCATAAATAGAAGTGTTTATAGTTTATTTTTATCAATTAACAAAATGGAAAGTAAATAAACAGAAGAGAAAATCCAGACTAAATCAATATTTGGTGTCGCCACCCTTTGCCTGCAAAACAGCATCAGTTCTTCTAAGTTCACTTGCATATAGTTTAAGAAGGAAAAGCGTGGCTACCACAGAGTGGGCCTACCCGGGTCGTGCTAGCAGCCGGGTGCTCCAAAGTAAAAGATCTGTGGTCCCTAAACATGTCCAAGAAAATAGTGTTGTGCAACACCAAGCTCATTGCAAATAATCCTTTATTGAGAATGGCCGCAAGGGCTAGTGTATAAACAAGTAGCCCATGCGGCCACTCCCAATAAAGGATTATTTGCTATGAGCCGGTTGTTGCCCATAGCTCTTTTCTTGGACCAGTTTATGAAAGAACTGAGCAGGTTGTTCCAAACACCTTGGAGAACTAATCACAGATCTTTTGTGTTTGTGGACTGCCTCAAATCCTTCGGTCTCTTGGTGTAATCCCAGACAGACGGGTGATGCTGAGATCAGGGCTCTGTGGGGACCAAACCTTCACTTCCAGGACTCGTTGTTCTTCTCTACGCTGAAGATAGTTCTTAATGATATGGTCTGTATGTTTGGGGTTGTTGTCCTGCTGCAGAAACAATTTGGGGCCAATAAGGCACCTCACAGATGGTATTGTATGATGGATAAGCATCTGCCTCTATTTCTCAGCATTAAATTCACCATTAATCTTGACCAAATCTCCAACTGTTTGCAGAAATGCAGCCCCAAACTTGAAAACGAACTCTACCATTCTTCAATGTTGCCTGCAGACACTCATTATTGTACCGCTCTTTATTTTTTGTGAAAGGATTTTGCCAGGAAGGATACATTAAGATTTCTCTCGTTTTCAAGTATGTCCTGGGTGGCGAGTATGTACCGTTAGGTGTCTTGCCAAGGACACTTGCTGGAGAGGTTGCTCGCTGGGATCGAACCCAAGACTCCACAGGCTCTCTCCATGCAGAGTGGTGACATTACCTCTACTCCACCCAGCCGGTACCCAGCTCTACATCCCTTGTGAACATTCTGCCTCCTGCTACAGCCAAATATTTAAAATTTTGACTCATCATTCCAGAGTACCCGCCGCCATTTTTCTGCACTCCAGTTCCTATGTTTTTGTGCATAGTTGAGTCTCGTGTTTCCACGTCAGATGTTTGGTTTTTTGACTGCAAGTCTTCCACGAAGACCAGACTCATCCAGACAGTAGATGAGTCTACCTGGATCCCACTGGTTTCCACTAGTGCTTTGCTGACGGCATTGCTGGACATCTTCCGATGTTGAAGGGAAGTAAGCTTGATGTGTCTTTCATCTGCTGCTTTAAGTTTTCTTGGCTGACCACTGCATCTATGGTCCTCCACATTGACTGCTTTTTTGTCCTTCTTTAAAATAGCTTGAACAGCACATCATTCTTGAAACCCCAGTCTGCTTTGAAATCTTTGCCTGGGAGAGACCATGCTGATGCTTGTATCTTATCGCTGTGTCTTCCACAATCTCACATTAGTAGCAGAGTTTGACTGTTCCTCTCCCAGTTTTAAGCCTCCTACACAGCTGTTACTGTTTCAGTTAATGACTGTGTTTCAACCTACATATGAAATTGATGATCATTAGCACCTGCATGGTATAATTGATTAGTCATACACCTGATTCTGATCCTACAAAATCCTGCAAGTGTGCAAAGTGTAAGAACTGATACTGGTTTGAAGCCAAAGGGTAGTCACATCAAATATTGATTTGTTTAGATTTTTCTCCTATTCGCTCACTTTAAATTTTGTAAACTGATAAAAATAAACAATTAAATTATATATTTTTGAAAACATTCTTACTTTACAGCATTTCTTTAATCGTTCCTAAAACGTATGCACGATACTGTATATATATCACCCCTCCCCTCTTAGATTGTAATCTCTTGAGCAGGGTCCTCTCTCCTACTATTCTCTTTGTGTCTAAGGCTAAGGTCAGACGAAAGCATTTTTAACGTGCGTTTAACCGCACGAAATCACGGCCGTGCTAGCAGCAAATGACGTCCAATGCCGGGTAACATACGAAGAACGGCCGCACGAAAGTCCGTCCGCGCAACGCAAGTGGCAAACGAACGCATTTTTTCTAGAACGTCAAACCGCTACTACTGACGTACAGAGTGCGCTGCGTCCGCATAGCGGTGTGTTTGCGTGATTGGGAGACGTCAGACGCTGCACACGTCCGGCCAGCATAACGTCCAGACGCAAAAAGGGTTTTATTGATGATCCGTACAAAATCACGGACGAAAATGCGCATCGTATGACCGCTATCGCGTATTCCGTGAAAAAATACGTCCATTTGTTCGAACGCACTTTTTCACGGACAACGTGAAAAATGCGTTCGTCTGACCCTAGCCTTATTTGTATGAATGTTTGTTGTTAGGTCTGGTAGAGATGTGCTTTTCATTTAGTTCCGAATCAAAATTCAAATGAAATTTTCCCGATTCGTATTTCAGAAGTGCTTCCGAAAAACAAATCAGTTCGGTCCGAAACGGAACAAAATCGGTCTGCAAACTAATTGATTTGGACCCAACCAGAACGAAAACGAAACGGTATAAAACAAATTACTTTTGTTTTAACTGATAAATTCGTTATACCGTTTCACATATAGGGTTATTCAGAGAGAGCCGATCTGGCCCCACAATTACACCGAACAGTGAATTTCCCTGTATGGTGCAATTTCATGGCTATTCGGCTATTCAGAAAACAGGCAGTTCACCAAATTTTGGCAAATATGTATCTGCTAATCCCTCTTAACGCTTCTTCCTCTAGCGCAGGAGACCAGTAAAATAGAAATACACAGTAGGAGATGTATCAAAAAATAATTTGATACATAGTGCAGTACATAATAAAGTAGGCATGTGTCAGGCACCGTCCACAGAGGAAGGGAGGATGAGCATCCATGTGATCATCTTGTGTCCTATAAGTAGGCATCTTCCAAAGCAGAACTTTTTGTAATTATTATTATTATTATTATTATTTTATAAAGCGCCAGCATATTCCGCAGCGCTGTACAATAAGCACAGTACAGACAGGGTTACAATACATTGAACAACATTTGACAAACAGTACAGGAGGAGATGAGGGCCCTATTCCCGTAGGAACTCACAATCTAGGAGGGTTGGGGTTGGAAACAGGAGGAGAGGACTGTAAGGTGAGAGTGATTGATGGTTGCGTCAGTGAGTTGGGTGGTAGGCTTCCCTAAATAGGAATGTTTTCAGGGAGCGTTTGAAGGAAGAGAAGTTAGGGGAAAGTCTGACAGTACGAGGGAGAGCGTTCCAGAGAGTGGGAGCTGCGCGTGAGAAATCCTGCAGTCTATCATGGGAAGAGGTGATGCGGGGAGAAGCTAGGCGCAGGTCACTGTTTGACCTTAGGGAGCGGGCTGGGGTGTATTTGGTGATTAGTGAGGACAGGTAGTGGGGCGCTGAGTTAGTGAGGGTTTTGTAGGTAAGGATAAGGATTTTGAACTTAATTCTGCAGTGGATGGGGAGCCAGTGAAGGGACTCGCAGAGGGGAGCGGCAGAGACAGAGCGGCGGGTGAGGTGAATTAGCCTGGCGGAGGCGTTCAGGATGGATTGTAGGGGGGAGAGGCGGGACAGAGGGAGGCCAGATAAGAGATTATTGCAATAGTCGAGTCGGGAGATTACCAGGGCGTGTATGAGTTGTTTTGTGGTGACAGCGGTAAGAAATGGCCGAATTCTGGAAATATTACGCAGTTGGTATCGGCAGGAGGAGGAAAGAGACTTGATGTGGGGGATGAAGGAAAGAGCAGAGTCCAGTGTAACTCCAAGACAGCGAACTTGGTTTGATGGGGAGATGGTGATACCCTCCACCGTGATAGAGAAGTCAGGAGGTGGGGAGGCATTAGAGGGAGGAATAAGTAGGAGCTCAGTCTTTTACATGTTGATCTTTAGGTGGTGGGAGGCCATCCAGGAGGAGATGCCAGATAAACAGTCACTGACTTTTGAAAGGACAGGGGGAGAGAGATCAGGGGTAGAGAGGTAGATCTGAGTGTCATCAGCGTAGAGGTGGTAATTAAAGCCAAAGCTGTTGATGATTTTGCCCAGGGAGGAGGTGTAGATGGAAAAGAGCAGAGGACCAAGGACAGAGCCTTGAGGTACACCAACAGATAGAGGCAATGAAGAGGAGGAGTTACCAGCAAAGGACACACAGAAGGACCTGTTGGATAAATAGGAGTCAACCCAAGCAAGTGCAGTGTCACCGAGACCCAGAGAGTTGAGGGTCTGTAGAAGGAGGGGGTGGTCAACAGTGTCAAAAGCAGCCGAGAGGTCAAGCAGGATGAGAATAGAATAGTGTAATCTCTTGTTTCCTTCAGAGAACAGATAGGAGTTCATGCAGGACCTCGTTCAAGAAGGCGCCTGTATGGGATTAGAGCCTGATAACCAACTTTAGTACAGCAACCTACCTGCATAAGAGGGGTGCATTAACCCCTTCACTACCAAGTGATTTTCCAAAAAAAACATTGTTAGAAACCAGTGGTTTTTTGAAAAATAATTTTTAATAAACTGTACAGTAATACCTATAATATCTATTACTGTAATAAACTATTTGGCCAGTAGATGGTGCCATCTACTGCCAAATTGATTTAAGAGGTTTTAACAGGAGATCTATTTTCTTCTATTTCTCCTGCATCAGCTGCTGAAAGCCTGATATTTCAGAGCTGTGAGCAGCTGATTTTACAGTTTTAGTTCTTTGGGGCATTATGCGAACACAGGGCTAAAGCTTTGGGAGCACCTTCTGCAGCCCAAAAGCTAACGAAATTAGTTTGCAGCAAACTAATTTCATTTTCTTTTGGGCTGTAGATTAGCATATCGAGATATCTCGATATCAGGGCACCAGATGGTGTCTTTGAAGCCCGAGATATCTCGATATTGGTAGTTAAGGTGTTAAGAAGGGGGGAATTAAAAAAAGGATTTCACTGCATGGTGAAATCTCCCAGTGTTGCACATCCTTAAGGCTGGGGTCAGACGAGCGTAGTGTTCACGTCCGTGATTGCGCCTAAAAGTACGTCCGTGATAGCATGACAGAAAGCCCATTGGAGCCTGACACATGAAGTACGTCCGCACTGAACTGCGGACGCACAACGGCCGCGGCCAACGGACGCAGGTTAGGCAAGAACGTACATCCCCTAGAACGGCCGCACAAAGTGCGCTGCGTCCGCAACGTCTGCATAGCTTTGTGTGTGAGTGATGGAACGTGGTCAGACGGACTGCATTTATACATCCAGCATTTTTCACGGACAAAATGGTTTTGCTTTTTAATTTATTTTCCCTCCTACATCCGTCAAAATATACGTCAGTGAATAAACGGACTGTGTGGCCACTACTGTGTCTTCTGTACTGACGTACGTCCGTGTGCACGAACGTACAGTCCGTAGAAATCACGCTCGTCTGACCCTAGCCTAAATTGCATCATTATAAGAAGTATCACTTGCATCAACGTAGTCATTTAAGCTCATTTTAATCTAGTTCGCTGAATCTGGTCATTGAAACTCCATTAAAGGCATATTCCTATATTGTTCAATTGTATCCTAAATGTATTTTATCTACTGCCTCACAATTCACAGGAAATCTTTGAAGCCGAGTGCCAAATAATGACACCTTTTACCTTTTATTTTTAAGTAAAGTTGAAGATTAACAAGCTTAAACCTGTTTAGTTTAGAGAAACGGCGCCTTAGAGGGGATCTGATAACCTTATATAAATATATACGGGGCCATTATCAAGCATTGTCTGATAACCTATTCATTAGCAGGTCTATACACAGGACACGGGGTCATCCATTTAGACTGGAAGAAAGAAAATTTAGCTTAAAGCATAGGAAGGTTTATTTTACGGTGAGAACAATAAAGCTGTGGAATTCTCTGCCTGTTGAGGTGGTTGGGTCAGAGTCTGTACAGACTTTTAAAAAACGACTAGATGACTTCCTGCAGACACAGAATATTAAGGGTTATAATATTTAATATGTGGGTAAAAGCTTCTTGATCCAAGGAGAAATCTGACTGCCTTTCTGGGGTCAAGAAGGAATTTTTTCCCAGTATGTTGCATATTGGCAAGCATTTCAGACTGGGGTTTTTTGCCTTCTTTTGGATCAACAGCAGTAGGTTATGTGGGAGAGGCTGAACCCGATGGACGCATGTCTTTTTTCAGCCTATATAACTATGTAACTATGTAACTGCAGAGCTAGTTCTCCTTGTTTTTTTATTCTGCCCTCTTTCTGTAATAACCTCCGTAGTAATGATCTCCCTTCTTCTCATTAACACTGAACAAAGCAGCAAAACCTCTCTCCTGCTGCTGTGAACAAGGAAGAATGAGATAACCAAGCTGCGTTGATAAGCTCTGGAAAGCTATTGACGGAAATAAGAATAATGTCTTTTAAGCAGACAAGTTACTATTTTCATTTGCTAAAATGCTTACCCATTCTGGATTTATTAACCCCTTCACTACCAAGTGAACCTAAGAAGGAATAGAGACAGCGATGGTGTTGGCGAAAAGGTGCACTGGTGCCACCTATGTTTTATTTATGGCAAGAGAATACAGAACGTTTCAGGTCAAGAACCTTTCAACAGTGCAATGTTCATCACTACCAAAATATTTTTCAGAAATCCATTGCCACATACCAGTGGATTTTTGAAAAATTACTTTTCATCTATTATATAAATGTGAACGTTTGTTTGTATGTTTGTGTTAAGCCCAGTGCCCATAGGGTAGCGGCCTTTCCCATCTCGCTGCAATTGGCCTTCTTCACTCGTGTCCTCGCCTAACCTCCCCGTGCTGAGCGAGTGCTCTGTCCTCAGCTCGCCTCCTCGCCCCCTCCCTCGGTGCAGGCTGTGTGTGTGTGTACTCCGCTGCCTGGTGGCCCTCCCTGTGCAAGATGATGCACTCCATCCCCAATGCAAACAGGGGAAGCAAGTTATTGCTGCTGAGCAGCTTGGCTGTGACAGGTGGCACAGGGACCCACTGCACTGCACCTTCTGTCACCCTGCGAGCAGCTAGCTCCATGCTGCAAGCCAGCCTGGCTCCCGCAGTGAGTATTGGGCGACGGGTCATGCCACCCGGCAGAGGCGTAACTAGAAACCTCAGGGCCCCGGTGCAAGAATCCATGAAGGGCCCCCCTCTTCGGCTGTGGGGAGGGGCCGAGGCGGGCCATTGAAGTCAGCGGTGCGTACCAGTACGCCCCGTGTGGGCCCCAGATACATGTATACCCAGATATCAGACCCCCCAGTAATTAGCCAGTATCAGACCCCCCCCCCCCCGTAATTAGCCAGTATCAGAGCAGGCACACACGCCACTCATTGGAGCCAGACTCGGGGCCCCCCAAAGGAGCTGGACTCGGTTACCTGGTGGTTGGTGCTGGCGCTGGCGGGAGAGAAGCTGCTGCAACCTATGGGATGGATCCGCCCCCCATGTGTGACGCGCCTTAATCACGCTCGCCGGCTGGCTGCATGTGTGTGTTTTTCACCGAATAAATCCAGAAAAATACCTATAAAAAATCTAAAATCTAAATAAATAAAAAAGCTTTTTGCTGCAAATTAAAAGAATAAATAGTTGAATAAAAATTTAATAAAAATTCAAATATTTTTTTACATTGTATTTTCTGGGATTCGCCTGTTTAAACCTGTCGAACTGAACCACCGAAGGTCTGACAGTTTTCTGAATAGCCGAACTGCCACAAAATTGCACCGTACGGTACAATTCACCAGCAAGTGAATAACCCTTTATGTATATGTCCAGTCATTATATTTCATACAGTGGCAAGAAAAAGTATGTGAACCCTTTGGGATTAAGTGGAGTTTTGCATGAATTGGTCATAAAATGTGCTCTGTTCTTCATCTAAATCACAACAATTTGAAAAACACAGTCTGCTTAAAATAATACAACACAAACATTATATGTTTTCATGTCTTTATTGAACAGAACATGTAAACATTCACAGTGCAGGGTGGAAAAAGTATGTGAACCTTTGGACTTAATAACTGGTTGACCCTCCTTTGGCAGCAATAACCTCAACCATACGTTTCCTGTAGTTGCAGATCAGACCTGCACAATGATCTGGAGTAATTTTGGACCACTCCTCTTCACAAAACTGTTTCAGTGTAGCAATATTCTTGGGATGTCTGGTGTGAATCGCTCTCTTAAGGTCATGCCACAGCATTTCAATCGGGTTGAGGTAAGGACTCTGACTGGGCCACTCCAGAAGGCGTATTTTGTTTTGTTGAAGCCATTCTTTTGTTGAATTACTTGTATGCTTTGCAGTGGCATAGCGTGGGGGGGCTGGGGGGGGCCATGGCCCCGGGCGCAATTTTCTCAGGGGCGCATAATTTCAAAAGAAATTTGCGCCTCTGAGTTCCCAGCAGCCGTTCAGGATCGGCAAGGTGTCTGTGAGCCGCCGCAGTCCTTGTATCGTGTTGTGCTTTG
This sequence comes from Leptobrachium leishanense, assembly GCA_009667805.1. Lineage (NCBI taxonomy): Eukaryota > Metazoa > Chordata > Amphibia > Anura > Megophryidae > Leptobrachium > Leptobrachium leishanense. Next base: position 405,209,061 of record CM019064.1, on the reverse strand, counting down.
AAGGAGGAACAGTAATCAGGAAGCTGCGGTCACGTGACTGTGACGTATTGTGCCTGCGCCTGCGCCACACACTTCTCCACTGTAGTGAAGGAAGGAGCAGCATGCATACCGAGCAGGAGGCAGAGGGCACCAGCGACTGCTGAAAGTGTGAGTATCTCTGTGTGTTTACAATGTCAGAGGGAGGCATTGATAAAGCAGAGCCAGCTCAGATAGTAAAGTATAATGGGACATGGGAGGAACACATTACCAGCCCCAATGTGCAGAGAGCGAACGTGATTGTCCTCGCTCCTGACTGAGGCGGCAGGGAATCAGAAGCCCCTTGACAGCTAATGCTGGCTGCCTAACTACAAGTCAGATTGTTAGAAGAAGAGGATAGGAAAGGAAAGATACAAGTCGAACAATGGATTTAAGTAAACCCCCCTCCCCCTCACTTTGTTGGTGTGTGGTCCAGAGGATATATGCTGCACCCCCCTCCCCCCTCGGAAGCCTCAGTAATTCCTATCCTGCCGGCCCCAGACCTGAGCAGCAGGAAGTCAGAAATGTGACCATAATTAACAAAGTGGACTCATAAAGTGAGCACAGTGGAAACATGGGGAAATATATTTGTAAAGTAGATACAGAGGGATTGATAAAGAAAAGTGGAGGTACAGGGGATTTAAGGGTTTTGATATTTTAATAATTTTTACTTTACTATAAAAATTCTCTTAATAATATTTACATTATTTTAAAATTTATTTTTTAAAAATTGTGATATTTATTGCTGTGGAGCGTTACGCTCATAGCTCTGTTCATTGGCTGTGCGCTGGTGTGCACCATCTTTTCATTGGATGCTCGCCGCCTGCACTTTATGATGCTTCATAGTGTGTGCCCCATGTCTTTTCACAGAAAAAAAGCTCTGATTACGTCAATATATGCATTAGAGCTTTTGGTCTCTCTGCAAGGTACTCATTATTTCCCTTACAATTTCAGAGCTAACATGGGGAGCAACCCACAACGTCTACTTCATGCTCTCAGTGGAGAGCTCCTGGCACACTGATAAGTCCACCAGGAGTCCGTTACTATGAACCCCAAAGCTTAATACCCAAAGTATAGTAAATGAAATGAATGCATAATGAAATAAACCGGGGATTAATAAATTTAAATTAGTCCAGTTCGGTGTTCTCTGAATAGATTAACTATTACTTCTCTATCGGTCAATTTCGCTGCCACTGAATTGTGGTGAACTGCACCGTATTTTGCTGACAATTCACCAGTATTTGGTGAATTGACAGCTTTCTGAATAGCCAAACTGCCACGAAATTGCACTGAACGTTTTGGTGCAATTCATTGGCAAGTTCAGTGTTCATATTAGATTTAAATTTGTGTGTGTTTTTTTTGTTTTTTTTTTACATGTTTGATATCATTAGAAAGGCCAGATTCTGTCTTGTCCAATGACACCTAACCTGACTTTGTGAGGTGTAAAGAATGGAAATACTGGCGTCCAAAGGACTTCCATTCTCCTTTCAGCAGTGAAGCAGCTTATGTTTTAAATGGATCAATGTGTAGTAATCACCTCCATATCAGTTTATACATGGGACATATTTATAACATATTATATTAATTGCGTCTACGTACGTGTATTTAGTATTGTTTAGACAGCAGAGCAGACTGTGCTGGAAAGCCTTCTATTACCAAGCTGCAAAATACGTGAAAAATTATTGGTTCAGCTTCAAGGTAAGATACCAGGAGGCTGCAACCGGCAGCATCAGGGGCGTTGCTAGCCCAAGTATATATACTGCTAAAACTAATTTTCTTTAAAAAGATATACACAAGTTTAGAAACATTTAAGGGGTTATTCACTAAATGCCAAACTTGCCACTGAATTGCACCAAATGGTGAATTTCACTGTGCGGCGCAATTTCAGGGCAATTTGTCTATTCACCACATTGGGGGGGGCGTGATTCTTGCCTTGCCCCGGGCGCTGACAACCCACGCTACGCCACTGATGCTTTGGATCATTGTCCTGTTGCATCACCCATCCTCTGCGGGGCTTCAGTTGGCGGACAGATGGTCTTACGTTTTCCTGCAAAATGTCTTGATAAACTCTGGAATTCATTTTTCCATCAATGACAACAATCTGTCCAGGCCTTGAGGCAGCAAAGCAGCCCCAAACCATGATGCTCCCTCTGCCATGTTTTACAGTGGGGTTGAGGTTTTGGTGTTGGTGTGCTGTGCCTTTTTTTCTCCACACATATTGTTGTGTGTTTTTTCCAAACAACTCAATTTTGGTTTCATCTGTCCACAGAATATTTTGCCAGTAGTGCTGTGGAACATCCAGATGCTCTTTTGCAAACTTCAAACGTGCTGCAATATTCTTTTTGGACAGCAATGGCTTCCTCCGTGGTGTCCTCCCATGTACTCCTTTCTTGTTTAATGTTTTCCTTATTGTAGATGTGTCAACAAAAATGTTAGTATGTGCCAGAGATTTCTGTAAGTCTTTAGCTGACACTCTAGGATTCTTCTTTACCTCATTAAGCATTCTGCGCTGTGCTCTTGCAGCCATCTTTACAGGACACATGAACATAAAGGCTTTTGGAGATAATTTTGTAACTCTTTCCAGCTTCATGCAAGTCAACAATTCTTGATCGTAGGTCTTCTGAGAGCTCTTTTCTGCGAGGCATGGTTCACATCAGGCAGTGCTTCTTGAAACCAGTAAACCCAAAACTGGTGTGTGTTTTTAAAGGGCAGGACAGCTTTCAGCAACACATCCAATAATATCACACTGATTGGACTCAAGGTTGGCTCACTCCTGGCTCCAATTAGCTCTTGGAGAAGTCATTAGGCTAGGGGTTCACATACTTTTTCCACCCTGCACTGTGAATGTTTACATGTTATGTTCAATAAACACATGAAAACATATGTTTGCGTTGTATTATTTTAAGCAGACTGTGTTTTTCAATTTGTTGTGACTTAGATGAAGATCAGAGCACATTTTATGACCAATTCATGCAAAACTCCATGTAATCCCAAAGGGTTCACATACTTTTTCTTGCCACTGTATATCGCCAATATGTAAATAAATATAGAATTGGGGAGATCCTACTGGTATAATACACCTTGATAAAATAAAGCTGAGAGGGCACCATAGACATACATTAGAAGTCACACAGCTGTGCAAATATATTATTTTCTTTCCTGGAGAATAATACAGACGTCACAACTTATTGATCCTAAAGGCTGGGAGGTGCAAGGCACACAATCATCACATAAACTTGTCATTAAGGTGGATATTGATTGAATATTATACCCAGTCCTTGGCAGAAGCAATTCTTTTTTAGGAGCATTTGTTGAGTCTTTCATAAATATTCACAGCAATACAAAAAGAACTTTAGTAGCAGGATTTGGCACACTGACACAATCTATTTTCTCATAGTTCTAGAGATCAGAGCTGCTTTCATCCCAGCACGGGCTTAGATATCAAGAGGCCGTTTCGAGTGCAGTTGCATATCATAGACTAGTCTAAAGTAAATATTATAAATAAATACCCTGGAGTGTAATTTCTTTTATTTTTTCCAAGAATTATCACCTTTATTTGATCTGCTGTTGGATGTGTCTACTGAAGGGATGAGCAAAAAAGGACATTTCCGAGATAAGTTCTAGAGCTATGTTTATGTAAATAAAGAAAATGTGATAAAACTAAAATGAACATCGCCTTACTCGAAAATATGAAACCATTTCACACACTGTGAAAATGACACAAACAGATAAATAAAAGTCAGATCACGAGCTGGAATTAGTAATACGTTGATTATTCAGTTTTGATATTAAAAATGTTGGAACAAGCAGGAGCATGGTATTAGTGAGGTTGGACAAACTTACCTTATAGATTTTTAGATGCAAAAACATTAACTCCTTAGTGACCGGGCGGTTTTACACAAATTCGTCCTTTAGTGACCGCTGCTGTTTTTGCGTTTCTGCACTGTTAGTGTTTAGGTCAAATTTTCCTCTTACTCGTTTATTCAACCCACACATATTATACACCGTTTTTCCCACCATTAACCCCTTAAGGACGGGAGTAATTTTACAAGTTTGGAACACTTTGAACACTTCTAAAAGTAGAATTTCAGCTATTCGCTGTTCAACCATAATTTACCTCTTACATATTAAGTATACCCACCCTTATTATATATCATTTTGTTCAGGAGAAATAGGGCTTTCATTTTCCATCAAAGATTTATATATAAAATATATTATAGTATGAAAAAAAAACTAAAAACTATGAGAAAAAAGGAAATTTTGCTATTTTCATAGCTCTGCATTGTATTTTTAGTGTGAATGACATTGTACGCTTAGAATTAATGAAATAAAATACATATATTTCTGGTCGGCAATGTCTAATTTTGTTTTTTTATAGTAGTCACTTAGTCGCAAACTTGGTCTTCATGTTTGTGTTTTGCATTTTTCACACAAAAACTGTTATTTTACTGATGATATCATGCTCCCTCGACATTTTACTGGCCTAAAAAACTCATATTTCTGGTTGGAAATGTCTTACGAGTTCAATGGTACCCCCCATGTAGAGGTTTTAGGAGGTTTTGGAAAGTTACAGGGTCAAATATAGAGTTTGCCCATTTCAGGTTTTACAACTTGAAATTTGCCAGATTGCTTTCCTGGCCCTATGTTGATATGTTGACTTTGAGAGGTTATGGCAGCCCAGGTATGAAAAGTACCCCAACATGTCATACCATTTTGAAAAGTAGACAACCCAGGCTATTCAAAATGGGGTATGTCCAGTTTTTTATAGTAGCCACTTAGTCACAAACCCTGGCCAAACTTACAGGGTTATTCAAAGAGATTCGAAAAGTCACCGCACGTTCGGTGACTTTTCGTTCTTTTCAATTCGGTTCCTTTTGCCGATCCCATTTCGGTGACCCTGCGGTGTATTCAGCAAGCACCACAGGGTCCCCGAATTGCAGGGAAAAGCTGCCGCAAACCTGACGAAAACTAACCGCAAAACCCACCGAATGAACGTCGAAAAACCTCAAAAACATCTGGATTAACCTGCGAAAACCACGGAAAAAGCCCGAACAGGAGCCGATCGCACTCAGCCGAAGCAGCCGAGACCGCAGACGAGGGAGGTGAATAAATTAGCAAAACCGTTTGTATGATTGTGTGAAAAAGAAACGCTGTTTGCAAAGAAACTACTGAGGGAAAATGTCTGAAATTTACACAGGAGGTCCAGGGAATGATAATAAAAAGGGCTGTTACAGAAAAAAATAAGTAAACTTGAAAAAAAAAATTGGACTTTTAAAAAAAAAAAAATCAGAAAAATGCTTAAAGTATCTGAAAAAATCTATAAATAAAGAGACTTTTTGCTGCAGAATTTTATAATGAACGGTTTATTAGATATTGAATTAAAACGGGAATATTCTTAACATTGAAGCCTATGGGATTCTCCTGAATTAACTTGCCGAATGAAACCACCGAATGGCAGGGCATTAGGGGAACCTTTCACTGCTGGTTTGTGTTCTCTGAATAGACGAAGCAGTGCATTTTCATGGGGATCTCACTGCCCTCGAACAGGCACCGAACAGGCACCATATGTGCAGGCAATTCGCCAGGATTTGGCGAATTGCCTCCTCTCTGAATAGCCGAATGGCCAGGAAAGGTAACCGAACGCTGATTTTCAGTGTTCGTCGGTTACCTTTCTCAAGCAATTCGGATCTCTTTGGATAACCCTGTTAGTCTTCATGTTTGTGTTTTGCATTTTTTACACGAAAACTGTTATTTTGCTGATAAAATCATGGTCAGTTAACCTTTTACTGGCCTACAGTTGTGTTCAAAATTATTCAATCCCACCATTGAGTGTTTTTGCCAGTTTGACATTGATTTTGATCATTCAGTCATCTTGCTTACAATTAAATCAAAGAGGCACGTGTAGGTCAGACAAATATAACATAACATTTATAATGAAATAACCACAAATGTCTTTTCTGTGCTCACATCATTATCAGTTTTATTCAACCCCCAAGTGACATTCAATCTTAGTACTTAGTACAACATCCTTTTACAGTTATAACAGCTTTTAAACGTGAAGCATAGCTTGACACAAGTGTCTTGCAGCGATCTACGGGTATCTTCGCCCATTCGTCATGGGCAAAAGCCTCCAGTTCAGTCACATTCTTAGGCTTGCGCACTGCAACTGCTTTCTTTAAGTCCACCAGAGGTTCTCAATCGGATTTAAGTCAGGTGACTGCGATGGCCACTCCTAAATGTTCCAGCCTTTAATCTGCAACCATGCTCTAGTGGACTTGGAGGTATGCTTGGGATCATTGTCCTGTTGAAAGGTCCAACGTCTCCCAAGCCTCAGGTTTGTGATGGACTGCATCACATTGTCATCCAATATCTCCTGGTACTGAAGAGAATTCATTGTACCTTGCACACGCTGAAGCTTCCCTGTACCTGCAGAAGCAAAACAGCCCCAAAGCATGATTGACCCCCCGCCATGCTTCACAGTAGGCAAGGTGTTCTGTTCTTCATAGGCCTTGTTCTTCCTCCTCCAAACATAGCGTTGATCCATGGGCCCAAACAGTTCTAATTTTGTTTCATCAGTCCACAGAACACTATCCCAAAACTTCTGTGGTTTGTCCACATGACTTTTGGCATACTGCAGTCGACTCTTCTTATTCTTTGGAGACAGCAAGGGGGTGCGCCTGGGAGTTCTGGCATGGAGGCCTTCATTACGCAGTGTGCGCCGTATTGTCTGAGCTGAAACTTCAGTCCCCACATCTGACAAATCTTTTCTCAGTTCCTCAGCAGTCACACGGGGACTTTTCTCCACTCTACTCTTCAGGTAGCGCACAGCAGTTGAAGTCAGCATCTTCTTTCTGCCACGACCAGGTAGCGTTTCAACAGTGCCCTTTGCCTTGAATTTGCGAATGATGCTTCCTATGGTCTCTCTTGGTATGTTTAACATCTTTGCAATCTTCTTATAGCCATTGCCCTTCCTGTGAAGAGTAATCACCTCTTCTCTTGTCTTCCTGGACCATTCTCTTGACTTCACCATGTTTGTAACCACACCAGTAAATGTCTAGAAGGAGCTGAGTATCACAGTCATTTTAAAGCTGCCTAATTGGTGCTTATTATGCTTTATTGCTGCTCCGTGACATCCACAGGTGTTTTCAATACCTGATTGAAAACACTTGAATGAACCTCTGTTCTTCAGAGTGGTAGTCTTTAAGGGGTTGAATAATTGTGTCAATGAAGAATTCACAAAAGAAACATTTACTACTGTATTACAAAACCAATTGATGTCATTTTAGTTGCATATGGTTCTTTAAAAAGTCCTTGTAGGATTTCATTCTGAATACAATTACAAATGTACACTAAATTCCCTAAAACTCTTTACAGCATTGGGGGTTGAATAATTTTGAACACAATTGTACAACATTGAAATTTGTGGTCGGCAATGTGTTACGAGTTCAACGGTACCCTCCATTTAGCATTTTTATTTTGCTTTTTGGAAAATTACACGATCAAATGTAGAGTTTGCCAGATTGGTTTGCTGGGCCTAGGTTGAATTTGAGAGGCTATGGCAGCCCAGATATGAAAAGTACCCCATCATGGCATATCATTTTGAGAAGTAGACAACCCAGAGTGTTGAAAATGGGGTATGTCCAGTTTTGTATAGTAGCCACTTACAGTGGCGTAGCGTGGGCTGTCAGCGCCCGGGGCCAGCCAAGAATTGTGCGCCCCCCCCAACCTGTGGACACGTTATCGATATTGCCCCAGCTCTCACATGGATATTGCCCCAGCTCACACATGGATTTGCCCCAGCCAGCTCACACATGAATATTGCCCCAGCTCACACATGGATTTGCCCCAGCTCACACATGGATTTGCCCCAGCTCATGGATTTGCCCCAGCTCACACATGGATTTGCCCCAGCTCATGGATTTGCCCCAGCTCACACATTTGCCGCAGCACACGGATTTGCCCCAGCACCTCATGGATTTGCCCCAGCACATGGATTTGCCCCAGCACATGGATATGCCCCAGCTCATGGATTTGCCCCAGCTCATGGATTTGCCCCAGCTCACACATTTGACCCAGCACACGGATTTGCCCCAGCACCTCATGGATTTGCCCCAGCACATGGATTTGCCCCAGCACATGGATTTGCCCCAGCACATGGATATGCCCCAGCACATGGATATGCCCCAGCTCATGGATTTTCCCCAGCTCATGGATTTGCCCCAGCACATGGATTTGCCCCAGCACATGGATTTGCCCCAGCACATGGATATGCCCCAGCTCATGGATTTACCCCAGCTCATGGATTTGCCCCAGCACATGGATATGCCCCAGCTCATGGATTTGCCCCAGCACATGGATTTGCCCCCCAGCACATGGATATGACCCAGCTCATGGATTTGCCCCAGCTCATGGATTTGCCCCAGCACATAGATATGCCCCAGCTCATGGATTTGTCCCAGCACATGGATATGCCCCAGCACATGGATATGACCCAGCTCATGGATTTGCCCCAGCTCATGGATTTGCCCCAGCTCATGGATATGCCCCAGCTCTCACCTGGATATTGCCCCAGCTCCCGGGCAGCGGGAGTGCCTGCCCGCCCCGGTCCTTAACAGTGTGCGAGTCCGTCCTGTTGAAGGGGAGGCGGCTGCGTGCGTGCGCAGGTCACGCGGTCCGGCCAGTCACGTGGTACAGAGACTCAGTACCACCTGATTAGACGGACCACGTGACCTGCGCCTGCACGCAGCCGCCTCCCCTTCAACAGGACGGACTCATTGTTTAGGACCGGGCAGGCACTCCCGCTGCCCGGCATCTGGGTCCCCTCAACCCGTGGGCCCTTGGGCGGCACCCAAGGGCCCGGTGGGTCAGTCGGGCCACAAGTTTTAGGTTTTTCAAAAGAAATTATGCGCCCCTAACAAAACTGCACCCGGGGCCACGGCCCCCCCTGCCCCCCCACGCTACGCCACTGGCCACTTAGTCACAAACCCTGGCCAAACTTAGTCTTCGTGTTTGTGTTTTGCATTTTTACACGAAAACTGTTATTTTGATGATAAAATCATGCTCAGTCAACCTTTTACTGGCCTACAACATTGATATTTGTGTTAGGCAATGTGTTACAAATTCAACGGTACCCCCATGTTGCATTTTTATTTGCTTTTTGTAAAGTTACACGGTCAAATGTAGAGTTTGTCCATTTCAGGTTTTACAACTTGAAATTTGCCAGATTGGTTTGCTGGGCCTAGGTTGAATTTGAGAGGGTATGGCAGCCCAGGTATGAAAAGTACCCCATCATGGCATATCATTTTGAGAAGTAGACAACCCAGAGTGTTGAAAATGGGGTATGTCCAGTTTTGTATAGTAGCCACTTAGTCACAAACCCTGGCCAAAATTAGTCTTCATGATTGTGTTTTGCATTTGTTTTACATGAAAACTGTTATTTTGCTGCTAATATCATGCTCAGTCAACATTTTACTGGCCTAAAACATTGATATTTGTGTTCGGCAATGTGCTACGAATTCAACGGTACCCCACATGTAGAATTTTTATTTCGTTTTTTGGTAATTTGACAAGTGATTTTCAGGATTTATGTCGACTTTGAGAGAACATGGCACGCCAAGAAAGAATATTGCTCCAAAGATGACGTGCCAATGATTCTAAATTAGTATTTTGAGTTGTTTGGTGCAGCCACTTTAGAATAGCTGGGCTTAATGTAAACAGGGACAGGCCAAATTCAGGGGATTCCAGAAGTCAGAGTAGTCGTTATAACAAGCCAATGAGTCGATACAGGCAGCAAACAAAGAGTAGTTGGTATAACAAGCCAATGAGTCGGTACTGGCAGCAAACAAAGAGTAGTCGGTATAACAAGTCAATGAGTCATACAGGCAGCAAACAAAGAGTAGTCGGTATAACAAGCCAATGAGTCGGTACAGACAGCAAACAAAGAGTAGTCGTTATAACAAGCCAATGAGTCGGTACAGGCAGCAAACAAAGAGTAGTCGGTATAACAAGCCAATGAGTCGGTACAGGCAGCAAAGGGTAATCGGGACAAATCAGAAAAGGGGATTTAGTAATTTAGCTCTGTGTGATAAATTTTGAAGCACTCGGTTATGCAGAGGCCAGGTAGAGATGGGCAGGTAGGGCAATAATAACTAGAATCCTTTCGGATTCCTTTCTTGCGGCAGACACAACACTTTTTCTGGGGGGACTTTTTACAGCGGGTGGGAGGGACTCGGGAAGGAAAGTGTCTGCCACTTAATCTTTGGAGATCTCCTGATTCCAAAGCGGATGTAACGGGGGCCGGGGTTAGGATAAGTTGGGATATGATCTCAAGCATGAATTCTAGGAAGGGATATGGCTTTTGTACAGCTGCCTGCTTGTAGAGCACGTACGCATTGAAAATTGCAATCTCAGTCAAATAGATGGCAATCTTCTTGTACCATGCCCTAGTCTTTCGGTTCACCAGATAAGACTGTATACATTGATCAGCCAAGTCTACTCCCCCCATAAACTTGCTGTAATCTACAATGCACTTCGGCTTTTCCAGTGGCTCAGTTCTCCCTCTCACAGACACTGGCACTGTACTTTCGTCGTGCACTGTAGATAGCATGTATACATCCTTCTTATCGGTGAACCGAAGGGCTAGCACTTCTTCCTGACGTAGAGCTGAAGAGGAGCCTCTACTTTTTTTGCCTGCTGTCAGGATTTGGGGAAAACCTCTGTGATTCTTCCGCACTGTGCCACACGCAAGGGTCTCGAAACAATATAATTTTTTAAATAGGTTTTACTAGTGTAGTAGTTATCAACCCATAAATGATAGCCCTTGTTGAATAGGGGATAGACCAGATCCCACACAATTTTCCCACTGGTGCCAATAGAATCGGGGCATCCTGGGGGGTCAAGGTGGCTATTTTTCCCTTCGTATATTCTAAACGCCCATGTGTAGCCTGTTGTGGACTCACACAATTTATAAAATTTGACGCCATACCGGGATCGCTTGCTTGGGATGTACTGCTTGAAGAGCAGTCTGCCTTTAAATTTCATAAGGGACTCGTCAACAGATATATTTTGGCCGGGAACATAATTATCAGTGAATTTGGCAGACATAAGTCTGATAAGGGGCCGAATTTTATAGAGGCGGTCATGCATTGGGTCGTTTCTTGGTGGGCACAGTGCGTTATCATTAAAATGGAGGAATCGCATGAGATTATCGTACCTCTCCCTCTTCATAACCCTTGGGAATAGTGGTGTAGCCAGGATGGGGTTTTTGTGCCAGTAAGACCGGATACTTGGCTTCTTCACTATTCCCATTACGAGGGTTAGAGCCCAATTTTTTTTTAACTCTATCACATCCGTTGGGTGCCACTTGTTACGCCTGTGGCGATGTGAATCCGGATGCGCATCAAGATACTAGTTGGCAAACAGGTTGGTTTGCTCAACCACCATCTCGACTACGTCGTCAGACATAAAGAGATTAAAAAAGCTCACTTGCTCACAGTCCTCTACCCTTACTGTGATGCCAGGAGTCACTATAAATTTGGGTATTTCTGGGGCAGCCATATTTGGGGGTACCCAATTGCTTTCACGCCTCCCAGTAGATGGTGGGGGGTCACCATCACTGGAGGGTTCACTACGGGGCTCTATATCAGAGGCTGTGAGGGTGTCACTGTCGGCGAGAGCGTCACTCTCAGAGGCGGCCAGGATCTCATATGCCTCTTCTGGGGAATAAAAGCGGGAGGACATTTTTAAGGGGATCTTGTTATAACTAATTAAATGGGAGGTCGGGGAACTGATGGGGTCAAGTACACTGCTAAAATATTAGAACACCTAAACTAAGCCCTCCCGGTCCTTGTAGTGGCCGGTACTTCTATCTATCTAGACAAGGTAAGAATATTCCAGGGGGGTCGTATGCCAATGCGGGTAGCCAGGAATGCCAGGGGGTCGTATACCAATTCGGGTAGTCAGAAATGCCAGTGGGTCGAATGCCAATGCGGGTAGTCAGAAATGCCAGGGGGTCGTATGCCAATTCGGGTAGTCAGAAATGCCAGGGGTCGAATGCCAATGTGGGTAGTCAGAAATGCCTGGGGGTCATATGCCAATTCGGCTAGTCAGAAATGCCATGGAGTCGAATGCCAATGCGGGTTCTCAATCGGGGGTACACTGCCAGGGGTACACTGCCAATCAGGGGTACACTGACAATCAGGGGTACAGTTTCAATCAGGGGGTACACTGCAGGCCAGGGGGTACAGTGCCAGCCAGGTACTGTGCCAGGAGGGTACAGTGCCTTCCAGGGGGGTACTGTGCCAGGGGGTACAGTGCAAGGGGGTACAGTGCCAGTAGGTACAGTGCCAGGGGGTACAGTGCCAGTAGGTACAGTGCCTGGGGGTACAGTGCCAGGGGGTTACAGTGCCAGTAGGTACAGTGCCAGGGGGTACAGTGCCAGTAGGTACAGTGCCAGTGGGTACAGTGCCTGGGGGCACAGTATCAGGGGGTACAGTGCCAGTAGGTACAGTGCAGGGGGTACAGTGCCAGTAGGTACAGTGCCTGGGAGTACAGTGCCAGTAGGTACAGTGCCAGGGGGTACAGTGCCAGTAGGTACAGTGCCAGTAGGTACAGTGCCTGGGGTACAGTGCCAGGGAGTACAGTGCCAGTAGGTACAGTGCCAGGGGGTACAGTGCCAGTAGGTACAGTGCCTGGGGTTTTTAGGGGTTTTTTAAAAAAAATTCTCCTCTTTTTCTCTTCTTGATCTCTGCCTCTCTCTCTCGCTCCTCAGATCGCAATGAGGAACAGGAGAAAGGGGCAGAGATAATGTCTCAGCCAATGCAACAATCATTGGCTGAGACATTCTGACAGTTGCAGACGTGACAGTCTGTCACCTCTGCAACATCAGGCCCGATCACTGGATTGGCCAGTTGATCATTTCCATGAGGGAAACGGCCCGCCTCCCTTCCCACAATGCCGATCGACGGCTGGGAGGGTCTTCCTGGTTGTCAGGCAGACACCCAGCCAGCGATCAGCATTGTGGGAAGGGAGGCAGGCCGTTTTTCGGGCGCAGAGATACCAAACGCCACGGGGCGTACTATGCCGTCCTGCGGCATTAAAGCCCACGCGATGCAGGATGGCTTGGTACGCCCCGCGTTGTTAAGGGGTTAAATGGACTTTCTAAAAATACTATTATTTCCATCAAATCGAATAATTTGTTAAAAGTAACATCAGGAAGCATTATTTTACTGAGAGGGTGGTGGATACATGGAACAGTCTTCCAGTTGAAGTGGTAGAGGCCAAAACAGTAATTGAATTTAAGCAAGCATGGGATAGGCATAAGGCTATCCTAAACAAAAGATAAATCCAGGTAAAGTATCCATGTAATTGGGCAGACTAGATGGGCCGAAAGGTTCTTATCTGCCGACATCTTTCTATGTTTCTATGTTTCTATGTTTCTAATTTACTATATAAAAAAAAAATGAAATATGATGAAAAAAATGGTAAAAACACACTTTTTTGTAATTTAATCCCCAAAATCTAGAAAAAAGACCCCGGCTAAATAGTTTAAAAATTTTGTCCCGAGAATAGAAATACCCATTTTTTACATGATTTTGCTTTTTAACCACTTCACTGCTGAGCCAGTTCACCTATGTGCGCTGCGCTCATTCTGACCGGTTTTTGCTAATTATTTTTAGATGACAGCCTAGGTACTAATTAACTAAACCACCCCAGACAAAAAAAAATAAATATATAGATATATTTTTTATTATATTTTTATTTATTTATTTATTTTCTAAAGTTCTATTTTTACACCAAACCTGGTCATGATCAGGCCTTTCCAATGATATCAAATATGTCCCTCTCACTGCCACAGATCAGGAGATAAAGGGATCCAAAGGATCCCCCTATCTCCACATGGCAGCTAGGGGGTTACCTGGCCCACTGTCATACTCACACATATGGTGAGGATGTCAGTGGGTGGGGGGTGACCTGGAGGCTTGGCTGACATCCACGATGTCAGCCCCCTCCAGGTTTGAATCGCAATTTGGCGCAAATTTGCGCCGAATTGCTATCCGGCAGCGAAACCGTTAATACAGTACACCACTGAAAAGGGGAGACTCTCCCCTTTCCAGTGGTGCAACTTGCATCTCTCTATCATCAATGGTTGGGGAGATAGAGGGCTCCGAAGGAGCCCCCTTTCCCTCCATTGATTTCAATGGGGGGCGCCTGCTGATGACGTCACCACGCAGCATGATGACATCATCGAGCTCGCTGGCCCATGCAAATCACAAGGGCAAGTTTCCTCCCTGCCAGATCTGTGAGGGATCCAGCGAGGGAGGTAAGTATCAGGCGGGAGGGGGTTTAGGCGCCGCTGACGTACTATGTACGTCCGCGGGTCTAAGGGAGACCCATGGGCAGGACGTACATAGTACGTCAGCGGTCCTTAAGGGGTTAAGAAGCAAGATAACAAATAGGAATAATGAACGGAATGCAGATAAATGTCCTTCTGTCTTAATTGTATCAGGATTTTGCTTAGAGGGATGTTTTTGTTGCTTTTTAACTTTATATATATTGCTTTTTCCAAATTTATATGCATTATTTATTTCTTCCTCTGGCAAGTTATTCCGTTTTAATTCACCCTTCTTAATTTTATAAAATAATGGGTAGAGTCCTCGCGCTTACGCCAAGTGTCCAGTGAGTAATACTTCAAGATAATCTAGAAAACATAATAGGAGACATACATTGCGCAGTACATCCTTATGACACCTGGTTTCCAGAGAGAAAGTATTCAACTCACTTTTTTCTGAGCCCCATAAAGTCGGCTCTGGACTATATAGGCATATATCTGTGGATATGATCTCACCAGCCCGTCCTACCAGCAACCATCCGTGGTGATAACCTGGTCCATAGATGAAATATTGGATCCCCGGGATATGTCACAGACGAAAAGTTGGCAGGATAAAATGAAGTAAAATTTATTGCAGCACTAACGTGTTTCGACCTAATTGGTCTTTATCAAAGTGCAAAAAAATATACATAATACAATGCAGTGTACAACGTTCATTTATACAAAAAAGATAAGGGAAATAGGCGGTGTCAAGCCACAACCTCCTTAACTTAATTGGTACTAACACACCCTACTTCCAATCATTTAGAGGCGCAGCACCAGCAAACATTCAATATACAAACGGGCGCATAATGATTACGTCCATCTACCTCGACCCCGCCCCTCTGAGCCATCGATCGCCATTTTGGAAGAGGGAAAACGGTGTCCACAATATAGCTTGCCCTCGCAACATTGATGGGCATTTAAAACAAGCTTATTTCCGGACGTTTTGGGGTCCCGAACCAGCGGGCTCCCACCGTCCATGAGGTGATATCTTTCCCAGGTGTTCGTGGGCATAGCAGCGGCAGACATCCGGCATATAGACAGGCGCATGGTGATTACATCACCATCTTCCAACTTCCGCTAGTCTGAACCGTCGAGCGCCATTTTTGAAGAGGGAAAGTGTTGTTGAAAGTACATCCTACCCTCACAATATCGCAGCTTATTAATTTCGACGGACGTTTAGCAATCTTGCTTGCGGCCGTTTTGAGTGCCAAGTCAGCAGGTCCCTACCGTCCGACAGACGCACGGTGACCATATCGACACGCATGCTCCCACATGAACTTCACTCTTCCGGGCGATATATCAAAAAAGAAGGAAAAAGAAAAATATATTAAAAATAAAAATAAAGAATAAAATAAAAAAAAAGAGGGAAA
Source organism: Leptobrachium leishanense (assembly GCA_009667805.1). Lineage (NCBI taxonomy): Eukaryota > Metazoa > Chordata > Amphibia > Anura > Megophryidae > Leptobrachium > Leptobrachium leishanense. Next base: position 405,193,302 of record CM019064.1, on the reverse strand, counting down.
AAACCCCCCCACAAAATTACAGCATATATGCCGCAATGTCACAATTCGCCAGTCGATCAACATATAGCGCGCAATAAGCATATAGCATACATATGTCACGTCACTGATCGAGTTGGGGAATAGTGCATATACTATTCCACATAACATATAGTAGTGTCATGTAGAGTGGATAATAAAATATGAAATATAAAATGTGAATCATATAAAAAGCATAATGGTAATTGAATTATAATAGAGCATTAATTTCCATATCTATATTCAAGCCCTCAGGTGTTAGACATCCTATATCAAATATCCATTTGGCTTCTAAATGGTTTAAATTCTTTTCAATATCACCCCCTCTCCAATGTTTTTTAACATGTTGAATACCAGCGAAGCCAAGAAGTTTAGGGTTACCATTATGATGTTTAGAAAAATGGGCTGATACGCTATGTTTATCATACTTCCTTTTGATGTTATATATATGTTCAGCTACTTTAGTTTTCAGCATCCTAGTAGTTCGTCCAATATATTGTAGCCCGCATGGACACCACAATAGCTAAATCATATTAGTAAAATTACAGGTCAAAAATGTTTGAATAGAGAACACCTGGTTATTGGAATGTAATTTAAAATCCATTAAACATCTAGTGCTATCTATTGCGGTCCTACAGCAGATGCATAGTCCACATTTATGAAAACCTATCTTTTTAAACTTAGAAAGGAAGGTTCCTGGGGCTTTTTCTTTATCCAAAACACTTTTGGTCAACAACATCTTTAGGTTTTTAGTCCCTCTGTAGATAACTTTAGGTTTATCACCTATGTACTTGATAATGTCTTTATTCTGGTGTAACAAACCCCAATTTTTCTTAAGAATTTTTAATATGCGATTATGGTTTGTGGAGTAATTAGTGATAAAAGGCACCTGTGGATCGAGTTTATCCCTATCGTTATTTCTCTTTTTGTAGCTAAGTAATTGGGACCTATCCATCTTTCTCACTTTCTCATGATCTTTATTTATCGCAGTTTCATCGTAACCTTTTTGTACAAACTGTTTTTTCAGAAGTTCCGCCTGTTCCTCAAAATCACTTAATTTCGAACAATTACGCCTAATTCTCAAAATTTGGCATTTCGGGATATTAGTCAGCCATGGGGCATGATGGCAACTTTCTATATGAATGAAACTATTAATATCAACCTGTTTAAAATAGGTTTTGGTAATAAGAGTATTGCCTTCCCTTAAAATTTCTAAGTCCAAAAAGTGAACCTTAGCATCACTAATATCAGTGGTGAGTGATATTCCCCATGTATTAGAGTTTAGATGATTCAAAAATGCATTCAGAGATATAACATCCCCCTCCAAATGAAAAAGATATCATCTATGTAACGGCGATAGAGGACCAGGCTTGAACCCCAGTCATGTCCAGAATAAACAAACTGGTTTTCCCAGTAGGACATAAATAAATTAGCATAACTGGGGGCGAACCTGGTCCCCATCGCTGTACCTCTACGTTGTAGGTAGAAGTCACCCTCAAACCAGAAAAAATTGTTGTTCAAAATTAAATTGATTCCATCTATCACATAGTCAATCTATGTCAGTGGGAAAAGCTTGGTTAACTCCATGTAGTAGCGAACAGCCTCGCATCCTTTCGGATGCTCAATGATGGTATATAAACTACCAACATCGCAGGTAACCATATATGATCCCTCCATCGAAATCATACCATCCAGAATTTGGAGTAAACTAATTGAGTCCTTCAAATAAGCTGGTTGTGTGACCACTATTGGCTGTAAAATGTGGTCGATATGCTCCGAAAGGGGGGATAGGATACATCCTAAACCGGAAACTATTGGTCTGCCTGGTGGGCAGATGGGATTTTTGTGCAATTTAGGCAGCACATAGATAACTGGAATGATAGGACATTTAGGGAGAAGGAAATCGTACTCATGGTTATTTAAAATACCCAAATCTACTCCCTTGGTCAGATGACTTCTATATTTATTCGCTATTATAAGGGAAGGATCTGAAGGTAATTTCTCATAAGTATCCACATCTTGCAATTGTCTCTGAATCTCACTTAGATATTGCTGTCTATCAAGGATCACCACTCCACCACCTTTATCGGCAGGTTTTATAACCACTTCATTATCTTTTATAAGATGGTTTAATGCCAGCATTTCATTATGGGTAAGATTGTGTTGATATTTATTCAAAGGTTTAATCTTTCTAATATCCTCTACACATGCCTTCTCAAAGGTTTTCATGCTATCACTCTTCAAAAAGAAGGGGTAAAAACTCGATTTTTTCTTTAAGGAAGTGTGTACAAATTCTGATTCCTTATTTTGAATATTTATATTCTCTTTATCCAAAAAATATTTTTTCAGGCAAAGTTTCCTGATATATCTATTGATGTCGAGATAAGTTTCAAATTTATTCAAACCCACACTTGGTGCGAATTTGAGTCCCTTCCTAAGGACATTTTCTTGGGTCAGGGTCAGTGGTTTTTTTGAGAGATTAAAGATTGTTATCTCTTTTCTCTCTTCTCCCTTCTGTCTTTTGGTTCTGGTCTGTCCTCTGACTCCTCGTCCACATCTTGCCTTGTTCTTTTTAGGACTGTAGCTGTATTTTTTCTTTTGTGATTTTGAAGCGGTTGCCGGTCTAAAAAACTCACCTTAGAGAAAGGAGACTCTAACTGCTCTTGTGGCTCTAATGCCTCATATCTGTTTGACCTAGGAATCTGGTCATGAGTCCTATAGTTATATTGCTTGTGGTTAGTGGAATAATTTCTATTCCCATTCCCGTTTTTATTTTTATTTTTATAATTCACCCTCTGCCAAACATATGGGTTTTGATGTTGAGTCCATCCATCATGTTGGTTATTTCTTAAATTTTGTTGAGGTGTATGTTGGTTAGTGTTGTTGTGAAAAGAATCACGTCTAACACTAACCTGCTGATTGAATTTGTTCAGCTGTGGTGTTTTAAATGGTCGATTTTTATTAAAACTTTTATAAGAATTCTGTTTACGATTATTCGATTTCTTGGGTGTGTTTACCAGTCTTTTATGGACATTTAACTCTTTTGTTTTTTTTCTTACATTCCCAGTTGCGAAATCCTGAATATCTCGTAGAAATTTAGTTTTTTTCTTTTTAACGATGTTAAATTCAACCTTAATCAATCTTTCTTTAATTTTCTTGGAGAGAGTTAGGAAGTCTTCAGATTTTATAAAGGGTTTAAGTTTCTCACGACTTTCTGTCTATTCTGGACATGACTGGGGTTCGAGCCAGGTCCTCTATCGCCGTTACATAGATGATATCTTTTTCATTTGGAGGGGGGATGTTATATCTCTGAATGCTTTTTTAAATCATCTAAACTCTAATACATGGGGAATATCACTCACCACTGATATTAGTGATGCTAAGGTTCACTTTTTGGACTTAGAAATTTTAAGGGAAGGCAATACTCTTATTACCAAAACCTATTTTAAACAGGTTGATATTAATAGTTTCATTCATATAGAAAGTTGCCACCATGCCCCATGACTGACTAATATCCCAAAATGCCAAATTTTGAGAATTAGGCGTAATTGTTCAAAATTAAGTGATTTTGAGGAACAGGCGGAACTTCTGAAAAAACAGTTTGTACAAAAAGGTTACGATGAAACTGCGATAAATAAAGATCATGAGAAAGTGAGAAAGATGGATAGGTCCCAATTACTTAGCTACAAAAAGAGAAATAACGATGGGGATAAACTCGATCCACAGGTGCCTTTTATCACGAATTACTCCACAAACCATAATCGCAATATTAAAAATTCTTAAGAAAAATTGGGGTTTGTTACACCAGAATAAAGACATTATCAAGTACATAGGTGATAAACCTAAAGTTATCTACAGAGGGACTCAAAACCTAAAGATGTTGTTGACCAAAAGTGTTTTGGATAAAGAAAAAGCCCCAGGAACCTTCCTTTCTAAGTTTAAAAAGATAGGTTTTCATAAATGTGGACTATGCATCTGCTGTAGGACCGCAATAGATAGCACTAGATGTTTAATGGATTTTAAATCACATTCCAATAACCAGGTGTTCTCTATTCAAACATTTTTGACCTGTAATTTTACCAATATGATTTATCTATTGTGGTGTCCGTGCGGGCTACAATATATTGGACGAACTACTAGGATGCTGAAAACTAGAGTAGCTGAACATATATATAACATCAAAAGGAAGTATGATAAACATAGCGTATCAGCCCATTTTTCTAAACATCATAATGGTAACCCTAAACTTCTTGGCTTCGCTGGTATTCAACATGTTAAAAAACATTGGAGAGGGGGTGATATTGAAAAGAATTTAAACCGTTTAGAAGCCAAATGGAAATTTGATATAGGATGTCTAACACCTGAGGGCTTGAATATAGATATGGAAATTAATGCTCTATTATAATTCAATTACCATTATGCTTTTTATATGACTCACATTTTATATTTCATATTTTATTATCCACTCTACATGACACTACTATATGTTATGTGGAATAGTATATGCACTATTCCCCAACTCGATCAGTGACGTGACATATGTATGCTATATGCTTATTGCGCGCTATATGTTGATCGACTGGCGAATTGTGACATTGCGGCATATATGCTGTAATTTTGTGTTTTCTTTTTTTTTTTTCCTCTTTTTTTTTTTTTTTTTTTTTTATTTTATTCTTTATTTTTATTTTTAATATATTTTTCTTTTTCCTTCTTTTTTGATATATCGCCCGGAAGAGTGAAGTTCATGTGGGAGCATGCGTGTCGATATGGTCCCCGTGCGTCTGTCGGACTGTGGGGACCTGCTGACTTGGCACTCAAAACGGCCGCAAGCAAGATTGCTAAACGTCCGTCGAAATTAATAAGCTGCGATATTGTGAGGGTAGGATGTACTTTCAACAACACTTTCCCTCTTCAAAAATGGCGCTCGACGGTTCAGACTGGCGGAAGTTGGAACATGGTGATGTAATCACCATGCGCCTGTCTACATGCCGGATGTCTGCCGCTGCTATGCCCACGAACACCTGGGAAAGATATCACCTCATGGACGGTGGGAGCCCGCTGGTTCGGGACCCCAAAACGTCCGGAAATAAGCTTGTTTTAAATGCCCATCAATGTTGCGAGGGCAAGCTATATTGTGGACACCATTTTCCCTCTTCCAAAATGGCGATCGATGGCTCAGAGGGGCGGGGTCGAGGTAGATGGACGTAATCATTATGCGCCCGTTTGTATATTGAATGTTTGCTGGTGCTGCGCCTCTAAATGATTGGAAGTAGGGTGTGTTAGTACCAATTAAGTTAATGAGGTTGTGGCTTGACACCGCCTATTTCCCTTATCTTTTTTGTATAAATGAACGTTGTACACTGCATTGTATTATGTATATTTTTTTGCACTTTGATAAAGACCAATTAGGTCGAAACGCGTTAGTGCTGCAATAAATTTTACTTCATTTTATCCTGCCGACTTTTCGTCTGTGACATATCCCGAGGATCCAATATTTCATCTATGGACCAGGTTATCACCACGGATGGTTGCTGGTAGGACGGGCTGGTGAGATCATATCCACAGATATATGCCTATATAGTCCAGAGCCGACTTTATGGGGCTCAGAAAAAAGTGAGTTGAATACTTTCTCTCTGGAAACCAGGTGTCATAAGGATGTACTGCGCAATGTATGTCTCCTATTATGTTTTCTAGATTATCTTGAAGTATTACTCACTGAACACTTGGCGTAAGCGCGAGGACTCTACCCATTATTTTATCCATTGACTATTCGCACTTGGGAGTGTGCGTTTGTGCCCTTGCTGCTACCCAAGACCGACCATCTACACATTATCTGCGCCATTTTTTCCACCTTATTGTTTTTTCATCTTCTTAATTTTATGCTTCCTTTGTCCTAAACGTTGTACAGTACTGTGGAATATGTTATCGTTTAAATAAGTGTAATATAACCGCTTCACTACCGTGTTGTTTTCCATTAAACCACTGCCTGGACCCAGTGGATTATGCAAAACAGCTTTCCAATGCAGACAGTATAAAAATATATGTAGCTTTCAATAAAATATGTTTTAGAGGCGGTAAGCTTATTTGACAGCTGGGGGCTCTCCCAGCTGGACAAAAAGTGCTACTACATGTACAATAGTACAGCTGGGGATCCGTATTTTGTTCAAGGCACATATTCAAGGTGCTGAAAAGTTGGGAGCATGTTCTGGAGCCCATATGCAAAGGAATTTCATTTGCAGTAAATACTGACAAAACTGTTACAATGCTCTTTGGAACCGCACCTAAACTACACAAATTGCAAACACCCCATCTATGTGTCAGGACAAAATCAAATGACACGCTGACTACAGTCACTTCTCTCAAATATCTAGGTATGTGGTTAGACCCAAATCTATGTTTGGCCCCCACATCGAAAAACTCTCATCTAAACTCTACCCCAAACTAGGTGCCCTGTACAGAAACAAATCCTGCCTGAGCCCTGCAGTAAGAAAGCAGATTGTACAACAAATGCTTATGCCAACCATTGAATACAGAGATGTAGTGTATGCAACTGCCCCTCAAACACACCTCCAGAAACTTACTACATTGTATAACTCATTCTGCTGCTTTGTGCTACAATGTAACTACATGACCCACCATTGTGACATGTTAAAAGAGCTAAACTGGCCATCACTGGACTCTAGACGCACCCTTCGCCTTTCCAACCTGGTGTTTAAGAGCTTTTCTGGGAAGCTACCACCCTACCTGAAGAGGCTGCTTGCCCCAGCAGTTCCCTCATCCTATAACCTCAGATCCAGGACCAGCACCTTACTTGTAATACCGCAATACAAAAAGAAAGTGTCACGATCCTCATTTTCCTACAGAGCACCGCAGTTATGGAATAACCTCCCAGATGCCATCAAATCTTCCCCCAGTCTAAAGTCCCATAAGAGTTCCCTATTAACATACCTCAATACAGAATGCACCTGTAAACATGTAACATAATGACTTTATTTCCTACATATTTATTTTTCTGTTAATCCGTATATTTGTTTTTGTGTTAATATCTTGCATTTTACTATTTTGTATTTCTGTAACCACTCAATGTTCTTGAACCCAGGACATACTTGAAAACGAGAGAAATCTCAGTGTATCCTTCCTGGTAAAATCCTTTATAACTAAATAAATAAAATAAATAAATAAAATAGCCAAAATTACTTTGCATTGCTCCAGAATATGACCAGATCGAATTTACTTGATGTTGGGCTTCCTGCAGGAGCTTTTGAAGATCAAGTATACTTGATTATGGTAGTAAAGGAGTTAAAAGAAGAACCTGCAGTTTTTTGCATCCTGAGCTAACTGTTTCAGGTTTAGTACCAGCTAAGTATTGTATATTTTCCTATGTTTGCCATCATTAGGGTTGTTTTGCTGCTGCAACGTTGTATTAGGCTGCTATAATGCAAGAGCAAAGTGGGAGAACACAATGGCCAAACTCTTGAAAGCAAATGTGTACGATGGCAGCTGCTTTAAGCTCCTTTCCCAGGGAACTCATATAAGCATAACAGTGGAAAAACAAATGGTTATGCTGCCAACGTAAATAAATAAACATCTATAAAGTCTGGTATAAGGCACTATGGAAAGATAATATTGGACTCAAACAGAAATAAATAAATATTGGCTTATCTGAAAGTATGCAGCTGTCTGAAAGCTCTTTTCGCTGTGACTCCAGCAGAAACTATGAAGAATTTCATAAAGGTATGCGACAAATTTATTGAGACATAAAAATATACAAATGGCAATATTTGCAGTCAGTGATCATGGCGATCATATATTCAGTATACGGTATATTCACTCAAACTTAGTGCAACAGGAAGGTCATTTTCAATAAAAGTGAAGATTAATTTTTTATAATTATTTTTAAATTATAGAATTTTCGTACAACATAACAAAATCACATATAAGATATCAATAAAAACAGCAAGAACAATGGTCGTCAAGGTCAACATACAGCATGCATACAAGAAATGAACACTAACAGGTCTATTCCCTAAAGGCTGAAGTCAGGAGAATTGGCAGGAGAAGTGAAAATTCTAGGTCAAAATAGCCAAACCAGAAAAATTTTCACATTTATCTCACTTTCCAAATCGGCTATTAGATCTAGATTGTTCTCTTCTCCTGACAGTTCTCCAGACTTCACCCTTTAGTGAATAGACCTGTAAGTTGCAGGAGAAATTGACCCCAAAAAGGAGCAGTATACAGACAGAATATCTTCAATGGATGTGGAGAAAAAAAAAAAAGTGGAGGGAGGTGGAGAAAGGCGTGTGGGCAACCTCCATAAGGGTGACATTCCCGGCTCTCTCCCATGGTCCCACAAGGCATCAGAAGGCCATGCAAGAGGTTAAGTGAAGATTAAATTTAAACCTAATAGTTCCACAGGTAGTCATGGGTAATTCATCCAATTGCATTGAACTGTTTTTGCATCTACACGTCTGATATATATTATATGTTCAACCTTCTAGCAAAAAAGGAAACAACCTGGACTTTGCTGGTGGCTGTAGTTCTTTTGAAATGAATGTGAGAGTCTCCAGTGGCATCCCTATTTTTTTATTGTTATGTTGTTATAAGACCTGGCCGTATATTAAACTTAACATTTTATGCGTATTTTTCTTTTTACTTTAGTCACAGTGATGGTGGTTAGGGATGAGCCGAACACTCCCTGAGTTCGGTTCGAGCCCGAACCCGAACTTCCCATTTGTTCAGGACCAAACCCGAACCCGCATGCAAGTCAATGGGGCTGAAAATTCGGTTTTTTGGAGTGCCCTCCAAGAGGGCATATATGCTACATATTTGCCATAAAAGGTGTATGAGGGTCCGGGTAGTGCCCTGGGGGACAGGAAACAAGGACAAAAGTTTTTTAAAAAAACAGTTTTTAAAGGGACAGTGAGTTTTCCATTAAATAAGGGTTAAAAATAAAAACGAAAAATTCCTTCAAATATCGTGCCTAGGAGGTCCCCATAACCTGCCTGTGAAGTGGCGGATTTCTAGGATGTATAGAAATATGTAAAAACCAAAAAATGACATTTCAAATGATGGTAAATGCTTTTCCTTTAATCTATCCATAAACTGCTTGGGGCGGCAGTCTTTATGAGAAGAGGAGACATTTTCGGACACGCAGAAAAGTTTACTGATTTTTTTGGCGGTGAAAATCAGGAGAATGGAAACTTCTACACCAAAAAGCCGATTTGGAAAGTGAGATAAATGGGAGAATTTTTCTGGTTCGGCTATTTTGACCTAGAATTTTCCATTCTCCAGTCATACTCCTGAGTTTCACCTTTCTCTGAATAACCCTGTCAGGGTTATTCAGAGAGCGGTGAAGAGCATTTTTAACGTGCGTTTAGGCGCACTTAATCACGGCCGCACTAGCAGCAAATGACGGGCAATGACGGCCAATATACGAAGTACGGTCGCACGAAAGTCCGGCTGTGCAACGCAAGTGGAAAATGAACGCATTTTTTCGAGAACGCAGAAAGAACCACTAGTACTGACGTACAGAGTGCGCTGCGTCCACTAGCGGCGTGTGTGCGTGATTTGGAGACGTCAGACCCTGCTCATGTCCGGCCAACATAACGTCCAGACACCCAATATTTCCTGGTTTGGATCCGTAAAAAATCACGCACAAAAATGCGCATCGTATGACCGTTTTCGCGCAATCCGTGAAAAAATACGGCAATGCGTTCGGACGCACTTTTTGACGGTCGCTGCGAAAAATGTCTTAGTCTGACCCTAGCCTTATCTCACTTTCCAAATCGGCTAATTGGTCCAGATTGTTCTCTTTTCCTGCCATTCTCCTGGTTTTCACCTTTCTCTGAACAACCCTGAGAGAGAGGTGAAAGCCAGGAGAACTGGCAAGAGAAGAGAACAATCTAGACCAAATAGCCGATTTGGAAAGTGAGATAAATGGGAGAATTTTTCTGGTTTGGCTATTTTGACCTAGAATTTTCACTTCTCCAGTCATTCTCCTGCTTTTCACCGCTCTCTGAATAACCCTGTGAATGTTTAATCCCGAGGTGAAAAATAACATTGCTTTAGATTTTTTTGAAACACCAGTTAAATGCAGCATATTAGGATGTTTTAGGAAAATTAATTCTCTAATCTCAATCAGAAGCAGACACCACCCCACCCTCAGTATATTGTACAATGTATCAAATTGATTACAGACTAAAAACACCTGGTGTTATGCCCGTTTGTGAACAGAGGTCATTTAGAGTTGATAATCTTTCCACGTACACATTAGTTTTTAATTCAATATCTAATAAACCGTTGCTTATAATATTCTGCAGTAAAGAGTCTCTTTATTTCTAGATTTTTTTAGTATTTTTTTAAGCATTTTCTATACTTTTTTCAAAATTTCTTTTTTTTTTCGAACCCGAACCGAACACGACCAAAAAGTTCGAAATTCACGAACTTTCGAACTGCCAAAGTTCAGGTCGAACTCCGAACCGTCCGAACCCAAACAGCTCATCCCTAATGGTGGCATAATATGTAATGTAATGATAACATTATCACAACATAATGAGTGGATTTCTTCATGAAATTGTTGCCATCTTGCTTGCCCTGATATCAAGTATACTCGATTTGGTGTAATTCTGTAGCAATACAAAGGAATTTCACTTACAGGGTTATCCAAACAGATCCGAATTGCTTGAGAAAGGTAACCGAACGCTGAAAATCAGTGTTCGGTTACCTTTCTTGACCATTCGGCTATCCAGAGAGCAGGCAATTCGCCAAATCCTAGCGAATTGCCTGAACATACAGTGCCTGTTCGGTCCCTGTTCGAGGGCAGTGAAATCCCCATGAAAAGCACTGCTTCGGCTATTCAGAGAACACAAACCAGCAGTGAAAGTGTCAGGGGTGCCCGGTGGGATGGGAGAACCCAGGTGCAGAGTTTGCGTAGTAAGTTGTATATCGCGGTACCAGAGGAATATCCAAGAAACGTAGTCAGGTTCACAATCGAGGTCAGGGGCAAACGGCGAATCAAGAGAGGTCGGGTAATAAGCCAAGTACTGGTATACAGAATAAACATAGGGAGAAGCTTCTAAGAGTAACACTGGCAGGAGTGATACAACGCTGAAGCAACGATATACTGGCAGAGAAAACTCTATATAGGTGCAGAATCGTCAAGACGCACCCCGCTGTGAATCCCTCCACCAATCAACCTCTCCTCTGAGCCAGGACAATCAAGGAACTGGAGGTGTCTGGTGCAGTTCCCCATCAAGTCCACCGGGACTGAGGACCTCCCCCTAGGTCTGCACCTCCCACCCAGATCCCGGCGCCTGCCCCTGTGACGTCAGACGCCACTCGCCGCCATGCTCAGGGTGGACAGGATGGCATGGCCGCACCGACCCACCCGAACAGACGCGGCAGAATTCGCAGGGGGCGGCGCAGGACCCGGGGATGCTTCCAGCCCGCACCTGGAGCGTGAGGAGCGCCGCAGCGCCACCCGCTCGGCACCTGCCTGCCTCCGAGGTAAGGGACCCGGCTGGCGGCGTGCCGTGGGGTGGCGTGACAGAACCCCCCCCTGAAGGAGTGGCCTCCGGACGCGACAAGGACCCGGCCTTCCCGGGTGTGCACGATGAAAAGCACGGAGGCACGAAGGGGCGTGCACCTGGGAGGCGGGTTCCCAAGAACGCTCCTCAGGGCCAAACCCCTTCCACAATACAAGGTACTGAAGGGTACCCCGGTGAAACCTGGAATCCAAGATACTGGCCACCTCATACTCCAACTCATCACCAACAAGCACAGGAGGACAAGAGGGAGCGGACCTTCCCGGAAACTCATCAGGAGGAACACGTTTAAGGAGGGAAACATGAAACACAGGGTGGATTAGGTATGTGGGAGGGAGAGCGAGTCGGAAGGTAACCAGGTTAACCTGGTGGGTGATCTCAAAAGGACCTATGAAACGGGGCCCCAATTTTTTCGAGGGACATTGGAGACGGAGGTTTCTGGTGGACAGCAGAACCCGGTCACCTGGTTGGAAAGGAGGGGGAACGGACCTGGAGCGATCTGCCGAAGCCTTGTATTTGTCTTGGGCAACACGTAGGGTCTTTTTGGCCAGTTGCCAAACCTCCCGTATGGTGGCCAATCTGGAGTCGGCGTCAGGGACAGAGGAGAGGGGAATCAGACCCGGGATCATAGTGGGGTGGTACCCATAGTTGAGAAAAAATGGGGAGTAAGAAGTAGATTCATGGTCATGGGAGTTATAAGCAAACTCGGCCAACGGTAAAAGGTCAGTCCAGTCATCTTGGAGGTAAGAGGAAAAGCAACGCAGGTACTGTTCTAAGGTCTGATTAACTCGCTCCGTCTGTCCATTTGTCTGGGGGTGGAAAGCTGTAGAGAGGTGGATGCGAATGTTAAGTCGGGAACAAAAGACTCTCCAGAAACGAGAGGTAAACTGGGTACCCCTATCAGAGGTTATCGAGTCGGGGATTCCATGGAGCCTGAATATGGCCTCAAGAAATAGAGAGGCAGTTTCAGAAGCAGTGGGTAATTTCTTGTATGGGACGAAGTGTGCCATTTTAGTGAAGCGGTCAACTACTACCATGATGACTGAGTGACCCCGGGAAGGGGGTAGATCGACAATAAAGTCGGTGGATAATTGGGACCATGGGCGTGTCGGGATGGGCAGTGGTTGTAGCAACCCCGCAATCTTAGTGGTGGGGTTTTTGGATCGTAGACAAATGGGGCAACTAGCAACATACTTGGCAACACTTGAAGGCAACAGGGGCCACCAGAAATGTCGTCTCACTAGGTCCAGTGTCTTCATATAACCGGGATGCCCGGCCGCCAAAGAGTCGTGGCACATCTGTAGGGCCTCTAATCTAGCTTTTTCAGGTACATAGATGCGATGGTCTTGTACGTGGAAACCCTCACTAGATAGGGGTAAAGAGGTCTCTGCCGTAAATTTTTTGATGTTGTCGTGGAGGCTAGAAGTGACCCCCAAGAAACATTGAGGTGGCAACACTGTGTGGGAGAGGTTCGAGGATGAGGATGGACCCTCCTGGATCCTTGAGAGGGCATCTGCCTTCCCGTTCTTCGAGCCGGGGCGGTAAGTTACATGAAAATTGAACCTTGTAAAGAAGAGAGCCCAGCGGGCTTGACGGGGTCTCAGACGTTTGGCGGATCGCAGATATTCCAGATTCTTGTGATCAGTGTGTACAGTTATTGGATGTATGGCCCCCTCCAGCAAATGACGCCACTCTTCAAAAGCTCGCTTGATGGCAAGGAGCTCTCGGTCCCCGATATCATAATTTTGCTCCGCCGGGGCGAGCTTCTTGGAGTAGAAGGCCACGGGATGTAGTTGTCCGGAGGGGGACCTTTGTGACAGGATAGCCCCAGTGGCAGTTTCTGATGCATCGACCTCTAGAAAAAAGGGTAGTTGTGGGTTAGGTAGGTTCAAGACAGGAGCAGTAATGAAGTGATTTCGGAGGTCATCGAACGCCTTCTGGGCCTCTTTGGACCACTCAAAGAGGACAGTAGGGCTGGTGAGTCGAGTCAGAGGTTGAATTACTTTGGAAAAATTATGGATAAATCGCCTGTAAAAGTTAGCAAACCCAATGAACCTTTGTATGCCCTTACGATCTTTAGGAGTGGGCCAAGAGGTGATGGCCTCGATCTTTCGGGGATCCATCTCTATGTGACCAGGTGAAATGATAAAGCCCAGGAATTCCACTCGGGTGGTCTCAAAGGTACATTTCTCGGGTTTAGCGTAAAGGTTGTTCTCCCGGAGTCTCTGGAGGACGGTGTAAACGTGTTGACGGTGTTCCTGAAGGGAAGTGGAAAAAATCAGAATATCATCTAGATATATTACAACATATTTGTCCAATAAGTCACGGAAAATTTCATTAATCAGATGTTGAAACGTGGCTGGGGCGTTGCAGAGTCCATACGGCATCACAGTATATTCGAAGTGTCCATATCGAGTCCTAAAGGCGGTCTTCCACTCGTCCCCCTCACGGACGCGTACCAGATTATAGGCCCCTCGGAGGTCAAGTTTGGAATAGATACAAGCGTTCTGGAGACGTTCTAATAACTCTGGGATAAGTGGGAGAGGGTACCTATTCTTGATGGTGATTTTATTTAATTCACGGTAGTCTACACAGGGTCTCAACCCACCATCTTTTTTATTAACAAAAAATATCCCTGCTCTGGCAGGGGAAGTGGATGGTCGAATGAAGGCTTTTCGTGTGTTCTCCTGGATGTAGTCTTTTAATGTTCTTAACTCAGGCTCGGATAGGGGGAAGATGCGTCCATAAGGAATGGGAGCCCCGGGTAGTAACTCAATAGGACAATCATAGGGTCTTCTGGGTGGCAGCGTTTCAGCTTTCTTTTTATCAAATACATCCTGAAAATTGTGATAGTGTGCGGGTAACTGGGTCTCGTTCCCGATGGTGGTACTTATGGTATGGAGAGGTACGCAGGTATTTTTACAATGCTCGGAGGAGAAGGAAACCTCGCCGGTTGACCATAGTATGTGAGGGTTATGTAATCGAAGCCAAGGTAGCCCCAAAATCCCGGGGAAAATAGGAGAGGTAACAATATCAAACCGTAGCAGTTCTGAGTGGCCATGACCTAGGCTCATTTGAACAGGTATACTCTCCTGTGTAATGGGCCCTGAGCTTAAAGGAGAACCATCAACTAATCTGATCTCAACAGGTATCTCTTTATTTAACAGTGGTAAGGAAATACACGTCGCTAGGGTGGCGTCCATGAAGCACCCGCTAGCCCCTGAATCCACCATTGCCTGGAGTGGGAAGGTCCTCTGTTGCCACTGCAGAGAGATGGGTAGAAGGAGATGAGGCATGGGTAAGAGTGGAGAAGGTCTAGAGAGTGTTGTGATGAAACCACTCTTACCTCTTCCAGGAGTTGCTTTAGCGGGACATATACGGGCCTGGTGGTTGGCCCCTCCACAGTATAGACAAAGATTGAGACGGCGACGTCGATCCATCTCGGCCTGTGGTAGGCGTCGATCCACTAGCCCGATCTGCATTGGTTCCTCGGTTCTCCTAGGATTAGAAACCGGAACAAGAGCATTGAAGGGTACCTGGTTTTCACGTGACCCTCCGGTTGGGGCTGAGGGAGACCTTTCGTCTCTGCGCTCTCTCCATCTTCTATCGAATTGTATGCAGAAATCGATTACAGTATCTAGGGACCGGGGTACTCCAACACGTGCGAGTTCGTCCTTCAAATGATCAGCTAGGCCTCGACGAAACTGATCCAGGAGGGCGGCTTCATTCCAAGCCGTATCATGGGCATAGTGGCGGAAGTGAGTCACGTAGTCCTCTACGGGGCGGCGGCCCTGTCGGAGAGCCCTGATAACGTTTTGGGCGGACTCTCTCTTGTGGGGGTCTTGATACATGGCCTCCAGCGCCGCAGCAAATGAGGGCCAGCTCTCCAGTACTGGGTCATGGTCCCGGAGGAGTGTATGAGCCCACTTCTTAGGTTCTCCACCCAGTAGTGATATGACCATGCGTACCTTTACAAAATCACTATTGTAAGTGCGGGGTTTTAGAGAAAAAAGGATGCAACAATCGAGCATGAATGCCTCAAATCTTGTGCGGTCTCCATTGAAAGTCTCAGGTAGTTTAACTTGAGGCTCAGGAAAGGGGGTATCCAAGTTTGCCTGTATGGGTGCGGAAGGCGGCGTGTAAGGAGGTGGTAGTGTCACGACTTGAACTTGCGCCTGCAATTGTCGATGTTCTGTCTGAAGTTCCTGAAAGGAGTGAGTGAGGGCGGATACCTGGTGTGACAAGGCCGCAACGGTATCGGTGATCTCTGCGGGTTCCATATGTTTGGCTTCAGCGTCTGTCAGGGGTGCCCGGTGGGATGGGAGAACCCAGGTGCAGAGTTTGCGTAGTAAGTTGTATATCGTGGTACCAGAGGAATATCCAAGAAACGTAGTCAGGTTCACAATCGAGGTCAGGGGCAAACGGCGAATCAAGAGAGGTCGGGTAATAAGCCAAGTACTGGTACACAGAATAAACATAGGGAGAAGCTTCTAAGAGTAACACTGGCAGGAGTGATACAACGCTGAAGCAACGATATACTGGCAGAGAAAACTCTATATAGGTGCAGAATCGTCAAGACACACCCCGCTGTGAATCCCTCCACCAATCAACCTCTCCTCTGAGCCAGGACAATCAAGGAGCTGGAGGTGTCTGGTGCAGTTCCCCATCAAGTCCACCGGGACTGAGGACCTCCCCCTAGGTCTGCACCTCCCACCCAGATCCCTGCGCCCGCCCCTGTGACGTCAGACGCCACTCGCCGCCATGCTCAGGGTGGACAGGATGGCATGGCCGCGCCGACCCACCCGAACAGACGCGGCAGAATTCGCAGGGGGTGGCGCAGGACCCGGGGATGCTCCCAGCCCGCACCTGGAGCGTGAGGACCACCGCAGCACCACCCGCTCGGCACCTGCCTGCCTCCGAGGTAAGGGACCCGGCTGGCGGCGTGCCGCGGTGCGGCGTGACAGAAAGGTTCCCCTAATGCACTGTCATTCGGTGGTTTAATTCGGCAAGTTTTTTCAGGAGAATCCCATAGACTTCAATGTTAAAAATATTCCCGTTTTAATTCAATATATAATAAACCGTTCATTATAAAATTCTGCAGTAAAGAGTCTCTTTATTTATATATTTTTTAGGATACTTTAAGCATTTTTCTGAATTTTTTCTTTTTTTAAAAAGTCAGATTTTTTTTTTTTCAGTTTACTTATTTTTTTTGTAACAGCCCTTTTTATTATCATTCCCTGGACCTCCTGTGTAAATTTCAGACATTTTCGCTCAGTAGTTTCTTTGCAAACAGCGTTTCAATTTCACATTCATACAAATGGTTTTGCTAATTTATTCACTTCCCTCGTCTGCGGTGTCGGCTGCTTCGGCTGCGTGTGATCGGCTCCTGCTCGGGCTTTTCGACGGGTTTATCCAGATGTTTTTGTGGCTTTTCAGTGTGCATTCGGTGGGTTTTGCGGTTAGTTTTCGGTGGGTTTACGGCAGCTTTTCCCTGCAATTCGGGGACCCTGTGGTGCTTGCTGAATACACCGCAGGGTCACCGAAATGGGATCGGCAAAAGGAACCGAATTGAAGAGAACGAAAAGTCACCGAACGTGCGGTGACTTTTCGAATCTCTTTGGATAACCCTGTTATTGTTTTAACTCCTTGTGCAGTGAATAAATGTATACAGTGATTCTGGTGTAGACCATTGTTTTGTACACAGTTATTGCAAATGATATATATTTTGACAAAATCTAGAATTTGCCCCAAACATTTTAGCGCATCAGGATTCACAGCCAAGGTGCTAAAACAGTTGGGCCTCTGTATCAAAAACACATATCCCCAGCTATTTATTCCTCAGCTACAGTAGCACATTTTGGCCAGAAGTTGGCAATATCTTTGTGTCAAACAAGGCTACTGCATTGAAAATACATTATGAAATTCCCATTGATTTTTTTATTGTAAAATTAACCCCATACTGACCAGGGGATTTCGTCATTGTCAGTCTGAATACAAACATTTCTGTGCTGTTTGTATTTAAGTCTAATTTTCCTCTTACTCGTTTATGGAACCCATACATATTATATACCGTTTTTTTTTGCCATTAAATGAACTTTCTAAAGATACCATTATTTCCATCATATCATATAATTTACTGTAAAAAAAGTTATGAAATTTGATGAAATAATGGAAAAAACACACTTTTTTGAACCAAAATCTACAACCACCAAAAAATATCCTGGCTAAATAGTTTCGAAATTTTGTCCTGAAATTATAAATATCCAATTTTTACATGTTTTTGATTTTAACCCCCTTCACTGCCGAGCCATTTCACCTCTGTGCGCTGAGCTCATTTTGACCGTTTTATGACCATCATGTTTAAATTAAATGTAATTTGAAGTCCTATTTTATTATACCCCCAGACAGTTTTTTTAAAAAAACAAACACTTTTTTAAAAACTTTTTTATAATCTTTATTTTTTTTATTTGTTTTTAATTTTTACACAAAACATAGTCATGATTGGCATCATCTAGCTGTCACGGATCTCAAGATACAGGGATCCAAATGATCCCACTAGCTCCACTTTGCAGCTAGGGAGTTAACTGTCTAACTGACGTCATCGCATATATGGTGATGACATCAGTGGGTGGGGGGTGACCCGAATGCTTGGCTGACATCCAAGATGACAGCCACCTCTGGGAGCGAATCGCGATCCAGCGCCGATTGGACGTGAATCACGATCCGTCACCTAAGGGGTTAAGAGAGGCAGCGCTGAAAAGGGCAAACTCTGCCCTCTTAAGCGGTGCCACTCTTTTTTTCCTATGTGGAGCAGTTTAGGAGGGTGAGGGCTCCAAAGGAGCCCCTTACACATTCATCACTGCAGGCGCCGGGGGGCGCACTGCGATGACATCGTTCCGACCGAGGTGAGTATAGGGAGGAAGGGGGGTTTCAGGACCATGACATACATAGTATTTCCTTGGTCCTTAAGGGGAATTTTCCCCAGGACGTACTATGTACGTCAGTGGTCCTTAAGGAGTTAATGGAAACTGAATTTAAAAAGACACTGGTGTTAGATTTTAATTTTCTGTATCAATATATAAATATCCTATAATTCAATTATGATTTATAAAAGCTTGCTCTAATGCAGGGGTGTGGTTTCCCCCCCTTCTTGTCTCAATACAATGTCTGTTCAGCTTCGTTTCCTTTTGAGGCTGGCCGGGGATGTTGATTAAAATAGATATCATGTATTAACTCTTTCCAGGCAAACTAGAAATGCCTGCAAAATCTATGTGATGTCTGATATAGAAAAACCCATCTCTGAACCATATATGGTAATAAGTGTTTCTTTGGTAGCTGTGATGGTCAAGTTCTGACGTGGAAATATATCTCTATGCCGATTGGCTATAGGTTTGTTTGGATTCTAATAAACGTCTGGTCAGTGGTGTATTTTGGCCTAGGCCGACAAGGCCTAGGGCGGCACTTTCCAGGGAGCGGCGGCCCGCACCGGGTGGCCCCACCCCTAATTTTTTTTATTTTTTTTACTTTTGCAAAGTATTTTACCAGGAAAGATTCATTGAGATTTCACTAATTTTAAAGTATGTCCTGGGTAGGCAAGGCCTAGGCTTTCACTTTCCAGGGGGCAGCAAAAAACCTCACCACTAAATGGGTTACTCACAGAGCACTGAAATGACGCCAACATTTTGGTGTTCTGTAGTTCCCTGCACTTTGGGGAATAAAATTTCCCCACCCTGCAGTGATTTCACCATTCACCACAGGGTCCCCAAAGTGCATGGAGTCGGCCGCTGAATGCTGCCACCACAAACCCGTGGCCTGCCGTTTTCAAAAGAACTACTGAACAAAAATGTCTGGAATTACATATAAGATCCTATGATTGATAATAAAAAGTTCTGTTACAGAAAAAAGAAAAAAATGCTATTAAAAAAAGGGGGGAAATTTTGACAAAAAAATCAGAAAAATTACTAAAAGGTACTAAAAAAAAATCAATAAAGACTTTCTACTGCAGATTAAAATAATAAATGGTTTATTAGATATTGCATAAAAATGGGAATATTTTTAACATTGAAACCTATGGGGTTCGCCTGAATAAACCTGCTGATTGAAACCACCGAACATCAGGGCATTTCACTGCCATTTCTCTGCTGTTTGGTGTTCTCTGAATAGATTAACCATTACCTCTATGGGGATTTGCACTGCCTTCAAACAATACCGTACTTGCTGGCAGTTCGCCAAACTTGTGTGTCACAGAGCAGTGGTGTACTTAGGGGAGTGGCGGGGGGCGGGCCGCTCCAGGTACCAGTGATTATTGGGGTGTCATTAGGGGGTACTAGGAGGTGCCACTGTCACTGTGTGTCAGCTTTGAGCTGTGTTCTCAAACAATGATCAGCGGAGCAGGGCGTTTGCATATGGAATAAAATCAAATAGAATAAAAATCCCCCTCTCCTCCCTCCATAACTCCTCCCCTGCCCCACAGCAGCTCTAGGAGAGGGGAGGGGGATGTGATTTGTGTGCAGAGAGAGAAGATGACAGTAAACGGAAGGTAAAGGGGGGGTTTATCAGCAGAATATGAAGCTGTCTGCTTACTGCTGTTTAAAGTGGACCTTTCCTTAACCAGCACTGCAGTGATAGAAATTTGTCATTGAGCTGCCTGGCTCCTGGTGAGGCTGCGTGCATGCAGGTCATGCGGGCCGGCCAGTGAGGTGGTCATGAGTCTCAGTACCACCTGACTGGCTGAACCATGTGACACGCATGCACACAGCTGCCCGCCCTTTCGTTAACACGGACTCTCACTCTATTCTGGACTGAACAACCACCGGAAAGGGAATCAAAGCCATGGTGCCCCCTCTGGCAGTGGCACCCCACTGCTGACAAGATGGCTCCACGCACAGGCACAGCCGGGATCCTAACGTGGCCTGGAGGGACCTCCTGCTGAGTCTGTACATAGTCCCTGCAGACTCTGCACACAGCCCTACCGCGGACGGAGGCCGATAAATATAGAATAAATAATTGCTGTGTGCTCATATTCACTCGGTTTTCTGGGAGTTTTATTGCAGTGGATTCTGATGCACTCATACACACCGCACATTGCATTGCTGGGAGTTTTATTGCTGTGGATTCTGATACGCTGACACACACCACACATTGCATTGCTGTGAGTTTTATTGCTGTGAATTCTGATACGCTGACACACACACCGCACATTGCATTGCTGGGAGTTTTATTGCTGTGGATTCTGATACGCTGACACACACACCGCACATTGCATTGCTGGGAGTTTTATTGCTGTGGATTCTGATACACTCATACACACTGCACATTGCATTGCTGGGAGTTTTATTGCTGTGTATTCTGTGATACACACTGCATATTACTGTGAGTTTTATTGCCCTGGAGCTCTGGGATACGCTCATACACACTGCACGTTACTGCGAGTTTTATTGCTGTGCAGTTCTGATATGCTCATACTCTGGTGCCCATTTCTGTGGGTTTTATTGCTGTGCAGCTCTGTAATACGCTCATATGCAGTGCACATTTCTGTGGATTTTATTGTTCAACCAATTAGAGCGGCTGTGATCCAGTATACTTGACATGCGTGGCTGTTCTTTGTAAAAATGCTTGAATTTAAACATTTCATAATTTTATTTATCTCAATAGATACATTTGAAATGGTATACAAAATATACAAGTAGGCACTTGGTATCCACTTTTAATATAAAGAGAGGAAAAGGCGGAGCTCTAAGAGGAAAAGGTGGAGCTTAAAGAGGAAAGGTGGGAATTAACCAGGAAGAGGTGTGCCCTTGACAGGAAGGGGTGCCTCAAATTTGAATTAGGGGGTGCACGAGTTTAGTCAGGCCTAGGGCAGCACAAAACCTAAATACACCACTGCGTCTGGTGAGAACAAAGACAGCCAGATTCTCTGAAAGACCAACACAGTCTTGTGATTGATTTTTTCGGAGATCTCCGCCATGGCGTAGCACAGCGTCTTGCTTTATTTTGATATATGAGGAAGAAATGACAGACTTTTTGGGATTCCATATATGGTAATTATAATAGGAAAATTGTTTTTGTTTGTTTACGGTTATAATTTAACAGTTGGTGTTAGAAGTGAGATCTGCCATTCAGATGTTTGAGTGATTTATTGCTTCACATTTGCTTGTTCATATCAAGAATCTTGATGCCTTTCTGGTTGTCCTGGCTGTGTTTTTTTGTTGCAAGGATGGAAACTCTTTGTCTTGGTTTGTTTTTGTTATTTTGTGTTTATTGTAGTAAAGGAAATCGTTTGATTCCTCGCAGAGAGAATCACGTCTGTAACTCTCCCTTTTTAAGGCTCTGGTTGTAAGAGTCTAAAAGTGCTTGAGTATGTGTTTATTGTTTATTTATCTCTTCTGGAAATTGAAGTTGTAAAAAAAAAAGGAGACGTTTCTAGTTGAGTGTGTTTATCGGTCTATCTGTATTGTAGCTCTGTTTCTGAGTCATCCATGCCTGCTTGTAATTCGAGTATTTTGTTTATTTATTTGTAAAAAAATTGATTAGATCTGTTCAGTTTCATCTCATATAGCAAAGTGACATCCATTCCCTTATTTGGTCTTATTTTATAACCTAATTCTAAAGGATTTGCAAACCTTTTTTTTTCAGATTTCACGTTTGTTTTTGTATTTTATTTTTTTCTATTGTTTCTTGCCATTGATTACGTCTGTTTATTTCAATGTTTGTCTTTACTAATTATTAATGTATGTGTTTATCTTTGATGTTTTGTATTTCCTAGTTCTGATATGGTGTTTTTCCATGTGTGATCTATGTATGTACTGCATCTCTTACCATATGTTGCTTCATTTCTATGTGGTTTTTTTTACTGCTTTGCCTCGAGTACAAAAAAAAGAGGAAACAATAGCCGCTTTGCTTTCACATTACCTTTCAATCGCGCCTGCTAACTAATTTTTTTCTCTCATAAATTCTTGTAGAAAAGTTTTCCTTCTTTGTTTTTTATTAATAGTTCTTTCTATTTGCAATATGTAGTAGTTAATTATGTAAATTGAAAAATGTATTTAGCTGTGAGTTCTGGGATGTGTCTTATTTTCATGCTTTAATGGGATTTTGTTTATATGCTGAGAGTATCTACAGTTGTGTTCAAAATTATTCAACCCCCAATGCTGTAAAGGGTTTTAGGGAATTTAGTGTGCATTTGTAATTGTATTCAGAATGAAATCCTACAAGGACTTTTTAAAGAACCATATGCAACTAAAATGACATCAATTGGTTTTGTAATACAGTAGTAAATGTTTCTTTTGTGAATTCTTCATTGACACAATTATTCAACCCCTTAAAGACCACCACTCTGAAGAACAGAGGTTCATTCAAGTGTTTTCAATCAGGTATTGAAAACACCTGTGGATGTCACGGAGCAGCAATAAAGCATAATAAGCACCAATTAGGCAGCTTTAAAATGACTGTGATACTCAGCTCCTTCTAGACATTTACTGGTGTGGTTACAAACATGGTGAAGTCAAGAGAATGGTCCAGGAAGACAAGAGAAGAGGTGATTACTCTTCACAGGAAGGGCAATGGCTATAAGAAGATTGCAAAGATGTTAAACATACCAAGAGAGACCATAGGAAGCATCATTCGCAAATTCAAGGCAAAGGGCACTGTTGAAACGCTACCTGGTCGTGGCAGAAAGAAGATGCTGACTTCGACTGCTGTGCGCTACCTGAAGCGTAGAGTGGAGAAAAGTCCCCGTGTGACTGCTGAGGAACTGAGAAAAGATTTGTCAGATGTGGGTACTGAAGTTTCAGCTCAGACAATACGACGCACACTGCGTAATGAAGGCCTCCATGCCAGAACTCCCAGGCGCACCCCCTTGCTGTCTCCAAAGAATAAAACGAGTCGACTGCAGTATGCCAAAAGTCATGTGGACAAACCACAGAAGTTTTGGGATAGTGTTCTGTGGACTGATGAAACAAAATTAGAACTGTTTGGGCCCATGGATCAACGCTATGTTTGGAGGAGGAAGAACAAGGCCTATGAAGAAAAGAACACCTTGCCTACTGTGAATCATGGCGGGGGGTCAATCATGCTTTGGGGCTGTTTTGCTTCTGCAGGTACAGGGAAGCTTCAGCATGTGCAAGGTACCATGAATTCTCTTCAGTACCAGGAGATATTAGATGACAATGTGATGCAGTCCATCACAAACCTGAGGCTTGGGAGACATTGGACCTTTCAACAGGACAATGATCCCAAGCTTACCTCCAAGTCCCCTAGAGCATGGTTGCATATTAAAGGCTGGAACATTTTGGAGTGGCCATCGCAGTCACCTGACTTAAATCCGATTGAGAAATTAAAAGCTGTTATAACTGTAAAAGGATGTTGTACTAAGTACTAAGATTGAATGTCACTTGGGGGTTGAATAAAACTGATAATGATGTGAGCACAGAAAAGACTTTTGTGGTTATTTCATTATAAATGTTATGTTATATTTGTCAGACCTACACGTGCCTCTTTGATTTAATTGTAAGCAAGATGACTGAATGATCAAAATCAATGTCAAACTGGCCAAAACACTCAATTTCAGTGGGGGTTGAATAATTTTGAACACAACTGTATTAGGGGTAAATAGACAGTATATAACAAATAGTTAGATATTGATAATAACACATGTCTAATGCCTTAAATATATATATATATATATATAGTGGTGGTTAGGTCCTGGCACTTTGTTAGTGCTATGTAGAAACATAGAAACATAGAAAAATGTCGGCAGATAAGAACCTTTCGGCCCATCTAGTCTGCCCAATTACATGGATACTTAACCTGGATTTATCTTTTGTTTAGGATAGCCTTATGCCTATCCCATGCTTGCTTAAATTCAATTACTGTTTTGGCCTCTACCACTTCTACTGGAAGACTGTTCCATGTATCCACCACCCGCTCAGAAAAATAATGCTTCCTGATGTTACTTTTAAACCTTTGCCCCTCTAATCTAAGACTATGTCCTCTTGCTTTGCTATTTTGTTTCCTTTTATATATACTCCCTTCCTCTACCTTGTGGATTCCCTTTACGTATTTAAATGTTTCTATCATATCTCCTCTGTCTCGTCTTTTTTCCAAGCTGTACATGTTAAGATCATTAAGCCTTTCTTGGTAACTTTTCTCCTTCAAGCCGTACACCATTTTAGTAGCCCTTCTCTGAACTCTCTCTAAGATGTCTATATCCTTCTGGAGATACGGTCTCCAGTACTGCACACAGTACTCCAAGTGAGGTCTCACCAGTGCTCTGTACAGTGGCATGAGCACTTCCCTTTTCCTACTGCTAATACCTCTCCCTACACAACCAAGCATTCTGCTAGCATTTCCTGCTGCTCTATTACATTGACTACTTACCCTTAGATCCTCTGAAATAATGACCCCTAAATCCCTTTCCTCAGATGTTGAGGTTAGGACTGTATCAAATATATGTAGGAGCTGTGGTTGCAGCTGTTTGTGGAGTTGGGTATTTTCATGTGATTCTAAGGGTGTATTTTGGTTGGTATATAGCGTATCAGATGGCTGGGATGATTCCTGGATTTTATTGAGGCAGTTGCGATTGAGAACAAGTAATGAGTTATGGTCTTGCTTGGGCGCGGTCTGACGCGTTCCGCGTGCGTGCAGTAGCAGATGTGGAACAGACAAAGGAATTGTGGGAGCTGGACTTAGTGTGAAGGGATGATACAAGTTGCTGAATGATATATAAAAAAACTATTTTGTGTATCAAGGTGCTGGGCATCATCCATCTGCCACGGCTTTGATATACGTTATAAGTTTTTCCAAAAGAGGCGTGGTCGGTTATTTTTCTCTGGTCTTTATTTGAGTCCAGCACAAAGGATTGACCACACCTTAATATAAGTTATATGGTTTGCATAAGGGACGTGCATGCCTGTGTAGTCTTCTTTGTTACTGAACGAATGATAATCTCTATTAAAGATATAATAATAATAATAATATTTGAATCCCCTATTAAATAATTGCCAAAATGACTGATTGAAGTCATTTACAGGTTCTGTAACCTGTACAATGGAATATATATAGGTTCATCATAATACAGTAGGCAAAGAGGTCCTGTTTAAGAACTTGCGATCTAAAAGGATAGAGTTTTATTGAAGGATTAGAGTTAATTGAGAATATGAAGTATTAAAGTTTAAGTAGAAAGTGCCTACAGGTTCTGTAGCACTGTACAAAGGACTGTTAACCCTTTCGCTGCTGAGCCTTTTCACACCTCTGTGCTGAGCTAATTTTTACCGGTTTCGCTCATCATGTTTAAATGCGATTTGAAGTCACATTTTATTAATTGATCCAGACATATTATATATCGTTCTTTCCGGGAGACCCGGCAGATTCATAATATGTCATTTTTATATGTATATGTTATGTCCTCTCTGTATATTATAACATAAAATGCAATAAAATTTGAATTTTCAATAATTTACAACGTGTAAAGTGGTTTTTTTCACATTTTAACATGCGAGCGTTTGCGGTTATATTTTCTATGGGTTGCGCTTGTTAAAAAAATTAGAAATGGGGAATCGTTTACATTTTTTGAGGAAAATTACGTGTTTTTTGGCAAACACCCCCCATAAAAAAAATCGTTAATGCAGCATCATTGTTCCCATTATAATTGAAATGGGAACAATATTGCTACATTAATAAAACAAAACAAAAACATTTTTTCAATTTTTTTTTTTTTTTTCTCATTTTTTTTTTAACTGTACATAGTCATGTTTGGTATCGTTGAAAAGGCCATGCTCTGGCCGTTCTAATGATGTCAAACATTAACCCCTAGCTGTCACGGGTCGCTGTGCGTGATGACGCCAGTCATTAGGGGATATCCCGAAAGCTTGGCCGACATCTCCAGGAAGCTTGGCCGACATCTCCAGCTCCAGGAGGGGACCGCGATACGGCGCATGTTAGTGCCATATCCCAATCCTAGGGGTTAAAGACAGCCACCGCTTGGAAGGGCAGGCTGTGCCCTTCCAAGCGGTGTCTGCCTTTACTGGCTGGCCCACACAGATGGGGAGGGGGAGAGGTCCCCCTCCCCTTCAGGCACCTTCCTCGCAATGGCGGGGGGGTTACTGAAATAGACATCTATTGTGCCCGCCGGGGTCCCGGAGGCTGGGCTGACATCGATAACCGGGGGGCCACCGCGATCGGCCGGAATTCCGGTCGGCCGGATTCCGTCCGGACGATCGCCACTGCTTAGGGAGGACGCACTGAGCACGTCCTCCGCAGCAAAGTAGCCATGCGGCAGGACACGCTGAGTGCGTCCTCCGCATGGAAAGGGTTAAAGTTTGTTAGTACATAGAAGAAATAAAAAAATGGAAATTAGGCAGATTTATTTAGTATTGAAGGTGATAAGTAAGTGGGAATAGAAGGTTTTCTTTTCTTTTCAAGAAACATTTGATTAATTTGGTCATATTGCTAATTGGGGATCTGTGCACATAAATAATTGATAATTATCTTTAGTCTCAATTTTTAACACAAAAAAAGGGGAGAACAGAGAATCTCCTGGGCGCCAATATAAGCAAATAATATCTTTAAGAGGCAGTAAATTACTGTCCTCTACCATTCTATTCACCACGTGTGTAACACTACAGGAATAAGTGTATCTTAATATTGTACACTACATTAGTGGCCATATGCCTTGCCCATTGAGTGCGTGTTGGGAACATACAAAGCAAGTATAGTGTCTGCCTATTGTTAGTTTTAATTTTTTGTTGCTGTCTGATGTTTTTGTCTTTTGGTGTGAAGTGCATATGAAGTGAAGTGCACCCCATTGAATTTTCTTTTGGAGGGAATAGAACAGGCTGTAAAATAGATGCACAAACACCTCACGTTTAAATGTTTGTTTTTTAACCAATATCCTTAATAAAGATTGTTTATTTTAAATGTTTACCAAGAATCAATCTTTTTCTTTGTGGCGTTTCCTCTCAGAACTTTCTTGCTAGTTATTTTGTCAATTTTTAACATGTCAATTTTTAACATGTCCTTCTATACGTTTTTTTCCCAGTTTATGATATCTGTGTTATGTGTTTTTTATTTGAATATACTGGAGAATGTGAGACAATGATGACTGTTGCAAAAGAAAAAGCCCCTCCATCTTGTCTTTCTCCTTCTTCTCCCAACCCCCCTCTCTTCTTTTTCCCTCCCTTTCTATTTCCTTTGTATTCAAAATTTGCTGAACTTTCATCATAGATTCATGATTTCTTTAAAGTATTTATTGCTGAACGTTATGAGTTTTAACCATGTAAGTTTTAAAATGTTTGACAGGTTAATAATATTTTTTTTATTTAGGTGACAATTACCCACGCATGCCAACGCATATTGCAACTAATGCTGATCAAGTTAGATGGAAGATTATTTGATACCAATATCGATATAGCTATTGGAATTGAAGGAAATTTACTCAAACACACATTATCATTTCACATTACAATGTTACATCCACCGGATAACAAGAAAGGAAACCGTATCACATCTTCATCATCACAAGAAATCTGAAGTCACCAAGTTCACAATGACTGCATATGGTTAATAATATTTTTTTTCATTTTTTTCAAAATCATGGACATTTTGTGTGAAGGTCAAAGGTCACAGGTAATAAGTGTTATGGAAAGTTTGGTGTTTGCGCATAAAGTCCTGGTGCACTAAAAAAGGTACACTGCAGTATTAAAGTGCGCCCAGTACAAACAAATCCGTCACTATAAAAATACACGCTATATCTAGCTCTTTCTGTATAAGAACGAAGTACTTCTCTGTGTCCCAGGAGGAATCAGACAAACACGCTGCTTCAAGCTGGAAAATCCTGTGGCCAAGTGAAGTTGTGGCTCCTGGATTGCTTAATTTATTAGACAATCGCACACGCCCAGTAGCCCCCTGGCTGTACAAAAGAAAGCCAGGTTGCCTAGTATTTACATATCAAAAGGACAGGGGCGTGGACCAGAATGGCCGACTGGCCTCCTGGAGATGACTCATCCCTGAGCCATCTCCATGATCCCAGTCAGCCATGCTTGTCCCCATCCCCCGTCACGCATCAATATGGACCCCCACTCAGATACTGCTCAGATTGATCAGTATGAGAGTGAAGATCAATCTACTTGTTCCTGCGGGTTATGGACATATCTGCGGGGACAAATAAAGTTATTATCTCAACACGGTACCAGTGTTGAGACAAGGCTTAAAATGTCTTAAAAAGCAGGTATGTCTCTAAACCCAAAAGAAGGTTTTCATACTGACGGTTTTGCCGCTGGTTTGGATTTAAAACCACATTCAAATCCAACACAGGGAGACAGATGACAAATTATTACGCACATCCTAGAATATAATGTCCACATAATAAAATTTCCACGACAGTCCCTCCTCTTTGTCATTTGCTCCCCAGTGTCCCTCGATGAATCTCGATCTTCCTTGGAAAGAAACAGTTCCTCTTGTAAAGTTCTGAATGTAAAAAAACCAAACAGATGATAGAAAACAACAGACAGTCCATCTTGACACGTAGAATCTTAACGCAAGTCTTAAAACAAATCTTGACACGCCGATTTTTGCAAATCTTGAAAACAAATCTTGACACGTGGATCATAAAGCAAGTCTAAAACAAATCTTGACACGCCGATTTTTTGGGCAAATCTTAAAACAAATCTTGACACGTGGATCTTGACACGTAGATCTTGACACGTAGAATCTGCTTTAGGGGAGGTGACTCAGAGGGAGGACATGAGGTGGTGGGTTGCGTCGATTGTTGGTCGGTCTGAAATCCTCTGTGTCCAGTCCATGGGTTGGTCTTCAGGGCGTCTCATCTCGGCAACGAAAACGTAGTCATCTACTCTGGCTTTGGTAACTCGGTCGATTAGACAACAGGAACATTTCACTCCGGCATATAGAAAGAATAGAAACAGAAACACCATAAGTATATATACTCCCATTTCCTTTAGCCAGGATCCAATGGAAAACAAGAAATCCCCGAAGCTTCCCAAACCTTCAAAAGGATTCCAACCCTCACTGGCTATAGCTCTGGCTCTGCCTTGCAGGGCGCTAACCTTATCCATATGTGCTTTGACCATGTCATTGGTGTCCGTTATCCAGGTGCAACAGTCCTCACCTATGAATTCACAGAAACCCCCCTTGGACGCCAAAAGATAATCAAGAGCCATCTTTTCCTGCAATACCAGAGTCTTTATTTGTTGTTGTTCCTGGGTGATCTCCCTGACAGCTTCTACGGTTTCATTGAACATCTCGTCTACAATAGAGGAGAAATTGTTCAATCGCTTCATAAGCTCTATTCCCCATCCAGTCCACGCGGGGAACCATGCCCAAGCCTGATCATGGCTAGAGAATAGTTCCCTATGAGCTGTCCCGGACATCTTGGCCTTCCTATGCACCATCAGATCCTCTCGATCGGCTGCGACGTAAGATGCCGGAACAAGCTTCACTAAAGCACATGAACCTCTTGTATTAGGGGGAATTACCTTATAAGCGGCGGAACCGCACAGGAAATAATATGGGCCTGTCAGAACAGCACATGAGGAGTTCCTCTGCCGGTCTCGGGCACTCAGTAATAACTGGATAGACTGGGGGATCGCCCCCGCCGTCTGAACATCGCATCCTTCTTTCCAGCAGATATAATCTGGTCTATGGGTGTTACTAAAGATATCGGGGGTTTCATTAGTAAGGTTGATTGTTATACCTTTCTTACAACTGGAGGATCCCACAAATCTGTCACCGAAGCTGATGTTGAAGCATACCGGCGGGCCACCTAATTGCCCAGACACCCATACAGGATTGGCAAGCGAGGCGCAAGAGCCAGAGCTAATATTAAAACTATAACTGATGTTACCCTCTAGGAATGTATCGTTAAATTCTATCGACAAATGTCTCTGGGTGGTCTTGGCTAATTTCTCGTACTTCTTCATACCAATGTGAACATTGTATAAAGCATGAACGGCTGCCATTGCTGGAGTATAATGGCTAGGGGGGGGTTTCGAGCACACCCAGCAATTGGTCCTGTTTGCTGCCTTAGCTAGCTGGAGGTGCATTTTAAATAAAAGATTGGGATGTTTTTCATCGTTTCCCTCGCTAAAATAAATTAAGCTAAACAAAGTAAACAAAAATGACACTTCTCATTCTTTGATGTAGTTGAGCAGCTTCTTGCAGTGACTGGCGTGGACCCAGTTGTCTCGTCCTTCGAGCTTCAGAGAGGTTGGCGTTGTCAGCTGCACCTGGAATGGACCAAGATATCTCGTCTCTGGTGCCGTCCTCGGATGTTTCTTTAGCACGACCCAATCACCTGGTTGAATAGAATGGACACTGGTTATTGGGTTTGGGTCCGGGAGAGAGACTCCTGGACCCGGTGGGCTTTTTGGAGCTCATCAAGGAAAAGCAATCATGATGGTCCTCAAAGGGTTTCCCTACTAGGTTGGAAAATTGATTAGAGGTTGAGGTTAGAATGGTTAGTAAAAGTTGGAAAATGTTCGTTTTTTTTTTTTTTTTTCACACCATTATCCCCCCTCTTCTCTTCCTCCTTCGTAACAGGAAGAAGAGACGCTGGGTTCAAAATGGTGCATCGTTTTTGGGTCAGTTTAGTGGGTGTTAGGAGAGCCACTTCGTACTTATCTGGTGCCCAAATATTGGAATTTATCTCTGCCAGTACATCCAACTCCAGGAAACAGGTTGGTTCCGTTAGATATGGTAATGCTACCATAGCACATAATCGTTCTTCTGATAGTGCGCTACTTACCACAATGCCAGCTGGAGTGTACTCAATAATTGCCTGTATTTCTGATAAAATATCCGCTCCCAACAAATTAATGGGAACATTCATCCGATACCAGTACAGACCTGATGGCTTCCGTGTGCTGCCCTAGTCTACAATGGAGTGGTTTGGTGGTCTGTAGAGACACTGTCTGGCCTGTGAGACCCACAGTGGGTATAGTCTCCCCAGAGAGGGGGACCTTGCCTCTGAGATCTCTGGATCTCAGAACAGTTAGGGCTGCACCGGTGTCAATGAGGCAAGGGAGGGGATATTTTAATTCCTCGATAAACAGGTTTATATGGCCTGACACCGGTTTGCCAATGTGCTATGAAGAATCATAGCCCTGGCTGGCCATCCCCACGACCGAAGTCGTTGGATCATCTGGAATGAACTGCCACTTACCCTTGGGTCTGTTAGGACAGTCACGCTTTAAATGTCCTTCCTTTTTGCAGATGTGACAAGTCCTGGTTTTTCCAGCGTTGTGTCTTTTTCCCACGATCTTGGTACGTTTGTTCTGCATCGGGGGCTTGTGACACAAGGACTTTGGATGTTTTATCCTGTTTCTTCCTATCCACCTCTCTCTCTATAGCGGAGAGAGTGGATAGAATGGCAGGTATTGTCATTTCACTAAATTCGGGTCTGGCTAACAATAACCGGTCTCGAATTTTCGTATGGATGCCTTCTAAGAATTTGGCTCTTAGTAGGAGGTGAATAGCGGTTAACTTACCTCCGTCGGTTGGCACATCAGGACCAACTTCCATATCTGCATCTAATGCCGCTTGTTTCAGGCGACGCCAGAAACAAACGCATTCCTCCCCAGGATTTTGACAGAGTTTCATCACATCCGTGGTAGAGGAGGCACCATACATCTCTGGAAGTTTGGCTAGCAGGGCAACACAGAATTCCTTACCTCCGGAAGTGGTCTGTTCGTGGGTGACAATGTTGCAGCGGGAAATTATAACCCCTGCTGGTTCTTCTCCTACTTTTGCCCTCAGAACTTGGGCACAGTCCGTTCCGCTCATGCCGTAACTAAATTGATTTTGACAAAACATTCTCGCGAACCCTCGTGGATTCGTTCTATAGTCGGACAGTTCGGCTAGGATGGTTCTGATTTCTGAGGAAGCAAAAGGGACATGCCATACCACCCTCTCCCTAACGTCCTTTCACCATCGGCATTGGGAACACCCTCGTATTGTTGCACCCGGACTGGGT
This sequence comes from Leptobrachium leishanense, assembly GCA_009667805.1. NCBI lineage: Eukaryota > Metazoa > Chordata > Amphibia > Anura > Megophryidae > Leptobrachium > Leptobrachium leishanense. The sequence goes on along the minus strand of CM019064.1, from coordinate 405,160,758 downwards.
AAGTACCAGGTTCAGAGACACAAGTGGGACCAGGTGTATACCTTGGAGGGTGTAGCTTCATTGGACTGCTGTGTCCTACCTCTCCCATGACCATCCCCGTCTGGAAGCCATCCAATGAAGGGTAGATGGTAGGCACGGCTAAATCAAAAGCTCTTAGCGCAGCTATGCAATCCCCACGGTTCTTTAGTCTGGTCCCAATTCCCTTAGACTCACATAGCATCTGCAGATCCCCAGTTGGAAATGATTCGTAATTAACTGTAATTGGAGGAGGAAACGCCCCAGATGTGGCCGAGGGAGACGGATAGAGAGGGTTAGGTGGAGTTGTGGGAGCGAGAGGTATGGTAGCTGGAGAGAGCAGAGTAGAGGTTGTTACATTGGTGATGGCAGAAGCATCAGATGAAACTACAACAGATCCAGTGTTGGTGGATCCAGCCTGCCTTAGCAGAGTTAGCCCAGAAAGAGCCTCTTGCGCTTCCAGCATTGGATCACCAATCGCGGCTATCCCCTCTGGCCAGGTGTACATAATGCGGTTCTTCCGGACTGAAACCGCCTTCTGTATACCCTGCCGGTTTACCATAATAGACTTCTGAAGCCACAGCTGAGCTACATCTAAAGTCTTTGCCGTCCAGAGTCTGGGTTTAAACTCAGTTATGAATTTCTCCCATCTCCAGGCGTCAAACGTCCCCTCCAGAGGGATACTCCAAGCGGTACCCTTGGACCATCTATGCCATTCTTTAGGGGTTTCATGGCCTTCGCCCCAAAACTAGATTTCATGTGCTGCGCAGCCGTCTGACTATGGGGAGCCTCGCTTTCCTTCCCTTGCATGGACGGCACATTGCCCATGGCGATTCGAATCGGCTTGTCGTCTTACCCCTGCGTCCAGGGAAACCCTGTACCAATTTAGGAGAGCACCGCCTGGTATCGTCTTTCACGGTGGATTGTCAGATTATAATCACTATAGTCCTCCAACTAGAGACCCTAACCGAGGCGACGTGTAACTATGGCTTGTTTTCCCAACAGGTTGGGTACAGAACTATGCCCCAAACTATTAGTCAACAACCACAGATTACCCCCCTTCCCGAATTTGTCTCTACCCTCACAGTGTATGCCTACACAAGCGTATACGCTGTTCGCCCGTACACTGCGTCGCCAGACTAAACCGCACAGCACAATGACTATCCTCTTTCTCTACAGAACAATGTGGCTCTCTCAATACAGAAGTTAAATGGGGATAGCCTTCTGCTGTCTATTTGCTAGTTGTACGATGCCTCATTACAACTCCTGAATCACTGTCACCAAATGAAGCTAACAAACCGTCTGAAACTACTCGCTGCGCAAAGCAACTATGAACCCATAAAAGCGTGTTATTCTCGCTTGCACAATCTGCCTATGGAAAGTAAATATAAAAAGAAAGTTCTCTTTTTTTTTTTTTTTTTTAAAGGTAAATATAAAAAGAAAGTTTTTTCCTTTTTTTTTTTCTGAAAAACAAATCTTTTTCTACTGTAATACCAATAAAAAATAAAATCACCACTAAAGGTGCAGAAACTCTTAGTTAAACTTGGTCTTACTACCTAACGAAGCTCAATACAAAGTAAAGATTTCACTTAAACTCAAAATTCAGTATAAAAACCGCAACCGCTTTACTGAAATCTGCTTCCTGTATAAAACCTGAGAACAAACAAAAATTTAACTTCGACAAAATGGCGGCTGAGCTTCGACAAAATGGCGGCTGAGCTTCAACAAAATGGTGGGTTAGCACATGGTGTCACACAAAGGATGACAAAATGGTGTCTCCAAAATCCAGCAATAAAACCCAAATTAAACAAAACAGTTTCTTCCTATTCCCTGTGCCCTACCCCTCAAAATTGGAGCAAGCAGCATAAAAATCCTTCACTTGCGGTCTTCTCCTGTGCAAATGTTAACGAAGGAAATGCTGCCTTTACAAACCAAAACCACCTTTTACAAACAAAACAATTACAACAAAAACGATACCCTGTAATGATCACCCCACACGTCACAATCAACTTCAGATCCACCAAAATTTACACACTAAAAGTTATTTCACACGGTGACCAGCACTATGAAAATAACCCAGTCACACTTTTAAAACATCCAGCAAACTCCATACATAACCCCGTACAAAGACCCTCTTGGCTGTATTGACCAGGGATTTGCAAAATATAGACTCTATCCCCAGCCAATACCCCTATCCCTCTATGTACAGATATTAATCCCCTGTCCTTATACACAAAGAGTGAAAAAGCAAAAAGAAAGATTCTTTTGCTGGGCGCGGATTACCGCAACAGCTTGCAGAGAGACCAGATGCTGGTTCTAGGACAACAGAAATTTCAAAAACTGAAAAGAAAGTCTTACCAACTTCGCCGGCTTTTTCTGGTTGTCCAAAACCAAGAATCCAATCTCCCTCCCTTGGCAAGCTGCTCTGGAATCCACGTCAGCTCCTAATACAAGGCTCGCCAATTGTTATGGAAAGTTTGGTGTTTGCGCATAAAGTCCTGGTGCACTAAAAAAGGTACACTGCAGCATTAAAGTGCGCCCAGTACAAACAAATCCGTCACTATAAAAATACACGCTATATCTAGCTCTTTCTGTATAAGAACGAAGTACTTCTCTGTGTCCAGGAGGAATCAGACAAACACGCTGCTTCAAGCTGGAAAATCCTGTGGCCAAGTGAAGTTGTGGCTCCTGGATTGCTTAATTTATTAGACAATCGCACACGCCCAGTAGCCCCCTGGCTGTACAAAAGAAAGCCAGGTTGCCTAGTATTTACATATCAAAAGGACAGGGGCGTGGACCAGAATGGCCGACCGGCCTCCTGGAGATGACTCATCCCTGAGCCATCTCCATGATCCCAGTCAGCCATGTTTGTCCCCATCCCCCGTCACGCATCAATATGGACCCCCACTCAGATACTGCTCAGATTGATCAGTATGAGAGTGAAGATCAATCTACTTGTTCCTACGGGTTATGGACATATCTGCGGGGACAAATAAAGTTATTATCTCAACACGGTACCAGTGTTGAGACAAGGCTTAAAATGTCTTAAAAAGCAGGTATGTCTCTAAACCCAAAAGAAGGTTTTCATACTGACGGTTTTGCCGCTGGTTTGGATTTAAAACCACATTCAAATCCAACACAGGGAGACAGATGACAAATTATTACGCACATCCTAGATATAATGTCCACATAATAAAATTTCCACGACATAAGCAACTAGCGCAAAGACACAGCTATTTCAGGAGTCCCTATGTGGGAGCTCTGATGACATTCAATGATTATGCATCTCAAGCTGGGATGTTGAAAAAGACCAAACCTTGATTTTGCACTTTGGACTATGGTATTAGATTATGAGATATTCTTTTTTTTTCTTTAATCCCCTAGATAAGTGTGATTAAGGATTGGATTTGGGAAAATGAGAATGTATTTCTTGAGAGTGTGTGTGAATGCAGGTGTGTATGCGTTTTGTGGAGTGAAGATGACCATTGGAAAATACACAGATATACAGTCAGGTCCAGAAATATTGGGACATCAACACAATTCTAACATCTTTGGCTCTATACACCACCACAATGGAGTTGGAATGAAACAAACACAATGTGCTTTAACTGCAGACTGTCAGCTTTAATTTGAGGGTATGTACATCTAACTCAGGTGAACGGTGTAGGACTTACAGCAGTTTGCAGATGTGCCTCCCACTTGTTAAGGGACCAAAAGTAATGGGACAGAATAATAATCATAAATCAAACTTTCCCTTCTTAATACTTGGTTGCAAATCCTTTGCAGTCAATCACAGCCTGAAGTCTGGAATGCAAAGACATCACCAGAAGCTAGGTTCCATCCCTGGTGATGCTCTGCCAGGCCTCTACTGCAACTGTCTTCAGTTCCTGCTTGTTCTTGGGGCATTTTCCCTTCAGTTTTGTCTTCAGCAAGTGAAATGCATGCTCAATGGGATTCAGGTCAGGTGATTGACTTGGTCATTGCATAACATTCCACTTCTGTCCCTTCAAAAACTCTTTGGTTGCTTTTGCAGTATGCTTTGGGTCATTGTCCTTCTGCACTGTGAAGCACCGTCCAATGAGTTCTGCAGCATTTGGCTGAATGTGAGCAGATAATATTGCCCGAAACACTTCAGAATTCATCCTGCTGCTTTTGTCAGCAGTCACATCATCAATAAATACAAGAGAACCAGTTCCATTGGCAGCCATACATTCCCACGCCATGACACTACCACCACCATGCTTCACTGATGAGGTGTTATGCTTAGGATCATGAGCAGTTCGTTTCCTTCTCCATACTCTTCTCTTCCCATCACTCTGGTACAAGTTGATATTGGTCTCATCTGTCCATAGGATCTTGTTCCAGAACTGTGAAGGCTTTGTTAGGCGTTGTTTGGCAAACTCTAATCTGGCCTTCCTGTTTTTGAGGCTCACCAATGGTTTACATCTTGTGGTGAACCCTCTGTATTCACTCTGGTGAAGTCTTCTCTTGATTTTTGACTTTGACACACATACACCTACCTCCTGGAGAGTGTTCTTGATCTAGTCAACTGTTGTGAAGGGTGTTTTCTTCACCAGGGAAAGAATTCTTCGGTCATCCACCACAGTTTTTTTCCGTGGTCCGCCGGGTCTTTTGGTGTTGCTGAGCTCACTGGTGCGTTCCTTCTTTTTGAGAATGTTCCAAACATTTGTTTTGGCCACGCCTAATGTTCTTGCTATCTCTCTGATGGGTTTGTTTTGTTTCTTCAGCCTAATGATGGCTTGCTTCACTGATAGTGACAGCTCTTTGGATCTCATCTTGAGAGTTGACAGCAACAGATTCCAAATGCAAATAGCACACTTGAAATGAACTCTGGGCCTTTTATCTGCACATTGTAATTGGGGTAATGAGGGAATATCACACACCTGGCCATGGAACAGCTGAGAAGCCAATTGTCCCATTACTTTTGGTCCCTTAACAAGTGGGAGGCACATCTGCAAACTGCTGTAAGTCCTACACTGTTCACCTGAGTTGGATGTACATACCCTCAAATTAAAGCTGACTGTCTGCCGTTAAAGCACATTGTGTTTGTTTCATTCCAACTCCATTGTGGTGGTGTATAGAGCCAAAGATGTTAGAATTGTGTCGATGTCCCAATATTTCTGGACCTGACTGTAGATCTGACTCATGTTGATTATTAGATAAAAGAACTTTAACATTCAAGTTATTATATTTTTCTTGTTCAGTGAAGTATATTTTGGGAAATGGGAATAAATAGTTATTTAATGTCTAGATTAGGTATTTGGCCCAGGTTCCAAGTGTGGTTCGCTGGAAGAGTGAATCTAAATAGATAAGTCTATTTTATGCTCATAAAGGGCCTCCTTGAGGAATCCCTTTCGTACATTATAAAGGTATTTAGGTATTTTAGGAGTAATTACCAGATTTGTTTCTTCCCCTCTGAGCATCTAGAATGATCTAGAGGTATTAGGCGAGGACACTATGGCCCCAGGTAGTATTAGTTTAATTGCCTAAATTTGGTTTATCCTATTAGATGATCACATGTGATATGTGATCAAAGGAAAGAATTGGTAGATTTTAATTTTCTGTATGAATATATAAATATCCTATAATTCAATTATGATTTATAAAAGCTTGCTCTAATGCAGGGCTGTGGTCCCCCCCCCTTCCTGTCCCAATACAATGTCTGTTCAGCTTTGTTTCCTCTTGAGGCTGGCCGGGGATGTTGATTAAAATAGATATCCTATGTTAACTCTTTCCAGGCAAACTAGAAATGTCTGCAAAATCTATGTGACGTCTGACATAGAAAAACCCATCTCTGAACCATATATGGTAATAAGTGTTTCTTTGGTTGCTGTGATGGTCAAATTCTGATGTGGAAATATATCTGTATGCTGATTGGATATAAGTTTGTTTGGATTCTAATAAACGTGTGGTGAGAAAAAAGACAGCCAGATTCTCTCAAAGACCAACACAGTCTTGTGAGTGATTTTTTCGGAGATCTCCGCCATGGTGTAGCGCAGCGTCTTGCTTTATTTTGATATATGAGGAAGAAATGACAGACTTTTTGGGATTCCATATATGGTAATTATAATAGGAAAATCATTTTTGTTTGTTTATGGTACTTGAAAACGAGATAAATCTCAATGTATCCTTCCTGGTAAATTACTTTATAAATAAATAAATAAATTTAACAACTGGGTCCTGAGCTTTTATGGAAAATCACTTAGTTGTGAGGCTGATAAACATTATTTTACATGAAAGGATTGTTTCTCAGATGACAAAAATCTTATGTAGAAGAAAAGTATGGTGTGATATGAGTTTAACATCATCTGATACTTCACAACCAGAAACTTCCCCACACTTCTTCAACAGAAGATTATCAATTGAACAACAATAAGAGCTGTGTAAAACAGGAACCAAATATTCCCGACTGATAGCATGTTGGCAACATTAAAAATAAATAGAAACTGGAGAAGACAGAAAAAATGGGTTGAGGTTATAGATATAATGGGCAGATATAAAGTAGCCTGAAAATAAAGTATTATTTTTTTTACATTCAATGTTATAATTAATCATTAATACAGGTGCCCAAAATTGCACGGCATATTCAAGGTGTGTCTTACCATTGATTTATGAAGAGGCAAAATTATGTTTTCATCCTGAGAGTGAATTCCCCTTTTAATGCCAATACCTTGCTGGCCTTGGCGGCTGTTGTTTGACATTGGGCATTGTTGCTTAGTTTGAAGTCGATGATTATTCCCAAATCCTTCTCCTGCTTTGATTTCCCTAACTCAGTACCATTTAGGGTATAAGTTGCTTGTGTGTTGTTCACTCCAAAGTGCATAGCCTTGTATTTATCTATATTAAATTTCATTTGCCATTTAAGTGCCCAGTCCCCCAGTTTATCTATATCCCATCTTTTAATTATTTTACTTTGACTTGGATTTTGGACCATGTAAAATGTAGGGCAGTATTACAATACTGCAGCTAAAACAGGGACGCTAAGAAGGAACACCTGCTGATTCTGCAGTTTGCCCAGTAATGCAGCACTAAAACTCAGGATACTCAAGGCAGCGCTAATGCAGCACCCCGAGCATCCCCTCCATGGAGTCCATAGGACTCCATTGAGGCTTTGACTACCGGGTCACATGACCTGCAAGATCTTGCCTCATGCGAGATCCGGCAGGTCGGCAGAGTGATCACAGAGGGAGACTGGGAACTTTTTTCCCCAGTATCACTCTGCTGCCGACAGACAGAAGAGGCAGATCGGGCCACCGTTCTCGCCGCAGGATGAGAGGTGAGTATCTGATTTTTGGGGTGATTTGTAGCTGGTGATAACTGATTCTGCAGAAGCAGAATCAGTTAGCACCAGGTCTTAGTTGTGGTTAACTTTTTGAGTGAACCGCAGCGGGACATAATTAGCGTTAGGACTTTGTAATCCTAATGCAAATTAACACTTTGCGCTCCCCATGTTAAGCATCGCGGGCGCAATGTACAGTAAACTTGCGCCGAAAAGCTTAATCTCCGATGCGCTAATGGGTTTTTTAACCTGTTAGCATTCGGAATGCAATATGGGTGGCCAATGCTAGGGCCACTTAACCTATCATTAAAACTCACACAGATGAACACTAATGTTAGCGTTACAAATGTAATATTGCCCGTAGAGGGAAACAGGCTATCTCATTTATAACGTTTGTAGCACTGTAATGCTCACTAAAGATTACGCATATCATCTCTCTCCATCAGATCATTTAGTGCTAGGTAAATCTTGGAGTTATCTGCAGGAGTTTTTTGATGCCATCCTCAATATCATTACATTGCCGAAGATACAGAGTGGATGGTAAAGGCATATTCCAGTAATGTTCAGTTTTAAATATTTTCTTATTTTTATTAAATTAGAATTCAGAACCCATTTGCATACATTTGTATTGCAAAATTTGTGTTTTTCTTGGGCAGGAGCAAACCTCTTCCTGAGATCTCACTCTTGCAAACCTGTAGAAAAGATTCAAAGAGCAGCCCCCACTCTCACTGTAACAAAAAACTAAACAAACGTTATTGCTGTGTTACAACAGCCAGGGAGAGGGCAGAATACAGGGAGAGCTCTGGGGGCACTCACCACTGCACAGGGAGAAGAATTAGGTGATAACTAGTACAAATCCCTGTACGCCACAGATAAAACATGTTAGTGTAATTTCCATACACATACATTATGTCACATACAGATTTTATATTCTGTTGGTATTCTTTGGAAGCTGCATTGCTTAGAATCTCATTATGTTCACTACAAATCCCCATAAACAGGATATTTGACAATTGGAAATATCATGCTATGAAATACTTACATGGACAGTTTCTTTTACTTTTCAGCTGTTTAAATCTAAATGTAAAAAGGCAATTGCAAACTCACCGTAGCTTACAGTGTTCTAAATAAACCTCTTGGGCAATTAACAAGGCAGACTAAACTTAGTTTCTGATTTTTCACACCTACCCTTAAAATACCTTAGAGGTGTAAAAGAGTGTGTATGTGATTGCTGTATCTAAATTTGAATAGAATGTGAGAAGAATATCAAATTAAATATATACACAGAAAGTGTATGTTCCACTCTCTCTGGATTTTTCGTATGTCCTGGGATGTAAATGTTGTTATAATCCAGCCTCATTTGATTTGTATTCATTTCACAGATTGTGTACTAACAACTGAGCATTTGCATGCACTATTAACTGTTTATGCCAAGAAAAATAAACTGTTTTATGATATAGTTGATATTCAGTTAAAAATGCGTATCCGCAAGTTTTCTCCCTTATTCCCAATCTCTCTGATGCTACCCGCAATTCCCTCCACCTGTCTTTTCAGAAAACACAGTCAGGTCTATTCAAAGAAAAGGTGAAAATCAGGAGAACTGGCAGTAGAAGAGAGCAATCTAGACAAATAGCCCATTTGGAAAGTGAGGTAAATGGGAGAATTTTTCTGGTTTGGCTATTTTGACCTAGAATTTTCACTTCTCCAGTCAATCCCCTGAGTTTCACCTTTCTTTGAACAGACCTGAGAGGTATCCAATTTCTCAAATTTGAGGCCAAGATCCCATTCTCCAAAATGCCCAGTGTTCACATATGACTTCATATTTCATGATGGATTTGACTGTATTAAGTGATTGAAAAGACCTGATGGTGGCAGAACAGCACAAAGAAAGGTGAAGCTCAGGAGAATGAGTGGAGAAGGAAAAATTCCAGGTCAAAATAGCCAAACCAGAAAAATTCTCTCATTTACTTCACTTTCCAAATCAGCTATTTGGTCTAGATTGTTCTCTTATCCTGTCAATTCTCCTGGTTTTCACCTTTCTCTGAATAACCCTGATCATCTCAAACACTGTCAGAGTTATTCAGAGAGAGGTGAAAACCAGGAGAATGACTGGAGAAGTGAAAATTCTAGGTCAAAATAACCAAAGCAGAAAAATTCTCCCATTTATCTCACTTTCCAAATTGACTATTTGGTCTAGATTGTTCATTCTCCTGGCAATTCCCCTGGTTTTCACCTCTCTCTGAATAACCCCGTGTCACAATTCCCTCTAGGATCTATGGTACTGGTCCCTATGCACAGAATTCTATCTACCCTTTTGATCCTTTGATGGGCGGCAAAACTATCTAATACCAGTGAGCAGACGGTGATATAACTGTAAAGGGTTAATAGGCAACAGACAGTGATCTTACACTTGGTCAGCAGAATAGCAGGGATCTTAACACCAGGAGGGGTTGTCAGCCGTATGTTAAGGTTGGTACACAGAGTCATTCTCAGAATAGCCAGTTTTGATACACAGAGGAGGTTGTCAGACTTGCCAGATCTGATACACATACAGGGTTATTCAGAGAGCAGTGAAAAGCAGGAGAATGACTGGAGAATGGAAAATTCTAGGTCAAAATAGCCGATTTGGAAAGTGAGATGAATGCGAGAATTTTTCTGGTTTGGCTATTTTGACCTAGAATTTTCCATTTTCCAGTCATTCTCCTGCTTTTCATCGCTCTCTGAATAGCCCTGTTAGAGAGCTGTCAGGAATGGCCTAGGTCAATACACAAAGCGGGTTGTCAGGAATAGCTGAGGTCGTACACAAAGCGGGTTGCCAGGAATAGCTGAGGTCGTACACAAAGCGGGTTGTCAGGAATAGCTGAGGTTGGTACACAAAGCGGGCTGTCAGGAACAGCTGAGGTCGTACACAAAGCGGGTTGTCAGGAATAGCTGAGGTTGGTACACAAAGTGGGTTGTCAGGAATAGCTGAGGTTGGTACACAAAGCAGGTTTGTCAGGAATAGTTGAGGTTGGTACACAAAGTGGGTTGTCAGGAATAGCTGAGGTCAAACACAAAGCGGGTTGTCAGGAAAAGCTGAGGTCGTACACAAAGCGGGCTGTCAGGAATAGCTGAGGTCGTACACAAAGCGGGTTGTCAGGAATAGCTGAGGTTGGTACACAAAGTGGGTTGTCAGGAATAGCTGAGGTTGGTACACAAAGCAGGTTTGTCAGGAATAGCTGAGGTTGTACACAAAGCAGTTGTCAGGAATAGTTGAGGTTGGTACACAAAGCGGGTTGTCAGGAATAGCTGAGGTCATACACAAAGCGGGTTGTCAGCAATAGCTGAAGTTGATACGCAAAACGGATTGCAACAAGAGAGCACTGAAGGGATATGATTAACCACGTCATGGCACTGGACTGACTGAGACGCTGGTCTTTAAACCTGGCAGGCGCCACATCATCAGGCTGCACCTTCGCCGGTGGACCTGACCCATGACCACAGGGGATCTCCTTTAGGGATGAGCTGTTCGGTTCGATGTGTTCGGAGTTCGATTAGAACATTGCCAGTTTGCATGTTTGCGAACTACGAACATTTCCGCGTGTTCGCCGCATGTTCACCCACAATGGACCACTATGTACTTTTCCACTGGCCTGAAGCTTGTAATTGGCTACAGCCTGCACCTGACCACAGTTTAGGTGCAAGACTATGCCAATCAGCAGTACTGGCTGGGTGGAGTAGAGGTAATGTCACCGCTCTGCATGGAGAGAGCCTGTGGAGTCATGGGCTCGATCCCAGCGAGCAACCTCTCCAGTAAGTGTCCTTGGCAAGACACCTAATGGTACACACTCGCCACCCAGGACATACTTGAAAAGGAGAGAAATCTCAATGTATCCTTCCTGGTAAAATCCTTTCACAAAAAAAAAAAAAAAATCACGGCTCAGAGTCCTGATTGGGCAAATTTTGCCCAATCATGGGCTCACAGAGCTAAGTCCCACAGCATACTATATAAGGCTTCACACAGCCCAGCCAGCACGTGTTTTTTTGCAGGAGTGAGAGGAGATTGTTCTGTTAGTGTGTCTTCTCACTGCCAGTGACAGCTATTGGGGGGTCTCACTTGTTGCAGATATCTGGGAATTGGTGGAAAGTGTGTCTTCTCAGTCAGTGACAGCTATTGGAGAGGATCTCACTTGTTGCAGTTATCTGGGAATTGGTGAAAAGAGTGTCTTCTCAGCCAGTGACAGCAGCAATTTGGGGGGCTCACTTGTTGCAGATATCATGGAATTGGTGGTGGAAAGTGTGTCTCCTCAGTCACTGACAGTCAGCTATCAGGGGGGTGTCACATACTTCCATAAAATTTCTGTGAATTGTAATCCGTGTCTTCTCAGTCACTGACAGTCAGCTATCAGGGTGGTGTCACATACTTCCATAAAAATTCTGTGAATTGTAATCCGAGTCTTCTCAGTCACTGACAGTCAGCTATCAGGGGGGTGTCACATACTTCCATAAAGTTTCTGTGAATTGTAATCTGTGTCCTCTCAGTCATTGACAGTCAGCTATTATTATTATTATTATTATTCTTTATTTATAAAGCGCCAGCATATTCCGCAGCGCTGTACAATAAGCACAGTATAGACAGGGTTACAATACATTGAACAACATTTGACAAACAGTACAGGACCAGATGAGGGCCCTATTCCCGTAGGAACTCACAATCTGGGAGGGTTGGGGTTGGAAACAGGAGGAGAGGACTGTAAGGTGAGAGTGATTGATGGTTGCGTCAGTGAGTTGGGTGGTAGGCTTCCCTAAATAGGAACGTTTTAAGGGAGCGTTTGAAGGAAGAGAAGTTAGGGGAAAGTCTGACAGTACGTGGGAGAGCGTTCCAGAGAGTGGGGGCTGCGCGTGAGAAATCCTGCAGTCTATCATGGGAAGAGGTGATGCGGGGAGAAGCTAGTCGCAGGTCACTGTTTGACCTTAGGGAGCGGGCCGGGGTGTATTTGGTGATTAGTGAGGACAGGTAGTGGGGAGCTGAGTTAGTGAGGGTTTTGTAGGTAAGGATAAGGATTTTGAACTTAATTCTGCAGTGGATGGGGAGCCAGTGAAGGGACTCGCAGAGGGGAGCGGCAGAGACAGAGTGGCGGGTGAGGTGAATTAGCCTGGCGGAGGCATTCAGGATGGATTGTAGGGGGGATAGGCGGGACAGAGGGAGGCCAGATAAGAGATTATTGCAATAGTCAAGTCGGGAGATTACCAGGGCATGTATGAGTTGTTTTGTGGTGACAGCGGTAAGAAATGGCCGAATTCTGGAAATATTCCGCAGTTGGTATCGGCAGGAGGAGGAAAGAGACTTGATGTGGGGGATGAAGGAAAGAGCAGAGTCAAGTGTAACTCCAAGACAGCGAACTTGGTTTTATGGGGAGATGGTGATACCCTCCACCGTGATAGAGAAGTCAGGAGGTGGGGAGGCATTGGAGGGAGGAATAAGTAGGAGTTCAGTCTTTGACATGTTGATCTTTAGGTGGTGGGAGGCCATCCAGGAGGAGATGCCAGATAAACAGTCACTGACTTTTGAAAGGACAGGGGGAGAGAGATCAGGGGTAGAGAGGTAGATCTGAGTGTCATCAGCGTAGAGGTGGTAATTAAAGCCAAAGCTGTTGATGATTTTGCCCAGGGAGGAGGTGTAGATGGAAAAGAGCAGAGGACCAAGGACAGAGCCTTGAGGTACACCAACAGATAGAGGCAATGAGGAGGAGGAGTTACCAGCAAAGGACACACAGAAGGACCTGTTGGATAAATTGGAGTCAACCCAAGCGAGTGCAGTGTCACCGAGACCCAGAGAGTTGAGGGTCTGTAGAAGGAGGGGGTGGTCAACAGTGTCAAAAGCAGCCAAGAGGTCAAGCAGGATGAGAATAGAATAGTGGCCATGTTTTTTTGCAGTTAGGAGGTCGTTGGTGACTTTGGTGAGGGCAGTTTCAGTTGAGTGTAGGGGACGGAACCCAGATTGCATGGGGTCAAGTAGGGAATTGGAGGACAGGAAGAGGGAGAGGCGGTTGAAGACTAGTTTTTCTAAGAGCTTTGATGTGATGGGAAGCAGGGATACAGGGCGGTAGTTGGATGGAGAGTTGGGATCTAGGGATGGTTTCTTTAGTAAAGGGGTAACTAGCGCGTGTTTGAAGGTGGATGGAAAGGAGCCAGTGGAGAGAGATAGGTTGAAGATGTGTGTGAGAGCAGGGGTGAGGGAGGAGGAGAGGGGAGGAATTAGATGTGAGGGAATGGGGTCGAGCGGGCACGTGGTGAGATGTGAGGAGGACAATAAGGAATTGACTTCCTCCTCAGTGGCTGGGAGGAAGCAGCAGAGGGTGGCAGAGGGGACCTTTGGGAGTGGAGGTGGCAGATAACTATCTTGTGTTGGGATGTTGCTTCTGATAGTTAGAGTTTTACTGAGGAAGTAGTCTGCCAGGTCTTGAGCGCTGAAGGCAGCTGAGGGGGGAGGTGCAGGTGGGTAGAGGAGGGTGTTGAAGGTGGACCAGAGCCATTTAGGGTTGGAGGACAGCGTAGATATAAGAGATGAGAAGAAGGATTGTTTGGCCAAGTGGAGGGCAGAGGTATATGACCGGAGAATAAACTTTTAGTGAACAAAATCAGCTTCAGAGCGGGACTTCCTCCAGGCACGCTCTGCAGTGCGGGAGCATCTTTGCAGGTAGCGTGTCTGGAGGGTGTGCCAGGGCTGAAGCTGGCGGCGTGGGGCCTTACAGAGTCGAAGAGGAGCAAGAGTGTCTAGAGCAGAGATAAGCGTAGTGTTGTAGTGATTAGTGGCAGCATCAGGGCAGGTGAAGGATGAGGTATGAGGGAGGTGGTGAAGTAGGTTGGAGAATTGATAGGGGTCCACAGCATGTAGATTTCTGCGAGTGTGTGTGCGGGGTGGGGGAGCAGGGTGTTTAGGAAGTCCAGATAGGTTGAAAGAGAGAAGGTGGTGGTCAGAGATGGGGAAAGGGCGACAATTGAACTCAGAAATGTAGCAGAGGTTGGAAAAGACAAGGTCAATAGCGTGACCATCGCGGTGGGTAGGGAGGAGTCAGGATTGTGTGAGTCCAAGGGAGGACGTGAGTGAAAGAAGTTTGGAGGCAGCAGGGGCAGAAGGATCGTCAATGGGAATGTTGAAGTCCCCGAGAATTAGGCATGGAAGATTAGAAGACAGGAAGTGAGAAAGCCAGGTAGCAAAGTGGTCAAAGAACTGGGAGGTTGGTCCCGGTGGGCGGTAGATGACTGCCACCCTGAGAGCCAGAGGAGAGAACAGGCGGATGCACGAAGGAGAGGGATGCAGACGCACCCAGACACAGATAAGAGGGCAAGCAGCCTCTGTGTCGGGCGGCTGTGCCTCTGGTCGTCGTGGACGTGGTGCATCCTCTGCAGGGACACGCTTGTCCTTTCTAACTGGTGCTGGCCGTCTTAAGCAGCAGCAACATACAGAGGATTTGGTGAATTGGCTAACCAGGCCATCCTCATCTTCAGAGTCCTCTGCCAGCCAGACTTGTAGTGCTTTACAGTCCACCTCAGCTGCCAAAGCATCTAATGCAGCCTCCATGTCCACAGCTTCTCCTGCCGTAGCCTCACTATCACACACAGAGGAGTCAGCTGAATTGTTTGACTACAATGACAGTGACATGCGGCTTGAGGATGCGCAGCAACTACAGTGCTTTGATTCAATCTCTGAGGTTGAGGAAGGGAATATAATCAAACTAGAGGAAGGGGGTGCCAGTGATGACACACAAATAACTGGCACTCATGTTGCCCCAGCAGCTGCAGCATACTGCCAAGTTGGCTCCAGTGACGAGGAGATAGGGGGTGATGACAATGATGATGAGGTCACTGACTCCACCTGGGTGCCTGTTCGAACAGAGGAGTCAAGTGAGGAGGAGGAGGAGGCACAACAGACACGAGGCACAATGTCCTCTATGACCAACCGTAGCCAGTCAAAGGCATCACATGTCAGAGCTGCTCAGGTGCAGAGTGCTGTTGTCTCAAAGTACACATCCAGGAACTCTGCTGTCTGGGAGTTCTTTAAGAAATGTGCAGCAGACCGCACCGTTGCTATTTGTAATCTATGTCAGATGAGGATCAAGCGTGGGAAAGACACCGGATGCTTGGGTACCACGTGCTTGAGGCGACATATGACCACCTACCATGCATCCCGTTGGCGCAACAGTTTGCGTAGGTCCTCCTCCTCACCTGTCTCTACCCCCACTATATGTCCTACCATGACCTTGACTCCAACCTCCACTGACAGGGATGATGCTACAGTAATGGATGTACCAGGTCCTTCCTCACAATGTGACAGCATCCCATCAGCTGAAGATTTACGCAGTCAGATTACATTGCACGAGCTGCTGCAGCGTAAGAAAAAATATAGTCCCAACCATCCCCAAGCACAGCGTCTAAATGCCAGCTTAGCAAAATTACTCGCATTGCAGCTGCTGCCTTTCCAGCTGGTGAACTCTGCTTCCTTCCGTGAATTTGCTGAATGTGCTGTACCACAGTGGCAGGTTCCAAAACGCCATTTCTTTTCACGGAAGGCCTTTCCAGCACTATACCAGCAAGTGGAAGACAATGATATGGAGTCATTGGGAAAGGCAGTCAGCAGCAAGGTGCACATGACTTTAGACACGTGGTCCAGCAAGCATTGAAAGGGCCGTTACATTTCCTTCATGGCACACTGGGTAACTCTGATTGCAGCTGGGAGGGATCCAAGACGGGGCTCTGTGCTGGAGCTTGTTCATCCACCACACCTCCAGAAAGCTGCTTGTATGAGGTCTGTCTGCTCCACCATCACCTCTCCCTCTTCCTCCTCCTCCTTCTCTGTCTCTGGCGAAGTGGCAGTTAAACCGACGCGTGACAGGGGCTACGCAATGGCTCAATCAAAAATATGCCATGCTGTGCTTGAGCTGGTTTGTTTAGGGGACAGGAGCCACACCGGGCCAGAAATTCTGTCAGCTCTGCAGGGGCAGGTGCAGAGATGGTTAACACCACGCCTGCTTGAGCTGGGAATGGTCGTCTGTGATAATGGCAGCAACACTCTCTCCGCCCTACGCAAGGGTAGGTTGGCGCACATACCATGCCTAGTACACGTCCTAAATCTGGTGGTACAGTGCTTCCTAACCAGGTACCCAGGGCTGGCACAGCTTCTCAGCCAGGCCAGAAAAGTCTGCAGCCACTTCAGACGGTCATTCCCAGCAAGTGTTCTCCAGTTCAAATAGAATTCCACCTTCCCACAAACCGTCTGATCTGTGACATGCCCACCGGGTGGAACTCGACATTAGCAATGCTGCAGCATCTGCTTCAAGCAGCAGAGGGCCAGCAACGAGTACCTGTGTGAGTATGGCACAAGGACAGGTTCAGGACAACTTGGTTTCCCCCCCTGCAGTGGCTGATGATCAAGGATGCATGCACTGTACTGTCACCATTTGAGGAGGCAACAAGGATGGTGAGCAGGGACAGTGCATGCATCAGTGACACAATTCCTTTAGTGTTCCTGCTGGAGCGCACTCTGCGGGGAATTGTAGATGTGGCACTAGAAGCAGAGCAGCGGGAGGAAGAGGAGGCCTTCCCTAGCTCTCAAGGCCCCAGTCTTTCTGCAGACAGCATTCCTGCGGGTCCTCAGATCAGACTGGAGGAGGAGGAGGAATATTTAAGTAGTGGGGGCATTGAAGGTGGGGATTCCTCAAGGGAGGGTTTGTGTGCCCAGAAACCCAAGGACTAGTACGTGGCTGGGAGGAGGAAGTGCACGATGGGGTCATCCTCATTGACCAGGAAGATTCGGAAGCTAATGCCACCTCCAACCTACGCTGCATGGGCTCCCTTATCCTGCAAAGCCTGGTAAAGGACCCCAGGATTTGTGCTATCAAGGAGAGGGATCATTACTCTTTGGCAAGCCTTCTTGATCGATCCACGATACAAAGGTAAAGTTGCAGAGCTAATCCTGCCCGCACAGAGGGAGCACAGGATGAAAAAACTTGAGGACGCTCTAAAGCGACACTTGTGTAACACCTTTCCAGGCACTGGTAGGTTACCAATTGATGACACAGGTGCTTCTGAGGCTGCGGTTGATCAGAGGAAGAGCGGTGAAAGGGGCCGCTTGACTGATTCCTTTTCCAATTTTTTTAGTCCACTACACCCAGGGATGTCAAATGTAGGCACCCATTGCCAGCGTCTTCACCGTATGGTGCAGGACTACCTAGGGGCAAGGGCAGACCTGGATACCTTTCCAGCAGATGATCCACTGGCTTACTGGGTGTTGAGATTGGATCACTGGCCAGAACTTAGCCAATATGCTATGCAGCTACTAGGTTGCCCTTCATCCAGCGTCCTTTCTGAAAGGACGTTCAGTGCTGCTGGAGGTTTTGTCACAGACAAAAGAGTGCATCTGTCCACCGACTCTGTAGACCGGCTGACATTTAGAAAAATGAATCAGTCCTGGATCAGCAGCTATCAATCCCCTGATGCTGACGTAACGGAATAGATCGGGGATCTCTTCTGCAACCCTGCAGTCCAACCCTGCACTCTTCCACAATACCACAAAAGGGTTACGTGTGAAGGCACTTGCTGCCACCAAAGGCACAATATTTGGGTGCACTGCCACTGATGCCTATATTACCTGATTCATATCATTTTAATATTGGACCGCACTCCGCAGGGTCCAACCCTGCACTCTTCCACAATACCACAGAGGGGTTACTGTGTGACGGCACTATT
The DNA here is from genome assembly GCA_009667805.1 of Leptobrachium leishanense. Taxonomy (NCBI): domain Eukaryota; kingdom Metazoa; phylum Chordata; class Amphibia; order Anura; family Megophryidae; genus Leptobrachium; species Leptobrachium leishanense. Next base: position 405,142,715 of record CM019064.1, on the reverse strand, counting down.
GCCGACACTAAAGGCCCAATTTTAAAGCACCAATTGTTACTTTCATCCAAAGCCTGCATAAGTTTCACCATTATTTAGCCAAAAAAATCACTAAACTTGTTCTGCGTGTCCTAAAACGTCTCTTTTCACACAGACTGCCGCCCCAAGCAGTTGTTTATGAATAGATTACAGGAAAACCGTTTACCGTCATCTGAAATGTCATTTTTTTGTTTTTAAATGTTTCTATACATCCTACAAATCCGCCACTTCACGGGCAAGTTATGGGGACCTCTTAGGCATGATATTTGAAGGAATTTTTGGTTTTTATTTTTAACCCTAATTTCATGGAAAACTCACTGTTCCTTTAACCACTTCAATGCTAAGGACGCGCTCAGCGCGTCCTCAGCATTACCGCTGGTGTGCTGAGGACGCGCTGAGCGCGTCCTCAGTTTGGGGTCAGCGTTCGGCCGGGTTCCGGCCGATCGCTGGCCCCTCCGGTGCGGGCTGACATCCTGGATGTCAGCCCGGCATCCGGACCAGCAGCCGCCAACATTAGGTGTCATCGCGGGGGCGCGATGACACCTAATTCAGGCGCCCCCCCCCGCATGTGCGGAGGAGGCGCCTGAAAGGGAGGGGGGGGAGGTCCTTCGGACCTCTCTCCTCCCGATCGGTGGCACACAGGGGCTTAACCCAGGCATCATTTGGAAGGGCACAGCCTGCCCTTCCAAATGATGCCTGGCATTAACCCCTGGGGAGCTGGATCGCAAATCGGCGCTGAAAAGCGCCGATTCGCGATCCTTCCCGGGAGCTGGCCGACATCTTGGATGTCGGCCAAGCTTCCGGGAACTCCCCAGAGGACTGGAGTCATCGTGCGCAGCACGATGACGCCAGTCCTACAGTTAACCCCTAACTGCCACCAACTGTGGAGATAGGGAGTTCCAATGAACTCCCTATCTCCCGATCCGTGGCAGCTAGGGGTTAAATTTTGATATCGTTGGATCGGCCAGAGCATGGCCGTTCCAACGATACCAAACATGAAAGTTAAAAAATTTGTAAAAAAAAAAAAAAATGAAAAATAAAAATAAAAAAAAATTTAAAAAAAAAATTTAAAAAAAAAAAAAATAAACACTTTTTTTTATTTTTTTGGGTTTGTTAATGCAGCAATATTGTTCCCATTTCAATTATAATGTGAACAATGATGCTGCACTAACGATTTTTGTATGCGGTGCGTTTGTTAAAAATAGTGTCATTTTCCCCAAAAAAAATGTAACGAGACCCCATCTCTAATTTTTTTAACAAGCGCACCCCATACAAAATATAACCGCAATTGCTCGCATGTTAAAATGTGGAAAAAAACACTTTACACGTTGTAAATTATTGAAAATACATATTTTATTGCATTTTTTGTTATAATATACAGACATGACATAACGTATACATATAATAATGACATATTATGAATCTACCGAGTCTGACGGAAAGAACGATATATAATATGTCGGTGTCATATACTAAAATAAGCCTTCAAAACACGTTTAAACATGATGCGCAAAACAGGTAAAAAATGACCTCAGCACAGGGGCGGGAAAAGCCTCAGCAGCGAAAGGGTTAAAAACATTTTTTTTTTTACTTTTTTTCCTTGTTTCCTGTCCCCCAGGGCACTACCCGGACCCCCATACACCTTTTATTGCAAATATCTTGCATATATGCCCTCTTGGAGGACACTCTAAAGTTCAAACTTTCGAATATCATTGATTTGCATTGTTCGAGCTCGAACTCGAACTTTTGAAATTGTTCGAGTTCGAATGCGAACCGAACACGGGGGTGTTCGGCTCATCCCTAATCTCCTTATCAGTCAGCGCCCGGCCAGCAAGCAGCGGGAAACATACTGCCGGGCACTGGCTATACTGAACAGCGTGGGACGTGACATACTGTATAAATATTAGTGACAATATGCCTCTTTTCCCTGTATGCCAGTTCTTTTAACTTTGTGCTATTTATTACTGTATAACCTGTCTTTCATAATGTACATTTAAAGAAAACTACCTATCCGCCTGTGTTTCAGTACCATGGATAGAGCTGATTCTTTTTGCTGGAAGTCCTCTATTCAATATATTAAAAGCAGATAAGTTCATGTGTATAGCACCGGCATGTCTGCTATGGGTTTTATAACTGATATTGCTTAAAATAGAATTTCTATGTAAGTGTCAAGTATGCATGTATCACTGATAATATATATATTTATTATACATCATGTCGGTATTGCTTGTACTCACAGATCCAAAAACAAGTTTGAGAAGACGCAAATCACAGCTTGATAAACTAGCACTACATGGTCTTCTTGAAACAAAATAACATTTATTTATATGGATAAAATCACGTGACATTTTACGTTTCAGTTAAATAATAACTTTCTTCAGGGCATGTCCTGTAAAAAGTTATTATTTAAGGCTAGGGTCAGACGAGCGTGATTTCTACGGACTGTACGTCCGTGCAGTACGGACATCGTCAGTATGGATGACGCAGTAGTGGTTACACAGTCCGTTTTTTCACTGAAGTTATTTTTGACGGATATAGGAGGGAAAAATAAATTAAAATGCAAAACCATTTTGTCCGTGAAAAATGCTGGACGTATAAATGCAGTCCGTCTGACCACCTTCCATCACTCACACACAAAGCTATGCGGACGTTGCGGACGCAGCGCACTTTGTGCGGCCGTTCTAGCAGTTGTACGTTCTTGCCTGCCTTGCGTCCGTGGGCCGCGGCCGTTGTGCGTCCGCAGTTCAGTGCGGACGTACTTCATGTGTCAGGCTCCAATGGGCTTTCTGTCATGCTATCACGGACGTACTTTTAGGCGCAATCACGGACGTGAACACTACGCTCGTCTGACAGCAGCCTAAATGAAACGTTAAACATCAACTGACTTTGTTGATGTAAATAAATGCAAATTTGTTTCAAGAAGACTCTAAGGCTGGGTTCACACCCGGGCGTAGCGCTGCGTCGCGCAATGCGCGCGTTTTTTTTACGCGCGTTCGCGGCCTATGATATGGCCGCGAACGTGCTGCTGTATGCCCGAAAAGTAGCTCCTGAACCTCTTTTTGCGTTGGCCGTTTTAACGCGCGTTCCTGCGCGCTGTAAAACGCTTAGGTCTGAATGGGTCCCATAGCAAAGCATGGGATTTCCCATTCCTGCGTTTTAAAGCGCGCACGAACGCGCGTTAAAACGGCTAGGTGTGAACCCAGCCTCAGGGTAATTCAAAGAGATACGAATGGCTGGAGAAAGGTAACCGAACGCTGAAAATCAGCGTACGGTCACCTTTCTTGGCCATTCGGCTATCCAGAAAGCATGCAATTCGCCAAATCCTGGCGAATTGCCTGCACATACGGTGCCTGTTCGGTGCCTGTTCGAGGGCAGTGAAATCCCCATAAAAAAGCACTGCTTCGGCTATTCAGAGAGCACAAACCAGCAGTGAAAGGTTCCCGAAATGCCCTGCCATTCGGTGATTTCATGCGGCAGATTTATTCAGGAGAATCCCATAGACTTCAATGTTAAAAATATTCCCGTTTTAATTCAATATCTAATAAACCGTTCATTATAAAATTATGCAGTAAAGAGTCTCTTTATTTATAGATTTTTTAGGATATTTTAAGCATTTTTCGGGGTTTGATTTTTTTTTTAAAAGGCCGATTTATTTTTTTAAGTTTACTTATTTTTTCTGTAACAGCCCTTTTTATTATCATTCCCTGGACCTCATGAAAATTTCAGACATTTTCGCTCAGTAGTTTCTTTGCAAACAGCATTTCACTTTTCAAACATTCAAGCAAACTGTTTTTCTAATTTATTCACTTCACTCGTCTGCGGTCTTGGCTTTTTCCGGAGGCTGCGCTGTGTGTGATTGGCTCCTGCTTGGGTTTTTCCGGCGTTTTTGGCGGGTTAATCCAGATGTTTTTGCAGGTTTTGGTGTGCATTCGCCGGGTTTTTGCGGTGAGTTTTCGGCAGGTTTTCGGCTGCTTTTCCCTGCACTTCGGCTGCCCTGTGGTGCTTGCTGAATACACCGCAAGGTCGCTGGAATGGGATCGGCAAAATGAACCGAATTGAAGAGAACGAAAAGTCACTGAACATGCAGTGACTTTTCGATTCTCTTTGAATTACCCTGTCTGTAGTGCTAGTTTATCAAATATACATATATATATATATATATATCCAGTGCTTTTTTGTAGAAAAATAGGTGGGGGTACTCTCACGCCGAGGAAAAACGGATTATTATGACTATTTTCATGTCCTCATAAACAATAGTTGTCGTTCACTTAAAGAAAGACACTATAAAAGGGAATCCTAATTTTTAATACTGTGTTCCTTTAAAAGAACTACAACTATTGTTTTAACCTTATGGGGGTTATCCACTAAGTGCCGCTGTTGCAAGAAAAATCTGTATTGCAGGGCTGTTAGCGGTTTTTTTTTTTTGGGGGGAGTTTGCAGCGATGGTACTGAGTGGATAATCCCCTAGCATTTGTGAGCACCACAGCAATGAAACTCAGTTTTGCTGAGTATGTATGAGCTCCACAGCAATAAAACTCATAGTAATGCGCAGTGTGTATGAGCTCCACAGCAATGACACTCACAGTAATGCGCAGTGTGTATGAGCTCCACATCAATGAAACTCACTACCGCCTTACAGTGCCAGCTCCTATGATCACACCACTTGCCTGACAATCCGCAGCTCTGGCAGATGTGTGTAAACATGCTGCACCCCCCTCCCCATGCTGTTCAAAGTGTCAGCGGCTGCAGAGAGAGGGGGGAGCAGCTCTCCCTTGTCACTTACTGCGGGAGGGGGGTTATCAGTCCCTACATACACTCCTGACAATCGGAAGCGTTCAGGAGCAACATGAGCTGCCGAGCGCTTCCGAATCTCTGCCTGCCACTGCAGGAGGAGGGAGGAGCATCATGCTCTCTCCTGTTAGTTCTGGCTGGTGGTGAAGTGTCGGTACTGAGTGGTGAGGTGCCGGTACTAGGGATGAGCCAAACACCCCCGAGTTCGGATCGCATTCGAACTCGAACTTTTCAAAAGTTCGAATTCGAACTCAAACACGAACACGAACACAAACTCAATACAAGTCAATGGGACTCAAAGTTCAATTTTTAGAGTGCCCTCAAAGAGGGCATATATGCTAGATATTTGCCATAAAAGGTGTTTGGGGGTCCGGGTAGGGCCCTGGGGGACAGGAAACAAGGACAAAAAGTAAAACAAAAGTTTTTAAAGGGACAGTGAGTTTTCCATGAAATAAGGGTTAAAAATAAAAACAAAAATTCCTTCAAATATCGTGCCTAGGAGGTCCCCATAACCTGCCGTGAAGTGGCGGATTTGTAGGATGTATAGAAACGTTTTAAAACAATGTCCGGGTCCAGTAAGTGCCCTAGGGGACAGGAAACAAGGACAAAAGTTTAAAAAAATAAGTTTTTAACCCCTTCACTGCTGACGACGTGTGGGACACTTCCACAGTTACTCCCGCTGTATGCTGAGGAGGATGTGTCCCACACGTCATCAGCTTTGCGGGACCCCCGGCGGAGATACTCACCTCTCTGTCCGGGGTCCCGCTGCGTTCTGACTTCAGCGTCCTCAGACGCTGAAGTCAAGCTCCTCCTGACGTAAATGACATCATCGTGCCATGCGCGATGACATCATTTCCAGGCGACCCCCGGCAATGCCAGGAGATCGCCTGGAAGGGTGGGGGGATCCGTTTGGATCCCTCCCGATCAGGAGGTCCCACAAAAAGAAGCCAGACACCACTTAAAAGGGGAGAGTCTCCCCTTTTAAGCAGTACTTGGCTTTAAGCCCTTAGGCACCAGGTCGCACTTCGGCACCTTGCGGCACCGAAGTGCGGCCTAGCTCCGGTGGGGGCTGCCATCTTGGATGGTGGCTCCACCCCCGGGTCCCCCCTCACTGCCTGACATCCTCACACATAGTGTGATGTTGTCAGATAGCCGGGGCACCCCTAGCTGCCCGGAATCCCCTGGTGGAGATAGTGGGTTCATTTGAAGCCCAATATCTCCAGAAACGTGGCAGCTAGGGGGTCATGAAGGGTGTCAATCGAAAGGCCTGAGCATGGCCTTTCAAATGATACCCAACATGACCAGGTATAAAGTAAAAAAATAAAAATAAAAAAACATGTATTTTTTTGTGTGTGTTATTTTTATTAATGCAGCAATATTGTTCACATTTCAATTATCATGTGAACAATCGTTCAAAACAATCGGCTTACGTTGCAATGGCCATTGAAACAAACAAAAACCTCAATTTTTGTTGTACATGGAACACATAGAAACGAGCGCAGATGACACTCTTTCTCCTTGTTATGTTTTATACATTGACTGGGCTGTTACTCCTGGCAGTTGCTGCCGCTCCGAAAATAAGTGAGTATGGGCGCGACGCCATTTTTTCTGTATTTATGTATATCATGCTTGTAACACCAGTCCGTCATTCTGCAGCTGTTCCTCTTTCCATGTTTTTGTTTTTGATCCCAAATGGGAAGTGTTTGGTGCGTGTATAAATAAAACCCACCATCTTTGTCTCTCCTTGGCTGAAAAGCAGCTGGAGGGGCTTGGAGCTGCTCAGTAGAGCGGCCTTTTGGTTACAATTGTTAGGTACCCACTCTAAAGAGGTGCCTTGAAGTGGCGAGTGGGCTTACGTTGCAATGGCCATTGAAACAAACAAAAACCTCAATTTTTGTTGTACATGGAACACATAGAAACGAGCGCAGATGACACTCTTTTTCCTTGTTATGTTTTATACATTGACTGGGCTGTTACTCCTGGCAGTTGATGCCGCTCCGAAAATAAGTGAGTATGGGCGCTACGCCATTTTTTCTGTAATAATGTGAACAATGATGCTGCACTAATGATTTTTTTCTATGGTGTGCGTTTGCTAAAAATCACATAATTCCCCCCAAAAAATGTAATAAGTCCCCATTTCTAATTTCTGTACAAGCGCACCCCATAGATAATATAACCGCAAATGTTCATGTGATAAAATGTGAAAAAAACACTTTACACGCTGCAGATGATTAAAAATTCAAGTTTTATTGCATTTTTTGTTATAATATACAGGCAGAACATGACGTATACATAGGAAAATGATATATTATGAATCTGCCGAGTCTGTCGGAAAGAACGATATATAATATGTCTGGGTCATGTAATAAAATGTGGCTTCAAATCGCATTTAAACATGATGAGCGAAAGCGGTAAAAATTAGCTCAGCACACAGCGGTGAAGTGCCTCAGCAGTGAAAGGGTTAAAGGAACAGTGAGTTTTCCATAAAATAAGGGTTAAAAATAAAAAACGAAAAATTCCTTTAAATATCGTGCCTAGGAGGTCCCGATAACCTGCCCGTGAAGTGGCGGATTTGTAGGATGTATGGAAACATCGCCATCACAGACCCACACACGACACCTAGCACTCTCACAGGGTTATTCAAAGAGATTTGAAAAGTCACCGCATGTTCAGTGACTTTTCGTTCTCTTCAATTCGGTTCCTTTTGCCGATCCCATTTCGGTGACCCTGCGGTTAATTCATCAAACACCAGGGAAAATTGCAGGGAACAGCTGCCGCAAACCCTCCGAAAACTAACCGCAAAACCCAGCGAATGCACGTCGAAAACCCGCAAAAACATCTGGATTAACCCACCGAAAACCAAGGAAAAACCCAAGCAGGAGCCGATCACCCGCAGCGAAGCCGCTGGAAAAAGCTTAGAAAGCTGAGACCACAGACAGAGTGAAGTGAATAAATTAGGAAAACAGTTTGTATAAATGTTTGAAAAGTGAAACACTGTTTGCAAAGAAACTACTGAGCGAAAATGTCTGAAATTTACATATGAGGTCCAGGGAATGATAATAAAGAGGGCTGTTACAGAAAAAATAAGTAAACTTTAAAAAAAAAAAAAAGAAATCGGACTTTTAAAAAAGAAAATTCAGAAAAATGATTAAAATATCCTAAAAAAATCTATAAGTAAAGAGACTCTTTACTGCATAATTTTATAATGAACGGTTTATTAGATATTGAATTAAAACGGGAATATTTTTAACATTGAAGCCTATGGGATTCTCCTGGATAAATTTGCCGAATTAAACCACCGAATGGCATGGCATTTTGGGAACCTTTCACTGCTGGTTTTTGTTCTCTGAATAGCCGAAGCAGTGCTTTTTCATGGGGTTTTCACTGCCCTCGAACAGGCACCGAACAGGCACCATATGTTCAGGCAATTTGCCAGGATTTGGCAAATTGCCTGCTCTCTGGATAGCCGAATGGCCAAGAAAGGTAACCGTACACTGACTTTCAGCGTTCGGTTACCTTTCTCAAGCAATTCGGATCTCTTTGAATAACCCTGTCAGTCTGCATACAATGTATCAAATTCATGAGACCGAACTAATTAGAAGCACATGTTATTTCCAAACACTAATTAAACACCTGTTGTTTACGCCGTTTGAGAGCACAGGTCATTTAGAGGTGAGAATCTTTGCACCTAAACATTAGTTTTTAATTCAATATCTAATAAACCATTGCTTATAATATTCTGCAGTAAAGAGTCTTTATTTCTAGATTTTTTAGTATTTTTTAAGCATTTTTTATATATATTTTTTTTAAAAAAAATCGCACTCGAACCGAATGCGCCAAAAAGTTCGAAGTTCGCGAACTTTCGAACTGACGATGTTCGAATCGAACTCCGAACTGATCGAACTGAACAGCTCATCCCTAGCCGGTACTAAGTACCCCGAGTACCCCCTGAAAAAAGCTCTGTATATATCACCAGAGTATAGCAGTATATACAGATACCATTCTTTATCGGACTATCGTTACAGTTAAAAGATTTAAAAGGCAAGATTTGAGAGTATGACTCTCTTCTTCAGGTCTGGAAGCTATACTGAACACAATCATGGAATTGAATGATAAAAAGCAGAGCGGAAGGGTACCCTTTTCAGTTTTTAAGACTATCCATCCTAACCCCCTACCTGAGGACCAGGGTTGGCAAACAGTGATCTAGTTCCTATAATTTTTTCTGAGATGCTATATTGGTTTCCGACTTTATAATCATACCATTTTACATCATGAAACACAGACATATAACTTACAATACTCCACACAAGACCATTAATAAATATGTTAAAGAGAAGTAAAGCATTGGATAAGCTCCTCTTTACCACTTGAAACCAACTTGAAAAATGACTAGGGATGTCCCGGTCCTACCCTTAGGATCAGGATTGGGACCCGATCACATAATTTTTCAAGCATTAGTTATTGGATTTATCAAGCTGATCCGATCCCCGAGTCCAAGACAAGCTGGGATACAAGATTCCCTTATGGAGATCCAGAGCCCCAGCATTCACCACAATGGCTTCCATGCCTGCTCGGAAGGAGACACTGTGGGTGAGTCCAGAGGCACCTGTTGTATCGAAAGCTGCACTGTGCACTTTGAAAATCTGTGCACACAGTCATTGCCAGTTTCTGTAATGCTGCCCATACTGTCCCCACAGGGGTTGTACCACTACTGCCCAGTTCCATCACCGGATGCCACCATATTCATTCTCCATGGACTGCACACTTTGACAGTCAATGAAAAGCTCTTTGAAATTAACCCTCAGATGTGACACTGACGTTCTGACTGATCAGTCACTCTAAAAAGCGGCATGCCATGGGAAGCGAGTTGAAGACATAACTTTGACAGAGAATTATTTTACATTACACAAGTATATGTGTTAGGAGAAAAAAACAACAGTACTGGGGAGTGAATCCAGGTCCATTGAGCCCAGCATGTGTTGGGCATGACAGGAGCACTTTAAGCGTGCAGTCTTGTATTTTCTAGGCTCTGATAAATTAAGTGAGAGTATCTTAAATTCAAAAGATGTACTGAAATATGGAAAAGGTAAAGTGGTCATATAACATTCCTACAGCGCCATTATACAATATAAATACCAGACTTAAAGGCTTACCTGTAAATATTCAGTATTGATGGCTTTTTTCACACCACGGTGGATTGGGTTATCTATTCTAGATCACAAAAAAACATTCTTTTTGAAATCTTCCTGAAAGGTCAGCTGTCAGGAAATCTAATTTCAGTCATCACATGGAGGATCCAACTGGGAATAAACATCAGCCCAATTTGTAAAGGTTTCCTCTTGCTTCTTCGTTGCAAACACTTGAGAAATATAAAGTTATAGCTCAGAGGAATTATGAGAAGCTTTAATATTTTAATCAACTACTGATGATGGACATTACCTTTAAAACAAAGTCAAATTGTTATCCTGTATGGGGGAGGGACATAGTCAATTTAAAACAAAATTAATGAGGGGGAGAGAGACTTGGAAAATAAAACATACCCTTGCTGTAAAGGAGGTACGTCAAGGAGGGTATCCAATATGACCTATAAATCACCACATTCTTGCCATGGATAGTAATGCCATGACAAAACTGCACCAGATTTTATTATGGATGTGAAGAAAAAAGGTAGTTTTTGATGTAAAAAAACTTTCATTCATGTAATATTTTAGTGCAACTTAGCACTACAAACATGAGTTTTCTGACAGGACAACTATGAAAAGACGCTGCTTTTAATTTTAGGGTTAGGGTTAGTATTTGTATTAGTATTAAGTTTAGAATTAGTATATGGGTTAATATTAATTTTAAAGTTAGGGTTAGTATTTAAGATAGGGTTACTATTTGCGTTTGTTTAAGGGTTAGGGTTAAGGTTGGAGTTACTTTTAGAGTTGCATTGCTTTTCCAAACCATTGGCCACATCTTCAGAATGGAACTGCCTGAAGAATCCAAAGCATTTCTGTAAAATAAAGCTCCTCATCCAGCATTATACCATCCTCTTTCAACCGCATCATGTCTTTCAACTTAAGCATTATAATTCACCTTTCTTCCCCCTAAATTACGTTTTAGATATAGTTCTTCTACTATGCAAACTGTTGCATGTAATATTACACTTTAGGCTTTATTCAGAGAGCCGATCTTGCCCCGAAATGTAACCAGACGCCGAAATTCAGCATAAGGTGACATTTTGGGCTATTCGGCTATTCAGAGAACAGGCAGTTCACCAAATATTGGCGAACCCCATGCAAGTTTGGTGCCTGCTCGACAGAAGTGAAATCCCCCATAGAGAAGCAATGGTTAATCTATTCAGAGAACACTGAGCAGCAGTGAAAAGTTGCAGAAATGCCCTGCTGTTTGGTGGTTTCATTTGACAGGTTTATTCAGGCAAATCCCATAGGCTTCAATGTTAAAAATATTCCGGTTTTAACTCAGTATCTAGTAATAAACCGTTTATTATTTTATTCTGCAGTAAAAAGACTCTTTATTTATAGATTTGTTAGGATCTTTCAGGCATTTTTTGGGATAATTTTGGCATAAAAAAAATTCTGTTTTTTTTTTAAAAAAAAAATTGTTTTCCCTTAACCCCTTAGTGACCGGGCGGTTTTACACAAATCCGTCCTTTAGTGACCACTGCTGTTTTTACATTTCTGTGCTGTTAGTGTTTACGTCAAATTTTCCTCTTACTCGTTTATGCAACCCACACATATTTTACACTGTTTTTCTCGTCATTAAATGGACTTTATAAAGATACCATTTTTTTCATCATTTCATATAATTTACTATAAAAAACATTGTGAAATATGACAAAAAAAATTAAAAAACACCACTTTTTCGAACTTTGACCCCCAAAATTTCTTATGTATCAACAACCGTCAAAAAAATTAATTCCTTAGTAGTTTCTAAAATTAGTCCTGAGTTTAGCAATACCCAATGTTTACATATTCCTCGCTTTTTTCCTTATCTTATGCAACGATAAGTGAAAGTAGCACTTTGCCATTTCCAAAGGGTTTATTTTCAAAACTAGTGATAGTGACATTGTAACACTGATATCTGTCACTAATTCCTGAATAACCCTCCACATATACATATTTTTTTAAAGTACACAAGTCAAGGTATTAAACTTGGGGTATTTTGACTCTTTCCATGGAACCATTTTACCACAAATCTATGCCAAAGTTTGAGAAAAAAAAGTTTTGGTGATTTTTTCTATTTTTTTGAATGCAATTTAAGAATACATGTACTGTGAACTTTAAGGTTTACTGCCAAAAAGCACCCCAAAATATGTTCAGCAACATCTTATGAGTAAATTGATACCACCCATGTATAGGTATGTCGGGTCATTTGGGGGCTAATAGGCCTTATTTGGGGGGTGCGCATTTCAGTTTTCCAACTTGGAATTTTCATATTTCGTCATCATGCACCCATGTCCTATTTGGGACATTTTTGAAGCCGGCCAAAGTAATTTACCCCATCAAACCATATATTTTTAGAAAGGGCACACCCTAGGGTGCTTCAAAGAGTTGTATTTTAACACTTTCCATGCACTAGCTCTTTGTCAAACTTTCAGGTAGTCACTTTTTGTGTTATTTTTTCACACACATTGTTCTTTAGGCATGAATTGTCAAATCCAGTTATGGGTTACTGCCAAAAAACATCCCAAAATATGTTCAGCAACATCTTATGAGTAAATTGATACCACCCATGTATAGGTATGTCGGGTCATTTGGGGGCTAATAGGCCTTATTTGGGGGGTGTGCATTTCAGTTTTCCAACTTGGAATTTTCACATTTCGTCATCATGCACCCATGTCCTATTTGGGACATTTTTGAAGCCGGCCAAAGTAATTTACCCCATCAAACCATATATTTTTAGAAAGGGCACACCCTAGGGTACTTCAAAGAGTTGTATTTTAACACTTTCCATGCACTAGCTCTTTGTCAAACTTTCAGGTAGTCACTTTTTGTGTTATTTTTTCACACACATTCTACTTTAGGCATGAATTGTCAAATCCAGTTATGGGTTACTGCCAAAAAACACCCCAAAATATGTTCAGCAACATCTTCTGAGTAAAGTGATACCACCCATATATAGATTTGTTGGGTTGTTTTTGGGGTGCTACGCCAATCTTCTGACATGTGCTTGTCATTTTTCTAATTTGACATATCTTCGTTGCTTATCTTCTTTTTAGGGGCCTTTTTACATACCCCAATTTTTTTATTGCCATGAACGTGGTAAGCTAACACCCCAAAGTATTGTAAATGGAGTGTTTTTATGCCATGGATGCAACCGTTTGCCCCAAACAAATTGGATACTGTTTGGTGGTCATTTTTCATTTTCACACCCACATTAGTTTTGGACTGTGATTTAGGAGACACTGTTGTCGGTTACTGCATGAAAACTCTGCAGGTTGTTTTCTGCAAGGTCTCCTGAGTACATCCATGCCCCCCATGCATAGGTTTGCCAGGATTTTGGGAAGGTTCAAATACAGTTTTTATGACTTTGTCATTGGAGTTGAAATTGAGATTATTTCTTCAGCTAGGCCTAGCTTTGGTTTTGGGTCTACCGCATACCCCAGTTTGAATTATTGCCAGAAAATTGTTTATATTTGAAATGTTGACACCCCAAGGTATTGCATATGGAGTGCTTTGATGCCATGGATGCAACGGTTTTAGCCCAAAACATTTGAGAAGGTGTGTAGCGGTAATTTTTCGATTTTCAGATTTTTACGCCCACATTAGATTTGGACTGTGATTTAGGCTAGGGTCAGACTAACACATTTTTCGCGTTGTCCATGAAAAAGTGCGTTCGAACGAATGGACTTTTTTTTTCACGGAATACGTGATAGCGGTCATACGATGCGCATTTTCGTCCGTGATTTTGTATGGATCATCAATAAAACCCTTTTTGCGTCTGGACGTTATGTTGGCCGGACGTGTGCAGCGTCTGACGTCTCCCAATCACGCAAACACGCCGCTATGCGGACGCAGCGCACTCTGTACGTCAGTAGTAGCGGTTTGACGTTCTAGAAAAAATGTGTTCGTTTGCCACTTGCGTTGCGCGGACGAACTTTCGTGCGGCCGTTCTTCGTATGTTACCCGGCATTGGACGTCATTTGCTGCTAGCACGGCCGTGATTTCGTGCGGTTAAACGCACGTTAAAAATGCTTTCGTCTGACCTTAGGAGACACTGTTATCGGTTACTGCATGAAAACCCTGCAGGTTGTTTTCTGCAAGGTCTCCTGAGTACACCCTTGCCCCCCATGCATAGGTTTGCCAGGATTTTGGGAAGGTTCAAATACAATTTTTATGACTTTGTCATTGGAGTTGAAATTGAGATTATTTCATCAGATAGGCCTATCTTTGGTTGCATAGGTGTGCCAAGATTTTGGTAAAATACAGCACCAATTGTAGAACATAAAAATGTAGGAATAAAATGTAAAAGTATGGTGCAGTAATAGAAAAAAAAACTAAACTGAACTAACTAACTAGACTGTAAGAAAAAATAGAAAGGAAAAAAAAATCACAGATCACGCACAGTGTGATACACCTTGAAACAGTCCCCAAGACACAGACCGGGTTGTCCAGGGCATTCTGGGCAGTAAAAGATTGTGTCTCTCCTCTGCCCCCTCTTGAAACACACCCTGCATCTTTTTTGGGGTTTCTGTTTGCCCTCAGTATGGGGGATTTTAAAAATAAAATGTGTAGCCCCAACTCTGTCCCCCATCACCGCCCGGGGAGCAGGTGCATCCTGGTACAAAAGCCCCGAAATGACCTGGAGCTGAAACTGTAAAAAGGACAGTGTCACTCTGGGGTTTGCCTTTTTGCAGAGCAAAAAGGCATTGTGGGTTGCAATTTGCATCAGCTAAATTGCAACCTTTTTGTACCAGGCCCTTGACTTCCACATAATCTGGTAGGGCTGGAGCAGCTGATCTGCCAGATCAACCCCACCCATATGCCGGTTATAGGCTTTGATGCACACTGGCTTCCTGATGCGCTCAGCTCTGCCACGTACAGAGACCTCCACAGACCTCTCAGAGTGGATGGTGGATAGAAGGTATACATCCTTCTTGTCTCTGTACTTGACCGCCAACAGCTCCTCTTGGCGCAGAGCTGAGGTCTCCCCCCTTTTTAACCGGGTGCGGACAAGCTGTGCTGGGAAACCTACGCGGTTCTTGCGAACAGTACCGCATGCTACTGTATAAAAATTATCAACATACAAGTGGTACCCTTTGTTCATCAGGGGAAAATGTAGGTCCCACACAATCTTGCCACTGGTTCCCATGTGTTCTGGACAACCTGGAGGGTCAAGGCTACTATCCTTTCCCTCGTACACCCGGAAGGCCTGAGCATACATACTCTCGCTGTCACAGAGCTTATACACCTTCACTCCATACCTGGAGCGTTTGGAAGGAATATACTGCTTGAATCCCAGCCTTCCCTTGTATTTCATTAGGGATTCATCCATGCAGATATTCCTTCCAGGTGTATAAGCCTCTGCAAATCTGGCGGCGAAGTGGGTAATCAGGGGGCGGATTTTATACAGCCTGTCAAACTGGGGATGCTCTCTAGGGGGGCACATGCTGTTGTCACTGAAGTGCATGAAACGCGAAATGTTTTCATACCTTCTACGTGACATTGATTGGGGGTAAATGGGGGTAGAGCAGATGGGGCTACTGCTCCAGTAGGAGCGAATTGAGGACTTCTTTATGATGCCCATCAGCATAGTAAGTGCCCAGAATTTCAGAAATTCTGGCACATCTAGCAGGGTCCATTGCTGCCTTGCCAAGTAGGAGTCTGGCTTCGCAGCACAATGCTGATGGGCATACAGATTTGATTGGGCAACAATGTGGCCCAACAAATCATCCCCCAGAAACACCTGCAAAAACTGTGTGGCGGTAAATCCTGCCACATCAATATTGATGCCAGGATTTGCCGTGAAAGGAGGGATATCTGGCCTCTGGCGATGAGGCACTACCCACTCCTCAGCTGGAGTCTCCTGCTGGCAGGTGGTGGCCCAGGATCTGCATCAAAAACATCACTAGGAGATACATCAGCCAGCGTAGATGATGTATCTAGCGATATATCTGAGCACCTAGCAGGGTCAAAATCTGGGTCGGAGTCCGACGCAGATGCCTCAGATTCTGACGCCAGGATGGCATATGCCTCCTCGGCGCTGTACAAAATTTTATAATTATCATATATATAAGCAGATTGTGGGTTCTTAGAAGAACCATTGGGTTTCACAAGAAAATAAAAATAAACACCTAAATCTCTCTAAATCCCTCTAAACCTGCCTCAATTGTTCTAAATCTCCCTAAATTCTCTCTAAATCTGCCTCAATTTTTCTAATCTCACTAAATCTACCTAAAATCTCTAACCTGTCAAATCTGATCTCTCTCTCTCGCTCACCAAAACACAAGTGAGGAGAGGGAGGGAGAATCACAGAGGTCAGAGCCAATATTTACAAAATATTGACCTGACAAATTAGAAATTTTATTTAGATTTTTTCTAACTTCTGGTTGGATGTTGCTAGCCTGCCTCTCTGATGAGGCAGGCTAGGAACATCCCACACAGCCCCAAGATGACCCTGCCCTTAGAAGGGCAGCGCCATCTTGGCTGTCACTTTTATTTTATTTTATTCATTTTTATTTATTTATTTTACTTTTTTTTTACTTTTTTTACACTTTTTTTTAGTCTGCTGGGTGCCTTGATCCCTCAAGGCACCCAGCAGAGCACCTGATCACTTATGTGATCTTTTTTGTACTGAGTGCCACGATTCCTCGTGGCACGCAGTACTTCCTGCCGCTACCGGAAGTGATCGCTCGGGGGGGGCGATCACGGACAGACCGGCGGCAGGTAACCATATTGCAAGGATGCCTCGATGTCGAGGCATCCCTGCAATATACTCAGAGCAGCTGGAAGCGATCCAATCGCTTCCAGCGCTCTGTAGAAGTGCGGGGCACCTTTCTGGTGAAACCAGATGTTGATCACTTCTGTCCGCCATTGCACAGATGCGTGGACTCCCAGGCAGCCTGCAATGGCGTTTGAGCTGCTGGAAGCGATCCGATCGCTTCCAGCGCTCAGAAGACCGCAGGACGTACCATGTACGTCAGCGGGTCTAAAAGAGACCCGTGGCCGTGACGTACATGGTACGTCCGCGGTCCTTAAGGGGTTATCAGACCATTTTATTATCATTCATAGGACCTTATTTGTAATTTCCAAACACTTTTTCCGGCGGCTGGTCTGCACTGTGATCGGCCGCTCTTCGGCTTTTTCTGGTGTGTTCGGCATCTTTTTTGCGGCGGGTTCCGGCGTGTTTTTGCCAGGAGTTCGGCGGGATTGCTGTGGGTTTTCCCTGCACTCCGGGGACTCTACGGTGAATGCTGAATTCACCGCAGGGTGGGGAACATTGATTCCCCAAAGTGCAGGGAACTGCGGGGAACGAGAGAGCACCGAAATGATGGCAACATTTCAGTGCTCTCTGATTAACCCCTTATAATTCTTGTTGGATCTGCTGCTTCTACTTAAGAACTCTCAACCTTCCCACCCTGTATAATGTACTAACATAATGTGCTTCGGAATCTTAAATCATACATATTGATTATTTTTCTCCCATCTCCCATCCTCTGATCCACAATTACATCAACCTCTGTTTTACCTATCCTGGCCAAACACATCTGTATCGCGGATGTTTATCGTCGTTATAACTGCGATTTTAGTCAGTGTTAGTAGACACTAGACAACCCCCCTATTAAATGTCATACTTACTATTTTTTTGGTTTTTCTGAGATTGATGATTCTTACAGCAATTTCACGGGACACCACCAGCAGCTACAATATACAAGTACAGACAGTCACGCTATTTTTCTGTATTTTCTGCAGTTTTCATATGTTTACTGGTAATGTTGCCGATTATCGAAATAAACTGAGACACACAAAGAAAACCTCTCTGTAGTCACAAATAACAGTTTTATTGTTGAAGGCCACCCACACCTTTTTATGAACAATCTTACATGTAGGCTTGGTTCTGATTGCTTGCTACATTTATGCATTTGCAAAAGTACTCCATTAAATATGTTTTACGTGAACGGGCTCGATTGTTGTTTCGTGCAATATGCAATTATTTTGGAAAAAAATGTCTTCCAGCTGAAACTGCGAGCTGTGTGAAATGAATGATAGCCAGGGCGCATTGATTACAATGGATGGTGCTTTGTGCTCATTTTCCTGCAAAGGCTCATCTCTAATTGAGTGTTCATCCGGCATCAGATAGATAACTATGATCAAAGGGGCACCGCAAAAACTATTGTGTATTGTGTTTCAAATCTAGTTAAAATGTAAGAAAGATTAAGTAGTTTATAAAATATGGCAAATTAAAAGGAATTGAAAATTGAATTTTAAAATGAAGTGCAAATAACCAGGCTGGAAAAAAGCTAAAAATAAAAGCGTTTATTTATTGTAGCAAATTAAGATGAATTGAAATCTAACTGAAAAAAATGTAAGTCGAAATAATGAAGGTCGAAAAAAATTATATACTATTTCTAATTTGGCTTTTCACCAGTGTCGTTAGTCTTATCCTAAGCTTAGCAATTAAACCTCTAAGCAATTAACACAAAGGATGCTGAAAATTAAAGAACGTATGATTTGGCACCAGTGATAACATTAATTGGGTTGTGGTTTCTTTTTTATTAACACAAAAATGGAAATTTCTGAGATTTACGATGTAAATTATAATTGTTTGCCAAAATAATTGAAAAAGAAAAATTGAACTTTTACACTTTCATTATTTTTGTTTGCCTGCTTTATCTTTTTTTTACCCACCAAAATCTCTTATTTATTGAGCGAACACATAGAAACACACTTCTCATTTCTTGTATTTATTGCCCCAAATAAGAATATGAGACCTCTGCATTTATACCAGGCAACTGTTTTAAAACTCTAAAAATAAAACACATTCTTGAGTTGCATTCAAGGTATAGGGCAAAAAGGCACGTGCAATATCATCTGTGCACAATACACAGATGAAAGAACATTTCACACTTCACTGTCGAATTGAAGCAGACAGAAACATTCAGTTTGATGGGAGGTTAACAGCTTGACCCGCCTTGCACGTCCATTTTCCATTACAGTGCATCCATTTCGCAATGATACGTCAGTGAACCTTTGTTATCAGGAAACATACACTGAAAATAGTAGTAATTATCTATTTACTATGCATGTGTGTACCCATACGTGTTTAAGTGGTGAAATGAAAAATGTATATAGAGGGATTAAAATGAATTCAAATTGTTAAATGTATTACTAATACATTTGTAGCAAAGTTTGTAAATGAAATCACAGTAATGACTTAATTGACAAACTATTAGATAACCTACGATAATCATGTATGTCCAAGAACAGAGATAACATGGTCTGTGAGTGCACACACTTGCTTTACAGTCCATATGCTTAAATGCTTGGCAAGGCAATCCTAGGTATTTAATCTAGACGGGATCAAAGCTTCGGAAAAATAGAACATCAGACAACGATAAAGAAGGAGTACTGCAATGCCTGAATGTCTGACATCAGCTGGGTCTCTACGCATGCAACCCTGGCATGTTTACTGCAAACGAAATTAATTTGCTAATGGGCTCCAGAATGTGCCTCCAATTTTCAGCACCTTGGACATGTCTTCCAAGGTGTTGAATCTGTTTAAACAGCTTGGAGATTTTTATGCTATAGAAAAACATGGCTCCAGCTGTATTATTATACATGCGCTGGTACATTTTGCCCATTTTCCTGACAAATTAGCTTATTGTCTTTAAAACAAATTTTTATGAAGGTTACATAAATTTTTGCACTGTCTGCAATGGAAAGGTTTTCCTTAAATCCAATGGGTCCTGTCAGTGGTAGTGAATGGGGTTAATGTTGCATTGTCACAAAAGCGAGATGTATTATTGAATAGAACCTTTAAAGAGGACCTTAACATCTTAAAACCTGCGTTGTAAATCATAAACTACATCCTTGAAAAAGTGCTGGCATACTTTTTTTTTTTTTTTTTGGAGAAAGGATTTTACCAGGAAGGATACATTGAGATTTCTCTCGTTTTCAAGTATGTCCTTGAAAAAGTGCTGGTATACCTTGACAATTTTTTGCGACTTATCTGTGCGGCGCGAAATGAAAAGTAAAAAATCAATGTTATAACATGTATTAAATAAGACATGCCATATCTTGAAAACACGTGGAGACAATTAAGGAAATCCAATTCAGTTTCTCAATGCGATCCTTACTCTAATATGGTCACATGAATTCACCGTGAGAGCCCGGTTTACTTCTTACCAATTAGGAAAATTGTCATGACTGGTCTACTTTGTGCTTTTACATTTCATTAGAAGAAACCAAGAAGCAGAACTTTAACACCTAACCATAATTCGTTTACAGCCTACCTTAGTGTTAAATCACATTTCTTTTCCTATAATTGCAGCTAATCTAACCATGCTACTGAAAATTGCCTTTTAGTGACATGTTAATTAAAGCAATTCATAAGCTAGCATTTTAACAAAAACGTATTTAATCCATGCCAGTACATTTCAGTAGGGGGCTAATGGAATTAATACTACATTTTTCTTTTGATAATTGGTCTAATTTAATGTATAAATTAAATTGTATTTGTTTTGCATCTTTTTTTAAGATTACAGTAATAAAATAATTAGCATTGTACTCAGAGAGAAACACTTTTGAATTTACATATGCTGATATGTTATATTTTGCATAAATATATTGAGTATCAAGTATCCTGCCAGTGCTGTCACCCAACAAAGGCCCTTATTCCGTTATTCCATATAGCTGACTGTCTTTTTCAAGGGACCAAAAGTAATTGGACAATTGATTCAAAACCTGTGTCATGGACAGGTGTGGGTATTCCTTCATAATTTCATCATACATTTAGCAGGTAAATTGTCTGGAGTTGATTCCAGGTGTGGCATTTGAATTTGAAAGCTGTTGTGAACCGAAGACATGCATTCATAAGAGCTCTCAGTGGAAGTGAAACAGGCCACGTTTAGGCTGCAAAAACAAATATAAAGCAATCCATCACAAATATGGCAGGAACCTAAGGAGTGGCCAAATCCACAGTTTGGCACATTCTGAGAAAAAGAAAAGAACCCACTGGTGAGCTCTGAAAAACAAAAAGGCCTGGACATCCATGGAAGGCACCAGTGGTGGATGATTGTAGGCTTCTTTCCATGACATAGAAAAACCCTTCTCAGCATTCAGCCACGCGATGACCACCCTCGAGGCGGTAGGCATATCATTATCCATTATCTAATTATATATTAGAACTTTTTTCATTGGACTTTCTCTAGAATCAATTATGCACTAATGCACGTATGTTCTTATTTTTGCGCTGATATATGGCAATGAGCACTATTGTACTTTTCTGAATTATCGGCATAAGTATCTGTATGCTTACTCTGCATTATATTTTTTTCATTTGATGCACCATATGGTTTCCCTATTATTATTGTTTCACCTGTGTTTGGTGCATATTTTGGTTGTTTTATATGTGCTTTTAGGCTGGGGTCAGACGAACGCAGTGCGAATGTGCGTTTAGCCACACTTTATTACGGCCGTGGTAGCAGCAAATGACATCCAACACAGGCCCACACACGAAGTACGGCCGCACAAAAGTTCGGCCGCGCAACGCAAGCGGCAAACGAACGCATTTTTGCAAGAGCGTCGAACCGCTAGTACTGACGTACAGAGTGCGCTGCGTCCGCATAGCGACCTGTGTGCATGATTAGGAGATGTCAGACGCTGCTCATGTCCGGCCAACATAACGTCCAGACACCCAAAGTTTCCTGGTTTGGATCCGTAAAAAATCACGGCCGAAATTGCGCATCGTTTGACCGCTATCGTGTCTTCTGTGGAAAAATGTGTTTGGACGCATCAACGCACTTTTTGACATAGACGTGAAAAATGTGTTTGCCTGACCCTAGCCTTAACCATGTTTTAGGCAGCGTCCGACTATTTATTAGCACTACTTTATTTATTTATTACTTACTTCCGTATATATTACACACTAGGCGCCTACACTAAATTGTATATATTTTATATATACATCTGCTTTTATATATCATTATCCAAGTCTACCATAAAAAGAAGACTTCACTAGAGCAAATACAGAGGGTTCAACAACAGAGTCAAACCATTCCTAAGCCAAAATGATAGAAAGGCCAGACTTTGCCAAAAAATATCTAAAAAAAAGCCAGCCCGGTTCTGGATCAGCAATCTTTGGAGAGATGAAACTAAAATCAACATGCACCAGAATGAAGTGAAGAAAAAAGTATGGAGACAGTTTGGAACAACTCATGGTCCAAAACATACCACGTCATTTGTAAAACACGTTGGAGGCAGTGTGATGGCATGAGCATGCATGGCTTCCAATGGTACGGGTTCACTAATGTCTATGATAATATGACAGAAGCAGCCAAATAAAGTCTGGAGTCTAAAGGGATATATTATCTGTTTAGATTCTAATAAAATTCATTGATGTTGTTTGGACGGCGCTTCACTTTACAGGTGGACAATGACCCAATGCATGCTGCGAGATCAACCCAGGAGTTTTTTTAAGGCAAAGAAGTGTAATATTCTGCAATGGTCGAGTCAATCACCTGATCTCAACCCAATTGAGCATGCATTTCACTTGCCGAAGGCAAAACCTAAGGTAGAAATATCCACAAACAAACATCAACTGAAGACAGCTGCAGTAAAGGCCTGGCAAAGAATCAGAAAGGATGAAATCCAGCGTGTGGCGAGATCTATGCGCTGCAGACATCAAACAGTCATTGCCTGCAAAGGATTCTCAACAAAAGTATTAAAAAAAGGAGCATTTTATTTGATTGTGTTAATTTGTACAATTATATTTGAGCCCCTGAAATAAGAGGACCCTGTATGAAAATGGCTGCAATTCCAAAATGATTCACATGATATTTTTGTTCAACCTCTTGAATTAAAGATAAAAGTCTACACTTCAGTTGCTTCATTTCAAAACCAATGTGGTTGCGTACAGAGCCAGAATTATGAAAATGGTGTCAGATTCCAATTATTTCCAGACCAAACTGTAGGTGACTTTTGTATTACGCTTAAGAAGGAAAAATAGTCTTCCTTGGGTCAAACCACCAAATCACACTATCGATTTCAATGGAACTTTGGAATAATTACCACTAACTTTGTTATTATAGCCTTTATCGGTGTTACAGTATGGCATTAAAAGGCTTGTGCTATACTTTGAAGAACCACAGTAACCTGGTAACAGTAATAGGATGCTGTTAGAGGTATATTCCTAAGTCTCCACTCCCAGGTAATCACTTGATTTAGTATTGTTATTTAAGAATATTGATAGATATTTGGCCAAATCAAACAGTAGGACATATTTTAATAACAGAAATTATTAAATCTAAATTGATTATTGGTCCCTTGATCCGGTGGCAGGCTTATGCAATGTATGATCAGATTTTATAGTCAAATAGCAAATGAACCTTGGGCAAAATTTGATATGCCTGAATAAAAAAAAGTGTGAGCGTCCCTTTTTAAATATTTTATTACACATTGGATGCAAATTTTGCTGCCAGTCTTCCGGAGTAGCCGAAGATGTGATGCACTACAGTGAATGACAGGTATAATGATGACAAAAAAAATAATACTTATGGTTCAATTACCATTTTGAATCATTATTATGTGACATTCACTGAAGGCAATTAGATAAAGTGATAATACAAAAAGCATCACGTAAAGTTCACTTACATAGGGAACTTTCTTTTAAAGCTACAAAAAAAATGACAGATTTTTAATATGACATTGTGTCAGAAGATTGGAGTCACATTTCCATTGGTTACAATCAAAAAGGTCAGCATGTGTATCCAAAACAACACCTGGGTCTTAGCAACTTGACTGCTATGGACGCGCTCAGCACATCCTCTTGAATGGTCTTCCTGTGCACAGGAAGTGCTGAGCGAGTCCAGTCTCAGCAGCTGCAATCGGCCGGTATTTCGGGCGATCGATGCGGTCTCCTGTGTGGGCTCCAGGACCTAGGCTGGAGTAATAGCGTCATTGCGGTGGGCGCGATGACGTCTATTTCAGGCAAAGTGCCTGAAGTGCAGGGTTGAGGTCCTTTGGAGCATGGCCTTTCCAATGATACCAAACATGACTATGTTAAAAGTTAAGAAAAAAAAATACAAAAAAAATTAAAACCTGTTTTTGGGGGGTTTTAAAATTTTTTGTTTATTAATACAGCATTATTGTTCACATTTCAATTATGTGAACAATGATGCTGCACTAACAATTTTTTCTGTTTTTGTTTAGCTAAAATCACTTACTTTCTCAGAAAAATAAAGTAACGGGTTCCCAATTCAATTTTTTTTAACAAGCGTACCCCATGGAATAAATAAGTAACCACAAAGGCTCGGATGATAAAATGTGAAATAAAATATTTTACACGCCGTAGATGATTGTAAATTCACATTTTTTTAAAATTTTTGTTATAGCATTCTGGCAGGGCATAACATATACTTATAATAGTGATATATTATGAATCTGCCGAGCCTGCCTTATAAAATGATATATAATTTGTCTGGGTAGTATAATAAAACATGACTTTAAATCGTGTTTAAACATGATGAGCAAAAGCGGTGAAAATGAGCTCAGCACACAGAGGTGAAATGGCTCAGCACCGAAAATGTTAAGCCCAAAGCATGAAGACTTAACTAAAAAAATATATAAATTTATAATCATATTTTATTTAGAAACCATTCTCTAGTATTGTGACAGAAGCTCTCCTGATTTCAAAGGTTATTTTACAGAGTTAATCATTTTTAACATTGGATGACCATACTGAGGTTGGTTTTACTGATCAAACATTTCCTGTCCTGTGTCTAAATCTGTTGTGTTGTTTTTCCTTCTCTTTGTTTGTAATTACATTTTCTGTGCCTGTTGTCATATGTAATCCGTACCGTCAGGAGCCCAAGGCATGTTTGCAGCATGTGTTGTAATCATTTTCTCCGTTGTTTGAGTTGAGACTGCATGCATATATTGTTGTTTTACCAATAAAGCAGTCATTACTTTTCCTACACTAAGCCTTGTCTGGCGTTTGAGAAGAAGGTAACGTATATCTTATGCTCTTCATGGACGGCCCTAGTGGTATAGTGAAGGGACAGATAAAATAATGAGGTGGATCGAACCATTAAGCCTTGGACAGAACGACAGTGTGTTCCTGCCACAAGTACTGTAGATACTCGAGGATACCGCTAGATTTTGGTGACAAAAATTTATCTTAAAATTGGAGGGGTCACGTTATATTCGAGACATCTCCATCGCATTTAAAAAAAGAAAACTTGCCGTGCTCTGGATCCCAAGTCTCCCGGAAGTTACGGTAGTCTCACTGAAGTGAATGCGGGCTCCCCGATGCTTGCAAACACTTCAGGAACTCCCGGATTTGGGAGAGGTCAGATCCATCATGGCCAGAGGGCAAGCTTGGTTTAAGCCAATTATTCACCTCGCTCGCCTCCGCCAGCCATCTAAGCGCTAGTAAAGAAGACGGGTGGCCAGCGACTTCATAATTAGTAACAACTGCAATCATTCTAGAGCAGAACACCCTGGCCTGAGGGGGAGCCTGACTGTGTTGAGAGAAACTGGAAGGAGTATAATTGTTTGCCAGTACAGCATAATTTTGTTCCTCGCGTTATAGTTGAGTCTTGAGTATTCTCTCATTTCCATACTAAATCTCTATCCATCGTGTTATATTTGGGTCGCGCTATACTCGAGTATCTACGGTATGTACACTCACAGTCGCCTCATTCTTGGATCTTTTGATTCCCTTATACCTTCCTTAGGCAGAAGACCATTCAAGGATCTAACCCCAGTATTAGGGATTCCTTTTAGATTTCTTCTGTGTTCTCCTGTTCTTCTTGTTACAGTCCTGTTATAGCCTGTCCTGTATCTGTGTATATCGGTGTGCTGTGATCTGTCCATGCAGCCAGCAGCTAACCTGCCTCAAGGGCTTAACTTCTTACTGAACAAAGGCCTTACCATGGCCCAAGCCTGGTGACAAGTGGGGAATGTCCAGCCCGCGGGCTTCATAAGGCCCACGGAATCAATTGGTCTGGCCCTTAGAGTGCCATAGCAGTGGGTGCGTCCCTCATCTTCTGGGCACAGCGTGAAGGAGGATCCGGCGCACTTCAGCGAGTGAGGGAAGCAGAGATAATCCCCGCCCCCTCATTCTACTACTTGCTGAGGTCCGGTAAAAGGACCAAGGAGAGTGAAATTAATTAAAGGAGGAGGGTGAAATGAATTAGAGGGGGAGAAATTAAAGGGGGAGGGGGAAAATCTTTAAGATGGGGAGGGGTAGGGTGACATTAATTAACCCTTTCCCTGCGGTAGCCCCCAGAGAGATACTCACCTCTGGGGTCCTGCGGCGTTCATACTTCCTGGAAGTCAGACGCCAAATTTATACCTTTCCCGACGTAAATGACGTCATCGCTCCATGAGCATTGACTTAATTTTCAGGCGACCCCTGGCAATGCCAGGAGATCACCTGAAAGGGAGGGGAGGATCCATTTGGATCCCTCTCCCTCCTGATTGGAAGGGTCTAAAAAAAAAAACAAGCATCGCTTTGAAGGGCAGTGTCTGCCCTTTAAAGCGATGTCTGTTTTTAACCCCTTAAGTGCCAGATCATGATCTGGCACGATCGCGACGTAGCTCCGGTGGGGCCGCCATCTTGGGTGGCGGCTACACCTCCAGGGTCCCCCCTCGCTACCGGGCTTCATTGCGCATGGTGCGATGATGTCAGTTAGCCGGGGAACCCCTAGCTGCCTGGGGATTTCCTAAGGAAATCCCCTGGTGGAGATAGGGGGTTCCTTTGAACCGCCATATCTCCAGAACCGTGGCAACTAGAGTGGTCGTGTTTGATATCATTCGAAAGGCCAGAGCATGGCCTTTCGATTGATATCAAAGAAGGCCACGTTTAATGCAAAGAAACAAAAATAATAAAAAATGAAATGAATAAAAAAATAAAAACGTGTTTTTTTTCGTGTGTTTTTTATTGATGCAGCAATATTGTTCACATTTCAATTATAATGTGAACAATGATGCTGCACTAATGATTTTTTTCTATGGGGTGCATTTGCTAAAAATTAAGTAATCCCCCCCCCAAAAATGTAACGAGTCCCCATTTCTATTTTCTTAACAAGCGCACCCCATAAAAATATAAACGCAAAAACTCGTATGATAAAATGTGAAAAAAAACACTTTACACGCTGTAGATGATTAAAAATTAAGGGCAGTATTACAAAGTTGGTGCTAACTTAACCAGAGCTGTTGTTAACTTAACAGCCCTATAAGCTATAATGGCTGTGGTAAGTTTACAACAGCACTGGTTAAACTAGCACCAACTATGTAATATGGCCCTAAATAGGGAGGGAGAGTGAATTCAATTAAATGAGAGCAGAGAAATTAAAGGAGATGGGTGAAATTAATTAAATGAGGATGGGGTGAAATTAAAGGGGGTGTGTGAAATTAATGAAATGAGGAGGGGTGAAACTAAAGGGGAGGGTTAAATCAATTAAAGGGGAGGGGGAGTGAAATCAATTAAATGAGAGCAGAGAAATTAAAACAGTTGGTGAAATGAATTAAAAGGTGAAGGGGATGATGAAATTAATGAAATGAGGAGGGCTGAAATTAAAGGGTGTGTGTGAAATGAATTAAATGAAGAGGGGAAGGGCGAAAGGAATGGGGAGGGGTGAAATTAATTAAATGAGGATGGGGAAGGGTGAAATTATTTAAATAGGGAGGGGGTGAAATGAATTCAATGGGTCGTGAAATGAATCAAAGGGGAGGGTGAAATTAATTAAATGAGTGGGAGGGTAAAATTTATTAAATGGGCAGAGGGTGAAATGAATTAAATGAGGAGGGTGAAATGATTTAAATCGGGAGGGGGTAAAATTAATTAAATGAGGGTTAAATGATTTAAATGGGGAGGGGGTAAAATTAATTTATATGAGGAGGGGGTGAAAAAAATTTAATCGGGAAGGGGAGGGTGAAATGAATTAAATGGAAAGGGGGTGAAGATAATTAAAGGTTGAGGGTGAAATTAATTAAATGGGGAGTGGCACAAACCTGGAATATTTCGAGTAGCAACATCATCTGTACCAGCTAACATCACACACCTCACCAAAGAGAAACAGTTCCAGCCTTCACATTAGGGGTGAGTTAATTCAATTTCTTCCTAAATATAGCTGGCTAAATTTTAAGTTGTTTGTTTTGTATGGCCCTTGAATGATGATGAATCGCCAAATGGATGGATATTATCCGCTGTCGGAAGGCATCCTCCATTGAAAACAGAGCACATGGGATCATATTGTCTATTGGGTGTGGCTGACGAATATCAAGTTTTGGCATAAAGTATCCGGGTTGACGTATATGGCAACAGGTTATTAAAAACTCCTTATTTTTCCCTGCTTTTCCTAAAATACACAAAATTATATAGTCTGGATTGAAAAAAAATCTTTACAAAGTCATGGGTTGCACTTTGAGAATCTCCTACATCTCATGATTCCTACTTCAGGTAGATATTTCAAAGACTCATCAGTTTGAGACGAAAAAAACATAAGTTTGAGACTGAGGTCAGGGTGGATGCTTAATTGGAGGTTTTCACCCAGAGGACCTGTCAACATAAAATGTCAAACATCTCAAAGATTTAAGTGGAGCCCATAGTTCAGTTTGAAGTTCTAAAGAAGGAATTGTGTCAGAAGAGATATAAGTATTTATAGTTTTTGTTTATTTATTTGTTTATTTTTTCAAAAACAGACAGACAGTGGGAAAAGGTAACACTATAGTGACCCAACCATGGGCTAGATTACAAACCTAACATTAAAATAGGAATGCTAATGGGGAAAACCTATGCCTGCAGGTTTCCCCGTAGCATCCCCATTTTAGTGTTAGATTCCAGGTCAGGTGCTACCATGTCACCTTAACCCGGAACGAAGCGCTACCCTCAGTGATACTCGTGGTTAGGGATGAGCTGTTCGGTTTGATCTGTTCGGAGTTCGCATCGAACATCGGCTGTTCGACAGTTCGCAAACTTTGAACTTTTTGGGACGTTCGCCAAAAGTTCTAGAAAATTCTTTTTTTTAAAAAGTTTAAAAAATGCTTAAAAAATACAAAAAAATCGAGAAATAAAGCGACTCTTTACTGCAGAATATTATAAGCAACGGTTTATTAGATAGTGAATTAAAACGGGAATATTTTTAACATTGAAGCCTAAAGGATAAAACATTCGTGTTACTAAAACATCAGGCAGACACGGCCCTCTAATCAGGCACTGTAGAGGGCAGCCTGCAGGGGCCTCCCAAGGATCCCCTTGAGGAGCATTGAGGAGCATTGAGGAGCATGCGGCCGCCGGATGACAGAGCTGCGACTGTGCGGGCTAGCCGCCCGGGTGCATGTGGCAGAGACAGGCAGTGCAGGGAGGGAGCCACTGCACCTGCGGCCACAGCAGACCCCCCCACAACCAGGATCCAGCGAGCCCCCACTGACCACCAGGCTAAGGTAAGGTGACACATTTCTAAAAAAAACAAAAAACGAGGATATTTTTAAATGTCCCCGGGAACATAAAATAGAAACATAGAAACATAGAAACATAGAAAAATGTCGGCAGATAAGAACCTTTCGGCCCATCTAGTCTGCCCAATTACATGGATACTTGACCTGGATTTATCTTTTGTTTAGGATAGCCTTATGCCTATCCCATGCTTGCTTAAATTAAATTACTGTTTTGGCCTCTACCACTTCTACTGGAAGACTGTTCCATGTATCCACCACCCGCTCAGTAAAAAAATGCTTCCTGATGTTACTTTTAAACCTTTGCCCCTCTAATCTAAGACTATGTCCTCTTGTTTTGCTATTTTGTTTCCTTTTAAATATACTCCCTTCCTCTACCTTGTGGATTCCCTTTACGTATTTAAATGTTTCTATCATATCTCCTCTGTCTCGTCTTTTTTCCAAGCTGTACATGTTAAGATCATTAAGCCTTTCTTGGTAACTTTTCTCCTTCAAGCCGTACACCATTTTAGTAGCCCTTCTCTGAACTCTCTCTAAGATGTCTATATCCTTCTGGAGATACGGTCTCCAGTACTGCACACAGTACTCCAAGTGAGGTCTCACCAGTGCTCTGTACAGTGGCATGAGCACTTCCCTTTTCCTACTGCTAATACCTCTCCCTACACAACCAAGCATTCTGCTAGCATTTCCTGCTGCTCTATTACATTGACTACTTACCTTTAGATCCTCTGAAATAATGACCCCTAAATCCCTTTCCTCAGATGTTGAGGTTAGGACTGTATCAAATATTCTATATTCAGCCCTTGGGTTTTTACGTCCCAGGTGCATTATCTTGCACTTATCCACATTAAAACTTTTTTTTTTCCTTCTCTACCTGGCTGAATGTATTTAATTATATATATTAGATACATTCAGCCAGGTAGAGCAGAGAATAATATATATATTCTCTGCTCTGTCAGGGTCAACATTTCTTCAATGCATTCCTACTCTATACACGGCGCTCCGTGTTCCTATAATATATATATAAATAAAAAATGGCGTCGCGCCCATACTCACCAGAGCAGCAGCAACTGCCAGGAGTAACAGCCCATTTAATGTATAAAACATAACAAGGAAAAAAGGTGTCATCTGCGCTCGTTTCTATGTGTTCCATGTACAACAAAACTGAGGTTTTTGTTTGTTTCAATGGCCATTGCAACGTAAGCTCACTCGCCACTTCACGGCACCTCTTTACAGAGTGAGTACCTAACAAATGTACCAAAAGGCCGTTCTACTGATAATATATATGATCAGGGGTTACCTTTTTTTCATATTTTTTTTACTATTCCTATTAAATTAACAGTAATTTTTGATGTATTTTATTGAGTAGAACTTTTTTTGCCTATGTAACATGTGCTTTGTGAAAATAAAACGGTTTTGTGTGTACATTATTATTATTATTATTATTATTCTTTATTTATAAAGCGCCAGCATATTCCGCAGCGCTGTACAATAAGCACAGTATAGACAGGGTTACAATACATTGAACAACATTTGACAAACAGTACAGGAGGAGATGAGGGCCCTATTCCCGTAGGAACTCACAATCTGGGAGGGTTGGGGTTGGAAACAGGAGGAGAGGACTGTAAGGTGAGAGTGATTGATGGTTGCGTCAGTGAGTTGGGTGGTAGGCTTCCCTAAATAGGAATGTTTTCAGGGAGCGTTTGAAGGAAGAGAAGTTAGGGGAAAGTCTGACAGTACGAGGGAGAGCGTTCCAGAGAGTGGGGGCTGCGCGTGAGAAATCCTGCAGTCTATCATGGGAAGAGGTGATGCGGGGAGAAGCTAGGCGCAGGTCACTGTTTGACCTTAGGGAGCGGGCTGGGGTGTATTTGGTGATTAGTGAGGACAGGTAGTGGGGAGCTGAGTTAGTGAGGGTTTTGTAGGTAAGGATAAGGATTTTGAACTTAATTCTGCAGTGGATGGGGAGCCAGTGAAGGGACTCGCAGAGGGGAGCGGCAGAGACAGAGCGGCGGGTGAG
Organism: Leptobrachium leishanense; assembly: GCA_009667805.1. Taxonomy (NCBI): domain Eukaryota; kingdom Metazoa; phylum Chordata; class Amphibia; order Anura; family Megophryidae; genus Leptobrachium; species Leptobrachium leishanense. The sequence goes on along the minus strand of CM019064.1, from coordinate 405,111,266 downwards.
GTGAATTAGCCTGGCGGAGGCGTTCAGGATGGATTGTAGGGGGGAGAGGTGGGACAGAGGGAGGCCAGATAAGAGATTATTGCAATAGTCGAGTCGGGAGATTACCAGGGCGTGTATGAGTTGTTTTGTGGCGACAGCGGTAAGAAATGGCCGAATTCTGTAAATATTACGCAGTTGATATCGGCAGGAGGAGGAAAGAGACTTGATGTGGGGGATGAAGGAAAGAGCAGAGTCAAGTGTAACTCCAAGACAGCGAACTTGGTTTGATGGGGAGATGGTGATACCCTCCACCGTGATCGAGAAGTCAGGAGGTGGGGCGGCATTAGAGGGAGGAATAAGTAGGAGCTCAGTCTTTGACATGTTGATCTTTAGGTGGTGGGAGGCCATCCAGGAGGAGATGCCAGATAAACAGTCACTGACTTTGGAAAGGACAGGGGGAGAGAGATCAGGGGTAGAGAGGTAGATCTGAGTGTCATCAGCGTAGAGGTGGTAATTAAAGCCAAAGCTGTTGATGATTTTGCCCAGGGAGGAGGTGTAGATGGAAAAGAGCAGAGGACCAAGGACAGAGCCTTGAGGTACACCAACAGATAGAGGCAATGAGGAGGAGGAGTTACCAGCAAAGGACACACAGAAGGACCTGTTGGATAAATAGGAGTCAATCCAAGCAAGTGCAGTGTCACCGAGACCCAGAGAGTTGAGGGTCTGTAGAAGGAGGGGGTGGTCAACAGTGTCAAAAGCAGCCGAGAGGTCAAGCAGGATGAGAATAGAATAGTGGCCGTGTTTTTTAGCAGTTAGGAGGTCGTTGGTGACTTTGGTGAGGGCAGTTTCAGTTGAGTGTAGCGGACGGAAGCCAGATTGCAGGGGGTCAAGTAGTGAATTGGAGGACAGGAAGAGGGAGAGGCGGTTGAAGACTAGTTTTTCTAAGAGCTTAGAGGTAAAGGGAAGCAGGGATACAGGACGGTAGTTGGATGGAGAGTTGGGATCTAGGGATGGTTTCTTTAGTAAAGGGGTAACTAGCGCGTGTTTGAAGGCGGATGGAAAGGAGCCAGTGGAGAGAGATAGGTTGAAGATGTGTGTGAGAGCAGGGGTGAGGGAGGAGGAGAGGGGAGGAATTAGATGTGAGGGAATGGGGTCGAGCGGGCACGTGGTGAGATGTGAGGAGGACAATAAGGAATTGACTTCCTCCTCAGTGGTTGGGAGGAAGCGGCAGAGGGTGGCAGATGGGACCTGTGGGAGTGGAGGTGGCAGATAACTATCTTGTGTTGGGATGTTGCTTCTGATAGTTAAAGTTTTACTGAGGAAGTAGTCTGCCAGCTCTTGAGCGCTGAAGGCAGCTGAGGGGGGAGGTGCAGGTGGGTAGAGGAGGGTGTTGAAGGTGGACCAGAGCCGTTTAGGGTTGGAGGACAGCGTAGATATAAGAGATGAGAAGAAGGATTGTTTGGCCAAGTGGAGGGCAGAGGTGTATGACCGGAGAATAAACTTGAAGTGAACAAAATCAGCTTCAGAGCGGGATTTCCTCCAGGCACGCTCTGCGGTGCGGGAGCATCTTTGCAGGTAGCGAGTCTGGAGGGTGTGCCAGGGCTGAAGCTGGCGGCGTGGGGCCTTACAGAGTCGAAGAGGAGCAAGAGTGTCTAGAGCAGAGACACTCTTGCTCTACACTTGACACTCTTACATTTTAATTTAGTTAGTGGAATCCTGTCCAGTGCGGTGAGAAGCAAACGTAATGTAGTGTAGACACGCTGCGAGGCGGAGCGGAGTGAAGTCAAGCCTGCAAAATGTTTGCTTCTCTTCGCTTCGCTACGCTGTGCGTCACAACACTGTGTGTCGCTATACGCTCAGTGTGTCTCAGCCTTTATTCCCACATCACTAGCTTACCGAATCAGTTTGTATACTTGTTACTGACCCTGCTTGTTCTGAGGACCCGATCTGTTGCCGACTTTGCCTGCCATTTGAATATTCTCTCTGTGTATTCCCTGCCTGTTCTGTTTGCTTCCTGTTGCTACTGGTGTGCGCCAATTCTAACCATATACAGTAGCGTGGTACAAGTGCCTAAACATTGCTGACCCGGTTTTGTTATAGCTGCTCATGTAACTGAATAGATCGGGGATCTCTTCTGCATTACTAAAACCTCCACCACTGCACTCTTCCACAATACCACAGAGGGGTTACTTACGGTGTGAAGGCACTTGCTGCCACCAAAGGCACAATATTTGGGTGCACTGCCACTGACGCCTATACCAGATTCATATCATTTTAATATTTGACCGTAGGGTCCAACCCTGAGCTCTTCCACAATACCACAGAGGGGTTACGGTGTGACGGCACTGTTGCCGACACTAAAGGCCCAATTTGAAAGCACCTATTGTTACTTTCATCCAAAGCCTGCATAAATTTCACCATAATTTAGCCAAAAAATCACTAAACTTGTCCTGCATATCCTAAAATGTCTCCTCTTTTCATACAGACTGCCGCCCCAAGCAGTTGTTTATGAATAGATTAAAGGAAAACCATTTACCGTCATCCGAAACGTCATTTTTTTGTTTTTAAGTGTTTCTATACGTCCTACAAATCCGCCACTTCACGGGCAGGTTATGGGGACCTCTTAGGCATGATATTTGAAGGAATTTTTCATTTTTATTCTTAAACTTTATTTCATGGAAAACTCACTGTTCCTTTAAAAACGTTTTTTATAAAACTTTTTGTCCTTGTTTCCTGTCCCCCAGGGCACTACCTGGACCCCCATACACCTTTTATGGCAAATATCTTGTGTATATGCCCTCTTGGAGGCACTTTAAAATTCGAACTTTCGAGTCCCTTTGACTTGCATTGAGTTCGGTTCGTGTTCGAGGTCGAACTCAAACTTTTGAAATTGTTCGAGTTTGAATGCGAACTGAACACGGGGGTGTTCAGCTCATCACTACTCGTGGTAGCGCTTCCACGCCACAGCGAGTATCACCTCCATAGGATTCCATGTAGGGTGGAGCTGCCAGGTCGCCATGGAGTGATCATGATGAGAGCAATGGAGTGGTTTTAGGGGGGCTAAATTTGATTTTGCAAAGGTAGAATGAGTTAGCCCCAGCTTTTAGGTGTCGCTAAATTTTAGGTTTGCGCATCGGTGCAGTAATTAGTATGGATGTGCATGACTTTTTCTTTCTTTTTGTTGTTTTTTTTTGCGTTTCGGGTCATTTCGGACAGTTTTTGTGTTGGTTCAGTGTTTTGGATTGCTTCAAGTGATTCGGATCAGTTAGTTTTTCGGTTTTTATTAGTTATTTTGTTTTTTATTCCTTCTTTAATCATGGTAAGTAGACTACTACCAATAGAATGAAAGTTTGTCTACTTATTTATTTTTTTAGGCATTTTTTGGGTGAAATTTTAGCTTTCTTAACTTTTTTAAAGAAACAAGACTTTTTAACCCATAAGTTTCAATGCAGGATATGAATCCACACACTGCTGGGAAGCACCTCTCTGCGGTATACTTAATGCAGCATATGAATCCACACACTGCTGGGAAGGACCTCTCTGCGGTGTAATTAATGCAGCATATGAATCCGCACACTGCTGGGAAGCGCCTCTCTGCGGTATAAATAATGCAGCATATGAATCCACACACTGCTGGGAAGAGCCTCTCTGCGGTATAAATAATGCAGCATATGAATCCGCACACTGCTGGGAAGAGCCTCTCTGCGGTATAAATAATGCAGCATATGAATCCACACACTGCTGGGAAGGACCTCTCTGCGGTGTAATTAATGCAGCATATGAATCCGCACACTGCTGGGAAGAGCCTCTCTGCGGTATAAATAATGCAGCATATGAATCCACACACTGCTGGGAAGGACCTCTCTGCGGTGTAATTAATGCAGCATATGAATCGGCAACACTGCTGGGAAGTGCCTCTGCAGTATAATTGATGCAGCATATGAATCCACACACTGCTGGGAAGCGCCTCTCTGCAGTATAATTGATGCAGCATATGAATCCGCACACTGCTGGGAAGCGCCTCTCTGCAGTATAATTAATGCAACATATGAATCCGCACACTTCTGGGAAGCGCCTCTCTGCGGTATAATTAATGCAGCATATGAATCCACACACTGCTGGGAAGCGCCTCTGTAGTATAATTAATGCAGCATATGAATCCGCACACTGCTGGGAAGCGCCTCTCTGCGGTATAAATAATGCAGCATAAGAATCCGCACACTGCCGGGAATCACCGATCCTAATCGCGCTGAAATTTCGGATCGATACAAAAATTTTGGATGGCCCATATTTCGTTTTCGGAAATGCTTCCGAAATACAAAAATGGTGATTTTCGTCCGAATAAGTAATACCTTACTTATCCTAACGTTAATTACTGATTGCATCCCCATGTTAAGTATAAAATGCACAAAGTACAGTAAACTTGCGCAATCAATGATGCGCTAACGGATTTTAAACGGGTTTAGTGTTAGCAATAAAATATGGTGGAAAGCGTTAAAGTCACTTATCCTGGCGTTACCACGTACACATCCAAACGCTACAGTTACTTAGCATTCACCAGGGAACAGAGCCCCATATGTCTGTATGGAATTATTTATTTTTTCCCCCCGAACATTTTTTTTCCTTTTTTTTTTTTTTTGCTTGGCTTGATAGTTGGGCATGAGAACAGAAATAAGGTAATAGGGAATTTATTATACGTTATAATGGAAATATGGTTGGTACACTTTGTGTAGCTTCCCATCAAAAATACAATCCCTCTTCCTCCACTTTTCACAATAATACAATGTGTTTTAGAAGCATTCCATGTAACAGCGTCTCATTAGGAAGGGTAAAACATTGATTACTAAACAAGCCTCTGCAATTTGCACTTCAAGGTCAAGGCAGAGAAAGCATTAATATGAGGCAGCGCACAGGGCAGCTCCTTTTTGCTTCCCTCATGGTATTCTCATCAATCACACTCATAAATGACAAAGGGAGATGGATGAATTGCTTTCTCCATGGTTCAAGTGAATCCATTTCATGTTTGACGTTTTAGACTGCCTTTCACATTACAAGTTGTACTGCTATCTCAAGTCTTGACCTGCGCTTTGATGTATGCGGCAGGGCGTGCAAACACTGAAAGAGAAAGGGATGAGCTCCAGGTTAATTCTATTTAATGACCACTCCTGATTATGCTAATCACCAAGAGACCTCTGATGAATGCAATCATTAAACACGTTTGAGGTGATCAAAACAAACCATCGGATTAGCTGCTACGTGTGTTAACAAAAATAGATTAGGAGTTTTATTTTTAAAAATGGTTAGATATTCACAAATATTTGAATAATTAATCCCAAACTTTCACTTTCTTGATACATTGCTTTTATTATTCAGAACATACTGTTATCATCATGAGCTGTGTAACCATTTTCCTTTTATAGAGTCATCCTACCCAGCCCTCCCTGTTCCTCTTTCTTACGGAACAGAATGACATATTTACGATGGATCGGTTACACATCTTACTTAACAGCAAAACTCTCACCAAAAAATTTCTCACTACCTGAAAATCTTATGCTTTGCTATTAGACCCATTTATCCAAGACACTATAGGCCCTATTACAATCATCACGCTGAAATGGGGGCGCTAAGGAGGAAACCTGTGCCTGCAAGTTTCTCCTTAAAGTCCCTGTTTTAACGTGATATTAAGGGGCAGGCGTTAACCCAGCAGCCTGCCTCATAACGCGGCGCTAAGCCTCAGGATGCTCCATTGAGGCTTCCACTGTCGGTCACATGACTTGCAAGATCTCGTCTCTCCTGGGATCCGGCAGGTCGGCGGAGTGATCGCGGAGGGAGACTGGGGAACTTTTTCCCCCAGTCTCCCTCTGCTTCCGGCGGAAAGAAGAAGCTGACCGGGCCACCGTTCTCGCCGCAGGATGGGAGGTGAGTATCTGATTTTTGGGGGGATTTTAAGCTGGTGCTGACTTTTTCTTTAGAAGCCGAGTCAGTTATCACCAGCTCCTAGCTGTGGTGAACATTTCAGTTAACCGCAGCTTGGCGTAATTAGCGTTAGGACTTTGTAATCCTAACGCTTATTAACACTTTGTGCTCCTAATTAGGGATGGGCATTTCGGTTCGATTCTAATGTGAGTTCGAATCGAACATCGGCCGTTCGGGTGTTCGGCGAACATTATGGGATGTTCGCGGTTTGTTCGACCGCGGATATTCCATAATAAAAAATGCGTCCACAGGTCTCCTAAATGTACCGGCGGCCGTCGGTACATTTAGGAGACCTGTGGCTGCGGCCCCCAGCCCCCGTAACTCACCTATCCTGCAGCTGTCCCGGCCTCCTGTTCCCTGGTCCATCAGCTCCTCTGGTCCGTCTGGCCGCGGCTCCTCTGCCCCACGTCGTCATGCTGAATGATTCAATATTGAGCCCTGATTGGGCAAAGTCCAGGTCAGGTGCAGGACTTCAGGAGCTCAGCATGAAGATGAGCTTTAACCAAGCTCTGATTGGTTAAAGTCTTGCGCCGACTTTAACCAATCAGAGCTTGGTTAAAGCTCTGCCCCACGCCTCATCTTCATGCTGAGCTCTGATTGGGCAAAGTCCTGCACCTGACCTAGACTTTGCCCAATCAGGGCTCAATATTGAATTAGATCATTCAGTATGAAGACGTGGGGTAGAGGAGCCGCGGCCAGACGGACCGGAGGAGCTGATGGACCGGGAAACAGGAGGCTGGGACAGCTGCAGGATAGGTGAGTTACGGGGGCCGGGGGCCGCAGCCACAGGTCTCCTAAATGTACTGGCAGCCGCCGGTACATTTAGGAGAACTGTGAACACATTTTGCGTGTTCGGCCCCCATTGATTAACATTGTGTTCGAGTTTGTAGTCGAACATTTTGGCCGTTCGGCTGTTCGGATACGAACCGAACACAGGGGTGTTCGGCTCATCACTACTCCTAATGTTAAGCATAGCGAGCACAAAGTACAGTAAGCTCATGCTGAAAAGCGCAATGAGACATCCTCGGCAACTGCAGGACTTCAGGGGGGTCAGGGCACCCAGCGGCATCGCTGGATGGCTGGGTGCCAGGAGTTCCGGCCGTTCGTGCGCCTGGAGGGGCGGGGCGCGGCATGATGACACAGAGCCGCCGGCCTTAAATGCAGGGCGCGCGAGTCGGCTCATTGGCCTGACGTGGAGTTAGTGAATACGAATACACCAGGCGGTGCGGGAACTGATTCTTTTGATTCTATTGCTCTGTTACTGACCCGGATAGTATGAGGACCCTGATTGTTGCTGACTCGGACTGCCTTCCTGACCATTCTCTTTCTGACCAAGCCTGTATGTGTGTTATGCCCAGAGCAGACTCAGAATGCATGCTGATCTTACCCCATGCTGACTCAGAGTGTATATCAATACTGCATAGTGCTGACTCCATTGATCCATTGATCTAAATCCATTGATCTGTCCTGTTGCCAAGTCGGAGTGTATAAGAACCTTGTGTGTTGCCAAACCAGCCTGTATGAAAACTCTCTCTGTTGCCAACTCGGAACGTTTATATTACCACGCTGATGTTAACCCCTGTTGTATGAAAAGACTGCTAATGCCTTTACCAGACTGTTTCCCACTTGTCGGTAAAGTTAAGTCTGAGATACACTAATACAGGTTCCTGCTCAAAATGCTTTATCCATTCTATTCCTGCAGATCCATCCTTCCATGTTGTTTTTTACTTTGCTTTTTGCTGGGACGCGTCTCCCTGGTTACCGTCCAGGGAGAACGCATCTGTCGCAGACTCTCTCGTCATATACTAGCGCACCAGATTTGAGTCGGATGCCACGCCCCTCAGGGACCGGGCACCTCGATCGGCGGCACGCCACGAGCGCTTTAATGTATTCATTGATGTTTTTAATCATTTAGCATAAATATGTTATGTTGATATATGCTCACCACCTTGATAAAGGCCCCTTAGAGGACCGAAACGTCCGTTACTGTATATGGGCACATTTTAATGGTTTCTTAATAAAGCATCGCATTATACTTTTATGCCTAAATCCTGGAGTGCATCCCTTTTCATCTTTTTCTATGTGCATTTTGGATTTTTTGCACCCAGGCATCTATAGATCACCGTGGTTTTGTGCAGGTTGCCACTGTTTTTTTGAATTTATATATATTAGTGGTTATATATATGTATGAGGTCTGCGTGTTAAAATATATGTATGTATTTGTCTGTGTGTGGTATCAATGCATCCCTACTCTATACATTGCGCTCCCTGTGTCCCTATAATATATATGATTAGGGTTACTTTTTTTCTAATTATTTTATACTATTCCTATTAAATTGGCAGTAATTTAGATGTATTTTATTCAATAGAAACTTTTTCCCTATGTGACATGCACTTTGTGAAAATAAAAGGTTTTGGTGTGTACATTTTAATTTAGTTATTGGATTCCTGTACATTGCGGAGAGAAGGAAACACAATGCAGTGTAGACTGTCTGCGAGGCGGAGCGGCGTGAAGTCAAGCCTGCAAAATGTTTGCACAGACTCCTTCAATAAGACATTTTAACTCAGCTCAACGCGTTTCCCTGCTAAATGCAGCGTCATCAGGAGCGTCATCTCTTTCTCCTTCTTAAGCAGTATTTTTCTGCTTCAATATAACTCTATTCGCTCCTGATGACGCAGCATTTAGCAGGGAAACGCGTTGAGCTGAGTTAAAATGTCTTATTGAAGGAATCTGTGCTTTTAATTTCTCCACTCACCTATTGCCACGATTAAAGGTCTTCAAATAGAGTCAAGCATTGAGCAGACTCTGGTACAGATCAGCTAACCACTTTGGGTGGACTGCCCGCCATTCTATTCAGCGGTATGTTGCATAGCTGAATATATACATATTTTGTATCTGCATTATCCGCTGTGTTTTTTTCTTTTCTTTACTTTTGAGGTGCTCGAATTCAACACACACTTGTTTATTGGGTATTATTTTGACATTTCTGCTTGTGCCTCTTTTTATTACAAAAAAGTGTCTGGTATATTTAAATCCTTATTTTTTTTGGGCACTTCAGTTATACAGCGGTGGATATTTGGGGCAAGAACCTCATACCCGCTTATCCTGTGGTTTACCCCCCACTTTTCTTATTATTGTCCCCTATATAGGGAACTCTGTGGGCAATTTAACCGACGGCCTGCTGGCTAAAGGCCAGTTAACCAAAACCACTTTAGCGTTGGTTACCCGAGGCAAAAAATCTTTGGTCCACCTACAATTTTGGGTATGCTTTCCTCTCTCATATCATTGTCCTCCCCATAGGAGACCTGTGCGAGCTAATCTACCAGCAGTTTGTCGGTTAAACATTCTAACCATACAGCAGTGGCTTGTGGGGCGAGTACCTCACACCTGCCTCTAGCTCAGCTAGCTATTGCAATGATATCTGTCTGCAGCTTGTGACTTGTTAATACAAATTATTGGTCCAATAATTCAAATATTGGTGCATGCAATCGTGGCACCTTTTGATCTGTTTACCCTATTTTTGTATAGGAAACATTACGGCTAACTTTAGCCGACCAGTTACATTGTATTCTAGAGACCTATTTACTGGCAACAGCTGATATTTTGCTGGCATGTGATATACCGCATTTATCTTATGGAACTGAATATACATATGTTATTGTGATAAATTCACCAATTCTGTTCCGACCAGCAGGATAAGAGTGGTTTACTTCCAATAAGTCTATTGGCAGTAATTTTAAAGTATCTTTTCTTTCTCTCTTTTTTTTGCTGTATATACAGTCATGGCTGAAATTATTGGCACCCCAGACATTTTTCCAGAAAATCAAGTATTTCTCACAGAAAAGTAATGCAGTAACACATGTTTTGCTATACACATGTTTATTCCCTTTGTGTGTATTGGAACAAAACAAAAAAGGGAGGAAAAAAAGCAAATTGGACATAATGTCACACAAAACTCCAAAAATGGTCTGGACAAAATTATTACGGCGAGATATAGAGACATCTTAAAATTACTGTTGGGAAAAGGCACCCTTCCAATAAGAGAGACCTGGAGCAGTTTGCAAAAAAAGAGTGGTCCAAAATTCCGGGTGAGAGGTGTAAGAAGCTTATTGATGGTTATAGGAAGTGACTGATTTCAGTTATTTTTTCCAAAGGGTGTGCAACCAAATATTAAGTTAAGGGTGCCAAGAATTTTGTCCAGCCCATTTTTGGAGTTTTGTGTGACATTATGTCCAATTTGCTTTTTTTCCTCCCTTTCTTTGTTTTGTTCCAATACACACAAAGGGAATAAACATGTGTATAGCAAAACATGTGTTACTGCAATACTATTCTGTGAGAAATACTTGATTTTCTGGAAAAATGTCTGGGGTGCCAACAATTTCGGCCATGACTGTATGTATTTTGTGTGTTTAGGCTCTTTTTTGACCACTTTGCCGCGATTCGAGCATTGACCTTTTCTTTAATCGTCCTTATTAGGACGCAATAAAAAAGATTTTTCTGTTTTTTTGCAATAATATTTTGCATTTCTTCCCATTATTTTCTGCATTCTCATCCTGTAAACTACTCTCTAAATTTTACAATCTTAAGTATGGGTTACCCCCAATTTTTTTGTTTACAGGATTCTTTCTCTTATATTAAATCCTTTCACATCTAACTTATTAATCCTATTCCTCTGTTATATCCTTTTTGTACTATAAATCTGAACGTTCTGACCGAAACCAAATACACCAGCCCAAAAAGAAATACAGCAAAGTATAGTTACACATTCTACACATACCCAAACAATAAAATAGAGAGGTTGTGCGTGTTTTTATTATTGCTGCAGCATATATACTTAGATTGATTTTGGCAGGCACAAAAACTGAACGGGAGACAATTGTGGTTCTTGATTCTGATTGCCCACCGATTTCTGCACACAACGTTAATGCGCGTGCATTTTTGCGCATCTTTTTTCCGCGCGATATTTTCTGACGGATGAAAAAATGCGCTCGGATCGTAATACCTGCGTTACTTTACAGGTGTTAACGTTTAGCGCTGCATGCAAAAAAAATTGTGCTGCACGTACGAAAAATTTGCGTGTTGAATGTAATAGAGCCCGATATGTTTCTTTTATTCTATAAGCAAACTATTTTTCAAATAGTGTAACTTGCTCTCTTCTTGACATTTTTTTCGTCTCTGTCTTGTACCCCATAGATTGTACTTGTATTTTCAATAAAAACTTTCATTTAAAAATATAATAATAATATCAACTCCTGGCACCCATATCAGTCACGTTTAGATGCTGCTTTCAGTTAATGCTCATGCATGATCTCTGAAAGTACGATGGCATCTGCCTTCATGCCATATGGTAACAGTTGCATGTTTGTCTATGATACCCAAATTGAAAAGGATCATCATGTGACATTTTCATAATACCAGGGCTTAATTTGTGGGGTTCCTGGGGGAACAGGATCTGAGACCTCTTGGTTTTGACAGTGTTTCAGGACCTATTTGGGTGGATCCAGTACCTCTTGTGATACAAAATCAAATATATTATATTAAATTCTTGCCATAGAATTTATATCATGCAAATTAATAGTCAGTAGGCATCTGAGTACATATCATGCTGTTTTCTGCATCATGTTCTGTATGAGTTCTGGAACTTGAGTCTGCCTTGTCACCCCTGTGCTCAGATAAGCACTTTGCGTTCCGCACCTTCTGATATACAAATTAAGCACTGCATAATACTAAGTGCTTTATTCCACAGTGAACCCTAACCGTAGCGTTAGAATAAGTGAAGGTTAACGCTAGAATAAGTGACTTTAACGCATGCCCCCCATATTACATTTCTGACGCTAAGCCTGTGAAAAATCTTTTAGGTAATTGGTGATTGCGCTAGCTTGCACGTGCTTCCTGTTCTTTGAAAATCCTATACTTAACATGGGGATGTAATCAGTTACAGTTACAAGTTTTTATAAAGCGCTAACAAGTTCCGTAGCACTGTACAATGGGAGGCAGAATAACAAATATACATACAAAAAAAATTCATCTGCGCTTACTCCATTTATACCGTGTGAAACTAAACACAATTAGAGGTTTGGTTTCTTATTAATGGCCATTATAAGACTAGCTCGCCCGCCAACGTCACGGCACCTCTATAAGGGCGAGTCCTAACCAAAATGAAACCACAGGCTGCTACATAGCAAACCATACCTGCTCATGCTGCTTGTCAAACATGAGGTAGACTGGTGGGCCTTTATTTATGCTCCCCCAGAAACAAAATCCACTTTGGGATCAAAACAAAGACACGGAGCGGAGTCTTGCTGCAGGGATGACCTGGCTGGAAGTACATTGAAACATACATAGTGCAGGAGGGGTGGGGTCGCGCCTATTCCCCGAAGGGTTGGCTGCAACCACCAAATGCATCCAGCCCAACAACATGTGTAGATTTTTGATCCCAAAGTGGATTTTGTTTCAACATAATGTGCCCAAAAAAATGAGGTTATGTGACTCCCGGAATATACTAAGGGCTAAGGCTAGGGTCAGACTGAGGCAGTGCGAACGCGCGTGCAGGCGCACTTAATCACGGCCGTAGTAGCAGCAAATGCCGGGCAATGACGGCCAATATACGAAGTACGGTCGCACAAAAGTCCGGCTGCGCAACGCAAGTGGCAAACGAACGTATTTTGTCGAGAACGTAAAACCGCTAGTACGGTTGTACAGAGTGCGCTGCGTCCGCTAGCGGCGTGTGTGCGTGAATTGGAGATGTCAGACACTGCACACGTCCGGCCAACATAACGTCCAGATGCACAAAGTGTTTTATTGATGATCCGTACAAAATCACGGACGCAAATGCGCATCGTATGACCGCTATCGCGTACTCCGTGAAAAAATGCGTCCATTCGTTCAAACGCACTTTTTCACAGACAACGTGAAAATGCGTTCGTCTGACCCTAGCCTTAATTACAATCTTCACGCAAACGTTAACGCTCACTTGCGTGAGCATTAACGTTTCCTGCGGTAAACACCGCATATTACAATCCAACGCAAACAGTTTAAGTAACCCGTTTGCATTTGGTACCTTGCGCTTTTTCAGCGCGAGGTTACTGTACTTTGCGCTCCCTATACTTAACATGGGGAGCGCAAAGTGTTAATCAGAGTTAGTATTACAATCTACTAGCGCTGATTAACGTCTGGCTGTGGTTAGCAAAAAGTTAACCACAGCCAGGAGTTGGTCTTAACGGATTCTGCTTCTGCAGAATCCGTTAACACCAGCCTAAAAAAACAAAAAAAATAATTGTATACTCACCTCCTGTCCTGCGGTGAGGACCGCGGCTCCAACCACCTCCTCCACCCGGTGGGAGCAGGGAAAGACTGGGGGGGAAAGTCCCCCCAGTCTCTCCCTGTGTATCACCCTGTGTATCGCGAAGCAAGATCCGGCTGGTCATGTGACCTGCAGGGGGGAACTCAATGGAGTCCTATGGACTCCAGCGAGTGGATGCTCGCGGCAGCGCTCAGCGCTGCCGCTAACATCCCAGGGGTTACCGCGCAGTAACAGTGCGCAAGGGGGAAAACTGCAGGCAGAGTTTTTCCTCCCTTGCGCCCGCATTTAATGCTTGGATTGTAATATAGCCCTAAATGAGCAGGTTTTTCTATCTATGGGTTTCTTCTTTTATGATGGTGCGGGCCTATTCCAAGATAGCAATGCTAGGATTCATTGGGCTCAGATTGTGCAAGAGTGGTTCAGGGAGCATGAGACATAATTTTCACACAAGGATTGGCCAGTCCAGACCTTAACCCTATTGAGAATTTTTAGGATTTGCTGGAGAAGACTTTATGCAACGTCCGACTCTCCCATCATCAATACAAGATCTTGGCCACAAATTAATGCAACTCTGGCTGGAAATAAATGGCTTATCAAAACAAACGCCACAGTGAATGTGTGCCGTAATCAAAGCAAAAGGTGGTGACATATTAGTGTGTGTGACTTTTTTTGGTCAGGTAGTGAATAATAAACTAACGCGCTACTATAAAGGTTATAGGGATCGCACTTAGCTGAGGCTCTTTATCCATTAATTCCTGCTGTACAAACTCATGATAGTCTGTCAGATTTACAAATTTATGACAGTAATGACTTACAAATAATGGGCTTACCTGACATTCTAATTGTACCTTTCTGTGTCAACTATCACCCATCTTTTTATTTTCCCAAACAAGTTGTTTGTGAATAAGTAGGTGTCTAACCCAATCATCTGATGATAAATGCCTGCAATTCTTTTGGCCCATTTGTAATTGAGTGCCAGGATAGGTTTGAATACTGTGTCGGATAGAGACCACAACAAGTTTCAGCACATTGCTATATATTCATTTGAACTTATATATTACTGAACACTGCACATATTAACTTATATAAGCAGGTATGTTGGATTTTCAGCTCAGTTCATGCTTTTGTTTCTTACCACAGATAATCACATATGTACAATATTCTTTATAAGAAAAATAAATAAATATAGGGTCAAATTGGGAAAATATATGATAATATTGAAAATTATTTTAGCAACTGTTGAAAGTAGAGCTAAACCCCTCATATAATTACAATATTTGTGATGGCTTGGAGAATATATTCTTTGCTTATATGTGTGTAGCGCTCACTCCCGGAGGAGCCGCTGAAAATGAACCACGGGTCAGTCTCCCCGCACTAGGGAATAAATATACTCCAGCACCATTGTGGATTTTATAAATTATATAGTTTACTAGAGTAAAAGGCATATAATGAGACACGGTGTTCGTAGATATATTTACAGTATTTCGTATCGTGGTAAACGCGCAGCGGAAAAAGAAATACGAGGCTTCGTATTTTGGGAAAATGCGCAGCCGAACAGAAAAATACAATGCTTCGTAATTTCGAGAAACGCGTAGCGGAAAAAGAATACAATATTTCGTAATTCGAGAAACGCGCAGCGGAAAACAAAATAATATGCAAATCTTTACCCCTTTTTGGGATATTAGGGAGTGAGTCCCGCACAGGTTAAGTCCCGGACTGTAAGTGTATGTGTGTGTTATGGTACCCGGGTACTATTCAACTGGCCAGTGAATTTCTTAAAGCGATGTCTTCGACTAGTCAGGTTGGGGCCCTGTGGGTTTTAGAAACAAACAGCAGCGTGCTTTCTTGCTTTATAAACTGGCCTTGGAGGCCTCTCACCCATCCGTTCGAAGACCAAGGCTCCGCTGACCCAGGACGTCTCTCCGCTCGATGCCGCACTGGGATACTGGCTACTGGATCCGTTGTCTGGCTCTCTCTGCTCCGACCGTGACTTGTCCAGTTACCGCCTGCTCTCCCATCCGATGGACCTGCGGTACTCCTCACTCGGGGGTCCTCTGGCTTCCTTGATAGCAGCTTGGGTGATGTCTGTAGATCACTGGGTCTCCTTCTTGCAAGGCTGGATAACCCCACTTGGAATCCTGATAGGCCGCACCTGCACTCCGGCCTAGTCACTGTTCCACTCTGCAGCACTGTGTCCTGTCTCTTTCACTCCCTGGCGCGCTCTGCCAGCTATCTCCACGAGGCTCAGGATGTACCTCGGCGTGTCCCACCCACTTCCTGTATCCATTCCCAGAGCATGCCGGGAAATGTAGTCCCAATGTTCAGTGTCTCTTATCGCGCTTGTCTCCCTCCGGTGGCCAAAAATAGGTACTGCCACAGTAAGGATTTAAACACAGCGCTACATGTGCAAAACTGTGCCGTTTTGAAACTTTAAAACATGTTTTTCTGACTGGGAGAAAAACCTCAAGATGCATTCCATGGCAAATCTGTGGCTTACTGTCTCTCTCTTTATAGAACAGGTGAATGGTTGCTGTAGGTACTCAATAAGTAGACGTCCGGGTCTTTAAGGAAGGTGATATGTTTTTTTTTAACCAGAATAGACATTCAAACATGTATTCTACAACACATTCGTGGCTCACTTTCTCACTCTAATAGTACAGGTAATTTTGGTTGGTACATCTACTTTGAAATTGGATGTTCCAGCATTCCAACCGGTTTCATCTTGTGTTTATTCTGGAAGTGAAGAGCTCTAACATTTTATTTTACCCTGTCTCTCTTCTCTCTAATATTGTTTTTTTTTTTGTAATGTCTTTTTTTTATATATACTGTATATATTTTGTCATGTTTTGTCATTCTGGCCTGTAACATTCTGTGTTTTACCAAGTCCCGGATTTCATTAATTATTATTGAGTGGTTACTGTGACTGGTACCAAGGTGTGTTACAAGGAGGTTAGCCCTACTTCGTGTGTTTCATGAAACCCAAAATGGGCAAACATATGTATATATTTTCAGAGGTAATGTATTAGCTAGATGCTCAAGCAGGCAATTAACAGCTTCTGTCAGATCTGGAGCAGTGCCGAGGGGGTCAATGCACTGGATTATTATTATTATTATCATCATTTATATTGCGCCAACAGTTTCCGCAGCGCTTTACAATAACCAAAGGGAATGAGATAAACGGACATATGATGGAAACAAGAGGTGTAGAGGGCCCTGCTCATAGGAGCTTACAATCTAGAGGGATTGGGGGTTGAGGAAGACAAGGGGAATTTTACTAGATAACAGGATCATTAGTGCCAGTGGTTTGGGAATGGTGGGGCCATAGAAGCAGTTTCAAATATATGTGAGTAGTAGACATGTGCATAGCACAAAATTTAGTTTTGAACTAATGGATTAGTCGTCCATGACCTCTTCCATTCAAACTCCTTCAACCTCCTAGCTTTAACTGAAACCTGGCTAACTCCCTCTGACACGGCCTCCGTTGCTGCTTTCTCACATGGCGGTCTACACTTGAGCCATACCCCCAGACTGGGTGAGAGAAATGGTGGCGGGGTCGGACTCCTGCTCTCTCCCACCTGCACCTACCAGCATCTCCCTCCACCCCCACCCCTCTCCTTCTCCTCCTTCGAGACACACTGCATCCGCCTGTTCTCTCCTCTGGCCCTCAGGGTGGCAGTCATCTACTGCCCACCGGGACCAACCTCCCAGTTCTTTGACCACTTTGCTACCTGGCTTTCTCACTTCCTGTCTTCTAATCTTCCATGCCTAATTCTCGGGGACTTCAACATTCCCATTGACGATCCTTCCGCTCCTGCTGCCTCCAAACTTCTTTCACTCACGTCCTCCCTTGGACTCACACAATCCTCCCTCCTCCCTACCCACCGCGATGGTCACATTATTGACCTGGTCTTTTCCAACCTCTGCTCCATTTCTGAGTTCAAATGTCGCCCTTTCCCCATCTCTGACCACCACCTTCTCTCTTTCAACCTATCTGGACTTCCTAAACACCCGCTCCCCCCCACCCCGCACACACACTCACAGAAATCTACATGCTGTGGACCCCCATCAATTCTCCAACCTACTTCACCACCTCCCTCATACCTCATCCTTCACCTGCCCTGATGCTGCCACTAATCACTACAACACTACGCTTATCTCTGCTCTAGACACTCTTGCTCCTCTTCGACTCTGTAAGGCGCCACGCCGCCAGCTTCAGCTCTGGCACACCCTCCAGACTCGCTACCTGCAAAGATGCTCCCGCACCGCAGAGCGTGCCTGGAGGAAATCCCGCTCTGAAGCTGATTTTGTTCACTTCAAGTTTATTCTCCGGTCATACACCTCTGCCCTCCACTTGGCCAAACAATCCTTCTTCTCATCTCTTATATCTACGCTGTCCTCCAACCCTAAATGGCTCTGGTCCACCTTCAACACCCTCCTCTACCCACCTGCACCTCCCCCTTCAGCTGCCTTCAGCGCTCAAGACCTGGCAGACTACTTCCTCAGTAAAACTCTAACTATCAGAAGCAACATCCCAACACAAGATAGTTATCTGCCACCTCCACTCCCACAGGTCCCCTCTGCCACCCTCTGCCGCTTCCTCCCAGCCACTGAGGAGGAAGTCAATTCCTTATTGTCCTCCTCACATCTCACCACGTGCCCGCTCGACCCCATTCCCTCACATCTAATTCCTCCCCTCTCCTCCTCCCTCACCCCTGCTCTCACACACATCTTCAACCTATCTCTCTCCACTGGCTCCTTTCCATCCGCCTTCAAACACGCGCTAGTTACCCCTTTACTAAAGAAACCATCCCTAGACCCCAACTCTCCATCCAACTACCGCCCTGTATCCCTGCTTCCCTTCACATCAAAGCTCTTAGAAAAACTAGTCTTCAACCGCCTCTCCCTCTTCCTGTCCTCCAATTCCCTACTTGACCCACTGCAATCTGGCTTCCGTCCCCTACACTCAACTGAAACTGCCCTCACCAAAGTCACCAACGACCTCCTAACTGCTAAAAAACACGGCCACTATTCTATTCTCATCCTGCTTGACCTCTCGGCTGCTTTTGACACTGTTGACCACCCCCTCCTTCTACAGACCCTCAACTCTCTGGGTCTCGGTGACACTGCACTTGCTTGGGTTGGCTCCTATTTATCCAACAGGTCCTTCTGTGTGTCCTTTGCTGGTAACTCCTCCTCTTCATTGCCTCTATCTGTTGGTGTACCTCAAGGCTCTGTCCTTGGTCCTCTGCTCTTTTCCATCTACACCTCCTCCCTGGGCAAAATCATCAACAGCTTTGGCTTTAATTACCACCTCTACGCTGATGACACTCAGATCTACCTCTCTACCCCTGATCTCTCTCCCCCTGTCCTCTCAAAAGTCAATAACTGTTTATCTGGCATCTCCTCCTGGATGGCCTCCCACCACCTAAAGATCAACATGTCAAAGACTGCGCTCCTACTTATTCCTCCCTCCAATGCCTCCCCACCTCCTGACTTCTCTATCATGGTGGAGGGTATCACCATCTCCCCATCAAACCAAGTTCACTGTCTTGGAGTTACACTTGACTCTGCTCTTTCCTTCATCCCCCACATCCAGTCTCTTTCCTCCTCCTGCCGATACCAACTGCGTAATATTTCCAGAATTCGCCCATTTCTTACCGCTGTCACCACAAAACAACTCATACACGCCCTGGTAATCTCCCGACTCGACTATTGCAATAATCTCTTATCTGGCTTCCCTCTGTCCCGCCTCTCCCCCCTACAATCCATCCTGAACGCTTCCGCCAGGCTAATTCACCTCACCCGCCGCTCTGTCTCTACTGCTCCCCTCTGCGAGTCCCTTCACTGGCTCCCCATCCACTGCAGAATTAAGTTCAAAATCCTTATCCTTACCTACAAAACCCTCACTAACTCAGCACCCCACTACCTGTCCTCACTAATCACCAAATACACCCCAGCCCGCTCCCTAAGGTCAAACAGTGACCTGCGCCTAGCTTCTCCCCGCATCACCTCTTCCCATGATAGACTGCAGGATTTCTCACGTGCAGCCCCCACTCTCTGGAACGCTCTCCCTCGTACTGTCAGACTTTCCCCTAACTTCTCTTCCTTAAAAACGCTCCCTTAAAACGTTCCTATTTAGGGAAGCCTACCACCCAACTCACTGACACAACCATCAATCACTCTCACCTTACAGTCCTCTCCTCCTGTTTCCAACCCCAACCCTCCTAGATTGTGAGTTCCTACGGGAATAGGGCCCTCATCTCCTCCTGTACTGTTTGTCAAATGTTGTTCAATGTATTGTAACCCTGTCTATACTGTGCTTATTGTACAGCGCTGCGGAATATGCTGGCGCTTTATAAATAAAGAATAATAATAATAATAATAATTAGTCCTAAAATGTAATTTATTTAGTTGCTAAAGAAATTCGTTTTCAGTTCTTTAGTATGAAAACTAATTTCATTCATCCAAAAACCAGTGGATACAATTACTATTGTAGTGGCTTCTCAGAGGGCTGAGATCACTGCTTGTTACAGTATCTCTCAATCTCAGCACTATGTGTCAGGCAAAGCTGTTACAGTAACTGACTGCTGCTCATCACAGTGCTCAGAGTTTCAGTAAAACTAGTAAATAATATTTTTATATATAAGAGGCTAGAACAATATTATTTCCTTGTTTTACTGAAACTCTGAGTGCTGTTACAGTCAGTTACTGTAACAGCTGAGCCTGATACATTGTACTGAGAGATAATATAAAAAAACAGCCAATCTCAACGCTCACAGCCACTGGATTTAAAGGGCTAAAAAAAAGGCTCCTCTCTGTATAATGTATAGAACATCCTCCTGCATTAATTAATGCCCCTCTCTGTATAGAACATCCTACTGCATTGGCATGTGGAGGGTGCAGAACATCGGAATGCAATGCTTATCCAGCACAGGAGAGGGAACTTCTACTTAAACTTTGTATCTCTGTGGGGGAGACACAGGAATATAAAAGCAGGGGAGAGGGAAAATATTAACGTAAATCGGTCTGAAAGCTTA
Source organism: Leptobrachium leishanense (assembly GCA_009667805.1). Taxonomy (NCBI): domain Eukaryota; kingdom Metazoa; phylum Chordata; class Amphibia; order Anura; family Megophryidae; genus Leptobrachium; species Leptobrachium leishanense. The sequence continues at coordinate 405,090,970 of CM019064.1, read as the reverse complement.
GAGAAGAAATGACTGGTGCAAATTGATTTTTATAATAAAATAAAGCACTTTTAATCCAGGGAAAACATTCAAATAAATCACACTGAAGGCTCATAATGACAGAGTAACTGTAAGAGCTGGATAATAAATGTATCAGACGTAAAAAAAAACTTGATAACAAGCAGCACTGGACAGGAGAGGGACTTTATATAAAACACATATTATAGATGAGGAATGGGGATAGTGCTCCTGGATAATATAAAATGTATCAGACCTAAGCCCCTATTATGCAGAGCGGGAGGGGAGATAACACGTTTTATAAAGTCCCTCTCTTCTCCCAGTGCTGCTTGATATAAAGGGGTTTTTACTATCCAGCCCTCCTCTGTCATTAGCTTTTCAGTGTGATTTATTTGAATGTTTTCCTTCTCCAGCTGCTTTTATCATCTTGTCTGCCTCAGAGACATGCAAGGGTTAAGTAAAGGTTTCCTCTCCTGTGCTGGCTGTCTGTGCTGCGAGTGAGTATTCTGGAGCTCTATCACTGTCAGATTTTCGGGCAGGGGTCGGGAAGGATTACGCATACAAACCTTTTCTGTAGCTTTGCAATGTTGCGCTCTTCATTACTGGTCTCTTTCACTCAATGAAATATCACAAAAAGGACTGAAACTAAAATGTAGTGCATTTTATTTTAGTTTCTTTCGTTTCTTGTACTGAGCAGTTTCGTATCTCTTGAGTCATACTAAAACTAAATTATCCCAAAATTCGGACTAAATCGTTTTAGTACTAAAATGAATGCACATGTCTAGTGAATAGGTGAGCAGAGGGATGAGTTGCATCAGTGATGTGGTATGCTAATCTGAAGAGATGGGTTTTGAGGAATTTCTTGAAGGCTTTAAGATTAGGGGAGAGTTTAATAGGGCGAGGCAAGTCATTCCACAGGTCTGGTGCTGCCCTTGAGAAGTCTTGGACGCGAGAGTAGGCCGTGCGTGTGTAGACAGATAACAGGAGGAGTTCACCTGCTGACCGGAAAGGGTGAACTATCTGGACTTCCTAAACACCCCGCTCCCCCACCCCGCACACACACTCGCAGAAATCTACATGCTGTGGACCCCCATCAATTCTCCAACCTACTTCACCACCTCCCTCATACCTCATCCTTCACCTGCCCTGATGCTGCCACTAATCACTACAACACTACGCTTATCTCTGCTCTAGACACTCTTGCTCCTCTTCGACTCTGTAAGGCGCCACGCCGCCAGCTTCAGCTCTGGCACACCCTCCAGACTCGCTACCTGCAAAGATGCTCCCGCACCGCAGAGCGTACCTGGAGGAAATCCCGCTCTGAAGCTGATTTTGTTCACTTCAAGTTTATTCTCCGGTCATACACCTCTGCCCTCCACTTGGCCAAACAATCCTTCTTCTCATCTCTTATATCTACGCTGTCCTCCAACCCTAAATGGCTCTGGTCCACCTTCAACACCCTCCTCTACCCACCTGCACCTCCCCCCTCAGCTGCCTTCAGCGCTCAAGACCTGGCAGACTACTTCCTCAGTAAAACTCTAACTATCAGAAGCAACATCCCAACACAAGATAGTTATCTGCCACCTCCACTCCCACAGGTCCCCTCTGCCACCCTCTGCCGCTTCCTCCCAGCCACTGAGGAGGAAGTCAATTCCTTATTGTCCTCCTCACATCTCACCACGTGCCCGCTCGACCCCATTCCCTCACATCTAATTCCTCCCCTCTCCTCCTCCCTCACCCCTGCTCTCACACACATCTTCAACCTATCTCTCTCCACTGGCTCCTTTCCATCCGCCTTCAAACACGCGCTAGTTACCCCTTTACTAAAGAAACCATCCCTAGACCCCAACTCTCCATCCAACTACCGCCCTGTATCCCTGCTTCCCTTCACATCAAAGCTCTTAGAAAAACTAGTCTTCAACCGCCTCTCCCTCTTCCTGTCCTCCAATTCCCTACTTGACCCACTGCAATCTGGCTTCCGTCCCCTACACTCAACTGAAACTGCCCTCACCAAAGTCACCAACGACCTCCTAACTGCTAAAAAACACGGCCACTATTCTATTCTCATCCTGCTTGACCTCTCGGCTGCTTTTGACACACTGTTGACCACCCCCTCCTTCTACAGACCCTCAACTCTCTGGGTCTCGGTGACACTGCACTTGCTTGGGTTGGCTCCTATTTATCCAACAGGTCCTTCTGTGTGTCCTTTGCTGGTAACTCCTCCTCTTCATTGCCTCTATCTGTTGGTGTACCTCAAGGCTCTGTCCTTGGTCCTCTGCTCTTTTCCATCTACACCTCCTCCCTGGGCAAAATCATCAACAGCTTTGGCTTTAATTACCACCTCTACGCTGATGACACTCAGATCTACCTCTCTACCCCTGATCTCTCTCCCCCTGTCCTCTCAAAAGTCAATAACTGTTTATCTGGCATCTCCTCCTGGATGGCCTCCCACCACCTAAAGATCAACATGTCAAAGACTGCGCTCCTACTTATTCCTCCCTCCAATGCCTCCCCACCTCCTGACTTCTCTATCATGGTGGAGGGTATCACCATCTCCCCATCAAACCAAGTTCACTGTCTTGGAGTTACACTTGACTCTGCTCTTTCCTTCATCCCCCACATCCAGTCTCTTTCCTCCTCCTGCCGATACCAACTGCGTAATATTTCCAGAATTCGCCCATTTCTTACCGCTGTCACCACAAAACAACTCATACACGCCCTGGTAATCTCCCGACTCGACTATTGCAATAATCTCTTATCTGGCCTCCCTCTGTCCCGCCTCTCCCCCCTACAATCCATCCTGAACGCTTCCGCCAGGCTAATTTACCTCACCCGCCGCTCTGTCTCTGCTGCTCCCCTCTGCGAGTCCCTTCACTGGCTCCCCATCCACTGCAGAATTAAGTTCAAAATCCTTATCCTTACCTACAAAACCCTCACTAACTCAGCACCCCACTACCTGTCCTCACTAATCACCAAATACACCCCAGCCCGCTCCCTAAGGTCAAACAGTGACCTGCGCCTAGCTTCTCCCCGCATCACCTCTTCCCATGATAGACTGCAGGATTTCTCACGTGCAGCCCCCACTCTCTGGAACGCTCTCCCTCGTACTGTCAGACTTTCCCCTAACTTCTCTTCCTTCAAACGCTCCCTTAAAACGTTCCTATTTAGGGAAGCCTACCACCCAACTCACTGACACAACCATCAATCACTCTCACCTTACAGTCCTCTCCCCCCTGTTTCCAACCCCAACCCTCCTAGATTGTGAGTTCCTACGGGAATAGGGCCCTCATCTCCTCCTGTACTGTTTGTCAAATGTTGTTCAATGTATTGTAACCCTGTCTATACTGTGCTTATTGTACAGCGCTGCGGAATATGCTGGCGCTTTATAAATAAAGAATAATAATAATAATAATAATTAGTCCTAAAATGTAATTTATTTAGTTGCTAAAGAAATTCGTTTTCAGTTCTTTAGTATGAAAACTAATTTCATTCATCCAAAAACCAGTGGATACAATTACTATTGTAGTGGCTTCTCAGAGGGCTGAGATCGCTGCTTGTTACAGTATCTCTCAATCTCAGCACTATGTGTCAGGCAAAGCTGTTACAGTAACTGACTGCTGCTTATCACAGTGCTCAGAGTTTCAGTAAAACTAGTAAATAATATTTTTATATATAAGAGGCTAGAACAATATTATTTCCTTGTTTTACTGAAACTCTGAGTGCTGTTACAGTCAGTTACTGTAACAGCTGAGCCTGATACATTGTACTGAGAGATAATATAACAAGCAGCCAATCTCAACGCTCACAGCCACTGGATTTAAAGGGCTAAAAAAAAGGCTCCTCTCTGTATAATGTATAGAACATCCTCCTGCATTAATTAATGCCCCTCTCTGTATAGAACATCCTACTGCATTGGCATGTGGAGGGTGCAGAACATCGGAATGCAATGCTTATCCAGCACAGGAGAGGGAACTTCTACTTAAACTTTGTATCTCTGTGGGGGAGACACAGGAATATAAAAGCAGGGGAGAGGGAAAATATTAACGTAAATCGGTCTGAAAGCTTAGAGAAGAAATGACTGGTGCAAATTGATTTTTATAATAAAATAAAGCACTTTTAATCCAGGGAAAACATTCAAATAAATCACACTGAAGGCTCATAATGACAGAGTAACTGTAAGAGCTGGATAATAAATGTATCAGACGTAAAAAAAAAACTTGATAACAAGCAGCACTGGGACAGGAGAGGGACTTTATATAAAACACATATTATAGATGAGGAATGGGGATAGTGCTCCTGGATAATATAAAATGTATCAGACCTAAGCCCCTATTATGCAGAGCGGGAGGGGAGATAACACGTTTTATAAAGTCCCTCTCTTCTCCCAGTGCTGCTTGATATAAAGGGGTTTTTACTATCCAGCCCTCCTCTGTCATTAGCTTTCAGTGTGATTTATTTGAATGTTTTCCTTCTCCAGCTGCTTTTATCATCTTGTCTGCCTCAGAGACATGCAAGGGTTAAGTAAAGGTTTCCTCTCCTGTGCTGGCTGTCTGTGCTGCGAGTGAGTATTCTGGAGCTCTATCACTGTCAGATTTTCGGGCAGGGGTCGGGAAGGATTACGCATACAAACCTTTTCTGTAGCTTTGCAATGTTGCGCTCTTCATTACTGGTCTCTTTCACTCAATGAAATATCACAAAAAGGACTGAAACTAAAATGTAGTGCATTTTATTTTAGTTTCTTTCGTTTCTTGTACTGAGCAGTTTCGTATCTCTTGAGTCATACTAAAACTAAATTATCCCAAAATTCGGACTAAATCGTTTTAGTACTAAAATGAATGCACATGTCTAGTGAATAGGTGAGCAGAGGGATGAGTTGCATCAGTGATGTGGTATGCTAATCTGAAGAGATGGGTTTTGAGGAATTTCTTGAAGGCTTTAAGATTAGGGGAGAGTTTAATAGGGCGAGGCAAGTCATTCCACAGGTCTGGTGCTGCCCTTGAGAAGTCTTGGACGCGAGAGTAGGCCGTGCGTGTGTAGACAGATAACAGGAGGAGTTCCCCTGCTGACCGGAAAGGGTGAGAGGTAAAACAGGAAGCGCTTATTTCAATGTAGGCATTAAAATTTAAATGGTTAGCTAAAAAGTCGGCTCGCTTTTAGCATACCTATTCCGAAGTAGGCGCTTTATTAGCACCTGATCCTGGGAGGAATACAAGCGCTCCTGCAGGTATCGAATCCTGGACTCCACGGAGTCAAGTGCATTCCAACCAAGAGCGCTACGCATGAGCTCAAACTTGTGAGATCACACAGGAGCCGCAGGTGGAACCCGGAGGAAGCCTGGGAACTATTTGTTTTCTTTCTCTTCTCGCAGTGAGAGGAGGTAGTGGAACAGGCAGCCTTCCAGGAAGAGAGGTAAGTAGGGTTTTTTGGGGGAGTCAGTGTGCTGTGTTAAATGATTTTGCAAAATCAGAATCACTTAACACCAGCATTTAGATTATGGTATTTCTATGAGAAATACTGCATCCAAGATAGAAGAAAAAGCTATCTTGGTACAACTCATTTTTCTATTCCAAGGCACAACTTTAAACCTCCTATAAGAGGTATATGAGATTTTAATTCACAGTAGGGAAGCGCTATACTCGTAACATTGGAATAGACATTCCCGACGTTAAAATAACTTCTGGAGACATTATCTGAAACATCTCAAAGTTATCTTGTTGTCAACAACATTAGAACAGGGCTCGATGTGAAGTATACAGCGGTCAGGAGGGGGTCAATGTTTACCCTTTAATCTTTCCATTTGTTTTCCCCCTCTATTTTAACATTGGAGAAATCCCTTTAAGTAATGAATGCTCTTGTTGGTGGTTCCTTTTGCTTTTGTTCATTAATTAAGAACATATTTTTCTTCTGAGCTCCTATGTAAGGCAGTGTGTACATTGATATAAAAAAACAGGGAAAACTATCCTAGTGGCGCATATGTCAGATTACAATAGAGTCCACAATATAAATATTAATGAAAAAACAGTAAGGTGGTGAAAATGGCGCAGATGGTATATAGATAGTTGGTCTTGGGTAGCAGCAAAGGCACAAACGCACACTCCCAAGTGCGAATAGTCAATAGATAGGATAGTAGGTAGAGTCTTCGCGCTTACACCAAGTGTCCAGTGAGTAACACTTCACGATAATCTCGAAAACATAATAGGAGACATACATTGCGCAGTACATCCTTATGACACCTGATTTCCAGGAAGAAAGTAATCAACTCACTTTTTTCTGAGCCCCATTTAGTCGGCTCTGAACTGTATAGGCATAAATCTGTGGATATGATCTCACCAGCCCGTCCTACCAGCAACCATCTGTGGTAATAACCTGGTCCATAGATAAGGTATTGGATCCCCGGGATATATCACAGACGAAAGTGTCGGCAGGATAAAATAAATAAAATTTATTTCCGCACTGACGCGTTTCGACCTAATTGGTCTTTATCAAAGTGCAAAAAAATATACATAATACAATGCAGTGTACATCAATCATTTATACAAAGAAAAATAAGGAAAATAGGTGGTGTCAAGCCACAACCTCATTAGCTTAATTGGTACTAACACACCCTACTTCCAATCATTTAGAGGCACAGCACCGGCGAGTACTCAACATACAAACGGGCACATAATGGTTACATCCATCTACCTCGACTCCGCCCCTCTGAGCCATCGATCGCCATTTTAGAAGAGGGAAAATGGTGTCCACAATATAGCTCGCCCTTGCAATGTTAATGGGCATTTAAAACAAACTTATTTCCGGACGTTATGGGGTCCCGAACCGGCGGGCCCCCACCGTCCATGAGGCGATATCTTTCCGGGATGTTCATGGGCATAGCAGCGGCAGACATCTGGCATGTAGACAGGCGCATGGTGATTACATCACCATGTCCCGACTTCCGCCAGTCTAGACCGCCGAGCGCCATTTTTGAAGAGGGGAAGTGTTGTTGAAAGTACATCTTAGCCTCACAATATCGCAGCCTATTAATTTCGACGGACGCCCAGCAATCTTGCCCACGGCCTCTCCAAGTCCCAGGCCAGCAGGTCCCCACCCTCCGGCAGACACACGGGGACCACACCGACACGCGTGCTCCCACGTGAACCCCACTCTCCGGGCGACTCAAAGGAAAAGAAAAACATATGTAAAAATGTAAAATTACAGCATATACAGTATGCCGCAATACCACAGTTCGCCAATCGATCAACATATAGCATGCAATAAACATATAGCATACATATGTCACTGATCGAGTAGGAGAACAGTGCATATGCTAATCCACATATCATATAGTAATGTCGTATAGGATAGATAATAAAATATAATAATAAAATATAGAATGATAATCATGTAAAAGGCATAATGGTGATTGGATTATAATAAAGCGTTAATCTCCATATCTATATTCAAGCCCTCAGGGGTTAGGCATCCTAAATCGAATATCCATTTGGATTCTAATCGGTTTAAATTCTTTTCAATATCGCCCCCTCTTCAATGTTTTTTAACATGTTGAATACCAGCGAAACCAAGAAGTTTAGGATTGCCATTATGATATTTAGAAAAATGGGCTGATACGCTATGTTTATCATACTTCCTTTTGCTGTTATATATATGTTCAGCTACTCTAGTTTTCAACATCCTAGTGGTTCGTCCAATATATTGTAGCCCACACTGACACCACAATAGATAAATCATATTGGTAAAATTACAAGTCAAGAATGTTTGAATAGATCTGATCATTAGAATGTGATTTAAAATCCATTTAACATCTATTACTATCTATTGCGGTCCTGCAACAGATGCATAGTCCACATTTGTGGAAACCTATCTTTTTGAACTTAGAAAGGAAGGTTCCTGGAGCTTTTTCTTTATCCAGAACACTTTAAGTCAATAACATCTTTAGGTTTTTAGTCCCTCTATAGATGACGATATCTTTATTATGGTGTAACAGACCCCAATTCTTCTTAAGAATTTTTGATATGTTATTATGGTTTGTGGAGTAATTGGTAATAAAAGGTACCTGTAGATCGAATTTATCCCCGTCGTTATTTCTCTTTTTATAACTAAGTAATTGGGACCTATCCATCTTTCTCACTTTCTCATGATCTTTATTTATCTCAGTTTCGTCGTAACCTTTTTGTACAAACTGTTTTTTCAAAAGTTCCGCCTGTTCCTCAAAATCACTTAATTTTGAACAATTACGCCTGATTCTCAGGATTTGGCCTTTCGGGATATTAGTCAGCCATGGGGCATGATGGCAACTTTCTATATGAATGAAACTATTAATATCGACCTGTTTAAAATAGGTTTTAGTAATAAGAGTATTACTTTCCCTTAAAATTTCTAAGTCCAAAAGTGAACCTTAACATCACTAATATCAGTGGTGAGTGATATTCCCCATGTATTGGAGTTCAGATGATTAAAAAAAATATATAAATATTAAGCCCGAAAACAAGAAAAGGTGATCTAAAAAAGAGACATTCAAATATAAAAAAATGCAGTGTATATGTATAGTCAGGCCTCAAAATTTCCACTTGCCTACTAGCATTAGCACATAAATTATTTTGTGCTGCCTGAGCTGCATATTCTGGCGGCGGTCGTGCTTTTTTTGTTTTTAGGCCCTCCTGCCGGCCGGGGGAATCCAAGATGGCAGTCGGCCCCTCTGATGATGTCAGAGAGGGCGTGCCGGATGTCTGCTGACTATGCCTACCCTGTCCTGGCGGTTCTCATTTGGTCTCTTGCTCTGCTCACACTGGGGTCTGATGTCTGGTGTAGGGGATCAGTCTCAATATAGAGGAAAACTCGCAGTCGCTTCAGAAATTGCCAGCTTTAATTTCAGACAGCAATCCACTCACAAAAATAGAAACAAAAAGGTTGCAGGCATCCAGCCAAAATCAGTTTATAGAAACAAATAAAGGTCCGCTCCACTGAGCCTTACTTGGGTATTTAGAGACAGTCCTCCAAGCTGAGATGGTTTCCTCCAAGGAAACAGTGAAAGTTCATCCATGGAATTCTGTCCCACTGACAGGCTTTTTCTCCCAACACAGGAGTTGCTGCATTCCACACACCGTCTCTCCATGCACTGAGACACACACACTGCTAGGTGGCGGTGCAGCTGCACATTAAATTAATCCCTGTCCCACCCAGAGCTAATTAAACTCCTGGTAACACCAGCTCCAGAATCTGTTTTACGCATACAAGTTAAAGAGCTATTGGTCTTTATACTAGCAGTACCTTAGATGATGAATCTAAGCATTCGTGGAGGAATGTATCTGCCATCTATCACTTTTCCTGCCACACTGGCAGGTTCTACTGGCACTCTGTTACACTGGGTATGCCTATACCTGGAGTCTGATTTCTGGGTATACATGTATCTGTGGTCTGATGTGTCTGGGTATACATGTATCTGGAGAGATTGCGAAGATGAAAAAAATGCACTAAGTTTATTAAAAGCTAAGCAGTTACACTTAGGGCTCTATTACATTCCTTGCACAAACGTTAATGCGTGCGCAAAAACTCATTAACGCGAGGGGCAAAACCCTTTGCGCAGAATGTCGTATTACAACGTCCGCGCAAATAAAATGCGCATTAACGTCTAACGCGGGTGGACCTGCACGAACCCTTTGTGAGCGCACTGTACTTTGCGCGTCCTGTATTTAACATTTTGAGCGCAAATGCGTTTGTGCGCTGGTATGCGGATGGTATTACAATCTATGCGCAAAGTTTAACGGACAACATTTGTGCGCATAATTTTAACGTCTTTTAAAAGCTGGTGCTAACGGCAAATCTGAACGTCCTGGCCGAACCCAAATACACCAGCCCAAAAAAAAAATACAGCAAAGTATAGATACACATTCTATGCATACCCAAACAATAAAATTGAGAAGTTGTGCGTGTTTTTATTATTGCTGCAGCATATATACTCAGATTGATTTTGACAGGTGCAAAAACTTAATTCTGATTGGCTGAATCCAGGGGCGGATCCAGGGGTGGCAACGGGGCAATTCCCCCCCCCGAGATTCTGATAAATCGACTGAGGGGACCCAGATGCCGGGCAGCGCGGGAGTGCTTGCCCGGTCCTGAAGAGTCCGTCCTGTTAAAGGGACGCGGCTGCGTGCAGGCGCAGCCGGTCACGTGGTCCAGCTAATCAGGTGGTACTGAGTCTCTGTACCACCTGACTGGCCGGACCGCGTGACCTGCGCACGCACGCACGCAGCCGCATCACCTTCAACAGGACGGACTCTTCAGGACCGGGCAGGCACTCCCGCACTGCCCGACATCTGGGTCCCCTCAACCCCTGCCGGAGCTGGAGCAATATCCAGGTGAGAGCTGGGCAAATCCATGTGTAAGCTGGGCAAATCCATGACCTGGGGGCAAATCCATGAACTGGGGGCAAATCCATGAGCTGGGCAAATCCATGAGCTGGGGGAAAATCCTTGACCTGGGGGCAAATCCATGAGCTGGGCAAATCCATGACCTGGGGGCAAATCCATGAGCTGGGCAAATCCATGAGCTGGGGGCAAATCCATGAGCTGGGCAAATCCATGAGCTGGGGGAAAATCCATGAGCTGGGCAAATCCATGAGCTGGGGGAAAATCCATGAGCTGGGCAAATCCATGAGCTGGGGGCAAATCCATGACCTGGGGGCAAATCCATGAGCTGGGGGCAAATCCATGAGCTGGGCAAATCCATGACCTGGGGCAAATCCATGAGCTGGGCAAATCCATGACCTGGGGGCAAATCCATGAGCTGGGGGCAAATCCATGAGCTGGGCAAATACATGAGCTGGGCAAATCCATGAGCTGGGGGCAAATCCATGAGCTGGGCAAATCCATGAGCTGGGGGCAAATCCATGAGCTGGGCAAATCCATGAGCTGGGGCAAATCCATGAGCTGGGCAAATCCATGAGCTGGGGGCAAATCCATGAGCTGGGGGCAAATCCATGAGCTGGGGGCAAATCCATGTGTGAGCTGGGGGCTCTCTGCTCCTCTAGATTGTAAAATCCGGGGTGCCCTCTGCTCCTCTAGATTGTAAGCTCCTGGGTGTCCTCTGCTCCTCTAGATTGTAAGCTCCTGGGTGCCCTCTGCTCCTCTAGATTGTAAGCTCCTGGGTGCCCTCTGCTCCTCTAGATTGTAAGCTCCTGGGTGCCCTCTGCTCTTCTAGATTGTAAGCTCCTGTGAGCCGGGCCCTCTGCTCCTCTAGATTGTAAGATCCTGTGAGCCGGGCCCTCTGCTCCTCTAGATTGTAAGCTCCTGTGAGCCGGGCCCTCTGTAAATTCTCGTGAGTCGGGCTCTCTGCTAAAACACCTTATTTTCTGTCAGTGCCCCTCCCGAGACTAGTCTCTGGATCCGCCCCTGGCTGAATCGCGTGAAAAAACAGTCCGCACACTGATTTCTGCGCACAGCGTTAATGCGCGCGTGTTTTTGCATGTCTTTCTTACGCGCGTTATTTTTTGACGGATGAAAAAATGTACTCGGATTGTAGTGCACAAATTAACGTGCGGCGCAAAGAATGTTATAGAGCCCTTAATATTTTGATTGCATCCCCATTGATGTAAAGCACTTTTCCTTTAAGTTTACATTGGTTTATGTTAAAGTGGTTATTTATTTTTGTAACTTTATTCTGAATAAAACATTTAACAATGTTCTTTCATAAGATAATTTGAGGGTGTGTTTGGGGGCGGAGTTAAGGGCAGGGTAGCGGTTAGGTGGGGCAACTGGTGGTGAGTAACTCTTAAGGCCTGGCTGGTAGCTCAGGTCTTGAAATTTTGAGCCCTGTGTATAGTGATATATACCACAAAGAAATATATATATAGTACATTCGAAATATATAATTTAGTGACGAGAATCTTATAAATTGTACAAAATGTGTATTGAATATAGTGCATCTAATGAATATAGTGAATTTAGTAAATTTTGTAAAATTTATAAGATTCTCGTCACTAAATTATATATTTCGAATGTACTATGTATATTTCTTTGTTTTATTTATCACTATACATACACACTGCATTTTTTGATATTTTAATATCTCTCAGGCAACATAACATATGTTGATAATTTTAGATCACCGTCTCTTAAACGGCTAGTCAGAGAGCACTAAAATACCACCGACATTTTGGTGCTCTCTCGTTCCCCACAATTCAGTATTCACCGCAGGGTCCCCGGAGTGCAGGGCACGGATCCAAAAATCCACCATAAAACCAGCCGAAAAATCACATAAAACCCCCCCCCCCGAAAATCCGTCAAAAAAAGGCAGCCGATACCATCAGAGGTATCGGATCACTTCGAATCACCGCAGAAAACACTCGAACAGGTCTGGAAAAAAACGACGGTCCTCTGAATACATCTGCCGGGAAAATTCGACAAGCCAATGAACGGGGTAGACAAAAAAAAAACATTGAAAGTGTCAAAATTGAAACGCTGTTTGCAAAAAAAGTACGGGACAAAAATGTCTGGAATTAACATATAAGGTCCTATGAATAAAAATAAAAAGGTCTGTTACAGAAAGAAAACACTATTTAAAACTAAAAATCTGAAAACAATTTGACGAAAAAATGCTTGTATATATTTGAACACCATTATTTTGATTGGGTTTTATTGTGTGTATCCTTGGAGGCAGCATTTGAACCAATAAGCTTATATTTGTACTAAATCCCTAACGCCGCCACAAAACACATTGAGCTAAATTACGATCTTGTCGTTAAAACGCGAGCGCAAGGGAGGAAATTGCGCCCGCATTTTTCCCCCTTGCTCCCGCGTTTTAACGCTGGATTACAATTCAGGCGCGATAAATGCTGCCTGCATTTTTTACTGCGCTTTAAAATCTTGGATGCTCGCGGCAGCCGCGAGCATCCACTCAATGGAGTCCATAGGACTCCATTGAGTTCCCCCCTGCCGTTCACATGTCGACGTAGTGATACGCAGGGAGAGACTGGGGGGACTTTTTCCCCCAGTCTTTCCCTGCTCCCGCCGGATGGGGGAGGCAGACAGAGCCGCGGGCCTCGCCGCGGGACAGAGGGTGAGTATTAGATGCAATTTTTTAATTTTTTAGGCTGGTGTTAACGGATTCTGCAGAAGCGTAATCCGTTAACACCAAGTCCAGGCTGTGGTTAACTTTCCGCTAACAGAGCCGGACGTTAATCAGCGCTGGGACTTTGTAATACAAGCGCGGATTAACACTTTGCGCTCCCCATGTTAAGTATAGGGAGCACAAAGTACAGTAACCTCGCGCTGAAAAGCGCAAGATACCAAACGCAAACGGGTTACTTAACGTTTGCGTGAAGATTGTAATGTAGCCCATTGACTTTTTGGTATTGTGTACATCAGTGTTTACAACTTTTAGCTCATGTATGCTCCTGCCTATTTTTGGCTGGTTATGTTGTTTATTTATTTAGTTTACGTGAGTTTTTGTTATTATTTCTGTTGTTTAAAGTCTCAGCTTTTCTGTGGGAAAAATTTACTCCTCTAAATTATTTTTGGTATGTGTCGAAAAACGCTTCAAAAAAGCTTAATAATTAAAAATGCTGCAGTATATTTGTCAGGCTAATGTTTTTCTACATCTGCTTGTTAATAATTGAATTTGATTGATGCTGCAATAGACGCAGTGGAGACACGGATTTAAAAGGTTAGTGTACGTGACTGCGCTGCGAAAAGAAATTGTACTGCAGTTCCAGAAAAAAAAAAAGAAATCCGGCTGAAGAGATTCATATTGAGCTGTTTTGTCACATGTAGAACATGCTTGCCATTTAAAATCAGATTTATTTGTTTAGTTTACATTACAAGGACAGATTTCACTATACATGGAAACCTATAGCATATATAACGTAGTAGAGCTGGGCTGTAAAAGTTGCCATTCAATAAAATCTTACGCATTGTGAAATGCCACAATAATGAAAAAAAACTATTTGAATATTTTGATTATTTGACAGAATGAATAGAAGGAAAGCACTGGCTGTTTGGGAAGGAGCCTTACCCATAAAGGCACATTCCTGTCAAATAATGAAATGCTCAATCAACGTAGAGAAGGGCTGTCCAACTCGCAGCCCCCCCCCAGATGTTGATGCCTACGATTCCCAGAATTCCTTTAATGCAATAGATGGCCAGAGAATCGTGGGATTTGTAATTCAAAAACATCTGAGGGGCCGTAGTTTGACAGCCCTGCCGTAGAGCATGTCATTTAGACAGTGTGCTATTTATTTGTCCCACCTCTGTAAAGCAGTTAAAAAGTATCAGGGTTATTCAGAGAGAGGTGAAAACCAAGAGAATTGGCAGGAGAATGAACAATCTAGACCAAGTAGCCGATTTGGAAATTGAGATGGGAGAATTTTTACGATTTGGCTATTTTGACCTAGAATTTTCACTTCTTCAGTCATTCTCCTGGTTTTCACCTCTCTCTGAATAGCCCTGTATTTTACATGATGTGCTTGAAAATTCTAGGACCTGCAGTCACCGAGGCGGCAGATGATCCTCCCTTCTCGCTGCTGGCGTCAGCCCTATTGCTTCTTGGGGTTATGGTAGGGCTCGGATCCCTCCCGCGGTGCTGGAACCGCAGATGGCAGAGCTGCTGGAGGCTGTCTGGAAGGCGGGCCCCTCTCCGCCTCGAGGGGGCCAAGTGGACTTGAGCTGAGTTAGTTGGCCCCACTTCTGAGATCCTAGTTGTGGGGGCTCCCACCGCGCAGTTGTTCCACCTAATTTCCCCCTCCCTGATGTGAATGCCCCTCTGCTGTGCCATATTTCCGATGACACCCCTATTATTTGTTTTGATGCTCGATTTGGATTTATGATTTTCCAATGACTTTTGTGCAGTGGCGTTCTGTTTCCCTCTGAGTGCTCTTGCGCCTTGTTTCCTTTTTGACGGTTGCCACCCCCCCTTTTTTCTTTTTTTTGGGCTGTCTCAGGGTGTGCCACTGTGCCAGCTGCCATGGCTCAGCCTGCCATTTTTGGCCCCAGAGCACCCTGGCTTCGTGATAGTTTGCCTTCCATGGCCTTCCAGTGTCCCCTGGACTCCTGGGAGTGAGCCAGGAAAGTCACGGCATTGGCCTTTGCTGTTTTCCTCCTCCCTCCCTTCTCCCCCTTTTTATTTATTTTTGCCACCATCTTTCTGCTGTGATGACTTTTTGCTTTTCTGCTGTGGCCCTGCGTGGCCATTCTTATGTGTTGTTAGTTGTACTGCTGATATTTAGAATTTTCTCTTTTTTTGCATTCAAAATATTTTATTATGAATAAATATTTTCACATGACCTATTCAATGTATTTACTTCTCCATGTGACACATTTTGTTCTCCAATGCAGGAATCTTTCTTTGTAAGCAATAATCATGTTCTGAAATGCCCTATGACACAATGATGTCACAACGACCAGAAATGGCATCATTTATCCTCATTGATGTCACATTGTGCCTAGTCCCCACAGGTCTGCTACACTGCCCTATCAATCTTGTCTGTTTCCCTTTCTTTATCATGTTGTATAATTTGTCATAAGACCATCTTTTCATCTTTATTCTTCATCACATGACTACCATCGCATCTTGCCCACTTCATTTGGAAGAGTTATTTAAATCTTCATTACCATGGACAGCATTATCAGTATAGGCCGTCTATAGCAGCAGTAGATTTTTAGCAAAAAAATACAAACTAGGAATATATTACTGGTGTTTTATAGTTAGATAAAGTGGTAGGGAGAGGGCATTTGGGGCTACTGAAAATTAAATAAAGAGTGAAAAAATAAATAATCGTGAATATATATGTTTGTGGAAGTTGTAAACTCATAATAAAAACTCGTAGTGTAGACATGTGCACAACAGAAATATTTGTTTTGGTTCGGATTGATTCATTACGTTTTTAAATTTATTTATTTATAAAAGAGTTTACCAGGAAGGATACATTGAGATTTCTCTCGTTTTCAAGTATGTTTTGGGTTCAAGAACATTGAATTGTTACAGTTGTTACAGAAATACAAAGTTACAGTTATAAGTACTTATACAGTGCCACCAGATTCCGTTGCACTTTACAATGGGGAAGCACAAACAGCAGACTTACATGATACAAGAGGAAATACAACCCTGGTCGTAGGATAACTGTCCAGGTAATACATCACTTTAAACCAATTCTTTTCGGTGTATTCGTTATGTTACTGTGATTTAAATTTAGGACTGATTTATTAGTTCGGACAATCAGTAATTTGTATTTCGGATTGATTCTTTATTTTGTTTTTATTTGTGATTTGTTTTTTGGATTAATTTGTATTTTGTTTTTATTAGTTATTTCGTATTTTTTTTGAGAAAGGATTTTACCAGGAAGGATACATTGAGATTTCTCTCGTTTTCAAGAATGTCCTGGGTGGTGAGTATGTACCGTTAGGTGTCTTGCCCAAGGACACTTACTGGAGAGGTTGCTCGCTGGGATCAAACCCATGACTCCACAGTCTCTCTCCATGCAGAGCAGTGATGTTACCTCTACTCCACCCAGCCGGCACTTTATTTTGGAATGTGAAACGGATTAATTAATTACTTAGATTAGGGTAAAAAAATAAAAATGATACCTAATCCCCTGTCTATGGTGTTGAAACCTATTCAGTACCAAGGACAGCAACTATTCTTGGTGCTGAAACCTATTCAGCAACATGGATAGCAGCTCCGTGTGGCTCCATTTATATTTAGCATAACTAGTTAATGTACCAGGGGTGGTTTTTCTATTCATAACTGAAGGTAACTGAATGAAAGTATGTGTGGCTATAGAGCATGTCAAAATCTATGGGCAGGACGGATCCATGCTTTCATGTTGTTTATGCCAAATTTTGACCCTACCATCTGAATGTCACAGCTGAAATCGAAACTCGTCAGACCAGGCAACATTTTCCCAATCTTCTATTGTCCAATTTTGGTGAGCCTGTGCGAATTGTAGCCTCACTTTCCTGTTCTTAGCTGACAGGAGTAGCACCCGGTGTGGTCTGCTGCTGCTATAGCCCATCTGAGTCAAGGTTGGACGTGTTGTGCATTCACAGATGGTATTCTGCATACCTTGGTTTTATTGAGTGGTTATTTGAGTTACTGTGGCCTTTCTATCATCTCGAACCAGGCTGTCCATTCTCCTTTTTTTTTTTTTTTATAATTCTTTATTTTAGAATTTTAGCATAGGCATCATGAAATCAACATTGTAAGTTAGCCACGCAGGGCCATATGTCATCTGAAGAATTATCCCGCCAGCAATAATAAACACACAGGGACATAAAGCAATGGGTCGAAGACGTAAAAACACTCAGATGGCATCGTGCATAAACTTTCCATTGGGGTGTCCCCAGCCGGAGACATCCACTACGCAGCCCAAAAAAAAAAGATAAATAAAAATAACGCAAATGTCCACAGAGACTGCGCAGTAATAAAATAAAATATAAGGGAGGGAAAAAGGGGGGGGAGGGGTGTCAGAAGGCATCTGCAAAACAGAAAAAGACAAGGGGGGTTGCATAACTACAAAGCGTACAGTAAGAGTAAAATCAAAACCGCTTTAAATCTTCTGAAAGTGTCAAAGAAGCATAAACGTCCTCAGCAAAGAAGATCTCAAGACGTAGTCGTAGCAGAGAGCGGGGGGGGGGGTGCGAGAAGCAAAAATCACGGCATTAAAAAACAAAAAAAAAAAAGTGGAGAGGTAATTACAACGGATAGTCATCAGGCAGGAAAAAACAATAGACTGCTCTCATCCAGTGTCCCGAAACAGCGGTCGCCGCGGGACAGGCAAGGAAAGGCATCCCCGTAGTAGTGCGATCACAGCGGAGACAGCTCCATGAGGCCTAGGCACACTTCTCTTTCCTCCTATGGGGCATACTCCGGCAGCAGGCATCACCTCCACCTCGGTCTGCGACGTATCTGGCAACACCTCCACTCCATCATGCTGCGGTGGGCTCGCGTGCGGCGTCGCCGGTGTCCCATGCCCCTCTTCCCTGACTTCTGGGACCAGCTCACCTCCAGTTGCGTCCTCTGTTACCGCAGCAGGGAGGACCACCATCCGTCCAGGAGGCACCTCCGTCAGCTCCGGACGTTCAGTTAAGTCCTCCGTCTCCTCCCGACCTCCATGCAGCTCCGCCATCTGTGGTCGCCAGGAGCCTGTAGCAATCTGGTTCCCCTCGGTGTCAGGCACCATCACCAGGCACTCATCCAAGTCCGCAGACATGGCCTCCAGGGCTCCAACACGAGGAGGGAGCATTGGCTGTCTCCATGTCGTGCCAGCTCGTTCCTCCAGCAGCCCAGACGCTGCGGCCGCCGCCGCGTTCAGAAGATGGGGGCCCTCCATCCTCCGAGCCGCTACAGCTGACCACCCATCCAGGTAAAACCGCCGGGGGAAGTTTGGAAAGCCCGAAACGGTCCGAGACTGATCCCGGTGATAGGCCTCAAGATGGCCGACGCCTGAACGCCTCCGCTGTGGGACAAGGCCGCAATCTCCGCCATGCTCTGGAGGGGGGACCGAACCGGCTCCAAAGCACTCCTCCCGGTGGCCGACCATACAGAGACTCCCTGTGGGGCAAATTAAATGAGGAATTCGGTCCAAAACCGCTGTCGCCAGCGATTCCAGACGGAGCTCAGCAGAAGCACGTCTGGTCCCCTGCATGGTCAGCCACGCCCCCCTGTCCATTCTCCTTTGACATCAACAAGACATTTTCGTCCACACAACTGCAGCTCACTGGATATTTTCTTGTTTTCTGACCATTCTCTGTAAACCCTAGAGATGGTTGTGTATGAAAATCCCAGAAGATCAGCAGTTTTTGAAATACTCAGGCCAGCCCGTCTGGCACCAACAACCATGCTACGTTCAAAGTCACTTAAATCCCCTTTCTTCCCCATTCTGATGTTCAGTTTGAACTTTAACAAGTCATCTTCACCACGTCTAGATGCCTAAATGCATGGAGTTGCTACCATGTGATTGGCTGATTGGCAATTTGTGTTAACCAGCAATGCAACAGGTGTACCTAATAAAGTGGCTGGTGAGTATGTGTGTGTGTGTATATATATATATATATATATATATATATATATATACTCTATATAGTATCTATATTTATTTATTTTATTTATTTTTAAAGGATTTTACCAGGAAGGATACATTGAGATTTCTCTCGTTTTCAAGTATGTCCTGGGTTCAAGAACATTGTTACAGAAATACAAAGTAGTAAAATGCAAGATATTAGCACAAAACAAATATACAGATTAACAGAAAACAAATATGTAGGAAATATAGTCACTATGTTACACGTTTACAGGTGCATTCCGTATTGAGGTATGTTAAAAGGGAGCTCTTAAGTGACATTAGACTGGGGGAAGATTTGATGGCGTCTGGGAGGTTATTCCATAATTGTGGTGCTCTGTAGGAAAATGAGGCTCGAGCCACTTTCTTTTTGTATTGTGGTATTGCAAGTAAGGTGCAGGTCCTGGATCGGAGGTTATAGGATGAGGGAACTGCTGAGGGAAGCAGCCTATTCAGGTACGGTGGTAGCTTCCCAGAAAAACTCTTAAACACCAGGTTGGAAAGGCGAAGAGTGCGTCTAGATTCCAGCGACGGACAGTTTAGTTCTTTTAATATGTCACAATGGTGGGACATGTAGTTACATTGTAGCACAAAGCGACAGAATGAGTTATATAATGTAGTAAGTTTCTGGAGGTGTGTTTGCGGGGCGGCTGCATACACTACATCTCCGTATTTGTAACGGGGGGAGTAGCGCCCACTAGATAGTCGCGGAGTTGAGATCCTTAAGGGCAACAATACTTTCTTGATTGACACTGAAATCTGGCATCTCCTCCTGGATGGCCTCCCACCACCTAAAGATCAACATGTCAAAGACTGAACTTCTACTTATTCCTCCCTCCAATGCCTCCCCACCTCCTGACTTCTCTATCACGGTGGAGGGTATCACCATCTCCCCATCAAACCAAGTGCGCTGTCTTGGAGTTACACTTGACTCTGCTCTTTCCTTCATCCCCCACATCAAGTCTCTTTCCTCCTCCTGCCGATAGCAACTGCGTAATATTTACAGAATTCGGCCATTTCTTACCGCTGTCACCACAAAACAACTCATACACGCCTTGGTAATCTCCCGACTCGACTATTGCAATAATCTCTATCTGGCCTCCCTCTGTCCCGCCTCTCCCCCCTACAATCCATCCTGAACGCCTCCGCCAGGCTAATTCACCTCACCCGCTGCTCTGTCTCTGCCGCTCCCCTCTGCGAGTCCCTTCACTGGCTCCCCATCCACTGCAGAATTAAGTTCAAAATCCTTATCCTTACCTACAAAACCCTCACTAACTCAGCTCCCCACTACCTGTCCTCACTAATCACCAATACACCCCAGCCCACTCCCTAAGGTCAAACAGTGACCTGCGCCTAGCTTCTCCCCGCATCACCTCTTCCCATGATAGACTGCAGGATTTCTCACGCGCAGCCCCCACTCTCTGGAACGCTCTCCCTCGTACTGTCAGACTTTCCCCTAACTTCTCTTCCTTCAAACGCTCCCTTAAAACGTTCCTATTTAGGGAAGCCTACCACCCAACTCACTGACGCAACCATCAATCACTCTCACCTTACAGTCCTCTCCTCCTGTTTCCAACCCCAACCCTCCTAGATTGTGAGTTCCTACGGGAATAGGGCCCTCATCTCCTCCTGTACTGTTTGTCAAATGTTGTTCAATGTATTGTAACCCTGTCTATACTGTGCCTATTGTACAGCGCTGCGGAATATGCTGGCGCTTTATAAATAAAGAATAATAATAATAATAATAAAAATAGCAAAAAATACAGTTTGTAACTCAAGAGCCAGGGGACTCAAAGGACTAGCTGAATTGCCTCTAGGCTCTGAGGGTTTCAAGACTGACAGAAAGCCTAGGACACGCTCAGAAACACAATACGTCGGACGACAGTCCGTGAAGTATTCAAGGTGCAGGGCAGTCAGAGATGCAGAAACCAATCGTTCTGGTAAATACTTGAGATTAGTAGATACCGGGTTACTCTCGGAAGGTACTGGCTTGCATACAGGATTGTTATTGCTAATATGTACAGAGATGCGATTAGAAATAACATTAAACAGAAATAAACAATCGTTTGTTATCGTGGTCTTTGCAAAAACATTAACATGAGTAGTAGCCTGGGTAAAGGGACCCCGGAGAGTTACAAACGATACCCCTAAACGCGATGGGACAGAACCCAAACAGCAAGCGATCAACCCAGCAACCAGCATGGGGTTAAATCACTAAAACACGCAAACAGCGTAATACACACGATAGAGAAAGAGTGGTCAAAGCCAAGCCGGGTCAAATAACAGGAACAGGAATGTCATACAAAGCAGGGTCGTCAACAGTGAATTCAATCAGATACAGGAAGTAGCGGGGCGTGAAACAAACTGCACAACAGAAAAAAGGAAAATTGGTATAGGCGCAACAAATTGTAATATTGAATGGGGAAAAAGAACCTAAAACACGATCGCCATTGCACCCATAAATGTCATCCCTAGAGTGACAGAAAAGTCAAAATGAAGAAAAAGGATGCGGCGCTTCCCAGTGTACAGTAAATACGATATTCAACGTTATTTACCCGAAGAATAAAGTTGGTATGGAATCATCAATTGATGAAGGGTCGAGACCTCAAGAAAAAATTAACAGACATAGCACAATACTGTTTATATATAAATAAAAATTCCAAGAGGTGTAATCACTCACACTGTAGAGAGCCTCACCTGGCTCTAGCTATTTTCGCCTATGGGTGGATTCATATGGGCTCCCCCACTAGCCACTTCAATCGATAATAGCTCCCAGTGGACATATAAAAAAGAGAAATGACAGCATAGAGTAGTTCAGAAGAGACATCTAACAATAAAATCAACTTGATACTTAGTATTTTTTCCACTGCCTTACAGCCCAATTGATGTGATTGTTCTCTAGAACTTGATATTTATTATTAATAGGAACATTATACTGATCCCCATTATGCCCCCTTTTATCCTGATGTTGTTGATAGGGGTTTATTTTTGGAGTTCTCTGATTAGAGTGTTGGAATGTTTTTAGGTTGGTTCTCTGGTTGGACTGATATGTATAATTCTGAGGAGTTCTTGAATGTCCATCGATAAACAACTTCAGCCATATGTGCAACAATCTCCGTCACATTTTAGGGATAGTATTAATGTCATGCAGTCATTGGAGGGAGTATGTTGGGAAGATGACTTCCTACTAGTAACATGTGATGTGTGTTCATTATATACTATCATACCACATCAATTGGGCTGTAAGGCAGTGGAAAAAATACTATCTATGGATCCACTTTTGCCTAAGTCTCAAGTTGATTTTATTGTTAGATCTATTGAATTTATATTACAACACAACTATTTCTTTTTTGATGATACTTTTTATTTACAAAAATCAGCGACCGCCATGGGGACCAGGTTTGCGTCCAGTTATGCCAACCTGTTTATGGCGGACTGGGAATCCAGTTTGGAGAGGAGGAGAGGCTAATCTGCTTGAGTTTTTTGCCCATTTGGCCGATAATGAGTGGGGTATAAGATGAGATACCAAGTATAATTCAAAATCGATTGAATTCCTGGACCTTAATATCTATATAGAAGATGGCCTTATCAAAACAAAAAAGTTTTTTAAGGCGGTAGATTCGAATAGTTTTATTCATCAATCGAGTTGTCATGTACCACACTGGCTTGGAGCTGTCCCTAAGGGTCAAATCCAGAGGATGAGTCGGAACTGTACGGAGTTATCCCAGTTCCAAATACAGGCTAAAAAATTAAAGAACGTTTTTTTGGAAAAGGGCTGTGAGGAAGAAACCCTTGACGCAACTATATTAGAAATAGAAAAAGTGGAGATTGAACAACTCCTCAGGTATAAGGAAAAGAAGCAGGATAACAAAGGAGTGACCTTCATATTTGATTATAACACGCAAGCGGGGAAAATTAAAAACATCATAAGAAAACACTGGCCTATCTTAAGACAGGACCCTCTCCTTAGTGAAGTATTAAATGCCAACCCGATTGTTATTAATAGAGGAGCTAGGAATCTTAAAAACCATTTGGTTCGAAGTCATGTTGACCCAATCAAAAGGAGCGATTGGTTTGGTTTACAACCGTGATTCTACAGATGTGGAACATGCCCTGCATGTAAACATTTACACTTATCCAGAACTTTTGTCCCCACCTTTAACAAACGAGAGGGGGATGGGAAGGAAATTAAGATTAGAAGTGTTATGACTTGTAGGTCTAAAAACATTATCTATAGATTTACATGCCCGTGTGGGCTACATTATATTGGTCACACTACACGTTCCCTATATATACGTATTAGAGAACATATCTATAATATAGGAAAAGGTGTTGAACACCATTCTGTTCCTTGTCACTTTGAGAAGGTTCATGATTGCAATGCTTTGGGTTCCACATTTGTGGGAATCCAGTTGGTTTGTAAAAATTGGAGGGGGGAGGATTTCCATAAGAAGATCAATAGAGAGGAGATGCGGTGGGTCTATAGTCTGGGTACTCTTCAGCCGGGAGGTTTAAACCTAGATTTTGAGCTATCGCATTTCCTATGAGCTCTTGTCTTCACCCCCCACAACCTGCTTTTTCAGAAAACCCCTTTTTTTCTCCTTTGATTGCATATATATATTTGCTGTGGTGTTTACGAATGTTGCATCACATTCTGTGTGGTTTTCTATATTTCTTTTCCCTTAATCTGTGCTATGAGAAGTGGGGATATAATCACGTTTAGGTCTCTATTATCTCAATTGGGTTGTATAATTAAGGTTGAAATGTTGCCTAATTATGTGTTTCTATTCTTTTTATGGATCCATTGTTCTCTGTGTCATGGGGAGCGTTTTCAAATCAAGAAATCTACTATTGATCCCAAATGTATCACTTCCGTTTTTTATCTGGACGCTGCGAACTTCCGTTATACAGACGTATTGGACACGAGCGCGCAACTTCCGGTTTCGTTTTCAAGATCAAAACGCAGGCACAGTAAGAGGAGAGCATGTTACTTTCGATTTGCATTCCGGATCACCGGCGGAAAGACAGCGTCGCGAGAAGATGAAGTCGAAGGAGCGACTGGAGCGTGAGAACGGCACAGAACGTTCTTCCCGCTATAAGAAACCTCTTTGATTGGATGGGCAATTAAATGGGGTGTACATTTAAGGGAACCAGAGAGTTCACTTTTTCATTGCCGCTGAGGAAGCCGTAGGGTCTGATCGACCTAGGTGAAACGCGTTCGGCCATTTTGCTACTTTTATTATGTTTTATCCTTTTTATTAAATATTTTTCTACCACTTGGCTCTTTGTCCATGCTGCTCTAAGGATCCATTGAGGCTTTCATAAGAGTTGTGCCCACTCGAAACAACCCTTGGGTCTAATACTTGAGCCTTGGTGGCTCATGAACACGTAAGTGGTTTGAGTTTATGTTATCTAGGCATAATACATGTCTCTGCTGAACTACTCTATGCTGTCATTTCTCTTTTTTATATGTCCACTGGGAGCTATTATCGATTGAAGAGGGTAGTGGGGGAGACCATATGAATCCACCCATAGGCAAAAATAGCTAGAGCCGGGTGAGGCTCTCTACAGTGTGAGTGATTACACCTCTTGGAATTTTTATTTATATATAAACAGTATTATGCTATGTCTGTTAATTTTTTCTTGAGGTCTCAACCCTTCATCAATTGATGATTCCATACCAACTTTATTCTTCGGGTAAATAACGTTGAATATCGTATTTACTGTACACTGGGAAGCGCTGCATCCTTTTTCTTCATTTAAACTCCACAACAGGGTGACGAGGCAACTCCTCGAGCCCTGTTTTAAAGCCGGCGGCTCCTGGTGACCACACCTGACCCCGCCCCCTCAGATGCCAATCTGCTAGCAGAAAGTGCTGGCACCCAGCCAGCTAGCAGTCCCCCTTCTTGCCCAGACCCCCTGGGGAGTACAGTGGGGGCTGAGGATGTAACAGTATTCAATAGCTGGCATAAGCATTTGTTGTACAATCTGCTTTCTTACCGCAGGGCTCAGGCAGGATTTGTTTCTCTACAGGGCACCTAGTTTGGGGTAAATTTTAGATGAGAGTTTTTCGATGTGGGGGCCAAAAGATAGATTTGGGTCTAGCCACATACCTAGATATTTGAGAGAAGTGACTGTGGTCAACGTGCCATTTGATTTTGTCCTGACACATAGATGGGGTGTTTGCAATTTGTGTAGTTTAGGTGCTGTTCCAAAGAGCATTGTAACAGTTTTGTCAGCATTTAGAAAAAGTTTGTTATCTTTGATCCACTTTTCTACCTCTGTGAATTGGTCTTGCAGCACGGCCTCCAGCTGTGGGAGATCTGGTTTGCGGGTATAGATTACAGTGTCGTCTGCGTACATGTGTACAGTTGAGGCTTTGCAGACATTGGGCAGATCATTCATGAATATTGTGAATAGCAGGGGGCCGAGTATCGAGCCTTGGGATACACCGCATGTGACTGGGAGTGGGAGGGAAGTGCTGTCAGAAATGGACACATATTGTGACCGATCAGACACATATGATTGAAACCAGGTTAACGTGCGATCACCAATACAGAGTTTTTAAGTTTTTGTAATAAGATGCCATGGTCTACTGTGTCAAAGGCCTTGGCAAATTCAAGGAAGATGGCTCCAGTTAGGTTTCCTTGTTCCATACCAGCCTGGATATCAATGGAAACTTTTAAAAGGGCAGTTGTGGTTGAATGATTTGGACGGAAGCCGGATTGATCTGGGGTTAAATAGTGCAAATACTGATAGTAATCTCGTAATTGAGTGTAAACACATTTTTCCAGAATTTTTGACATTACAGGAAGCAATGATATTGGATGGTAGTTGGATACCAAAGTATTGTCTCCACTTTTATGGATAAGTACCACTCTCGCAGTCTTCCAAAGTTTGGGTATATATCCAGTTGCCAGTGATTCATTGATTAGGGTTGCGACAGGATTTGCAATTGCCGTCGTGCTGATTTTCAGCAGCATTGCTGGGATTTGGTCAGGTCCTGACCGGTGTTTCATTTTTTGGTTACAGAGAAGTTTAATAATGGCACTGACAGGCACCGGTCTAAAACTGAATTTCCCTTTGATACAGGGTTTTTGCACAGTTTGAAGGATCTGACTTTGGGTGCTGCTTTTCTGAATGTGTTTCAGTTGCTAGCTTAACAATCAGGGTGTTGGCGCATCCAACAAAATAGTTATTAAAGGCATTTGCTACATCTAGGGGGTGTTGCAGGGTTTTGTTATTTACTTTGACAGTAGCTGGTTAGGAGTGGACAGGGGGCGATTGTATGTTATTTATGATTTTCCAAAAATTTCTTGGGTTTGATATGTTATTGTTTAGATTTTCATTGAAGTATTGGTCTTTGGCCATTTTTGTGTGCTTTGTGCATGCATTCCGCCATTTTTGGTATTCACAGTGATCGTTCATGGATCCAGTACTCTTGAAATTTGACTAGAGTGAATCTCTAAGCTGGTACATGTGTGTGAGGTCAGCTGTAACCCAGGGGAGATATGCCCCTTTGACTCGCACTTTACGCAGCAGGGCATGGGCATTCCAGACTTGCAGGAGCTCTGACTGAAAGTATTCAATTGCAGAGTCCAGGTCTGGGATTAGGTTTAGCCTGTACCACGTGAGCTGTTTGAGATCATTTAGGAAGGATTCAAGATGAAATTTTTTGAAGGACCTTGTGATTATTACCTTTGGGGGAGATTTTGTGGCCTTTATTTTGCGCACACAGTACACTAGACAGTGATCACTGAAGCTATTAGCAAGCACACCTGCCTCCTGTATTCTATCAGGACATGAGGAGAGAATCCAGTCCAGCAAGGTATGGTTACGGCTTTTCATATTAATGCGAGTGGGGGAGGATATTAATTGTGTTAATTGTGCCTTAAACTGGGAGCAGTGTTTATTGTTTTTTGGATTCAGCCAATCAACATTAAAATCGCCGAGGACCAGCAGTTCACTTTTTTGGTTTTGAGCTACCAAATTACTTAGGATTTGGGTTATGTCAGAAAGGGAGTGCACTGGGGAGCTTGGTGGGCAATAGAATCCAACGACAATAATTGGTTTACTGAAAGGGATCGCAATAATACCAGAAAGGAAATCAAAAGTGGCTGGAGAGAGAGAGAAATGGCAAAAGTGCAAGGACTCTGTATAGAATGCTGTATTCTATTCTGTATGCCATTATACTGATAAACAAAACACACACATATTACTAGAATAATTAAATGCTGAATTCTTGCTCTTCAGTGGAGCTACAAACCTATATTATAATTAATACGAATGTGAATTTTAATTCACTATTAACATTTCTCCAGATTCTCCTCATGGAGAAGCACTTAATGAATTTTAAATGCTTGAATACATTTGTCAACAATTAAGAATTATCACCAAGAAAACCTTCACTAATGTATTCCATACAGTTAGATCACGAAGCACCATTTGATAGTTATGCCTCATTAATTAAAAACATACACATTATAGTATTTTTTCTGTATGCAATTTGAAATTGGTCTTCCATTTCTCTAAACAAATGTCATCTGTTACAATTTGCTTATTTGTTTTGCCACATCCAACAATATGCTATAGTTCATTCATGCAGAAATACAGAATAACCTATTCCCTTTGTAATAATATACATATACCTAGGATTGGTGGATAATCATTGCTCAGTATCGTATTGCAAAGTAAAATGAAATTACCCTTATGAAGTTCCTCTCACCTTTACTTCCAGAATCAGGTTCCACTGTGCCGTAAATTAATTTTGCTCACAATTCTCTCCTTTGTCCAATAACAGTGTTTGCAGGTGAAACTATTGGCCACATTCAATCAGCAGAGAGGGATTAGGAGGGAGGCTTTCAATTCCAAGCACAGTGAGTAAACGGTAGGAATTATTTTCAATATGCTATTCTAAAGTACAAATGTTTGTTTAGTGTAAATTATATTTCCCAGTAATCTATGGCAGAAAGAGGTTCGAATTTAGGGCCCTATTCCCTTTGTCGCTCGAAGGCCTCGTTCACACTGTGTGGTTTATTGCGCTTTTTTTGCCGCAATATCGCTCATATTTCCGCGCGATATCGCTCTTTGTAGCTTCTCCAATGCATTTCAATGGAGCTGTTCACATCTTGTCGCTCAATGTCGCCTGTAGCTCGTCGCTGTAGCTTGTCGCTGGTACATGACCCTTTTTTCTTGATTTGCGATTTTGCGATTTGCATTGGTGGTGTTGTGCAATATTGTGCATAACAGCAATATAGCGCAATATTATCGTGCAATATCGCTCAATGTCGCGAATATGAAAATCGCGCGGAAAACCCCGCGATTTTCATGTCGCTCAGAGTGAACGCATCCTAACAATCCATGTCTGCAGGTTCCCCCATAGCATCCCCATATTAACACGATATTCTGGGGTACACGCTACCTCAGCACCTCGCCCCAGAATGCAGCACTAGCTGCAGCTATATTTGCGGTAGCGCTTCCGTGATGACGCAAGTATCACCTCCTGGACGTCATAGGACTCCATGGAGGGTTGCGCTTCTGGGCCTCGAGCTCATTTAGCACCAGCTTTTAGCACCAGCTTTTAAAAGGTGCTAAAAATTTGCCTTGCGCGTCCCTGTAGTAATTAGCGCCAGCACTTTGTAATACCTTACTTATCCAAACGTTAATTACTGATTGCGCTCCCCATGTTAAGTATAGGATGTGCAAAGTACAGTAAGTTTGCGGAAGCTAGCGCAATCACCTATGCACTAATGGGGGTAGCGTCAAGAATGTAATATGGGTGGCATGTGTTAAACACACCTATCCTGGCTGTAACTCTTACACATCCAGCCGCTAACGTTAGTGTTAACTAGGGAATCGTGCATTTAATGTATTATGCACTGGCGTGCGCATCCTGTTACATTAAGGTGGGCACCCATGGAACTATTCTTAACTGAAAACTTGTGTTTAGAAAATTAAATACAAAAATGCACATTTTTCACTACAAATAACAAAGCCTGTAATCAGGGATACAGTCTGTTTTTATGTTATTCATAATGAACCAGATAAGGGACATCTAAAATGTCAATGTAGGAGGTGAAAGAGGACCTCTTCACCCAAAATTAGGGTGTTCCTGGGCACTCCAGGCACACCCCTTGCACACACCTGTGGTATTATAAACCCTTCTATACATCCCTCTTGCCTTTTTTCCTGTCCTCTCATCTATGGTCCTTTTTCGGGTGGAATGTTTTAGTTTTGTATCTTCCAGTGTAAATGGCAGAAACCTAAAAAAAAATCACTGTACATGGGAAATTGGTCTGTCATTATCCTTTTAATAACTCTGATGATCAGAGTTGACTTTGGCCCTTAAAGTGGATGGTTTTCATATTGGCTTAAACTGTTCTCTAGGTGGATGATGAGCTTCCTTGATGGACCCAACTGATGGGTGCATGGGCACAAATTCATATAAGGTTATCTTAACCACAGCTGTTTGTCTTCTAGCAGATGAGTTCTTATCTGTTTCAGCAGTCTTGAACGTTTTGATCTCAAATGCAGAAGGCGCTGCGATATCAGAAGTGAGAAGGTCAAACATGTTTTGATCTTTCAAGTAAAGTCAAGTTTGTGTTACAGTTTTCGACAGATACCTTGGTTTATTTAATAGTGAAAAGCAAAAGATGCGAGCTGCACTCCATTGTTGATACCATAACAGAGAAAGTAGGGTTTTATATGGACCAGTGGGGCCAACCACTGTAACAGGTAAAAACGAAAAAGGGTACTGTGCAATCCAAGAGATTTTGGTGGCTTTATTTAACAAGAGGTTGCAATATTTTGGCAGGCGTGATGAGCTTTCTCAAGCTCCAGCTGTACTTTGTGTATTTAATACATCTTTCTTTTAGATATAGGGCTCGAACAGTGGCTCCCAGAGGCAGATAATGTCTAGGCCTTGAACTGCAAAATCTCAGTCTAACAATTACCTGTGAGGGCTGCCTCTCCATGGTGACATGATCAATGATAATCATTTGGAGGATGTTATTAAGAAAGTAGCTGAAAGTTATATGGTTTTGCGTCTTTGTTAGTGATTCAACTCAAAATGGATGGGTGCAGTAGTATTTGCTGTTTGAGGAAATAGCCAAAATGACAATGAAGGGGGAAGTTATTATCATGGGGGACTTTAATCTTCCTGATGTGAACTGGAAAACCAAAATAGCTGGGTGCACCAGGAGTACAAATATTCTTAACTCCCTACTGGGATTATCGCTAACACAAGTAGTTGAGGAGCCGACCCATAAAGAGGCCATATTGGATTTAATACTCATAAATGGAGGTTTGGTATCAGACGTTGTTGTAGGTGAAAATTTGGGATCTATTGATCACCAGTCAGTGTGGTTTAATATAAGAACAGGGATGGAGCCGCACCACACAAAAACAAAAGTTTTAGACTTTAAAAAAACAGATTTTTCGAAAATGAGATTTTGTGTGAATGAGTCATTATCAGACTGGAGGAGTTTAAAGGGAGTCCAGGAGAAATGGGATTATTTATAGGAGGCATTATTGAAGGCCACAGGCAATTGCATTCGGCTTGTTAGCAAAAACAAAAACGGGAAGAAACCACTGTGGTACTCTACAGAAGTGGCCAAAATAGTGGAGAACAAAAAGATAGCATTCAATAATTATAAAAAAACTCAGAGTGAAGAAGATAGGCAAACCTATAAGATTAGGCAGAAAGAGGCAAAGCAATTTATAAGAGCTTCCAAAGCACACGCAGGAGAGAAAATAGCTCAGTCAGTAAAAAAGGGAGACAAAACATTTTTTAAAT
Source organism: Leptobrachium leishanense (assembly GCA_009667805.1). NCBI lineage: Eukaryota > Metazoa > Chordata > Amphibia > Anura > Megophryidae > Leptobrachium > Leptobrachium leishanense. The sequence continues at coordinate 405,060,131 of CM019064.1, read as the reverse complement.
ACATAAACGAGAAAAGAAAAGTAAAACAAGGATTAGTTAGATTACAAACTAAGGAAGGAAGGTATGTAGAAGAGGATAAAAGTCTCGCTGACTGCCTCAATGAATATTTTTGTTCAGTCTTTTGCAGAAGAAAAGGAAGGAAAGGGACCTCGGTTAGGAGGAAACACTAAAGAGACATTTACATATGAGTTTACAGAGGAGGAGGTTCTACAGCAGCTGCCTAAAGTAAAGACAAATAAGTCAATGGGGCCTGATGGGATCCACCCTAAACGTATTAAAAGAGCTCAGTGGTGTAATAGCAAAACCGTTAACAGATTTATTTAACCAATTCTTGTTAACAGGAGTCGTCCCAGAAGACTGGAAATTAGCAAATGTTGTGCCCATTTACAAGAAGGGTAGTAGGGAGGAATTGGGGAACTATAGGCCAGTTAGTCTTACGTCAGTAGTGGGGAAATTAATGGAAACCATGTTAAAGGAAAGGATTGTTGAACATCTAAAAACACATAGATTACAAGATCAGAAACAACATGGGTTTACCTCAGGGAGATTATGCCAAACTAATCTTATTGATTTTTTTTGATTGGGTAACAAAAATAATAGACAAAGGTAGTGCAGTAGACATTGCTTATTTAGATTTCAGTAAGGCTTTTGATACTGTTCCGCATAGAAGGCTTATCAATAAATTGCAATCTTTGAGTTTGGATTCCAATATTGTTGAATGGATTAGGCAGTGGCTGAGTGACAGGCAACAGAGGGTTGTGGTAAATGTAGTTTATTCGGCGCAAGGTCTTGTTACCAGTGGGGTAGCTCAGGGGTCAGTACTTGGACCCATTCTATTTAATATTTTTATTAGTGATATTGCAGAAGGTATTAATGGTAAAGTATGTCTTTTTGCTGATGACACAAAGATTTGCAACAGGGTTGACGTTCCTGGAGGGATCAGCCAAATGACAAATGATTTAGGTAAGCTAAAAAAATGGTTGGAGCTGTGGCAATTGAGTTTTAATGTGGATAAGTGCAAGATAATGCACCTGGGACGTAAAAACCCAAGGGCTGAATATAGAATATTTGATACGGTCCTAACCTCAACATCTGAGGAAAGGGATTTAGGGGTTATTATTTCAGAGGATCTAAGGGTAAGTAGTCAATGTAATAGAGCAGCAGGAAATACTGGCAGAATGCTTGGTTGTGTAGGGAGAGGTATTAGCAGTAGGAAAAGGGAAGTGCTCATGCCACTGTACAGAGCACTGGTGAGACCTCACTTGGAGTACTGTGTGCAGTACTGGAGACCGTATCTCCAGAAGGATATAGACATCTTAGAGAGAGTTCAGAGAAGGGCTACTAAAATGGTGTACGGCTTGAAGGAGAAAAGTTACCAGGAAAGGCTTAATGATCTTAACATGTACAGCTTGGAAAAAAGACGAGACAGAGGAGATATGATAGAAATATTTAAATACGTAAAGGGAATCCACAAGGTAGAGGAAGGGAGTATATTTAAAAGGAAACAAAGTAGCAAAACAAGAGGACATAGTCTTAGATTAGAGGGGCAAAGGTTTAAAAGTAACATCAGAAAGCATTATTTTACTGAGAGGGTGGTGGATACATGGAACAGCCTTCCAGTAGAAGTGGTAGAGGCCAAAACAGTAATTGAATTTAAGCAAGCATGGGATAGGCATAAGGCTATCCTAAACAAAAGATAAATCCAGGTAAAGTATCCATGTAATTGGGCAGACTAGATGGGCCGAAAGGTTCTTATCTGCCGACATTTTCTATGTTTCTATTTATTGGACTAGAGGATGGATTTTCAGCTATTTTTTGGTGGATTTTCAGATCTGTTTCCTGCACTTCGGGAACCCTGCGGTGAATGCTGAATTGACCACAGGGTTGGTGAATTTGATTCCCTGAAGTGCGTGGAACGAGAGAGCACCAAAACGTTGGTGACATTTAAATAAAATGAATTAAATGGGGAGGGTGTGTGTGTGTAATGAATTAAATGGGGAGAGTGTGTGTGTAATACATGGGGAGGGGTGAAATTAATTCATTCCCCCCCATATTATTTTAAAATGTTTACATTTATATTTTAAGAGCACAAAATAAGAAAAATTGATTTATCTTTCAGATCAAAACTAAAGTAAAAATAGAAAAAAAATACAGACAATTATAATAATTTAATAATTATAAAAATATCTTCCTAAATATAGCTGGCTAGATTTTAAGTTGTTAATTTTATATGGCCCTCGATTGATGTTATAAATCTCCAAACGGCCCTTGGCAGAAAAAGGGTTCCCCACCCCTGCCTTATTGGTAAAGAAAGACTGCAGGTTCCCCGTTCTCATTTTCAAGCAGTTTAACCAACACTAATGTATTCAAGGCACCTGCAGCTCGGTACAACACAGAATACACAGTACAATAATAAAATAATAATGAGTCCTCTTTTGCTGAATTTGATCCACTTTCCCTTGGAAGGAGAAGTTCTATGTGATGAACAAGAATGCAGACGTATCTATTTTAATACATCTACTTAATATTTTATAATGGGCTTCCACGATAGTCTGCCCTCTAGTACTTTGTTGTTGTGGGAAACATGGATTGTGGGTATGTGAGAGGTACATTAGCTGTGCCACATTACTCAGTGATTTACGATGTTGTTTATCATAGCAGTAATGCGAACTCATCTGTTTTTGAATGTAAGGCTGAGATTTCCACAGTCGCTCTTCTTGCGGTTTTTGATGGGCGACTTCAAATTTCTTTGACTTGAGCATCATTTTAGAGTGTTACGTTTTATCATGTCACTAGAAAAGTCACACGGTGAGAGTGCCAAGCTAATCCAACATCTATGAGATCCAAGCCAATCCAACATTTAAAAATTTGATATGCACGCCACTTCTTCCCTTATATCCCCTTGTGTAAATATATGAAATGATGGATGTGCGCTACAAAAATATTTATGATCTCAGGAAATATAGATGTACACCAAGTTGTTTTATTTAGTATGTGAATAGAATTTGTGAGAACTCATTCCCGGAAAAGAGCTTTCTCTGCAGAGATACGTTGAACTTTCATCAACACTCTAAAGTAATTTTACTAGAAAACAGAAATATCGACTATGAACACCAGTGCTCTGCCACTGTGATTTATTATCCAGCCACGCAATGAGTGCTCCGAGCTTTAGCCCTCACAATATCTCCAAAAAATGCATTGCGTGCTAAGGATTAGATGCACAAAAAGGTCATTCAGCCAAGCATGTGTGCTGTACTAAAACACGAAACGTTTTTTTACATTTCCATATAACTTCATAATTATCACGCAGATCCAGATCCATCAACGAAAAGAACGGATATTGAGCTGCGCTAATTCTGTAATTCAGTGTCGTGTTTGGTAACAAAAGGACAAAAGTCAAATGTTATTCTCAAATGAGGATTAATGCACTTGTTTAGATTGGTATGTACTGCAATTTCTTTTTAATTGATAACTTTGAAGCTGCTGTAGCATTTTTATTTTTCATTTTAAGTAACACAAATAGGGATTTTATAATTTATTAACCCTTTCACTGCTGAGGCAGTTCACCCTTCTGTGCTGAGCTCATTTTTACTGCTTTCGCTCATCATGTTTAAACGCGATTTGAAGCCACATTTTATTATATAGCCCAGACATATTATATATCGTACTTTCCGGCAGACTTGGCAGATTCATAATATATCATTTTTATATTTATACGTCTTGTCCTGCCTGTATATTATAACAAAAAATGTAATAAAATTAGAATTTTTAATCATCTGCAGCGTGTAAAGTGTTTTTTTCACATTTTATCACATGAGCATTTGAGATTATATTTTCTATGGGGTGCGCTTGTAGAAAAATTAGAAATAGGGACTTGTTACATTTTTTTTGGGGAATTACGTGATTTTTATCAAACGCACCCCATAGAAAAAAATCATTAGTGCAGCATCATTGTTCACATTATAATTGAAATGTGAACAATATTGCTGCATTAATAAAAACAACACACAGAAAAAACAAAATAATTTTTTTTTTTAATTTTTATTTTACTTTGTGCATGGTCATGTTGGGTATCATTCGAAAGGCCCTGCTCAGGCCTTTCGAATGACACCCTCCATGACTCCCTAGCTGCCACAGTTCTGGGAAATCCCCGGGCAGCTATGGGTTCCCCGGCTATCTGACATCATCACGCTATGCGCGATGACGTCGGGCAGCGAGGGGGGACCCGGGGGTGGCGGCCCCCACCGGAGATAGGCCGCACTTTGGCGCTGAAGTGCGACCCGGTGCTTGAGGGGTAAAAGCCAGTCACCGCTTAAAAGGGGAGACTCTCCCCTTTTAAGCGGTGCCTGGCTTTTGGCATTGTGCCTTCCCGAGCAGGAGGGGAGGGATCCGAACAGACCCCCCCTCCCTTCCAGGCTATCTCCTGGCATTGCTGGGGGGTCGTCTGGAAATGACATCATCCCGCATGGCGAGATGACGTCATTGACGTCGGGAGGGTCTTAACTTCCGCGTCTGAGGATGCTGAAGTCAGACCGCCGCGGGACCACGAACAGAGAGGTGAGTATCTCCGCCGGGGGTCCCGCAAAGCTGATGACGTGTGGGGCACGTCCTCAGCATGTAACGTGCGTCAATGAGGACGTGACGCACACGTCCTCAGCAGTGAAAGGGTTAAAAACAGAGTTCCTTTTTTGCCTTTAAATACTTGGTCAGATGCTACTTCCAGCCTCTGCTCAATTTTTTTTTTTTATATCTTTATTTATTTTAGGTGATTTTATTCTCCTTTTCTGCCTGATTCGCAGCTCCTCCTCTTTGGTTCAGGGCAGGCATGTACTGGCCATTGGGACTACAGGGAGATTCCCGGTGGGTCGGATTCCCGGTGGGTGGGTGGCTCAGTGTGAACGCTGGTTCACTGCGCGGCTCGCACTGTAAAACAGACGCAGTCTGCCACAGTCTCATATTGGGGCCACTGTTGGCCATACGCCTCACCTTAAGACATGGTGCGCGCTCAACCTAAATGCTGCTGCGCAAACGCCTCACCTTAAGACATGGTACGTGCTCAACCTCAGTGCCGCTGCGTTGCTTTACCCAATCCATCTGCAGCACCTTCGGTATCTATCTACAGAGTGATTGGTTGAGCAATCCGGTTGGTTTATGTTTTATAATGATGAATATAAAATGTTATATTATTTTATTGTACGATACTATATTAATGGATTTTTGCCACAAAATAAATTATACGTTTGAAAGAAAAACCCCGTAGTGTGATAAGTGTACAATAAATCCATAAGCAGATCATATACAGGAGAGATCCTTACAATCAAGTATTTTTTTATGTTTAATGTTGGCTTTTATAATAATCAGTTCAGTTTTTCTGATATACCGATAGTTGCAAATATATATATTATGTGCTGACATGGATTGACAAATGGCTCCTCAGCCAGGGAAACAGAAAAAAATCACACTGAAACCCTCATTTTAGGCTAGGGTCAAACGAACACATTTTTCGCGTTGTCCATAAAAAGGTGCGTCCGAAAGCATTGATGTATTTTTTCACGGAATGCGCGAAAATGGTCATACGATGTGCATTTTCGTGCGTGATTTTTTGCGGATCGTCAATAAAATACTTTTTGCGTCTGGACGTTAGGTAGGACGACATTAGCAGCGTCTGACGTCTCCTAACTACGCAAACATGCCGCTAGCGGACGCAGCGCACTCTGAACATCAGTACTAGCGGTTCTGCGTTCTTGAAAAAATACGTTCGTTTGCCGCTTGTGATGCAAGGCCGAACTTTGCTGCGGCCATACTTTGTATATTGGCCATCATTGCCCGTCATTTGCTGCTACTGCGGCCGTGATTAAGTGCGCCTAAACGCACGTTAAAAATGCGTTTGTCTGACCCCAGCCTTAACATTGACCTTTCAAATATGAATGACCGGTAGCCATAATCAATATAGTGTTGAATATGGCAGGTGCAATGTATGTTAATTATGACATCATATCATTGCCAACATCAACGCAATAATAAATGTGTAAATTAAGTGAAAAAAACGTACAAACATAAAATAAAATTATGCACACAGTGGGCTAGATTCCTTCGAGCTCTCTGCTAGATCTACAATGAGCTGTGAGATCTCATGGGATCTATTGCAACAGGGTTGACGTTCCTGGAGGGATCAGCCAAATGACAAATGATTTAGGTAAACTAAAAAAATGGTCGGAGCTGTGGCAATTGAGTTTTAATGTGGATAAGTGCAAGATAATGCACCTGGGACGTAAAAACCCAAGGGCTGAATATAGAATATTTGATACAGTCCTAACCTCAACATCTGAGGGTTGGTATTTAGGGGTTATTATTGCAGAGGATCTAAGGGTAAGTAGTCAATGTAATAGAGCAGCAGGAAATGCTGGCAGAATGCTTGGTTGTGTAGGGAGAGGTATTAGCAGTAGGAAAAGGGAAGTGCTCATGCCACTGTACAGAGCACTGGTGAGACCTCACTTGGAGTACTGTGTGCAGTACTGGAGACCGTATCTCCAGAAGGATATAGACATCTTAGAGAGAGTTCAGAGAAGGGCTACTAAAATGGTGTACGGCTTGAAGGAGAAAAGTTACCAGGAAAGGCTTAATGATCTTAACATGTACAGCTTGGAAAAAAGACGAGACAGAGGAGATATGATAGAAACATTTAAATACGTAAAGGGAATCCACAAGGTAGAGGAAGGGAGTATATTTAAAAGGAAACAAAATAGCAAAACAAGAGGACATAGTCTTAGATTAGAGGGGCAAAGGTTTAAAAGTAACATCAGGAAGCATTATTTTACTGAGAGGGTGGTGGATACATGGAACAGTCTTCCAGTTGAAGTGGTAGAGGCCAAAACAGTAATTGAATTTAAGCAGGCATGGAATAGGCATAAGGCTATCCTAAACAAAAGATAAATCCAGGTAAAGTATCCATGTAATTGGGCAGACTAGATGGGCTGAAAGGTTCTTATCTGCCGACATTTTTCTATGTTTCTATCAGCCTTAAAAAGTTAGAAATTCCAATGACTGGCTTCCCTAAGGGTCCCATCTTTAAAACAGGTGACCCAAAGGGAATCCAGCCCCATGTGATTTTAACTTGTTAAGGCTGATATTTCACCATGAGATCTCACAGCTCATGTCTAGATCTTGCAGGGAGCTCAAGTGAATCTAGCCCATTGTATCGCAGTCCATTGCCATGTCGCGGTAACAACTGCAATATGTTTTTTCAGGTTTTTATAAAAACAATATTTTTTGGGGTTTTGCTTTATGGTCTAATGACTCAATCTATAATTCCAAAATCATCCACTACACAGCGATATTTTTTTCCAATAAACTGACGGAAAGTATTACTTCAAGCCTAAGGTAAAATATCAGTACGACTGGTGGCTCCCTGTTCCTGACTCAATACTGACTGAGCTGCTATATTAGCATCTCAATTAAAAATATTTGGGAGCTGCAAATAGATACAGGCAGAGGGTGAAACCTGTCACCAGAGACCCCAGCATGAGCCTAGAGCAGGTATCTCAATCTCTGGTCCCCTACATTTTGATTGCCTACAATTCCCAGAATTCTTTTAATGCAGTGGGTGGCCAGAGAACATCTGGGGGGGCAGAGTTCGAGGTCCCTGGCCTAAAGAATGGCAGCGGAGCCCTGCAGAAAGATATACTGCTGTGACGCACACGCTCAAAAGTTCAGATCTGAGTACTGACCGGAGCATATGCTTCATTCTTGCCGTCGTGCCGGCGCAGGTAACAGAAGCACATGTTTTAAGCATTTTTCTGTTTTCATTCGTTCATCAGGTAATGAGCAGCATAGCATCCATAAAACAATAACCTATTTCCACATGTTGACATATATAGGGCTTAAACCTGAGGACACATAACACAAATGAGGATTAATAGAAATATTGATAAACATATGTACTGTATCTATATGTAAACGTAGCAATGTTTTATTTTATAGATGTTGATGAAATACATAAATGTTTATTTTTCTCACACTAAAGCTACACAATGAACGCTTGCCACTTATAACTCCATCCACTGTCATAGTCATTCTTTTATAAATTGTTTCATTTGATTACATAATTCCAAACTTTGACATGCATAGACATTAAATCTGCAGACACACACAAGCTACAAATTGAGTATTCAAACCCCCTAAGCTCATGGAGCTACCCTGCGATATATCAATATTTTAATGACTCGCTGCAATAGTTGTATCTGTAACCTTTCGTCTTACAAGAAACAGCCATCTTGACCTGGTTTGTATGACTGATCCTTCCCATTAACATTTTCTGATCCTCTGGCTTTTCTGTTTTAGGTAGTACGGCACGCAGGTGAGTTCTGGTTTGGTGAATATAAAAAAGCCACATATTGAATAAAAATACAGAATTCAATATATGTAAAAGTATTCCGATTTAAAAAAAGAAATGACGATGAATTGTTAAAGTATGAATTCCCAGTGTTTGCTACATTGCAGAAGGATGAAATTTTAAAAACAGCCGATCGTTTTAAATTCAGCTGCTAAGAACGTCAATATTATGCAATGGGATTGACTGACAAGAATGTCTCTATTCCTGTGTTAATTCAATTCAGAAGAATAGATAATTTTTGGAGCTGACCAGAATTGCATTCTGGCCCCATGAGAGCCTCTCTGGTGTTTGGACTAAAATACTGTTTCATGTACAATCATATCATGATTTATAAAGCAAATTATATATATATTTTCTCAATATTTTAAAGGCTTTATTGATGGATTAATGTTTCAATCTTCATGGGACTTTTGTTAAGATATTTAAGGGGTTCTTCATAACTTCTTTGCACTACGGTGATTCTATTTCGCCGACCTTTCGATGAGTTCACTATTCACCGCGTGGTCAACGTAGTACACTGAAGATGTAATCGCCAAAGACCACCGAAAACCACTGAACTGACTGCCGAACTGCAGGAAAAACAATTGGAAATCTGTTATTCTGTGTGTTATATGAGTGTTTAAACCAATAAACTGCATTAAAATGTGTCTAAATAATATAAAAGGTCCTTTAATAAAATAATAAAAAGGTCTGTTACAGAATAAATTTTAAAAAAAACTTCTAAAAAAATTGGGAAACAAAAGTTTCATCTAAAAAAATATAAAAAATACAAAAAGGTGTTTAAAAAAAATCTAAAAGATTTTTTTGCTGAAAATTAAGAAAATAAACGGTTTAGTAAAAAAAATTGAAAACAATCATTTTTTTTACATTGAATGCTATGGGATTCGCCTGTTTAAACCTGTTGAACTGAATCACTGAAAATCAGGGCATTACACTTTGGCGTTCTCTGAATAGGTTAACCAATACTTCTCTATGGGACAATTTCGCTGCCATCAAAGACTGTCAAAGATCGCCAATCTGCGGCGAACAGCGCTGCATTTCGCTGTCAATTCCCTACTAGTTGGTGAATTGACAGCTTACTGAATCGACGAATGGCCACAAAATTGCAGTGAATTTCACCATTCATTGGCAAGTTCAGTCCTCCTTTCTGAATAACCTCTATAGTGTAGTCTTCACTGTAATTTAGGTCGAAGTTGTCCAATGCAGTTTTACCTGCATTTTCAGTGTTGTTTATATTGAAATCCATTGGAGATTGCCACTTTGCAGCATGTAGGAATGCCATAAATGGAGGATAGCTGTAGTTTATTAATCTCTTAATACCACGGGGCGAGCTATGCTGTCCTCGTGGGGAGGGCATTGAAGCCGCAGGGCGTACAGGTACGTCCCGCTGACTTCAAGGAGCCACCTCGGCCCTGTCCCTGCAGCCGACGAGCGCCGTTGGCTGCAGAGAGACGGCTTGAACTCAGGCCTTCCCCTTGCAGCCAATGACGCACGTTGTGGGCCAAATCAAGGCCCGCGGAGGCACCAGGCGGCAATGCGTACCAGTACACCTTGCTGGCATTAACCCCCCTGACAGATGGCACCCGCCCATCCTTAAGGGGTTAATTTTACGAATATGTAATGATGGTACAGTTGTTCAGCATTGGCTGTTGTTGTTTGCATCAACTTTGATTGCCGTTGTTGAATTTGGCTTGTGTGGATAGCCACGATCCACCATAGTTGCATAATGGTCTTGTTTAAAACAATGTTGAACTTCAGCACCACAATGACGGTTAGTGTGTAACCCTTTTAGGGCCCTATTACAATCTTTGCGCATATGTTTGCGCCTGTGCAAAAACACATTAACGCGAGGGGCAAACCCTTTGCGCTGAACGTCGTATTACAATGTCAGCGCAACAAATGCGCGTATACGTCTACCGCGGGTGAACCTGCGTGAACGCAGCGCCAGCTTACTGTACGTCGCGCGTCCTATACTTAATATTGTGAGCTCAAATGCGTTTATGCGCTGGTACGCGGATGGTATTACAATCTATGCGCAGTTTGTAACGCACAGCCTTTGCGCGCATAATTTTAGCAACTCCTGAAAGCTGGTGTTAATGGCAAATTCTATCAGCCTGGCCGAAACCAAATACACCAGCCCAAAAAAAAATACGCAGCAAAGTATAGTTACACATTCTACTCATACCAAAGCAATAAAATGGAAAAGTTGTGCGTGCATTTTTATTGCTGCAGCATATATGCGCAGATTGACTTTGACAGGTGCAAAATCTTAACGTCAGACAATTGTGGTTCTTAATTCTGATTGGCTGAATTGCGTGAAAAAAACTGCGTGCACACTTATTTCTGCGCGCAACGTTGCTGCACGTGCGTTTGTGCAAGTCTGTTTTACGTTTAATGCTGGGCGCACAAATTCACGCATTGCGCGAGCGTTTTAACGCAAAGATTGTAATAGGGCCCTTTAGTGTGCAATGTTTGTAAATACATTCACGTAGGTTTTTATTTCTTTGTCATAGTGCATTAAGGTCTGAATGTATTTTTTTCCTTTAACTATTTTGGGAATCATCTCCTTTCTTCTCATACTGTATCTCTCCATGTTCTCTACTCTAGTATCTCCCTCATGGCCACATGTACTGTATGTGTCTCCTCATTCCACGATATCTCTGCTAATCTCCGCTCACTCTGTTAGTGTTTGCTGGTGTCATTTGTCTAACCACACTGAGTTATCTGCTTTCTTTATGTGCTTCCGTTCTCTCTTTTTTAATGACATTTCCAGTCATTCAAATCATAATAACGATATAATTTATAAACAATATAATCGATAAAAAAGTTGTCTTTTGTATACAGGGACACAAAACATAAGTTCCTTTCATCAATTATGAAGCAAAAGGGGTCCAAATTCATATTTACCCACAGGGTATCCTCTACACAAGTCACCAACTTCAGGATGTGGAAAAAAAAATCACATGATTACAAAGACACTGATTTAAAAACAGATGCTCACATTTAGACACTAGGAAAAATAGTCATATTTTATTTGATATAAAAATGCCCCTCAAGTCATTTTTGTGCAAATTAGAACCACACATGTGTCAGTTTTATGAAGTGAGTATGGTGCAAAAAATATATATTTTTTTACATTGTACGGTTAGCATTAGTATTGGAGATAGGGTTTAGTATAAGGCCCCGTTCACACTGTGCGATTTGAAAATCGCGCGTTTTTCCACGCGATTTTCATATTCGCAACGTCGCGATTTTGCAAAACACCACCAATGGAAATCGCAAAGTGCAAATCGCAAAAAAAAAGGGTCATGTACCAGCGACATGCTACCGCGACATGCGACATCGCGTGGCAAGATGTGAACAGCTCCATTGAAATTTATTTATTTATTTATTTTATTTATTTATAAAGTATTTTACCAGGAAGGATACATTGAGATTTCTCTCGTTTTCAAGTATGTCCTGGGTTCAAGAACATGGTTACAGAAATACAAAAGTAGTAAAATGCAAGAAATTAACACAAAAACAAATATACAGATTAACAGAAAATAAATAATGTAGGAAATATAGTCATTATGTTACATGTTTACAGGTGCATTCTGTATATAGCCACTATGTTACATGTTTACAGGTGCATTCCTTATTGAGGTATGTTAATATGGAGCTCTTAAGGGACTTTAGACTGGGGGAAGATTTGATGGCGTCTGGGAGGTTATTCCATAATTGTGGTGCTCTGTAGGAAAACGAGGATCAAGACACTTTCTTTTTGTATTGTGGTATTGCAAGTAAGGTGCTGGTCGTGGATCAGAGGTTATAGGATGAGGGAACTGCTGAGGGAAGCAGCCTTTTCAGGTAGGGTGGTAACTTCCCAGAAAAGCTCTTAAACACCAGGTTGGAAAGGTGAAGGGTGCATCTAGATTCCAGTGATGGCCAGTTTAGTTCTTTTAACATGTCACAATGGTGGGTCATGTAGTTACATTGTAGCACAAAGCGACAGAATGAGTTATACAATGTAGTAAGTTTCTGGAGGTGCGTTTGCGGGGCGGCTGCATACACTGCATCTCCGTATTCAATAGCCGGCATAAGCATTTGTTGTACAATCTGCTTTATTACCGTGGGGCTCAGGCAGGATTTGTTTCTGTACAGGGCACCTAGTTTTGGGTAAATTTTAGATGAAAGTTTTTCTATGTGGCGGCCAAAGGATAGATTTGGGTCTAACCACATACCTAGATATTTGAGAGAAGGGACTGTAGTCAGCGTGCCATTTGATTTTGTCCTGACACATAGATGGAGTGTTTGCAATTTGTGTAGTTTAGGTTTTGTTCCAAAGAGCATTGTAACAGTTTTGTCAGCATTTAGAAAAAGTTTGTTATCTCTGATCCACTTTTCTACCTCTGTGAATTGTTCTTGCAGCGCGGCCTCCAGCTGTGGGAGATTTGGTTTGCTGGTATAGATTACAGTGTCGTCTGCGTACATGTGTACAGTTGAGGCTTTGCAGACATTGGGCAGATCATTTATGAATGCATTGGAGATGCCACATAGCGCGACATTGCACGGATTTTGCCGCGATTTTGCGGCAAAAATCCACGGGATAAATCGCACAGTGTTAACGGGGCCTTAGGGTTAATGTTAGCATTAGAGACAGGGTTTGTATTTGGGGGTTACTATTTTCTACTTGTTACGGATTACGGTAACTTTTATCATATGGGCGACTTTTAGGGCTAGGATTAGGGTTAACCATCCAAACAGATTCTGCTCCATTTTTCACTTCATTTTTAGGGAACAGTTTCTGCTATTTCTTTCTCACGCAAACATACAGGGTTATTCAGAGAGATCCGAACAGTGAATGTCTCTGTATGGTGTAATTTCGTGGCCATTTGGCTATTCAAAAAGCAGGCAGTTCGCCAAATTTTTGCAAATTGCCAACGAAATACAGTGCTGTTTGGCGGTAGTGATCTCCTCCATAGAGAAGCAATGGTTAATCCATTCAGAGAACACTGAACAGCAGAGAAACGTCAGTGAAATGCCCTAATTTTCAGGGTTAATCAGGCGAATCCCATAGGTTTCAATGTTAAAAATATTCCTGTTTTTATTCCATATCTTTTAAACTGTTCATTCTTTAAATTTTCTGCAAAAAGCCACTTTATTAATTTTTTTTAAGGCATTTGTAAGCATTTTTCGGGATTATTTCTGCAAATTTGTTTTCAGTTTTTGTTTTTTTTAAATAGCCTTTTTTTTCTGTAACAGACCTTTTTATTATTATTCACAGGACCTTGTATGTTTATTCCAGACAATTTCGTCCAGGATTTTACCAGGTTTGCAGCAGATCATTGGGTACATACGGTGGGTTTTCTGCGGCATTTTGGATCGAGCCTTTTTTTCAGATCGTGGATTTTCTGCGATATTTTGGTGTTTTTTTGTTTGTTTGTTTTTCTAGATCTGTTCGGACTTTTTTCCCTGCACTTTGGGAACTCTGTGTTGAATGCTGAATTCACCACAGGGTCCGGGAATTGGATTCCCTACAGTGTGGGGAACGAGAGCACCGAAATGTCGGTAACATTGCGGTGCTCTCTGAATAACCCCTATAGTGAAAATGGAGCAGAATCTTTTTTGTTGGTAAGGGGTTAAGGTCAGCGTTAGCCCTTAAAGTAACCCTAACCCTAAAACTAACATGTGTATTCTTTGTTTTTTTTGTTTCTGATGCAAACAGGGTGCTAAGTAGAACTATAAACCTTGATGTGACTGCATTTTTTCCCCTTTAATATGACTATGAAAATAGTCTTTAAATTGGTAACTTTTTCATTGCTTCATTAACCGTTTCACTAGCGATTCACCAAGCGATTTTTGTTAATTTTTTTATTATATAATTTATTTAAAAACAGGATGAAAAGGTATCAATTAATTACAGGCTAAAATAGAAAGTTTGCACAGAGATTGTTGCTCTGAGATAGTTAAAAAAAATTAAATAATGAAAATTTCCTGATTTTAAATTTTTCATGTATTCGTTTTTCATTACAAAGAGATTGCTGGAAGAAAGATTCTAAACTCTAGATGCTGTCCTATTTCTTACACAATGTCACACGAGGTCTGCATTGTGTCAAATACTGTAAATATGATACAGATAGGTAATAAAAATGGTAAAGTATTCCGCTTCTGCGGATTTGTAGTGATCACAATGAGATAATCAGCAAAGCAGCTGCCAAACAATTACCAATAAAATATAAAAAATATTATCTGTATGTGGTATAATGCCTGTATATGGAAATTACAGTAGCACCTTGTATCTGTTCTATACAGGGATTTTCAGTCATTATAAACCCCCTGAATCTTATCCCTGTACAGCAGTGAATGACCCCTGAGCTCTCCCTGTATTCTGCCCTCCCCCTGGCTGTAGTACTGCAACAGTAATGTCTTTGAAATTTTTGTTACAGTGAAGCTTTGGGCTGCTGTTTGCAATTTGTTTTAACTCTCTCCAGGGTGACCAGAGAGAGATAAGGTAGTGGATTTCGTTTTTACACAGAGGTGCACTATTCTTGCTTGAAAAAGGTGTGAGAATGGGTTTTCGATATGCTAATACTTTATGCTCAGTGTATAAAATGAGAAAAAAATGAGATAACTCGATTCTAGTATTGAACGAGTTAAGGGGATGATTAAGGGGTAATAATAAAATGTCTCACCGTTCCTGTGAGCTTTTACACGGATGTTACATGTCAAAGGAGGATGCTTGGACTTCCACCTTTACCCAAACATTTGAGCAGCGTCTGCCATGGTGAAAACAAAGCAATTTAAACACATATATCCTCAGTAATATTCTGTCTGCTGTGCTCACGTGGGGTTGATTCGTTGTGTATGTGTGTTCTTCACATGAACCAAGCTCTGAGTGTTTTATGAGCCATTCTATTCATTATATATGGAATCTCTGTAACAAGTGCTGACCTGCACATCCTATAACCGTTTGCTGAACATTCCATATAAGAGCTACACAATGCATTAAGATTAAGTTAATTTCTAGTCTAGAGTGTCCTTTAACACCATCATAAATATAAGTAACAATTTCTGTGCCAATTTTGAAAGGTCTTACCATGAATATAAATGAAGGAGTAAGAGATGTTTCAGGTAAGATACACTTTCGCTGGTCCTGTAACAGAAGTATATGGTTAATTGGACAATGTCTTTGCATATTAACAATAGAAGAAACATTTTCAGAATAAAATAGAAGGCATATCTCAAATATACGTGATGCAATCAGACATTAATATTTATAAGATATTCCTTTGTGTCCAGAGTTTCTCTCTGCTTCTAATTACGTGTAGATTAAATCGGAACAGATATTTCTTTTAATAAAGGAGTTTGGGATCTAGAAAGCCTTTGTTACTTCGAAGGATGATAATAAGACTTGTCATTAATAAAATTTCACTAAACTTTCAAAAAAAGCCCCAAATTTTTGCGTCTCGAAAACAGTACAAAAAAGGTATTTAAAGGGTAAATGCTATTTTATATTGTCCTCAGAAACGAGGAGGCTGTAGTTGTGGGCTGGAGCGTGTAGTCAAATATGCGTGGCAGATATATACTGTAGACCCCTGTTCCAGCCAAGCCTGTAATAGATAGAAACTATAGCCAAATGCCATTGCTCCTTATTACAGGCTCTGTTACAAGCGAGCTGCTGTGTATCTTATCTTGGGTCCATTAAACTCCACGGAGTTGACCACGAGACAATAACCATTTCTTCTCCAAGTCATTCAGTCTTCTCTCCCTCATCGTGTGTTCAGGTACTGAACCTTTTCATCTTTATTTTTCAGTGTTAAGTGATTTACTTTCAATCCCTTAACTACCAAGTGATTTTCTAAAAATAACATTGTCAGGAAAAAAAAACAATTTTAATTAATTTTACAGTAAGAAATATATGGGAAGATTTCCAGTGTATTTATTACTGTAATACCCTATTTGGCAGGCAGATGGTGCCATCTACTGGCCAAATTGAGTTACTGCAGTTAGAGCTGCAGCTCATATTTCCCTGCATCGGTCGCTGAAAGCCCGATATGTCAGGGCATCATCAGCCAATTTTAAACAGTTTTAGCACCTCGGGCATTATGTCCACATGGCTAAACATTCGGGGGCACCTTCTGCAGCCCAAAAGCAAGCAAATTCTTTGCAGCAATCAAATTTCATTTGATTTTGTCCTTCAGGGCTGCAGATCGAGATAACTCAATATCGGTACCTGATGGTGCCTTTGAAGTCCCGAGTTATCTCGATCTCAGCAGTGAAGGGGTTGACATACCGAGTGAGCCCATAAGTATAACAGTCCCATAACAGCTTGGGTTGAGTAGGGCACTTTATACTTTTCTGCTTGCCCACCTGTGACCTACCTTTAACCTGTCACCATTATAGTCCACCCACCAATAACCACACATATACAATAGTTCAGGTGGGTAAGCCACGGCCACAATTTTATTGTGACATTCCCAATTCTGAAATGTTCCTGAATACGTTTAGAACTATAACGAATCAGGAATATATAAATACTGAAGAGTCTTAGGTCACCAGTAGTGTGTCCTGAGGTTTTATCTCACAGGTGAGGAAACCTTAGCGTGAAAATTCTATTACTGTGCTAGGCAGGGTGCAAGGATCCCCGGAGAGTGAGATTTTATGGATTATTGAGTGATCATTGTTAGCAAGTAACTTACATTTGATTCTTGCTAACATGGGAACAATTTCCATAAGGCTTTAATATGTAGTGTGGAGAGAAGCCTGCTGGGGAAACCGATAGCTAATTCTGTATACTCGCGTTACATCAAAGAACAGGGTCTGCAGAGACATGGTGAAGATATTGCTCTCTCCTTCGAAAAGGGATAATAAAGCTCTACAAACCAGATTGTTAATTATCTTTCACTACAAGGGGGTTATTTTACAGTCACAGTATGTACCAGGAATATTCATTGTTATACGGTGCGCATAAGCGAAAACACACAATAATTCGTTCTACGCTCAAAATCCCACTATTCTTGGACAGTTGTATGAGCTTTTCATATTCATGTGCATATACAAAGAGCAAACCAAATGAAATGTAGTATATTTATAGTTATATATCTATGTACAGTAAATAATTAAGATTTTTTTTAGTGTCAAATCTCTTGCTCAGGGTACTATTCACTTTTTCCTCCTTGTGAGGAACTTTGTTTTACTATTCACTTGGGTTGTGTTCAACTCAAAGGATTACTTTCCCTGTGTTATTTGCTTTTATAGCACAGTCACAGGTTTTTTTCCTCTGTACAGTTGATTGGTGGAGCTAAGAAAGGAACCCACCCCTAATTTATATGTAATTTAGGTTTTATTTAGCTGTAAGCAGCCTGCCACGTTTTCTCCAATATCTAAGAATCCAATCCCTATACGCAGCACATCTATCCTAAACCGCCGATGCTTAATATGGTCGGTAATATCTCTATAGTGAAGATCCAGAATACAGTAACCAGGTACCCAAGATAATGACCCACAGAGATACAGAGAGTATGTCAGACATTTGCCAGGGGTCAGTATCACCAGAGAGTATGCGAGGGGTCAGTATCACCAGAGAGTATGTCAGCCATATGCCAGGGGTCAGTATCACCAGAGAGTATGTCAGCCATATGCCAGGGGTCAGTATCACCAGAGAGTATGTCAGCCATATGCCAGGGGTCAGTATCACCAGAGAGTATGTCAGCCATATGCCAGGAGTCAGTATCACCAGAGAGTATGTCAGCCGTATGCCAGGGGTCAGTATCACCAGAGAGTATGTCAGCCGTATGCCAGGGGTCAGTATCACCAGAGAGTATGTCAACCGTATGCCAGGGGTCAGTATCACCAGAGAGTATGTCAGCCGTATGCCAGGGGTCAGTATCACCAGAGAGTATGTCAACCGTATGCCAGGGGTTAGTATCACCAGAGAGTATGTCAGTCAAGCAGAGTCAAGCACAAAACCGTAAATACAAAGAACAGCACTGAGAGGAAGTGAAAACCACCTCAGAGCAATGAGAGAATGAACAGGTAGTGGTTTGAAACCTGGCGGTGGCGCGTCATCGCACCCACCCCCCACCGTCCCACGTGAAGACCGCGATCCTGCTCATTACTTGGCACCTGGCCAGAGAGCAGCGAAGACGATGCTGCTGGGCACCTGGCAGCTCCGGAGTAGAACATGACACAGCTAAAGTGAGTGGTTAAATTAGGATTCACCCCTGAGGTTTGCCATGAAACTGGCCTGTGATATGTTAAAGCTTCTCCTAAGCATTTCGGAGTAGTTAATACATTTAGAATTTCTTTCCTTCCTCTTCTCAATATTTATTCTTAATAATCTTTGTAACGGAACACTCAATAAAATATCCCTCCTCTCCCTTTTCCCCTTAAATAATTGGTCAGGGTGCATAAAGTCTGTGTCATTAATATTTGTGAAGAAGATCAGCATGCATAATTTCATTGGAGACCCTGGTCCTAATATGAATGTGCCCCATGTTGATTCACAATCAGAGCTCCATGTTTTTGGACAGTGTCCAATGTGGCATGGAATAATTTTTTTCCTAAAATATATTTAATTTATCACTTGTGTCACCTTTGCACAAAATAACCCACTTTCTTAAACTCAATGAGAATACTATCCAAACCTCACAGATTTAATTGATTTGATTCAGCATTGCCAGTGGTTGAGGAATTTATCTGGAGAACAAATATTATGTGGGTTATTCGTTATATGTCGCCAACATTTCGGTGCTGTCTCGTTTCTCGCACTTCCCTGCACTTCAGGGAATCAAAGTTCCCACCCTACGGTGAATTCAGCATTCCCCGCAGAGCCCCTGGAGTGCAGGGAAAACCCGCCGCAAGCCCACCACACACCTGTCGAACACCCGCTGAAATCCCATCGAAAACCCGCCATGACCACTACAAAAAACACGCCAAGCACGGCAGAAAAAGCCGCCGAGCCGCCAGTAACTGCAGACCAGCCGCCAGTAAAAACGCCGACAAGGTGACAACCGGGGTAAAAGAAAAAAAAACTATACGACTGAAAGTGTCAAAATTGAAACGCTGTTTGCAAAAAAACTACTGGATGAAAACGCCTGGAATTTACATATAAGATCCTATGAATGATAATAAAAAGGGCTGTTACAGAAAAAAAGCCGTTTTAAAAAAAACGTTCAAAATTTTACCAAGAAAATCCTGAAAAATGCCTAACAGATCCTAAAAAAATCAATAAATAAGGACACTTTTTAGTTTTTAATGCAGAATAAAATAATTAACGGTTTAATAGATATTGGATTAAAACGGGAATATTTTTAACATTGAAGCCTATGGGATTCGCCTGAATAAACCTGCCGAATGAGGCTAGGGTCAGACTGAGGCAGTGCGAACGCGCGTTCTGGCGCACATAATCACGGCCGCACTAGCAGCAGATGCCGGGCAATGACAGCCAATATACGAAGTACGGTCGCACAAAAGTCCGGCCGCGCAACGCAAGTGGAAAATGAACGCATTTTTTCGAGAACGTTAAACCGCTGGTACTGACGTACAGAGTGCGCTGCGGCCGCATAGCAGCGTGTTTGCGTGATTAGGAGATGTCAGACGCTGCTAGTGTGCGGCCAACATAACGTTCAAACAGCCGGATTTCCCTAGACTTCTTTTTACCCCATCGTCATGAAATACGTCCAGAATTGCGCATCGTCTGACCACTTAAGCGTATTCTGTGAAAAAATGCGTGCGCACGCATCGACGTACATTTTGACGGTGGCCGCAGAAAATGCGCTCATCTGTCCCTAGCCTAAAACCACCGAACAGCAGGGCACTTCGGCAACTTTTCATTGCTGTTCAGTGCTCAGTGACTAGATTAACCATTGCTTCTCTATGGAGGATTTCACTGCCTTCGAACTGGCACCCTACTTTTTTTTGAGAAAGGATGTTATCAGAAAGGATACATTGAGATTTCTCTCGTTTTCAAGTATGGTGACATTGCGGGGCCAGATTACCTCACTCTGAGTAACCCTTTAAATTTTTTAATGCTGGTGTGGTTTCTTAAGATCTTATTATGGTCGTGAATAACACCTTGGGCCAGGTGCACATGAGCGCACTTAGTGCGCCCGTACGCACGCACTTACCGGTGCCCGTCGCAGCCATGTGATGCTGCGATGGGGCCGGTCACATGCTTGTGCGCGCGCAAGTAGCATGCGTCTGCCTAGAGATCCTCCCCGTCGATGCACTAGGATGCGCGTCAACGGGGCTGCAAAGCGCGATCCTCCATAGGAGGATCACGCTTTGCAGCACTGGGGGGGGGGGGGCAGGCGGGCATCGATTGGAAGGAACGTCAACTCTCACGGACGTTCCTTCCACTCTGAGTGCGCCTGTGTGCACCCGGCCTTACACTCCAAAGAACAAAAGCATGACATACTGGGCGAGGAAATAAGCGGTAATTTAAGTAACAGCACATGCTGACAGATAAACCCTGCAATGTTTGGTATTAATGGGTTGTTCTTGTCATGCTGTAGATTAGAATATCGTATTATATTGTACAGTACATAAATGTATAAACTGTCATTCCTGGGAAGCATGATATAAATACATAGTGAGATCTGCCAAAAGCTTGACATGCTTGAATGATGGAGACCATCAAAGCAGACAATCACTCCCCTACCCAACCATGTAATCTGGTAATGGGGTGGTTGAGGACAACATGGGGATTATATACTAAGTGGGTACCTGAAGAATTTTGTATTCATCATCTAAAAGGATGTTGTTTTTTTCCCAGAAATGAACTTTTTTTTGTAAGCTTAGGTTTCTGTATTTTGCCTTGTTTTACTTTATAGAATTGGCTTGTATTGTACCATTTGTTAAATTTTTCGTATATATGACTCAGTTATTTGTACTTTATTA
The DNA here is from genome assembly GCA_009667805.1 of Leptobrachium leishanense. NCBI lineage: Eukaryota > Metazoa > Chordata > Amphibia > Anura > Megophryidae > Leptobrachium > Leptobrachium leishanense. The sequence goes on along the minus strand of CM019064.1, from coordinate 405,038,857 downwards.
AACAAATATGTTAAGATGTATTGGCTCTGCCAAATTCACGTTTCTTCCACAGAGCTCATTTTTTTCACATTACTTAAGGATTGTTTATATTGATATCAAAACTAGATTGCAAGCTCTCGTGCCAGGTCCGCTCTCCTACTGTTCTGTGTGTTTAACTTGTATGTATATTTGTTATTCTGTCTCACCCATTGTACAGCGCTACAGAACTTGTTAGCACTTTATAAAAACTTGTAACAGTAACTGGAACTATATATGGGGGTAGGGATGAGCTGTTCGGTTCGATCAGTTCGGAGTTCGACTCGAACATCAGCAGTTCTAAAGTTCGCGAACTTCGAACTTTCTGGCGTGTTTGGTTCGAGTTCTAAAAATTTTTTTTGTGGAAAAAAGTATAAAAAATGCTTAAAAAATACTAAAAAATCTAGAAATAAAGAGACTCTTTACTGCAGAATATTATAAGCAACGGTTTATTAGATACTGAATTAAAAAATAATGTCTACGTGCAAAGATTCTCACCTCTAAATGACCTGTGCTCTCAAACAGCGTAAACAACAGGTGTTTAATTAGTGTTTGGAAATAACATGTGCTTTAATTTGTCTGGTCTAATGAATTTGATACATTGTCTGTAGACTGAGGGTGTCTGGAGGAGACTCCTGAACATGTATCAAACAACACCTGTGCTTCTGAGAAGTGTTCATAATCTCTACTAAATGTTCCTCTGATATGCTGTTTAACCCCTTAACCCTGCATTTCACTGCTGTGTGCTCAGCTAATTTTTACCGCTTTCGCTCATCATGTTTAATCGCGATTTGAAGCCACATTTTATTAATTGACCCAGACATATTAGTTATCGTTCTTTCCGGCAACTCCGCAGATTCATAATATATCATTTTTATATGTATACATCATGTCCTGCCTGTATATTATGACAAAAAAATGCAATAAAAATTGAATTTTTAATCATCTGCAGTGTGTAAAGTGTTTTTTTTCACATTTTAGCACATGAGCGTTTACGGTTATATTTTCTATGGGGTGCAGAAATTAGAAATGGGGACTTGTTACATTTTGTGGGGGGAATTACGTGAATTTTAGCAAACGCATCCCATAGAAAAAAATCATTAGTGCAGCATATTTTTTTTTTACTTTATACCTGGTCATGCTCAGGCCTTTCGATTGACACCCTCCATGACCCCCTATCTGCCACGGTTCTGGAGATATCAGGGTTCAAATTAACCCCCTATCTCCACCAGGGGATTCCGGGCAGCTAGGGGTTCTCCGGCTATATGACGTCATCACGCTATGCGTGAGGACGTCAGACAGTGAGGGGGGACCCGGGAGTGGAGCCGCCATCCAAGATGGCGGCCCCCACCAGAGCTAAGCCGCACTTCGGCGCCGCAAGGCATCTCTATACACAGCCCCATCAGCATCTCTATACACAGCCTCACAGCATCTCTATACACAACCTCACAGCCTCTCCATACACAACCTCACAGCATCTCTATACACAGCCCCATCAGCATCTCTATACACAGCATCTCTATACACAACCCCATCAGCATCTCTAAACACAGCCTCACAGCATCTCTATACACAACCTCACAGCATCTCTATACACAACCCCATCAGCATCTCTATACACACCCTCACAGCATCTCTATACACAACCCCATCAGCATCTCTAAACACAGCCTCACAGTATCTCTATACACAACCTCACAGCATCTCTATACACAACCCCATCAGCATCTCTATACACAGCCTCACAGCATCTCTATACACAACCCCATCAGCATCTCTATACACAGCCTCACAGCATCTCTATACTATGCGTGAGGACATCAGGCAGTGAGGCGGGACCCAGGGGTGGAGCCGTGATCCAAGATGGTGGCCCCCACCGGGGCTAGGCCGCACTTCGGCACCGAAGTTCGACCCCGTGCCTAAGGGGTTAAAGCCAGGCACAGCTTAAAAGGGGAGACTCTCCCCTTTTAAGCGGTGCCTGGCTTTTTTTTGTGGGACCTCCCAAACGGGAGGGAGAGGGATCCAAATGGATCCCCCCCTCCCTTCCAGGCGATCTCCCGGCATTGCCGGAGGTTCGCCTGGAAATGACGTCATCGCACATGGCGCGATGACGTCATTTACGTCGGGAGGAACTTTACTTCAGTGTCTGAGGATGCTGAAGTCAGAACGCCGCGGGACCCCGGACAGAGAGGTGAGTATCTCCGCCGGGGGTCCCGCAAAGCTGATGACGTGTGGGACACATCCTCCTCAGCATACAGCGGGAGTAACTGAGGACGTGTCCCACACGTCGTCAGCAGTGAAGGGGTTAAAAACGACTTTTTTTTAAAACTTTTTGTCCTTGTTTCCTGTCCCCCAGGGCACTACTCGGACCCGGACATTGTTTTTAAATGTTTCTATACATCCTAGAAATCCACCACTTCACGGGCAGGTTATGGGGACCTCCTAGGCACGATATTTTAAGGAATTTTTCGTTTTTATTTTTAACCCTTATTTCATGGAAAACTCAGTCCCTTTAAAAACTTTTTTTAAAACTTTTTGTCCTTGTTTCCTGTCCCCCAGGGCACTACCCGGACCCCCATACACCTTTTATGGCAAATATCTAGCATATATGCCCTCTTGGAGGGCACTCTAAAAATCGAATTTTGAGTCCCATTGACTTGTATTGAGTTCGAGTTCGAATTCGAACTTTTGAAAAGTTTGAGTTCGAATGCGAACTGAACTCGGGGGTGTTCGGCTCATCCCTATATGGGGGTCTTGGGTTGGGTGAGTATATAGGTAAAGGGTTAGCAAATACACTTGTACAATTTGTTTAGGTGGTGGCGGTGATATAGTTGTTTTCAGAAGAGGGCTGGCAATTACCAGTCTAGGGGGCAGTTAGTTACCAGCAAAACCCCCTTACTTTTGCAACCCCAAAAAATAACATTAAAGCACATCTCACACCTTTTGAATACGGTTTCCTGCATTTCTCATAGGAATTAAATATCCTTACTACAGATTATTTCATCATAATATTGTGCCCTTTTCCTACAATGTTTAATACACTGCTGTGAAAAAAATACCTTTAAGAATATTTAATGGGTACTATATATCCCCAATAAATCCTCTATTAAGGAGTAAATTAGCCCTATTATAGCCTTTCTCCTGCTGTGCTTTGTGTATACACTGCCCCGTGCACCTCATATTGTAATTAAGTGATGATAGGGCTATGACGCTGTGGCTCACAGGTCCTATATGATATTTGCCCCTGCACCCCTCACCAGCTCTCTGCTAGTTGTATTGTGGGATGGCATAGGTAAGGTATTGGGGTTAGGTTGGCGTAACCTTGCGCCCCAAAAGTGGGTAGAATTAGTAAGGGCAAAGGCCTGGATCTGTTATCCTCTTCATAAACACACCCTCCACTTGGCATGACTGTAGTCGTGACACCCTCCAGCTGTGACCAATGGTTGAAATATGTAAGGCTTGTGGGTATAATTCTTAGTGATCCGAGTGCTAACCCCATTGTTGGGTGGTGGGCTTAGCAGGGCACAGGTGGGGAAAGCAGCAGTGCTCTCGAGCAGGGCTCCTGGCTTCTTCTAGTGGCCAAGGTATGGAAACCCGAAACTTTGTGGATTATAAAGTACTAGTGTTACATTACAATCACCTTCCCTAGAAATAACGTATTGCCAGTAAATACCACCCTGCCAGTATTTCCTGGTACTGTTGTCTCCATTTCCTCCAAGCAGGTATTTTATGCCCACAAGCTATAAAACACAATGTAAGTGGTGTATACTGGAATAAAAATAACACCTGACCTCACCCCGACGTCTCCTCCTGCAGACGTCAATCTTGTACAAAAGGAATGAATTAGAAAGTGGGGTGGATCTAAAAATCAAATCAGACCATGATTGTGCAATATTAAAAACACTGAACGATATATTGGGCCACTAGGACCTAACTCACAGAATGTATAAGTATATTGGGCACATCGATATGCCACTCCACGATACCACGGTCTCTCTAGATGCATCTCTGCATTGTCCAAATTGACAGGGAGAACTCCATTGAGGTAAAAGTGGATTTATTGGAATTAACATGAAAACAAATATAAAAACAAATACTCCAACGCGTTTCGTCCAGGATGAGATATGGACTTCATCAGGGAATCAATTTGGACAACACAAAGACGCATCTAGAGAGACTGGTGGTATCGTGGAGTGGTATATTGATGTCACCAATATACTCATACATACTGTGAGTTAGGTCCTGGGGGGCAATATATCTTTCAGTGTTTTTAATACTGCACATTCATCATCTGATTTGTTTTTTTAGATCTACCCCACTTTCTAATTCATTCATTTTATGCCCACACACAGGTTTGCTCAACGCCTAGTTACTTTGTTCTGCTTGACTGAAATTCAGGTCCATACCTAAGAAAAAACATGGGTATTGACTGTATAATGTTAGTGGTTGTCATTTTCACAAGTTGCAATCACAACGAGATTTGATTTTATGAAAAAAATAATATTGTCCATGTTCTGATAAAATTTGCCGTGGACATTTCTGCTCAGACAAAAAGTAACAAAAGGTGCTACTTGAGTGTTAGGGCAGAATGGAGGTTTTAAACATGTTTAAAATGGTTAAGTTGAGGTCATTGTTCATTTGTTTTATTGCATTTGGCCATGACAGGAGATGAAGAAAATAGAGTACTGCAAAAGTAAAGATAGGAAAATGTATCAAGGATCCTGAGACAGACTATAAATTGAAATTAATACTACAACAGCACAAAGGATGACACAAAAAGATTACAGTCAATGAAAAATGCTTTCGTATGACCTTCACCATGGCTGAATGGACTTTGTGAAACATGCTTACGCAATGTTAAAGAAAATAAAGGATCCCATAGATTTTTTTACAAGCATTTCAGGAGGAGAACACAATAGCTTTGCTTCTCCCTCGGTGCTGGATCTCTGCTGCTGCTACTGTAGGGGTTCCATTAAATGCAAAGAAAGATAAAACTGTCATATTAACCATGACAATGTTTTATTGACATGTGAAAAAAATGATACAACATGGCTTGTCAGCAGCTGCAAAGAAACCAGAAAGTGTTTTAAAAAAAAAAGAAATTCACCACACTATTGACAATGAAGGGATTCGCATTAAACATGTGAGCTGCATTAACACATGAAAATAATTGGATGCCGAATGAAGATCTGGTGGAACACTACTGCATATTAAAGGAAACTATGACCACCCTGAGGGGGGGGGCAAAAGGGTAAAAAACAATCTGCCCGATTGTCCCCCAAAACTAAATCGGAGGGTGCAAGCAACATGCGGGGAAAAAAATGACAAGCTCAGAGTCGTGTCTATAAATGCTCGCAGTTTAGTCAATAAAATCAATGAACTGGAGGCAATGATGGCAGCTGAAAAAGTAGATTTAGTGGCGGTTACTGAGACATGGTTCAGTGAGAAAAATAACTGGGACATAACAATACCGGGGTACTCTTTATATAGAAAAGACAGAGAAGGTAGGAAAGGAGGAGGAGTGGCCCTGTATTTGAAAAACAACATAAAAACAAACCAAATAAAAGTGAGCGAGGTCAACAAAGAGTCAGTTTGGGTTACGCTAACATTTGGCAATCATACAGTAGCTCGTGTAGGTGTGATCTATAGACTCCCTGGACAAGTAGAAGAGCTAGATAATCTGCTGTTTGAGGAAATAGCCAAAATGTCAATGAAGGGGGAAGTTATTATCATGGGGGACTTTAATCTTCCTGATGTGAACTGGAAAACCAAAACAGCTGGGTGCACCAGGAGTACAAATATTCTAAACTCCCTACTGGGATTATCTCTAACACAAGTAGTTGAGGAGCCGACCCTTAAAGAGGCCATATTGGATTTAATACTCACAAATGGAGGTTTGGTATCGGACGTTGTTGTAGGTGAAAATTTGGGATCTAGTGATCACTAGTCAGTATGGTTTAATATAAGAACAGGGATGGAGCCGCACCACACAAAAACAAAAGTTTTAGACTTTAAAAAAACAGATTTTTCTAAAATGAGATTTTGTGTGAATGAGTCATTATCAGACTGGAGAAGTTTAAAGGGAGTCCAGGAGAAATGGGATTATTTAAAGGAAGCATTATTGAAGGCCACAGGTAATTGCATTCGACTTGTTAGCAAAAACAAAAAAGGGAAGAAACCACTGTGGTACTCTGCAGAAGTGGCCAAAATAGTGAAGAACAAAAAGACAGCATTCAATAATTATAAAAAAACTCAGCGTGAAGAAGATAGGCAAACCTATAAGATTAGGCAGAAAGAGGCAAAGCAATTTATAAGAGCTTCCAAAGCACACGCAGAAGAAAAAATAGCTCAGTCAGTAAAAAACGGGGACAAAACATTTTTTAGATACATAAACGAGAAAAGAAAAGTAAAACAAGGATTAGTTAGATTAAAAACAAAGGAAGGAAGGTATGTAGAAGAGGATAAAAGTCTCGCTGACTGCCTCAATTAAAAATTTTGTTCAGTCTTTGCAGAAGAAAAGTAAGGAAAGGGACCTCAGTAAGGAGGAAACACTAACGAGACATTTACATATCAGTTTACAGAGGAGGAGGTTCTACAGCAGCTGTCTAAAGTGGGGTACCTCAGGGGTCAGTACTTGGACCCATTCTCTTTAATATTTTTATTAGTGATATTGCAGAAGGTATTAATGGAAAAGTATGTCTTTTTGCTGATGACACAAAGATTTGCAACAGGGTTGACGTTCCTGGAGGGATCAGCCAAATGACAAATGATTTAGGTAAACTAAAAAAATGGTCGGAGCTGTGGCAATTGAGTTTTAATGTGGATAAGTACAAGATAATGCACCTGGGACGTAAAAACCCTTAAGGGCTGAATCTAGAATATTTGATACAGTTCTAATCTCAACATCTGAGGAAAGGGATTTAGGAGTTATTATTTCAGAGGATTTAAGGGTAAGTAGTCAATGTAATAGAGCAGCAGGAAATGCTAGCAGAATGCTTGGTTGTGTAGGGAGAGGTATTAGCAGTAGGAAAAGGGAAGTGCTCATGCCACTGTACAGAGCACTGGTGAGACCTCACTTGGAGTACTGTGTGCAGTACTGGAGACCGTATCTCCAAAAGGATATAGACATCTTAGAGAGAGTTCAGAGAAGGGCTACTAAAATGGTGTACGGTTTGAAGGAGAAAAGTTACCAGGAAAGGCTTAATGATCTTAACATGTACAGCTTGGATAAAAGACGAGACAGAGGTGATATGATAGAAACATTTAAATACATAAAGGGAATCCACAAGGTAGAGGAAGGGAGTATATTTAAACGGAAACAAAGTAGCAAAACAAGAGGACATAGTCTTAGATTAGAGGGGCAAAGGTTTAAAAGTAACATCAGGATGCATTATTTTACTGAGAGGGTGGTGGATACATGGAAGAGCATTCCAGTTGAAGTGGTAGAGGCCAAAACAGTAATTGAATTTAAGCAAGCATGGGATAGGCATAAGGCTATCCTAAACAAAAGATAAATCCAAGTAAAGTATCCATGTAATTGGGCAGACTAGATGTGCCGAAAGGTTCTTATCTGCTGACATTTTTCTATGTTTCTATGTTTCTGATCACTTTAGCTTTTAAAGTAGTCACAATGCATGGAGAGCCCTCTCCTTCCCCTCCGCCCTACTCCCCCATTTGCCATGTATTGCTGTGTGAATATTGCACATATACTGAATGTATGGTCAATAATTCCAATGTGTGAAGGGAGCGGGCTGGGTGACGCCAGAAGTGCTTTTATTAAAAATTTTCTGCAATACACACAAAGCATGACTTCAGTTCTGGTAGGATTTGCGCTTGATTTCTTTGGTTCCTTATATATTAATACACATTTAGATATAGTGAGAGAAAGAGGGTGTGTGAGGATCCTGAGGACGAGCAACAGCACTAGTGGCCTGCTCTACGGTGGGTGCCCGCTCAGGTCTCACAAGGTTTTAGCTTGCTTGTGCCATTACAGGGATGAATGCTCCATATGCAAATCAGTCTGCTCTCACCCAATGAGGGTGGTCAGTACTGATTGCCAAGGACGTCATTCCTGCATGAGAGGTGCAGCAACCCCCAATGATGGGTCGGCCTTGTTAGGCCTCATCAGGAGGGTATAGCTGACACGCCTCTAGGCACATCAAGCAAGGGGTCCACATCTGGATGACCCTGTAGACTATAGATATATACAGTAACATTCACCTATGCAGGACTAATGTCCTTATAGAAAATAATAAACAATTAAAGATGTACAGATATATGATTACTCAATCTACATTATAGTAGGCTAATGGTGCAATATAATCAATACAATATAACATGAGATCCTGTAGTAATCACATTCCCTGTATGCTGGTGAGCTGTGACACAACAGCACAACCCACTGACATCTGTCTAGTGTCTTATCTAATTCCCAGCAGTCTTTTCTAATTACAGGGATGTGAATTAAATCACTTTTGCCCTGTTTCTAACCCTGGATATGCTCCCTCTTACCTGTAATACACACAAAGCATGACTTCAGTTCTGGGACGATATGTACTTTGATATTTGGTAACTGCCAGAAACGGAAGTCTGCTCTTTTGGTTCCATCTGCTAAGGGAAGCATTTTGCATGAACACGTGCTCATCATTAAGGCTTTTCACTCTGCTGCCATGTACTGGTGGTTTAATAGCAATGCCATTTGTTTACTTTATCATCTAACATTTATTATTGGATATTTATGGGTACCTGCTTTATTTTGACATACCTTACATGAAGCAAAGGAGTTTCCACTGCCCAAACAGCTAGGCAAGTGGGATTTGAATAGTCTGCCTGCCATGCCCCACTTGGGGATCGACGATGCCAGCCCTCCAAAACCACACACTTAATAACATTTTGTACATTTTGCCCACTCTCCTGTTGACCTTTATTGCAAGAAGAGGACTAAATCCAAAATCCCTGTGAGGTGACCCAGAGTTATAAAGTGGGGGAGCAATGGGGTTAATTGCAATCCCTGGTGGTCCAGGAGAGTGGGCAGTGTGGTTTGCATCTCCATCTGGCGCAGCCCATGTAGATACAAGGGATCATGATGCTGGTGCTTGTCGGATATAATCTCTGCACGTGACTAGGGATGTGCGTTTCGGGTTTCGGAATTTCGGAATTTTCACAAAATTTCCCGATTCGTGTTTTCGGATGCGGCCGATTTTCCGAAAATTTTTAGATCCGAAAATGGCAGATCCGAAAAGTTTTCCGAGCCGAAACGAAAAAATTTCGGATTTTTCGAATGGACTTGAAATGTGTCAAATCGAAATTTATTTTTGCTTTATTCATGATTTCTGTTCCATTCGTGATTTCGGTTCCATTTCGGTAATTCTGGAAATCGTATATTTAACTATTATCGGTTATATCGCTGATTCTGTAAATTTTGTATTTGTAAATGCGTATCACTTGTTTCTTGTGGCATTCGGGTCAGTTTAGCGTTTTTTAAATCGTTTTGTTAATTTTTTTTGTTCCTTGGCTTTCATACCATTTTAATATGATTAAATAAAGTTGTGAAATGTATATTCAATTATTCATAAGAAGAAAAAAAGGATCTTTACTTAATAAAAAAAAACACGATAGAATCGCCAGAATTATCGTAGACACTTTGAAACGAGGAGAACAGACATTCCGAAAAAATGAAAATTTCCGAAATTTCCGAAAAGTCGATACAAAAAACGAGCAAAGTGACACGAAAATACGAAAAATGGTCGATATTCCGAAAAAAAAATGTACACGAGAAACGATCCGAACCGAACCGAATCGAAACAGCAATCGGTCGAAACGAGCCGAATCGAAAAGTTTAAACATCCGAACAAATCGAACCGAATCGAACCGAAAAAAAAATCGGTGCACAAGCCTACACGTGACTACAACACGTCATATATTGGACTTGTCAGCCAAGCCTCCAATATGGCAGGGATTATTATTCTATAAGAAATTTATACGAGACACAAATATCAATCGTTTATATTTCCTAGAAATTCTCCTAAATTCATTTAATTGTCTGTGTTTTGCTTTGAAGAATACAATAATCAATAATCGGATAAAAACATATATATATTTATTAAGTATACAAAAAAGTTTCAAATCTCATATCATAAACAAAGATTTATAAACCACAATCCATCAGCACATAAAAACTAGCTTAACAATATATGTATCTCCTGTTAGTAACTGCATATATGATTAATATCATTTACCTTATCAGTTAGTAACGAATACACAAATGGTTAATAAACATTTCTGCTTAATACAACATGCATTTCCCAGCAAACAATGTTTAACCAGCTAGGTCTTATAGAGATATATAGCAAAAAGGAGGGATGATCGAGTCAGCGCTTCCTTCAAAGGGTTTTTTCTTTTTTTCTGTGTACCTTTAAAATAAACAGAAACGCTGCCATAGCGTAATAAATTTCTAAACAAATGTAGATAAGAAAAAAGAGGATGCACTCACATTTTTTTGTGTCTCAATCAGACACTAGATGCTCCAATCAATCGGCAAAATTAGATGGGAATGCCGAATTTCCCCTGGATACGTAGTCTTGTAATCCCAAAAAGTGCTGCACGCCAATTATAGATTTAAAAGGCAAAATTTATTTAAAATAAATAAAACAGACACATGGGTAAAGCACCTAAACACGTTTCGCAAGCGGCCTCGCTTCCTCAGCAGGTGTAATCAGCTGTCAGATTTTTTCATTCCATTTTTTTAGTTTCGGATCATTTTCAGATAATTTTCATTTTGATTTTTTCATTTTTAGATTTTCGGATATGTCCCTCAATTCGTAATTTCGGATCAATTCATTAATACGGACGGCTGTTTTTTGTTTCCGGACCGATTTGTTAATTTGGACGGCCGGTATTTTGCTTTTCAGGTCCAGTCGTTTCTCGTTGTTGCTGTTAATTTCGTTTTTCGGGTCTATTCATCTTTTATTTTTACTGTTACTATGCATTTTGGGTTAATTCATAATTCACTTTTATCAGTTACTTAATTTTAATTAGTTATCGGAATGTGAAACGGATTAATTAATTAATTAGATGAGGGTAAAAAAAAATAGAACCACTGCGTTTGGCAAAGAAAAAAAGCTGAGTTGTTTTAAAATAAATTATGAATCCAAAAGTTTCACCAAAAAAATCCTGAAAAATGCCTCAAAAATCCTAAAAATAATAAAGAGACTTTTTGCTTCAAGTAAAAAGAATAAACGGTTCACTTAATATTTAATAAAAACAGGGAATTTTTTTTACATAGAAACCTATGGGATTCGCCTGATTAAACCTGTCGGCCGAACCACCAAAAAACAGGGTTAGAAATTTGGGTTAGACACTAGGGTTGTAAATTTTAACCCTAATTACTAATCCTAACCCTAGTCCTAACTTCTAACACTAACCTCTAGGTTAGACGCTAAGGTTAAAATTAGGGTTAGAAGCTAGGGATAGAAATTAGGGTTAGGGTTAGGAATTTGGGTTAGAATTTCTAACCCTAATTTCTAACCCTAACCCTAATTTCTAACCCTAATCCTAACTTCTAGCCCTAAACCTTATTTCTAACCCTAGCAGTTCTAAATTGGAAGCTAGGTTTAGAAATTAGGGATAAAAACTAGGGTTAGAAATTAGGGTTAGGATTAGAAATTAGGGTTAGAAGTTAGGTTTAGAAATTAGGGCTAGAATATATAAACCATATTTGCTAATTTCTAACCCTGATTTTCGGTCCAGTTGACATGTTTAATCATGCAAATCCCCATTTTTATTCTTTTAGAATCATTTCGTTCCATTTTTTTCCCGTTTTTTTTTTTTTCTTCGTTTCGGGTAGTTTTCACACCGTTATTTTTAGTTTCGGATCAATTTTCAGATTATTTTTTTTACTTTCGGATTTGTCCTGTGATTTGTATTTTCGGATTGATTCGTTAATTCGGACAGCCGATTTTACTTTTTCATAAACTATAAAAATAACGAAAACGGTGATTTTCTTCAGAATTTTTATTCGGAACGAAACAAAATGTACTTGTCACGAATTGACTACTTTCATCTAGTTGATGAAGAAGTCACAGGCCATCTGTTTGCTTTCCATCTCTGTGTGTATAAATTATTTTTTCTGTTTCAAATATGAAATGTTATTAATTTAATTAAATATGCATTGTTATATCACGGGCGTTTGTTTGGCCTCATTATTAATATATTTGCTTGATAGTTAATATACTTTTTTGTCACTATTGATCAGCAGAGTAACGATCTCAAATAAGCCTGTTGCAAATAGTAATTAAAACAATTACATCAATAATTGTCCCAGAGGTGTATTCCTGCACAGCCCAGCTAAGCCTAGGTCTATAGCAGCAGATTGGAGGGGAGCAGCATTTATTAATGCTTCCTGAGTGAGAGAAAGGGCAGTTACTATACTTAGAAACTGGAAAACCTTAAAAAATATAAAATAATATGTTTTTCTTAATGCTTTTTCTTAGGGTTGTATTCAGGTTTGGTGGAGATTTTACACAACCAGGGATGACTAGAAAACCCCCAAATCCACATAGAACAAAGAATAAGGGCCATATTACATACTTGGTGCTAACATAACCAGAGCTGTTGTTAACTTCCCAGAGCCATTATAGCCTATAGAGGTTTTCAGTTTACAACAGCTCTGGTTAAGGCTGGGGTCAGACCAGCGCACTTTTAACGTGCGTTCTGGCGCACATAATTACGGCCGCACTAGCAGCAGATGACGGGCAATGACGGCCAATATACGATGTACGGCCGCACAAAAGTCTGGCCGTGCAACGCAAGTAGAATTTGAACGCATTTTTCTGAGAACGCTGAACCGCTAGTACTGACGTACTGAGTGCGCAGCTACGGCATAGCGGCGTGTTTGCGTGATTAGGAGATGTCAGACGCTGCTAATGTCCAGCCTACATAACGTCCAGACGCAAAAAGAGTTTTATTGACGATCCGTACAAAATCACGACCGAAAATGCGCGTCGTCTGACCGTTTTTGCGCATTCCGTGAAAAAATACGTCAATGCGTTCGGACGCACTTTTTCACGTTCGCGGGGAAAAATGCTTTCGTCTGACCCTAGCCTTAGGCTAGGGTCAGACTAACGCATTTTTCACGTTGTCCGTGAAAATGTGCGTTCGAAGAATGGACGTATTTTTTCACAGAATACGCGATAGCGGTCATACGATGCGCAGTTTCATCGTGATTTTGTACGGATCATCAATAAAACACTTCTTGCATCTGGACGTTATGTTGGCCGGACATTAGCAGCGTCTGACATCTCCTAATCACGCAAACATGCCGCTAGCGGACGCAGCGCACTCTGTACGTCAGTACTAGTGGTTTAACGTTCTCGAAAAAATGCGTTCATTTTCCACTTGCGTTGCGCAGCCGGACTTTTGTGCGACCGTACTTCGTATATTGGCAGTCATTGCCTGGCACTTGCTGCTAGTGCGGCCGTGATTAAGTGCGCCAGAACGCGCGTTCGCACTGCCTCAGTCTGACCCTAGCCTTAGTTAGCACCATCATTGTAATACTGCCAGGATCGACTTTGCTGCCTCTCTGGGTTGTGGAGTTACAATGTTTCAACTCAAATCATGGGCCTTTATCAAGTACTATCTCTTAGTTGGACTGTTGATTCAGTTAGAACAAAGGCCCTATAGTCGAAAATGGCACGTTTTTCGGCCACATTGTGGCCATTTTTTGGTTTCAGAAGATTCTTATGTGCGTTTGCCGGTATTGTGATTCACGATAAAAACTCAGAAGAAATATCAGCTCTTCAGACTGTAATTTTCAATGGAAATATCAGCTTTAGCAATTCAAATTGAATTTATTGGTAGGCCGATATTCGCAAGGTGTTGCTAAATGGATTTTCAGCCAAAAAAATAAAGGGAATAAGACTGAAATATTTTTTATAAAAACACAGACTATTTCTGATAGCCATGTTTAAAGGCACAAATCTGTACGATACTCCCCAAAAATAAGCTTTTTCAGGCGGTTTATTGGCTGAACGTTTTCTGGATCAGAGGCATCAGAGGCATCTTTTTAATATTGGCTTTGGCCGAAAGTTTAATGGAATCAGTCGATAGTCTATAAATATATATATATATAAAAAAAATACAAGCAACCCCGCACTCAATGTAATAAACTCACTAAGAAATCCTTAGACATCCAGCTGCACAAAATAGTATAGAAAAAATATCCAGATGCACACGAAGACTGCAAAAGCCATGGTGGGACACCAGTAAACAGGGAGGGGTGCATACGAAATGAGGGTTGTCATCCCTCTATATATATATATATATTTATATATATACAGTATATATATATATAAAACAAACAGCAGGAAGGTTGCACTCAACCTAAACCAGCAACAACAGCGGGTGCATCTAAGGCTAGGGTCAGACGAACGCAGTGCGAACGCGTGTGCAGCTGCACTTTATCACGGCCGTAGTAGCAGCAAATGACGGCCAATGACGGGCAATGTACAAAGTACGGCTGCACAAAAGTGCGGCCGCGCAACGCGAGCGGCAAACAAACGCATTTTTTTAGAGAACGTGATACCGCTAGTACTGACGTACAGAGTGCGCTGTGTCCCCTAGCGACATGTGTGCGTGATTAGGAGACGTCAGACGCTGCTAATGTCCGGCCAACATAACTTCCAGAAGCAAAAAGGGTTTTATTGTTGATCAGTACAAAATCACGGACGAAAATGTGCATCGTATGACCGCTATCGCATATTCCGTGAAAAAATACGTCCATTCGTTCGAACGCACTTTTTCACGGACGACCCGAAAAATGCGTTAGTCTGACCCTGGCCTAAGACATTTATTACAAAGTACCAGGAAACAGCACTCCATATCAATGACAATATATATTTCAAACTTTCACAACTCAGCTTGAAATATAACTTTAAAGGTGTCTAGCTGAATGTATATGCATTTATATTGTTTAACCAAAGCACTATATTTTGCATCGGGCTGGCTTACAAACTAATGGTCTAGAGCAAGGCTTTGTTTTATTTATGACTATAGCTCCTGAGCTCCCCTTTGACAGAGAGCACAGAAATCACTGTGTTTATTATAAATTATGAAAATTGAGATGACGCGTCCGGTAAAATATTCATTAAAGTTTACATAGTAGAACACACGTCCCCCAGTGTAAGCCATTCTGTGGGATCCAGAAAATGAGAAATGCTTATTCTGGACATAATAAATATGTATTCCGTAATCTAGCATTGATGCCTCGGTGTCATGTACCCATACCCTCACATCCCCGGGTACGAGTTCCCACACAAACCGCATCATTGCATGTCGCAAACGATCAGCCTGCCTCCGAAGATCCGCTTGCTTCCCTGGTTTCAGCCACAATGAATCGCGCAGACAAAACGAACACCTCCGGCGTGCGTTTCAGAGAATGGCGTCTCACTCCGATGATGCAGACCCGGAAGTAGAGCTAATCGCAATCGAAGACGCCGGCACTTGTCTGTAATCACCTCTCCATAAAAGAAACCAGCGGATGGTGAGTAATCGCTCGTTTATTATTCCTGGAATACCTTACTAAATACCTGTGATAGATCACCTAGTTGCCGAACCCTTTTGCTTACCCTCCTGTCGATTCCTGAATGCCGCCTGCCTCTGTGACCTTTTGCCTCCGCCTGACTACTCTTTGAAAACAATCAGCCACATCGACCTTCTGCCTCCTTTGAAGACCACCGGATTCTTTCGAGACACCTTAACCCTTCATTTCCCGCAAGAGACTATTCATTACTTCATCATACTAGTAAGCCTCCTGAACCACGTATACCTTTCTTACTATTTATGAACGTCTCTTGCAACCAAGGATCCCTAAAACCTGACACCACCGCTGACACCACCGCTACTGCATATATATTCGTATATCATTAGCCCTTATTGTAGTGGTTGTATTGAACAGGACTACTACTCCTCAAAGCCGGTTCGCCTTTTTGTGTATATCAAACCTAACACTCGGTGGTAATCTTGTGCTTCCACTGTGGCTGTTTATGAGAGTGGTCCACACAATATGGTTTAATGCATTGACTTGTAGCAATGATTGATATTTCCTTAATTAATGATCAGTTGTCACCCTCATCATGATCATGAGTGCACATCATCAACCCTAAAGCTAGATTACTTTGTTTTACATGATTGTGAACATGTAAATCCCTAAACTATTCCCAATACACAGATTACTTGACACCAGCACCAACTGTAACCCCATATTTCATCATTTGGGATAAACTAGGGTTTCCAGGAATCCATCAGAAATCACAGCAATGGATGGATTTCTGTGTTTTACAGCAAAGTATTCCTTGAATTCCTCTCCTGATCCCAGAAATCCCTGAAGCTTTTCTACACAACTCGAGTAGCATAGGAACAGCAAACTGCGCAAACACTACTACGCACTTTATGTCCACAAGTTCTGTAGCTCCTGCACAGAGCGATGGTTCGGAGCTGAATATTAGACATGTGCACAGCACAAAATTTCGTTTTGAACTAATGGATTAGTCCTAAAACGCAATTTATTTAGTTGCTAAAGAAATTCGTTTTCAGTTCTTTAGTATGAAAACTAATTTCATTCAACCGAAAACAAGCGAATACAATTACTATTGTAGTGGCTCCTCAGAGGGCTGAGATCACTGCTTGTTACAATATCTCTCTAAGCACAATGTGTCAGGCAAAGCTGTTACAGTAACTGACTGCTGCTCATCACAGCGCTCAGTTTCAGTAAAACTAGTAAATAATATTTTTATATATAAGAGGTTATAACAATACTATTTCCTTGTTTTACTGAAACTCTGAGCGCTGTGATGAGCAGCAGTCAGTTACTGTAATAGCTGAGCCTGATACATTGTACTGAGAGATAATATAACAAGCAGCCGATCTCAGTGCTCACAGCCACGGGATTTAAAGGGCTCTCTGTATAATGTATAGAACATCCTCCTGCATTAATACCCCTCTCTGTATAATGTAGATAACATCCTCCTGCATTAATACCCCTCTCTGTATAATGTATAGAACATCCACCTACATTAATTAATACCCCTCTCTGTATAATGTATAGAACATCCTCCTGAATTAATTAATGTCCCTCTCTGTATAGAACATCCTCCTCAATTTATACCTTTCTCTGTATAATGTATATAACATCCTCCTGCATTAATACCCCTCTCTGTATAATGTATAGAACATCCTCCTGCATTAATTAATGCCCCTCTCTGTATAGAACATCCTACTGCATTGGCATGTGGAGGGTGCAGAACTTCTGAATGCAATGATTATCCAGCACAGGAGAGGGAACTTTTACTTAAACTTTGTATCTCTGTGGGGGAAACAGACAGGATTATAAAAGCAGGGGAGAGGAAAAATATTAACATAAATCGGTCTGAAAGCTCAGAGAAGACATGACTGGTGCAAATTTATTTTTATAATAAGATAAAGCACTTTAAATCAAGGGAAAACATTCAAATAAATCACACTGAAGGCTCATAATGACAGAGTAACTGTGAGAGCTGGATACTAAATGTATCAGATGTAAAAAAAAAACCTTTATAACAAGCAGCACAGGGAGAGGAGAGGGACTTTACATAAAACATGTATTATAGATGAGGAAAGGGGGATAGTGATCCTGGATAATATAAAATGTATCAGACCTAAGCCCCATTATGCAGAGCGGGAGGGGAGATAACACACATTTTATAAAGTCCCTCTCTTCTCCCAGCACTGCTTGTTATAAAGGGGTTTTCATTATCCAGCCCTCCTGTCATTAGCTTTCAGTGTGATTTATTTGAATGTTTTCCTTCTCCAGCTGCTTTTATCATCTTGTCTGACTCATAGACATGCAAGGTTTAAGTAAAGGTTTCCTCTCCTGTGCTGGCTGTCTGTGCTGCGAGTGAGTATTCTGGAGCTCTATCACTGTCAGATTTTCAGGTAGGGGTCGGGAAGGATTATGCATACAAACATTTTCTGTAGCTTTGCGATGTTGCACTCTTCATTGCTGGTCTCCTTCAATCAATGTAATATCACAAAAAGGACTAAAACTAAAATGTAGTGCATTTTGTTTTTAGTTTCTTTCGTTTTTGTACTGAGCAGTTTCGTATCTGTTCAGTCATACGAAAACTAAATTATCCCAAAATTCAAACTAAATAGTTTTAGTACTAAAACGAATGCGCATGTCTACTGAATATACATGCGCAGATCCGATCCATCAGCCGCCTTTCTAAGAACGCTCGCTATTATGCGTAAAGTGCGAGTAAAAGGGGCTCATCTCCCCTGGGTTACAGCTGATTTTACACAAATGTACCAGATTAGAGATTCACTGTGGTCAAATTTCAAGAGTACTGGTTCCATGAATGATCACTGTGAATACCGACAATGCCGGAATGCATGTACAAAACAAACAAAAATGGCTAAAGCCCAATACTTCAATAAAAACCTAAACAATAACCTATCAAACCCTAGAAATTTTTGGAGAATCATAAGTAACATACAAGCACCCCCAGTCCACTCCCAGCTAGCTGCTATCAAAGTAAACAACCAAACCCTGCAACACCCCCTAGATGTTGCAAATGCCTTTAATAATTATTTTGTTGGGTGCGCCACCACCCTAATTGCTAAACTAGCAAATGACACACCTACAGAAAGACCACACACAGGTCAGGCCCCTCCAACCATACAGGGACCCCATATCGCAGATAAATTCAACTTTAGAACAGTGTCTGTCAGTGTAGTTACTAAACTGCTCCGTAATCAAAAAATGAAATACAAATCAGGACCTGATCAAATCCCAGCAATGCTGCTGAAAATCAGTGCCCCGGCAATTGGAAAACCTGTCGCAACACTCATCAATGAATCACTGGCAACTGGATACATACCCAAACTATGGAAGACTGCGAGAGTGGTACCTATCCATAAAAGTGGTGACAGTACTTTGGTATCCAACTACCGTCCAATCTCATTGTTCCCCGTAATGTCAAAAATTTTGGAAAAATGCATCTACACACAATTACGTGATTATTATCAATCTTCAAACTATTTAACCCCAGATCAATCCGGCTTTCGTCCAAATCACTCAACTACAACCGCCTTTTAAAAGTTTGCAATGATACCCAAGCTGGCATGGAACAAGGAGACCTAACTGGAGCCATCTTTCTTGATTTTGCCAAGGCCTTTGACACAGTAGACCATGGCATCTTATTACAAAAACTTAAAAACTCTGATATTGGTGATCACACGCTAACCTGGTTTGAATCATATGTATCCAACCGATCACAACATGTGTCCATCTCTGGCAGCTCCTGCCTCCCCCTCCCAGTCACATGCGGAGTACCCCAAGGCTCAATACTCGGCCCCTTGCTATTCACATTATTCATAAATGATCTGCCCAACGTCTGCAAAGCCTCAACTGTACACATGTATGCAGATGACACCGTAATCTATACCAGCAATCCAGATCTCCCACAGCTGGAGGCTGTGCTGCAAGAACAATTCACAGAGGTAGAAAAGTGGATCACAGATAACAAACTTTTTCTAAATTCTGACAAACTGTAATGATGCTCTTTGGAACAGCACCTAAACTACATAAACTGCAAAATGCCCATCTACATGTCAGGACAAAATCAAATGGCACGCTGACCACAGTCACTTCTCTCAATTATCTAGGTATGTGGTTAGACCCAAATCTATCCTTTGGCCCCCACATAGAAAAACTCTCATCCAAACTTTACCCCAAACTAGGTGCCCTGTACAGAAACAAATCCTGCCTGAGCCCCGCGGTAAGAAAGCAGATTGTACAACAAATGCTTATGCCGGCTATTGAATACGGAGATGTAGTGTATGCAGCGGCCCCACAAACACACCTTCAGAAACTTACTACATTGTATAACTCATTCTGCCGCTTTGTGCTACAATGTAACTACATGACTCACCATTGTGACATGTTAAAAGAACTAAACTGGCCGTTGCTGGAATCTAGACGCACCCTTCACCTTTCCAACCTGGTGTTTAAGAGCTTCTCTGGGAAGCTGCCACCCTACCTGAATAGTCTGCTTCCCCTAGCAGTTCCCTCTTCCTATAACCTCCGATCCAGGACCAGCACCTTACTTGCAATAGCACAATACAAAAAGAAAGTGGCTCGATCCTCATTTTCCTACAGAGCACCGCAATTATGGAATAACCTTCCAGACACCATCAAATCTTCCCCCAGTCTTAAGTCACTCAAGAGCTCCTTACTAACATACCTCAATACAGAATGCAACTGTAAGTAACATAGTAACTATATAACTTACAAATTTATTTTCCGTGTTAATCTGTATATTTGTGTTTTGTTTTTAATATCTTGCATTTAATACTTCGTATTTCTGTAACAACTGTAAAATTTCAATGTTCTTGAGCCCAGGACATACTTGAAAATGAGAGAAATCTCAATGTATCCTTTCTGGTAAAATACTTTATAAATAAATATTGCAGGCAATCTCAGAGAGAGTGACAATAGCACGTTCTGCAGGCTGACATCACTAGTGACCGATCTGCTGACTGTAAACTGAGAAATTCAAAATCCCGGCTGCTGGTGATACTGGGTGGGGTGGAGGAAACTCTTTCACTTCACTTCGTATTTCTGACAAATTGGGTTAGCAGGGAAGGGGGAAGACTCTACCATATCCTGAGCAATTTAAAAGTTAAAGTGGCCAGTATGGGTACAGTTACAGTTACAAGCATTTATAAAGCGTCAACAA
Source organism: Leptobrachium leishanense (assembly GCA_009667805.1). NCBI lineage: Eukaryota > Metazoa > Chordata > Amphibia > Anura > Megophryidae > Leptobrachium > Leptobrachium leishanense. The sequence continues at coordinate 405,018,071 of CM019064.1, read as the reverse complement.
GCTCCGTAGCATTGTACAATGGGAGAGACAGAACAAATATACATACACATTACACTCACGGAACGGTAGGAGAGAGGACCCTGCTAGAGAGCTTACAATCTAAGAGGAGAGGGGTGACACACTAGGTGAGGGTGAGTAGAGGGCATGAAGTATTGGGCTGTGTGGGAAGATGGAGCAGGAAATGAACCATGGGAGATCATGGAGTGAGCTGATAGGCTTCTCTAAAGTAAATGTGGTTTCAGAGACTTCTTGAAGGAAGTCTAGAGTGTTCCTTTGTTGTAGAAGAGTAGCGTTAACATCACTGCTCTGTGACTGTGGAGACTGTGGAGACACAGGTTCGAATCCCGACAAGAGCACCTCTCCAGTAAGTGTGCTTTGGCAAGACACCTAACGGTACATACTCGCCACCCAGAACATACTTGAAAACGAGAGAAAACTCAATGTATCCTTCCTGGTAAAATACTTTCTCAAAAATAAGAAAAAGAAGGGCAGATAAATAAACAGGTTGACAAGTAGGCAGACAGACATGTAGACAGATCAATAGGCAGACAGATAGACAGACACCAGAGTTTAAAATGCAAATTAGTCACATAAGAAACTATAAAACTGTTATATATATATATATATATATGTGTATATCACAAAAAATAGTTTCTTTCGCACGCACAGAATTTATCATTGTTAACAGTTTGATTGAATCATCAAATAGTTGAATTTAAAAGGAATTCTCCACGGTTTGAAATATTGGCTGTTAAAAGTTCTGACAAGAAAATGAATCTGGTGTTTTATATACGTCTTCTTGTCGCCGGAGCTATAAATATGACCTGGCTTTACTCCCACAGTGTTGACAGTACTTTTTTTTTCTAAGTTGCCATTTAAAATGTGACAAAACTTCCTCATTGAAAATGCTTTTCTAACCTTGGGGTAATGACTGTGCATGTATCGCATTTCACAAAGCTTGTGGCGTGTACCCTGATGGATGTGAGAGTAATTACATTAAGACATTGCCAGACATGAAAGGTTAAAAAACACTGATTACTTTTGAAGAATGATAATATAATTTGGGGGGTTTTTTGTTCTCAAATATTTGAACTTTAATTCTCTGCAAAAATATGTTGGTTTTATAAACTACATTGAAAGCAGAATATGTGACAGAGGTGGCATATTCCAATGATTAAACAATGTCTACGTAGTGACAATTCTCTACGCAGCCACATGTGTATAATTTCGACAGTACAACCAACAAATCGAAATAATAGCTAAAAAAATGCCATGCTTGCCTGTTGATTTATGCCAGGGGTGGATTGCAATGAAATGATATTACCCAGATCGGTCAGAAAATGTAAAATCAAGACAACATTTTTTTAAGATTTTATCAGTAATAGAAAAAAGCATTAAAATTCATATTTTCTTTCATACATATTTCCCAATCTTGAATATTTAAAGCTTTATGGGATTCTGTTATTTTGCAACTCTAAAAAATACAGGACTCAACCTCACTTCTTTGTCAAATGGGCCTCAGTCAGGATCCCTGCCTGCATGTATTAACCCTTTTGCTGCTGAGCCATTTCACCCCTGTGTGCTGAGCTCATTTTTTACCGGTTTCGTTCATCGTGTTTAAACGCGATTTGAATTATACGACCCAGACATGTTATATATCGTTCGACTACGTAGTCGTATAGACTCGGTAGTCGTTTAGACTCGGTAGATTCATAATATATCATTATTATATGTATACGTCATGTCCTGCCTGTATATTATAACAAAAAATGCAATTAAATTAGAATTTTCAACCCTCTACACTATGTTATTTTTCACATTTTATCATGCGGGCCTTTGCGGTTATATTTTCTATGGCTTGCGGTTTTTAAAAATAATTAGAAATGGGGACTCGTTACATTTTTTTGGGGGGGGGGGAAATTACATGATTTTTTTGCAAATGCCCCCATAAAAAAAATCATTAGTGCAGCATCATTGTTCACATTATAATTGACATGGGAACAATATTGCTGCATTAACAAAACAAACAAAAAACTTTATTTTTTTTATAAAAACAAATTATTTCACATTTTTTTTGTTTACATTTAACATGGTCATGTTTGGTATCATTGGAAAGGCCATGCTCTGGCCATTCCAATGATACCTAACATTAACTGCCAAACATTAACTGCCACGGATCGGGAGATAGGGGATTCATTGGATAAAGCACGATGACGCCAGTGGGCAGGTGGAGATCCTGGAAGCTTGGCCGACATCCAAGATGTCTGCCAGCTCCGGGAGGGGACCGCGATCCGGTGCCTGTTGGTGCCGAATCGCAATCCAGCCCCCAAGGGGTTAAAGGCAGTCATCACTTGAAAGGGCAGGCTGTGCCCTTCAAAGCAGTGCCTGCCTTTTTGCAGTGCCCCGTACGGATTGAGAAGGAGAGAGGTCCAAAGGATCTCACCCCTCCCCTTCAGACACCTTCCCTGCACTGGCGGTGGGTGCCTGTAATAGACGTCATCGCGCTGGCGCTATGACATATATCGTGCCCGCCTGGGTCCCGGAGGCTGGGCTGACATCCAAGATGTCAGCCTGCACCGGGGGGCGCAGCGATTGGCCAGACCCTCGGCCGATCACAGCTGCAAAGGGAGGATGTGCTCAGCACCCAAGTGCCGATGCGGCAAAACGCGCTGAGCACTGACTGCATCGAAGTGGTTAAAGCACATTACCTGCATGTGAGCAGGTACTTGTAAAGTGCTGCCCATGCTCAGCACTGAAACAGTTAATCACAGCGAACACACACCACACCCCTACATGCTGGAATACAGGTCCACTCTCCCCTATCCACTGTGACTCTGCATTACAAGTCAATCCCTGTTAGTGTTCAGACCTACTTCTGTGTTAGTCCTGCTTTACCGTGTACCAGACCCTGCTTGCCTACCGACTACAGCTCTGTACCAACCCCTTTACCACGGATCGCCCACTGACCATTCTCTGGATTACTCCATTGTACTATGCCTTGGATCTCCCAGTGTGTGTCTACCCCAAGGTACCACCTGTGTCCCTGCACACTGGGCTCAGACCCCCTGAACTTGGGTCCCACCATGGCACACGCTAGGTGCCACCCTGACAGCCTCCCTCATCCAAATCATATCTCCAGCAACTAAGTTTAATTTAGCCCAATTCTTTTAATATACTGAATGGTTCCTAATGGAAAGTTTTAGAAGTGCCCAACTGATCTCCTCATTAAATGATACCCAAGCAATATTGTTTGGTATTACCAAAATTATTGTATTTTTACAGGGATTGCTATTGTTTCTTTATTATTTGTTTCATGTATCTGGCCCTTCATTGTTACTCAACTCCTTAATGCCGGGTGGGTTGTGCCCTGCAGGAGGGGGTTAACGCCGTTCGGGTGTACTGCTATACCCCGCTTGCCGGCCTCTTTTGCTGGCAACTCCTCCAGCAGGCCTACACACTGATGTGTGACATGCGCCAGTGGCTGCAGGGGGATGGCCTGAGTTCAGGCCGTCCCACAGCAGCCAATGGCGCAGGGCAAACTGACTGCTGGGTGGACCGTTTGCGGCCCACAGAAGTCAGCAAAGCCCTGCTTCTTCAAGGCCAGCTCGCCACAGGGACAGCATGGTATGCCCTATGGCAGGAAAGGGTTAATAAAGATAGGATTAAAAAAAATCGGTTACCAAAACGTGCTACAATTTGCAATTAGAAGTGTTCCTAGATGTCACAAATAAATAGCACTGTCATTCAGAAACTCCAGTAACCTTACTGAGGGCACAATTAAAATATTTTGTAGTTTTTTTAAAAAATATTTGCGAGTTTTTACTGATTTTGTCACCAAAATATCCAATAATTCAATTAAAAAAGTCATCCACAGCAAAAAATCTAAAAATATATACTGTTCCGAAACAAAGCGGACTATTAAAACCAGAACAAATAAAAACAAATGTGCAGGTGCTTCTCAATAAATAAACCAATAAAATGAAAATACGATTCAGTGATAATAACAAAAAAAGTTAGTGAAATAAATAAGCACAAAAAAACTCTGCATACATTTTATTGGACAAGTGCAAAAATTGGGTAATTATTATTTACGACTATGTCGCATGTATTTGTGATATTTATTCATTGATTTTCTTACCAGAGACTATTCTATTCTCAAGGACACAATACTGAGGAAGCCGGTAGGCGAAAACGCTTTCTAGTGATCCTTGCTAAGGTTGTTCACTTTATTTTTTCAAATGTTTTATACAATTTTCTTTTAATGCCTTGCCATATGGCTTGTTTTATTTAAATAAAATACAGTTTTTATTATTAGAAAATGGTCTTGCTGCTCATTTTACGGGATTTTTGCTTTGAGCATTTCTCATACATCAGGATTGCTCTCCTTCTACCCTGGGATCTGAATTTGCAGAACGACCCTGTATATAACCACAAGAGTTAACTACTAACAGGGTAATTCAAAGAGATCCGAATTGCTTGAGAAAGTTAACCGAACGCTGAAAATCTTTCTTAGCCACCTTTCTTGGCCATTCGGCTATTCAGAGAGCAGGCAATTCGCCAAATCCTGGCGAATTGCCTGCACATTCGGTGCCTGTTCGGTGCCTGTTCGAGGGCAGTGAAATCCCCATAAAAAAGCACCGCTTCAGCTATTCAGAGAACACAAACCAGCAGTGAAAGGTTCCCCTAATGCCCTGCCCCTTCGGTGGTTTCATGCGGCAGATTTATTCAGGCGAATCCCATAGGCTTCAATGTTAAAAATATTCCGGTTTTAATTCAATATCTAATAAACCGTTGATTATAAAATTCTGCAGTAAAGAGTCTCTTTATTTATAGATTTTTAGGATATTTAAAGCATTTTTTTTTAAAAAAAAAAAATTAAAAAGTCGATTTTTTTTTTATTATTGTTTTTTTTTAGACTTGACTTCTTTTTTCTGTAACAGCCCTTCTTATTATCATTCCTTGGACCTCATATGTAAATTTCAGACATTTTCGTTCACGCAAACAGTTTTTCTAATTTATTCACTTCACTCGTCTGCGGTCTCGGCTTTTTCCGGCGGCTTTGCTGCGTGTGACCAGCTCCTGCTCGGGTTTTTCCGTGGTTTTCGGCGGATTAATCCAGATGTTTTTGTGGGTTTTTGGCGTGCATTCACTGGGTTTTGCGGGGAGTTTTCTGCGAGTTTGCGGCGGCCTTTCCCTGCAATTCCCTGTGGTGCTTGCTGAACACACCGCAGGGTCGCCGAAATGGGATCGGCAAAACAAACCGAATTGAAGAGAACAAAAAGTCACCGAACGTGTGGTGACTTTTCGATTCTATTTGAATTACCCTGATAGTTTTTCATTTTTTCCCGTTTGGTCTCAATTATCTATAGTGAACAAAGATGCAGCATATGTATTCTAAACAAATCACACCATGAAATGATTATAAAGTTTCCAACAGGAACCAAATGGTGCACCCTGCTCCAACAATAAATCAGCAAATATTTTATTGCACCATGGAGTGACCGGCTCTTATATTTGATACTCAAATTGACCCAATTACTAGTCTAGGACTATTTTACTGGCAGTGCAGTTACAATATTCATTCAGCCAGTGCTTAACCCCTTCACACCCCAAATTGAGTTATCTCAAATTTGCATTGTAAGCATCGAAAAGCACTCCTTAGCTTATCAAAAGACAACTTTCACAGCATTTTAAAGCAGGATTAGTGTGTCACCTGTGGAAAAATGAAATCCTTTGTTTTATGTATCTCTAAGCACCCTGGAGAGACATAAAACCAGCTGCAAATAGAAGCCCTAGGAACTCAATGTAACAAAAAGTTCAAATAGATTACTGTTGCCAGGGATTTGGTAGAATACAGAGAAAGCTGAGGGGTCACTCGCTGCTGTACAGGATTAAGATTCAAGGGGTTATAATGAGTGAAAATCCCTGTACAGTACAGATACAAGGCGTTACTGTAAATTCCATATATAGGCATTATGTCACATACAAAAATTGGACTAAATTACAATCTTCACGCAAACGTTTGCGCCGGCGCAAATAATCATTAATGCGTGGGGTAAAACCATTTGCGCCAAATTCCGTATTACATAGTCAGCACAACAACCGCCCTCAATTGACTACCGCGGGTGAACCTGCGCGAACCCTGCGCGAGCTTACTGTACTTTGCTCGTCCTATACTTAACATTGTGAGCGCAAATACGAATGTGCGCCAGTACGAGTATGGTATTACAATCTATTTCGCGGTTATTACCGCATGGCCTTATCGTGCATAATTTTAGCAACTCCTAAAAGCTGGTGCTAATGGCAAATCTGAACAACCTGGCTAACCTCGAAAATTCCAAGCCCATAAAAAGGAATGCACCAAAGCACAGTGGCCCATTCAAATCATACCATACCAATACAATGGATGAAGTTGTGTGTGCATGTATTATTGCTGCAGCATTTATGCTCATTGACTGTGGCAGACGCAATTTGTTAATGAGAGATAGGTGTGGTTCTTAATTCTGATTGGCTGAATCGCAAAAAAAAACAGCACGCGCAAAGATTTTTTTCGCGAGACGGTACTCCGCATGCATTTGTGCGCGTCCTGTTTGCGCGCAAAATTGATCGGCAGATGAAAAAAGGCGCAGGATTGTAATTCCAGCGGTGATTTGCACGAGCAAACCTTTAACGCTTGGCGCAAAGATTTTCGCTTTGCGTAAGGATTTTTGCGTGAAGATTGTAATTTAGCCCATTATTTTTAGATTCTGTTGGTATTTTGTGGAAGCAGCATTGCTAATAATCTCATTATAATCAATATAAATCCCTATAAGCAGGAGATCTCACAATTTTTATTATATATCGTATCACAGTTACTGTATCTAGCACAAAGTCCATTTCTGCCTGTATGATAATAATTCAGACCCTGTTTGAAATTGTGTAAGATAGAGGACATCATCCGGCTCAGAATCTTACATTTCAACAATATTTCTGTAAAGGATAAGCGAATACATTAAAAATTATAAAGGAAGCAATTAACATTATTAGAATTTTTTAACTATCATAGAATAACAATTTCTATGTGAAACTTTTATTTTACCCTGTATTTAATTGTGAACCTCACATCCCAAGTTTTAAATAAATGTTATGATACCTTTTTATTCACCAAAAATCGCTTGGTAGAGAAGTGGTTAATTTGCTAATCAGAAGGTCGCAGATGGCACATGAAAGTGGAGGGATGACGAGGTGGACTCAGGTACCAGAACACCTGTCATGTGCTCATATGTTCACTTACGAATAATTTGTAGTGTTGGATCGAACACCCCCGTGTTCGGTTCGCATTCGAACTCGAACACCCAAAAAATTTTGACCGCGAACTCGAGCACAATGCGGACACCATTAAAGTCAATGGGGCTCCAACGTTCGAAAATTATGGTCCCCTCCAAGAGGTCCATATATGCAAGATATTGGCCATAAAAGGTGTATGGGGGTCCGGGTACTGCCCTGGGGGACAGGAAACAATGAGAAAAAGTATTAAAATTTTTTTTTTAACCCTTTCACTGCTGAGTGATGAGCCATTTGAAGCCATGGGAAATGTTTGACCAACAAGGAGTGGGAAATGTTTGACCAACAAGGAGTGGGAAATGTTTGACCAACAATGAGTGGGAATTGTTTGACCAACAATGAGTGGGAAATGTTTGACCAACAAGGAGTGGGAAATGTTTTTGAATCCCATAGGCTTCAATGTTAAAAATATTCCCGTTTTAATTCAATATCTAATAAACTGTTTATTATTATATTCTGCAGTAAAGAGTCTCTTTATTTTTAGATTTTTTTAGGATCTTTAAAACATTTTTTGGAAAAAAAATTCTCGCACTTTCCGCGAACGTCCCGAAAGGTTCAATGTTCGCGAATTTTCGAACAGCCGATGTTCGAATCGAACTTCAAACCGATTCGAAACCGGCAGCCCATCCCTAATAATTTGGAGGATACAAATGGTATGGTAATAATTTAAAATTAATATTTTTGAGTTAATGCCATGTGAGGTAACGTGTCCCCCAAATATTGCTGGAACACTGAGTCAAGAACCAAGAGGTCATGGATCCTGTTCCCCCGGGGTCCCCCACAAAATTAAGCCCTGCCTCCAGTCATGTGAGGTATCTGCAAACCAAATGCAAAATGAACAAACTAATACAGAACCACAGAGCTGAATAGTGTGTGAACGAATATTCCTAAAATTGCTTACTCCATCTATTTTTTTTTATTTCTGCTTTGACAAAGAAAAATCAATACAAACAATATAATTGCACCACCGCGATACACAGTGAAGAAACAGCGTAAAGAAATAGTGTGCTGGAAAGAAACGTTACTGTGTGACCTGTCAATTCATCCAACATGTAAAACTAGCTTTTATTAGTGATTGTATTCTTACAACTTGCATTTTGATTAATAAAGTATCTCTGGCAGTGAGTGCAAAATGGCTCTTTATCAGCATCTTTTTATGCATGTCTCCAACTCTCCATGTGCGACATATAGAACATGTAGAAAACTCAGTAACAGACACAGTGGATCCACATCATTACATAAAACGCCGTTACATGCAAATGATTTCAGTTTAGTTGATCGGTGAACCTAAAACATAAACTACATTGTCTGATTGCCTACTAAGAAAGTAAGACACAGCTTAGGCCGGGGTCAGACGTGCATTTTTCAGAGTGGAAGGAACGTCCATGAGAGTGGATGTTCCTTCTGCTCTGACTCCTGTCTGGCCACCTCTCTGAGTGCAGTTAGTGCGCTCAGCGCTGCAAGGCTAGATCCTCCTATGGAGGATTGCGCTTTACAGCCCCGTCAAACGTGTGTTGTAGCGTTTCAGCGGGGAGGCTTTCAGCACGTTCGCTGTAGCACGCGCAATTCGTGCACGCGTTACAGCGTGTGGCTGGCCCCGTCGAAACGACATAATGCTGCGACGGACACCGGGAGGCACGTCAGTACGGGCGCACGTTGTGTGCTCGTCTGACACTACTCTTAATTCCTTCTCTTCCAATTTTGGTAATAAACAATTATAAATGATATGTTTTTATATCCTTACATCGTTTTGCTCAAAAAATGGGAATATAATAAGTCAAGATATTATTATTATTATTTATAAAGCACCCGCATATTCTGCAGCGCTGTACAATGGGCACAGTATAGACAGGGTTACAATACATTGAACAACATTTTTACAAACCAGTACAGAAGGAAACAAAGGTCCTATTCCTGTGGGAACTCACAATCTAGAATTGTTGGGGTGGAAACAGGAGGAGAGGACTGCAAGATGAGAGTGATGGACTGCAAGGTGAGAGTGATGGACTGGTTGGGGCAGTGAGGTGTATCAGTGAGTCGGATGGTAGACTTCCCTAACTAGGAGTGTCTTGAAGGAGTGTTTGAAGGAAGGGAAACTAGGGGAAAGTCTGATCATACGAGGGAGAGCGTTCCAGAGGATGGGGGCTGCGTGTGAGAAATCGTGCAGTCTATCACGGGAACAGGAGATGCAGGGAGAAGCTAGGTGCAGGTCACTGTTTGACCAAGATAGTGATGGGATTAAACGTAACTCCTTTGTCAACTTTCACCTTCTGGAGAGTCCAGGTTCCTATACAATGGTGAGGTGACTAGTGTTTTGCTCCTGGAGTCTTTCAAGTTTTTCAAGCAGTGATTTACCCATGGGAACACTCCGATGTCATATCATTGTAATTCATAGGGTTAGTATTTTTTGACTATTGTTCCAATCTCCTCTTTCCACTGGCAATAAGATTTCTCTTTAGATCAAAAAGCATTTCATAACAATTCGTGCTTGTATTCCTGTATACAGCACTTTGTCAGAAAAGTATCCAAAATCATTTTTAAAAGCATCATCTGAAATGAATAAAGCAACTTCCTTTGGCAGAGATTCGCATATTTTTATTTTCACTGTAGAGAACCTTTTCCTTTGTTGTTTGCAAAACTTCTCTCTCCTAAAGCCTCTATTGATGAAGATGCTCATGTGTCATTTATTAATAAACAGGTCACCGGAGAGAACAATGTAATCATCAGACCTCCTTTCAGATATGTTTTGTCAAGTCTAAACATGCAGTTTTTCCATGCTTTTTCTCAGTTAAATTCTTCTATCTCCATTCTAATGTTGTAATCAACTCTGCACTTTCTTCAGCTCTATTATACCTTTCCTCAGCATTGGTGTCCACTGCTCAGAACCACGCTGCATATCAAAGATGTGTATTACCACTTCTTTATGAAGAAGTAATATTATATTTTTCACAATTTAACCCCTTCCCGACCGTTGACGTACATAGTACGTCCTGTGGGGAAATCCCCTTTAACGAACGCGGATGTACTTTGCACTTCATGGTCTCCTAACCTCCCTCCCTATACTCACCTCTCCGTCCGAGATCCCACGGTGATCTGGCAGGCTGGAACTCTGCCCCGCCTATTCAGGGGCCCGGCAGTCTCAATGACATCATCAACGTGTGTGATGATGTCATCGCCAGGCACCCCCAGTTGCCTATAGTGAAAAATAGCAAATGGGAGCTCCACGTACAAAAAAAAGAAAAGTACCACTGGAAAGGGGAGAGTATCCCCTTTTCAGCTGTACCTGTCTTTAACCCCTCCGTTGCCAGAACGTGATACAAACCAAGAAGTGGCTGACATCTTGGATGTCAGCCAAGCCTCCGGGTCACCCCCCACCCACTGACATCGTCAAGTTATGTGCAATGACATCAGTGGGCCAGTTAACTCCCTAGCTGTGCAGCTAGAGGGTCATTTTTGATATCATTGGTAAGGCATGATCATGGCCTTTCCAATGATTCCAAACATGACTAGGTTTGGTGTAAAACAAAATTAAAAAAAAACGTTTTTTTTAATTATCTGGGGGGTTTAATAAAATAGGACTTAAGCTGGCATTTAAACCTGATAAGCATAAAATGGTCAAAATGAGCTCAGTGCACAAAATTTCGAAACTATTTAGCCGGGGTCTTTTTTGGCGGTTGAATTTGGGGATTAAATTTTGAAAAAGTGTTTTTTTTCCAATTTTTCATCATAGTTCATATTTTTTTTTACAGTAAATTATATGATATGATGGTAATAATGGTATATTTAGAAAGTCCATTTAATGGTGAGGACATACGGTATATAATATGTGTGGGTTGCATAAACGAGTAAAAGAAAAATTTGACCTAGACACAAACAGCGCAGAAACGCAAAAACAGCAGCGGTCACTTTCATACAGACTTTCGTAAAACCGCCCGGTCACTATGGAGTTATTTAGTGCTATTTAATGTAACTGGCAGTACTTTACTTGGCTTTTGTTTGACACTACATATTGTTGTGAAGTCTGTTGTCTACAATTATTACCCCCATCTCATAGCCTATTATAATGTAAATTGCTTTTTATTGCTCTCCCAAAAATGCATAACCTCATATTTATCTTGGCTGAATATCATGCACAGTTGCATGCCATTCCACTGAGTATTTCCACAGAGAATTTAAGGCTGCAGTTCCTGTTCAGACTGTATTAACTAGTACTAACTGTTGTATCATCAGCAAAGTTGTATCAGATGCTTTACTTTTAATCGTCCTTGCTTGGTCATTGATAAATATAAAGTAAACCCAGTACTAAACCTAAGGTGCCCCACTGACCACTTTCATTCAGCATTGAAAGTTATCATTAGCAATTTAGCGGCAAACCTCTCTAGGCTATATAAAAAACATTGTTGATACAGTTACTGTTGATGTGGGTCCATGTCAATTGCTTCAACAAAATCTAGAAACATTGCCAATATATATTTTTTTAATTGCATTTGCTGCTTTGGATCTGATGGGCTGCAGAATGCAGCTAGTAACACATATCCTAATCATTATTGGCCAGGTATCTGACTACTTCCTGTCAGGGCCAGGATTTGTCATCTCAGGAGCCTGTAGGCACAGAAACGTGGAGTGCACTGACTTTTTACATTTTCGTTAAAAAATGTATTAAAAAACCTGAAGAAAAGTTTCTCTCAAAAGATCAAAAAATCTAAAGAAGGGGCAGTCTGTTGTCTTAGTTGAGTTAGTGCAGTGGCATTGTTTGTTTTATATGTAAAAGCATATATTGCCTCTGCCGTAGAACAGAAACAAATAACAATTTTGCACTTACTTTTTTTCATTTTTTTTACACATTACAATGATACCAAATATGACCATGTAAAGACCAGACTCTGACCTTTCCAATGACACTTCACTTAAGCTTGTGCAGTGTACAATTCAGAGATGCAGTTACAGTTGCAAGTATTTAGCAAGAGCTCCCTATTAACATACCTCAATACGGAATGCACCTGTAAACATGTAACATAGTGACTTTATTTCCTACATATTTATTTTTCTGTTAATCTGTATATTTGGTTTTGTGTTAATATCTTGCATTTTACTATTTTGTATTTCTGTAACCACTCAATGTTCTTGAACCCAGGACATACTTGAAAACGAGAGAAATCTCAATGTATCCTTCCTGGTAAAATCCTTTATAAATAAATAAAATAAATTTATAAAAATGCAGGGCTAAATTACAATCTTCACGTAAAAATCCTTGCGCAAAGCAAAAATCTTTACGCCAAGCGTTAAAGTTTTCCACACGCAAATCACGCAAAATAAATTTTTTAAAAGTCTGATTTTTTTTTTTTTTTTTAAGTTTACTTCTTTTTTCTGTAACAGCCCTTTTTATTATCATTCCCTGGACCTCATATGCAAATTTCAGACATTTTCGCTCTGTAGTTTCTTTGCAAACAGCTTTTCACTTTCACATTCATACAAACTCTTTTGCTAATTTATTCACCTCCCTCTGTCTGCGGTCTCGGCTTTTTCTCGGCTTTTTCAGGGGGCTTCGCTGCGTGTGATCGGCTCCTGCTCGGGTTTTTCCGGCATCTTCGACGGGTTAATCCAGATGTTTTTGCGTGTTTTCACCGTGCATTCGGCAGGTTTTGCGGTTAGTTTTCGTCAGGTTTGCGTCAGCTTTTCCCTGCAATTCGGGGACACCGCAGGGTCACCGAAATGGGATCGGCAAAACAAACCGAATTGAAGAGAACGAAAAGTCACCGAACGTGCGGTGACTTTTCGAATCTCTTTGGATAACCCTGTATGTGTGCAAAGGCTATGCAGTAATTACCGCGAATAGATTGTAATACCATCCGTGTACCAGCGCACATTCACATTTGCGCTCACAATGTTAAGTATAGGACTTGCAAAGTACAGTAAGCTCGCACAAGGTTCGCGCAAGTTCACCCGCGGTAGACGATTGCGCGCGGTTGTTGCGCTGACTATGTAATACGGGATTCGGCGCAATTGGTTTTACCCCTTGCGTTAATGTTTTTTTTGCGCCGGCGCAGATGTTTGCGTGAAGATTGTAATTTAGCTTTCCAAAGTCTCCCTGTCTCTCCTTACTGCAGTGCCACTGTCTAGGTTGTCAGTGTGGGAGATGAGAAAGTGAGTTAGAGCTGCATAATAGTGCTGTGTTACAGGGTTATTCAGAAAAAGGTGAAACTCTGGAGAACATTTGGAGAAGTGAAAATTCTAGGTCAAAATAGCCAAACGAGAAAAATTCTCCCATTTATATCACTTTCCAAATCAGCTATATTGACCTAGAATTTTCACTTCTCCAAAAGTTCTCCAGAGTTTCACCTTTCTCTGAATAACCCTGTTAGAAAAACAAAATTAAAATATTACTTTACTATTACATAAATGTAACCTGGTTATATGTGGTATCACTGGAAAAGACGTAATCTGGCCTTTCCAATGGTACCTAATTTGTCCCTCTAGCCCTTAGGGTTCCACAGATATAGAGGTCTAAATGATTGTACAAAAAGTTTTTTTTATTTTTTTTGCATAGCAAGGCCCCCCCTTGTGGCAGGCACCTATAGGCACATAACTACTTTGCCTAGTTATAAATCCGGCCCTGATAGTTGTGGAGCTCTTTGAAATGCAAGGGTGTTTTGGTGGGGGGAATTCTTTTTTGGGGGGCAGCATTTCACCCTTGGACCCAGGAAGCACAATGTCCATCCGGCACTGGCTAGGTGCCTTTGCTGGAAGAGTGCGGCATAGACATGAATTACAAGATTTAATAGTTAAGTTTAAACTGTTGGACGAGGGCACCAGGGAAATAATTAACCTGGGCATTAAAGGGAAATGTTGTCCCAAAACATCTGGGGGAGCAAGGTGCTGACCCCTGCTTTAATCTGCAGTCAAGCTATATTTGCAATTTTAAAAGCACCAATAACATGATTCACTAAATCATGCATTACCATTAAATTTAACATTTTAGTGAAAAGCCATTTTTCCAGCTTGGCAAGTATAGCTGGAATTTGCAGTTCTCTGATCAATTTTTTAATTCCCCGTTGAGGGAATCAATCGTACAAATGTGCATATTTGACGATATCTGAGTCTTTTTAATTTTAGGCAGCTCTGTTCTTCAATGGTTCAATGAGCTGGCTTACAGTCTGATTGACACGACAGGCTGTATTTTCTTTTCCTTTAGTAAGTGCCCTCAGTCCCTGTCTCACCTGCCTGCTGAATCGTTTTCTGTGATTTATATTATTCTGCCCGTTGAATATAGGACTTTTTTCAGCGCATGCCATTTTCTCTGGCTGATTATAAAATAATTCAAGATTGTATTTCATTCTGACCAGCACAACTGCCTGGTTACTGCTTTGAGCCCTAGAGGTCTACATCGATTCTTTCATCTGACATGCAAGCATTTAGACCTAGCAAGAGAAATTGCGTGCGCTCCCATTTCATACAAGAGGTCAGTTTAAATTATGATTTCAAAATGTTAGCCACAATGTAACATGGCAAAATTACTCCTACCTTCAACACTCCGTTATCGAGAAAAATATTACAGTAATGTGTCAATTAATTCAATATAAAGAATTACCTTCATTTATAGGTTTGAAAATTAGCTAGCATGTCTGAACTGCATTTAATCTAAACAATTAAGTCCGGGTGCACATTAGCGTTTTCTTCTGCGCACAGTACGTGCCTTATGATGCACTTACCGGTGTCCGTCGCAGCATTGTGATGCTGTGACGGGGCTGGTCACATGCTTGTGCGCGTGCACTTAATGCGCGTGTAGCATGCGTCCACCTAGACAGCCTCACCGTCGATGTGTGTTGACGGGGCTGCATAGAGCGATCCTATGAAGGATCCTATGGAGGATCGCGCTTTACAGCGCTGGGGGGGGGGGCAGGCAGGCATCGAGTGGACGCCGGAACGCCAGTAAATGTGTTTTAACACAAGTACTGTGCGCAGAAGAAAACGCTAGTGTGCACCCAGCCTAAGGGGTTATTAACAGAGAGACGATCTGGCCCCGAAATGTCACTGAACAGGGAATTTACCCATATGGTGCCATTTTGGAGCCATTTGGCTATTCAGATAGCAGGCAGTTGGCTAAATTTTGGTAAACTGCCTGAAAGTACGGTGCCTGTTCGGCAGTGAAATCCCCTATAGAGAAACAATGGTTAATCTATTCAGAGAACACCGAACAGCAGTGAAAAGTTGCTGAAATGCCCTGCTGATCGGTGTTTTCATTCGGCAGGTTTATTCAGGCGAATCCCATAGGCTTCAATGTTAAAAATATTCCCGTTTTAATTCAATATCTAATAAACCGTTCATTATAAAATTCTGCAGCAAAAAGTCTCTTTATTTATCGATTTTTTAGGATACTTTAAGCATTTTTTTTTTTTTTTTTTTTTTTTTAAAAGTCCGATTTTTTTTTTTTTTTTTACTTATTTTTTCTGTAACAGCCCTCTTTATTATCATTCCCTGGACCTCCTGTGAAAATTTCAGACATTTTCGCTCAGTAGTTTCTTTGCAAACAGCGTTTCATTTTCCCAGATTCATACAAATGGTTTTGCTAATTTATTCACTGCCTCCTCTACGTCACAGCTGCTTCGGCTCTGTGTGATTCGGCTCCTGTTCGGCTCCTGTTCGGCTTTTTCGAAGGTTAATCCAGATGTTTTTGCTTGTTTTCAGCATGCATTCGGTTAGTTTTCGTCAGGTTTGCGGCAGCTTTTCCCTGCAATTCGGGGACCCTGTGGTGTTTGCTGAATACACCGCAGGGTCACCGAAATGCAATCGGCAAAAGGAACCGAATTGAAGAGAACGAAAAGTCACCGAACGTGCGGTGACTTTTCGAATCTCTTTGGATAACCCTGATAGAATAACAATAATCCTACAGGAAAAACAGAACACAATATATCAACACAAATAAAACACAGGATTACCGTCCAAATGTAATAAAATAGAAGTAACGTAAGTAGTATCAATTTATTACAGTCAGCGTGACTTCTGAGAATCTTCTGAGAATAATAGGATTATATGAGAGGGAAGCAAAATAAATTTCAGATATTCGTATGGATGTCTGTTCTTAACCAAGCTCAACAGTGGTGTTACTGCAACCTCGCCAGTTCAAATGCACATTTTGTCCAGCTGCTCCAGGACTGTGCCTCCCATCTTTACATCTTCAGAAACAAAGGCTCTGAAGTTTCTTTCATCTGCTGGTGTTGTCAGTAAAATACAAGGGTATTATCACCATACAGTAAGCTGTGACTTGATGATAAAAATGAGATGGAATCTGAAACAAAATAATCCAAGTGTCTTTTTTCCATCCAACCGCACCCATACGTCTGATATTTTCATATTAGGACCTCAAATCAAAACAACTTTCTGCTCATGGAACTCATTTATTACAGAGGACCAATAATGGACAGTAACGGCATCAAAGGATTTGAAAAAAATTGTGGCTATTAAGCGTTTACATAATCTAGTACCTACGTAAGCATTAGGCTCATTGCAGTAAACAAAATTCTCGAGTGCATCCGATATATACTTTAACCACTTGGCTGCTAAGGACGCGCTCAGCACGTCCTTCCAAGTGGTTTTCCTGTGCTATGGATGCGCTGAGCGCATCCTAGCACAGGAGGCAGTAATCAGCCAGGATTCTGGCTGGTTGCTGCACCCCCCGTGCGGGCTGACATCTTGGATGTCAGCCCAGCACTCCAGGACCCAGGCAGGGACATCTATTTCAGGCGACCACCGCGAGTGTGAGGAAGGTGCCTGAAAAGGAAGGGGTGAGGTCCTTTGGACCTCTCTCCCTCCCGATCGGCCGAGGGCAGTGGCTAAAGGCAGGCACCATTTGGAAGGGCACAGCCTGCCCTTCCAAATGGTGGCTGGCTTTAACCCCTTGGGGGCCGGAGCACGATTCGGCGCCGAAAAGCGGCGGATCATGATCCTCTCCCGGAGCTAGCCGACATCTTGGATGTCGGCCAAGCTTCTGGGAACTCTCCCTGATGACTGGTGTCATTGTGCATAGTGCGATGACGTCAGTTTTGGAGTTAACCCCTAGCTGCCACCAATGGTGGAGATAGAGGGTTCATTGGAACACCCACTGATGAAGCTACTTCTAGCGAAACGCGTTTGCGGTGTATTTTATTTATTGTTTTAATAAAACCGATTGTGAATTTCCACCCTGTATGATCCTGGGTGATTTATTCCTTCGGCATCCTGAATAGATATTTCTAAGGATCTGGTTTCCTGCCTTGTGGACCTGAGGTTGGGGAATCGGTGCCCCTTGATTTAAATCCACTGATCTGCCTTCTGTTTGGTGCCCATTTATTTAAATCGGCACCAGAATATGTGAGTATATCTCTTATTTTTCACTCCTATCTGGGACGATACAGTCTGCACTTAATTCCTCCCTTGCATTTTTTTCCCTTTTTTCCTTCCACCTCCATCAACTGTTTCATTGAGGACTCGATCCCTGGCTGAATATCTTTTATTGAAACTGAAGATTGTGAGTGCTAGCGCCGGACACCAGCTCTGTAACCTGCATCTTTATACCTAAACGGTTTTGGGGATTTGCCGTTTGTTTGGACAGCCCGGCTGCTGCATCTCGAATCTGGCCAGTATAAACAGCTTTTTTCTTTTTATGTATGGACTATTTTTATACATCCTATCCTCTATTCCATTTTTTCTGTTCACTTCATTTTTTCACCTTTAACCCTTTCGCTGCTGAGGCTTTTCCCGCCTCTGTGCTGTGGTCATTTTTACCGGTTTTGCTCATCATGTTTAAATGCGTTTTGAAGGCTTATTTTATTATATGACCCAGACATATTATATATCGTTCTTTCCGTCAGACTCGGCAGATTCATAATATGTCATTATTATATGTATACGTCATGACCTGTCTGTTTATTATAACAAAAAAATGCAATAAAATATGAATTTTCAATAATTTACAACGTGTAAAGTGTTTTTTTTCACATTTTAACATGCGAGCAATTGCGGTTATATTTTGTATGGAGTGCGCTTGTTAAAAAAATTAGAGATGGGGTCTCGTTACATTTTTTTTGGGGGAAAATTACGCGATTTTTAACAAACGCACCGCATACAAAAATCGTTAGTGCAGCATCATTGTTCACATTATAATTGAAATGGGAACAATATTGCTGCATTAACAAACCAAAAAAAAAAAAAATTGTTTATTTTTTTTTATAATTTTTTTTAAAATATTTTTTTATTTTTAATTTAAATTTTTTTTTTTAAAAAAAACTTTTTCACAGTCGTGTTTGATAACTCCCGAGTGCTGGGCTGACATCCAAGATGTCAGCCCGCACCGGGGGGGCGCAGCAATCCGCCGAAATCCGGCGGATTGCTGCCTCCTGTGCTCGGACGCGCTGAGCGCGTCCGTAGCACAGGAGAACCACTTGGCTGGACGCGCTGAGCGCGTCCATAGCAGCCAAGTGGTTAATTGTTTTATTCGTTTTTAAAGAAAAATTTTTTTTCACTTATTTATTGTATTTTGCTTAGTATTTAAACTGCAGCACAAGGATCAAGCACTGTGCCTTATTTCCAGCATCTGGACAAATTACCACGCCCTTTATAGAGCACCTTGCTCACTGATTGTGTTCAGCCCATATCTATGGTGTTTTAGCCTTAGAGCTACCTACAAATCATCTATTTTTGCAGAGTTCATTACATTTAACACTGTTTGATCTTATTGTTTGTGGTTTTTTTTTTTTTTCTTATTGCAGTACACATTTTACTATTAAGTCACGTCCTTTGTAAGTTCACGGATGTCACATTTTTTTGTGGTTCCAGATGTATTTTTTTGCTTAATAATAATTTTTATCCTTTTTTATTCTATTTCTGGTTAATACAGTCTTCTCACGCAGTGAGTCTCCTACTTATTTTTAGTTTTTTATATACAGTCCATTTCCTTTTATTTTCCTGCCTATGCCAATAGAGCCATCTAGTGGCGCCATACAGACACTACACCCATTTTAAAGAAAGAATTAGTGACAGCATAGACCGCCATGCACTGAATCCCGCATTCTGAGCTGCAGAGTTCTTGGAAATTGCTTTTTCACTGTTGCTGACTTCCTGACAATCCACGCAGATGAGCAAACATACACATAAAAAGAAACAGTATACTGCTGGCTAGGATATAGCGGTATCCTCAAAATCAATGTGTGAACATCTAACTGTCACGGGGGCATGAGCCAAGGTGGGCCTTTTGTACTGGAAATTCAGCCCTAGAGGCAGGGTAGCTGCTGGCTGCATGGACACAGACCACAGCACACAGATACTAGACAAGATATGTAACAGAACAACTAGAACAGGAATGGCAGGAGAACAAGGAGAAAACAACAGAACACTAAAGGGATCCTAACTCTAGAATAAGGTACTGATATGGCCTTCTAATACTATGGAAAGGAACCTCTCAAGAAATACACAGAAACTGGAGGGGATTTTCTTAAAATCATTTTTAAATTAATTATAAGTTAAGAAATATTTGAGTTTATACCTATTGTATTTCTTACTGTGAATAACTTATTTTTGGCCAATAGATGGTGCCATCTACTGCCAAATTTTGTTAGAGGTTTGAGCGGCTGGTCTATTTTCTTCTTTTTCTCCGTGCATTGGCTGCTGAAAGCCCGATATTTCAGAGCTTTGAGCAGCTTATTTTACAGTTTTAGCTCTTTGGGCATTATGCCCTCAGGGCTAAAACTTTGGGGGCACCTTCTGTAGCCCAAAAGCAAACGAAATTTGTTTGCAGCAAATTTCATTTGCTTTGAGCTGCAGAGCGGTTCTCGATATCTCAATATTGAGGCACTGGATGGTGCCTGTGAAGCCTGAGATATCTCGATCTCGGTAGTGAAGGGGTTAATCCGTGTGGCATAAGGGTATATAATAGACTGGTGTGGTTTAATTTATACCGAATACAGGTGATTTAGGCAAAACAGAAGCATCCAAATCAACAAGCTACCTGTCACGACTAGGTTGTGCCGGGGTTGTAGGGTCGAGCCCAGGAGCGGTGACAGATGTGGAGAGAGGCAAATTTGCAAGGTTTAACAGAAAAAGGTTTATTATACACAGGGGAATCACAGCAGGAGGAGCAAAACCAAAAAGGAACACTGGACGATGTATGTATAAATAATCACAAGTAACTGGATAACACAGGAATGGGCCAGATAAATACAAACAGCAGGACAGACGAAGCAGACAGGACAAGAAAGTGTTAGACAGATAGGTAGGCAGGACTTTAACTGGACTGAATCCTGAATATAAACAGAATACTTTAACCAGAATACTTTAAGAAGACATTTAAAGCATTTAAATCTGATACATCTGAGGCATCCTATAAAGCATATAAAGCAGCCAATAAAGAATGTAAAAAAGTGATTAGATGGGCTAAACTAGAAAAATAAATAGCCAAAGAGAACAAGACCAACCCTAAAATATTCTTTAGGTTCATAAATTCTAAAAAAAACAAAAGTGAAAGTGTAGGTTCACTAAAATCTGAGTCAGGGGTATTATTTACTGAAGATCGAGATAAGGCAGAAATTTTGAATGATTATCTTTCTTCAGTATTTTTCAAAGAGAAACCTATAACAGGAGACATGTAATTCATTGATTTAAACTTACTAAGAAAATGTGATTGGTTGACTCAAGAAAAGATTTTGCAGCAACTAAACAAAAGTGAATGTGAACAAAGCCCCAGGGCTGGATGGAATTCACCCGCGAGTACTGAGGGAGCTATGTGTTGAAATATGTAAACCTCTGTTCTTAATCTTTCAAGATTCTTTAATTTCAGGAATGGTACCAGAGGATTGGAGAAAAGCTGATGTGGCCCCTATATTCAAGATAGGTTCAAAATATATGGCTGGGAATTATAGACCTGTGAGCTTAACATCTGTGGCTGAGAAAGTATTTGAGGGTTACTAAGGGATAATATACAGGAATTTATTGGGAGGTAGAATGTAATTAGCAAAAATCATCATGGTTTTATGAAACACAGATCATGACAGACTAACCTATTTGCATTCTATGAAGACGTGTCAGTATTAATCAGGGGGTCGTGGTGGATGTGATTTACTTGGATTTTTCCAAAGCTTTCGACACAGTTCCACACAAAAGGTTACTATTTAAATTAAGAAAAAAATATCTAGATGAAAATTGTTCTTGGATAGAAAACTGGCTAAAAGATAGGGTACAGTGAGTGGTCATAAATGGTAAATTTTCAAGATAGACATCAGTGGTAAGTGGTGTCCCTCAGGGGTCTGTTATAGGACCAATTCTATTCAATTTATTTATAAATGACCTTGAGATAGGCATCGAAAGTCATGTATCAGTGTTTGCAAAGACACAAAACTAGGAAAAGTAATACAATGTGAGCAGGATGTTACTTCGCTGCAGAGGGATTTAGATAGATTGGGGGACTGGGCACTTAAATGGCAGATGCAATTTAATGTAGATAAATGCAAAGTTATGAACACACAAGAAACTTATACTCTAAATGGTACTGAATTCTCTGCCTGTTGAGGTGGTTGGGTCAGAGAATGTACAGACTTTTAAACAACGACTGGATGACTTCCTGAAGAATAATAATATTAAGGGTCATAATATTTAATATGTGGGTAAAAGCTTCTTGATCCAAAGAGAAATCTGATGTCATTCTGGGGTCAAGAATGAATTTTTTCCCAGTATGTTTCATAATGACGAGCGCTTCAGACTGGGTTTTTTGCCTTCTTTTGGATCAACAGTAGGGATGGGCGTTCGGTTCGAGAGTTCGCATCGAACATCGCATGTTCGATAGTTCGCAAACTGCGAACATTTCCGCGTGTCCGTCTCGAGTTCGCCCACAATGCACCACTATGGACCACAATGCAGTTTTTCACTTCCCTGAAGCATGTAAATGGCTAGAGCCTTGGTCCTGACCACAAGACAGGTGCAAGACTATGCCAATCACGGCTCAAAGTCCTGATTGGGCAAATTTTGCCCAATCATGGGCTCACAGAGCTAAGTCCCGCAGCACACTATATAAGGCTTTCAACCCAGCCCAACCAGCATGTGTTTTTCTGCAGGAGTGAGAGGAGAGTGTTCTGTCAGTGTGTCTTCTCACTGCCAGTGATAGCTATGGGGGGGGGGCCTCACTTGTTGCAGATATCTGGGAATTGGTGCAAAGTGTGTCTTCTTGGTCAATGACAGCAGCAATTTGGAGGGCTCACTTTTGCAGATATATGGGAATTGGTGGTGGAAAGTGTGTCTTCTCAGTCAGTGACAGCAGCAATTTGGGGGCTCACTTGTTGCAGATATCTGGGAATTGGTGGAAAGTGTGTCTTCTCAGTCAGTGATAGCAGCAATTTGGAGGGCTCACTTTTGCAGATATCTGGGAATTGGTGGTGGAAAGTGTGTCTTCTCAGTCAGTGACACCAGCAATTTGGGGGCTCACTTGTTGCAGATATCTGGGAATTAGTGGAAACGTAACTGAATAGATCGGGGATCTCTTCTGCATTCCCAAAACCTCCACCACTGCACTCTTCCACAATACCACCGAGGGGTTACTTACTGCCACCAAAGGCACAATATTTGGGTGCACTGCCACTGACGCCTATATTACCAGATTCATATCATTTTAATATTGGACCGCAGGGTCCAACCCTGCACTCTTCCACAATACCACAGAGGGGTTAAGGTGTGACGGCACTGGTGCCAACACTAAAGGCCCAATTTTAAAGCACCTATTGTTACTTTCATCCAAAGCCTGCATAAGTTTCACCATAATTTAGCCAAAAAAATCACTAAACTTGTTCTGCGTGTCCTAAAATGTCTCATCTTTTCATTCAGACTGCTGCCCCAAGCAATATGCTATGCAGCTACTAGGTTGCCCTTCATCCAGCGTGCTTTCTGAAAGGACGTTCAGTGCCGCTGGAGGTTTTGTCACAGATAAAAGAGTGCATCTGTCCACCGACTCTGTAGACTGGCTGACATTTATAAAAATGAATCAGTCCTGGATCAGCAGCTATCACTCCCCTGATGCTGAATGCTGATGTAACTGAATAGATCGGGGATCTCTTCTACATTCCCAAAACCTCCACCACTGCACTCTTCCACAATACCACAGAGGGGTTACTATATAATGGCACTTGCTGGCCTGGCACCAAAAGCACAATATCTGGGTGCACTGCCACTGACGCCTGTACCAGATTCATATCTTTTTAATATAGGACCGTGGGGTCCACCCCTGCACTCTTCCACAATACCATAGAGGGGTTACTGTATGATGGCACTTGCTGGCCTGCCACCAAAGGCACAATATTTGGGTGCACTGCCACTGACGCCTATACCAGATTCACATATTTTTAATATAGGATAGCATGGTCCACCCCTGCACTCTTCCACAATACCCCAGAGGGGTTACTGTATGATGGCACTTGCTGGCCTGCCACCAAAGGCACAATATCTGGGTGCACTGCCATTGACGCCTGTATCAGATTCATATCCTCAGAGGGGTTACGGTGTGACGGCGCTAAAAGCCCAATTTTAAAGCACCTATTGTTACTTTCATCCAAAGCCTGCATAAGTTTTACAATAATTTAGCTAAAAAATCACTAAACTTGTTCTGCGTATCCTAAAATGTCTCCTCTTTTCATACAGACTGCCGCCCCAAGCAAGCAGTTGTTTATGGATAGATTAAAGGAATACCATTTACCGTCATTTGAAATGTCATTTTTTGGATTTTACATATTTCTTTACATCTGAAAAATCCGCCACTTCACGGGCAGGTTATGGGGACCTCCTAGGCATGATATTTAAAGCAATTTTTCGTTTCTATTTTTAACCCTTATTTCATGGAAAACTCACTGTCCCTTTAAAAACATTTTTTTAAAAAACTTTTTTTCCTTGTTTCCTGTCCCCAGGGCACTACCCGGACCCCCAAACACCTTTTATGGCAAATATCTTGCATATATGCCCTCTTGGAGGGCACTCTAAAAAACGAACGATCGAGTCCCATAGACTTGCATTGGATTCGAACTATCTTCGCACGCGAACGCGAACTTTGGGTATGGTTCGGGTTCGACGGCAAACCGAACTCGAGCGAGTTCGGCCCATCCCTAATCAACAGTAGGGATGAGCCGAACACCCCCGTGTTCAGTTCGCATTCGAACTCGAACAATTTCAAAAGTTCGAGTTCGAACGCGAACGCAAACACGAACCGAACTCATTGTAAGTCAATGGGACTCAAAAGTTTGATTTTTAGAGTGCCCTGCAAGAGGGCATACTGTATATGCGAGATATTTGCCATAAAAGGTGTATGGGGGTCCGGGAAGTGCCCTGGGGGACAGGAAACAAGGACAAAAAGTAAAAAAAAAACATTTTTAAAGGAACAGTGAGTTTTCCATGAAATAAGTGTTAAAAATTAAAATTGAAAAATTCCTTCAAATATCGTGCCTAGGAGGTCCCCATAACCTGCCCGTGAAGTGGTGGATTTGTAGGATGTATAGAAACATTTAAAAACAAAAAAAATTAAGTTTCAAATGACGGTAAACAGTTTTCCTTTAATCTATTCATAAACAACTGCTTGGGGCGGCAGTCTGTATTAAAAGAGGAGACATTTTAGGACACGCAGAACAAGTTTAGTGATTTTGTGGCTAAATTATGGTGAAACTTATGCAGGCTTTGGATGAAAGTAACAATAGGTGCTTTAAAATTGGGCCTTTAGGCTAGGGTCAGACTAACACATTTTTCACGTTGTCCGTGAAAAAGTGCATTCGAATGAATGGATGTATTTTTTCACGGAATACGCGATAGCGGTCATACGATGCGCATTTTCGTCTGTGATTTTGTACGGATCATCAATAAAACCCTTTTTGCGTCTGGATGTTATGTTGGCCGGACGTGTGCAGCGTCTGACGTCTCCCAATCACGCAAACACGCCGCTATGCGGACGCAGCGCACTCTGTACGTCAGTAGTAGCGGTTTGACGTTCTAGAAAAAATGCGTTCGTTTGCCACTTGCGTTGCGCGGACGAACTTTCGTGCGGCCGTTCTTCGTATGTTACCCGGCATTGGACGTCATTTGCTGCTAGCACGGCCGTGATTTTGTGCGGTTAAACGCAAGTTAAAAATGCTTTCGTCTGACCTTAGCCTTAGTGTCGGCAACAGTGCCGTCAGACCGTAACCCGTCTGTGGTATTGTGGAAGAGTGCAGGGTTGGAACCTGCGGTCCAATATTAAAAAGATATGAAAATGGTACAGGCGTCAGTGAACCCAAATATTGTGCCTTTGGTAGCAGCAAGTGCCTACACACAGTAAGTAACCCCTCTGTGGTATTGTGGAAGAGTGCAGGGTTGGAACATGCAGTCCTATATTAAAAAGATATGAATCTGGTAAAGGCATCAGTGCAGCCAAATATTGTGCCTTTGGTGGCAGCAAATGCCGTCACACCATAACCCTTTTGTGGTATTGTAGAAGAGTGCAGGGTTGGACCATGCGGTCCTATATTAAAAAGATATGAATCTGGTAAAGGCGTCAGTGCAGTCAAATATTGTGCTTTTGGTGGCAGCAAGTGCCTTCACACAGTAAGTAACCCCTCTGTGGTATTATGGAAGAGTGCAGGGTTGGACCCTGCGGTCCAATATTAAAAAGAGATGAATCTGGTGCAGGCGTCAGTGCACCCAAATATTGTGCCTTCGGTGGCAGCAAGTGCCTTCACACCGTAAGTTATCCCTCTGTGGTATTGTAGAAGAGTGCAGGGTTGGACCATGTGGTCCTATATTAAAAAGATATGAATCTGGTAAAGGCGTCAGTGCACCCAAATATTGTGCCTTTGGTGGCAGCAAGTGCCTTCACACAGTAAGTAACCCCTCTGTGGTATTGTGGAAGAGTGCAGGGTTGGACCATGCGGTCCAATATTAAAAAGAGATGAATCTGGTGCAGGCGTCAGTGCACCCAAATATTGTGCCTTCGGTGGCAGCAAGTGCCTTCACACCGTAAGTTATCCCTCTGTGGTATTGTAGAAGAGTGCAGGGTTGGACCATGCGGTCCTATATTAAAAAGATATGAATCTGGTAAAGGCGTCAGTGCAGCCAAAAATTGTGCCTTTGGTGGTAGCAAGTGCCTTCACACCGTAACCCTTTTGTGGTATTGTGGAAGAGTGCAGTGGTGGAGGTTTTGTGAATGCAGAAGAGATCCCCGATCTATGCCGTTACGTCAACATCAGGGAATTGATAGCTGCTGATCCAGGACTGATTCATTTTTATAAATGTCAGCCACTGTACAGAGTCGGTGGACAGACGCTCTCTTTTGTCTGTGACAAAACCTCCAGCGGCACTGAACGTCCTTTCAGAAAGCACGCTGTATGAAGGGCAACCTAGTAGCGGCATAGCATATTGGCTAAATTCTGGCCAGTGATTCAATCTCAACACCCAGTAAACCAGTGGATCATCTGCTGTAAAGGTATCCAGGTCTGCCCTTGCCCCTAGGTAGTCCTGCACCATATGGTGAAGACGCTGGCAATGGGTGCCTACATTTGACGTCCCTGGGCATCGTGGACTAAAATTTTTTAAAAAGGCATAAGTCAAGCGACCTTGGCCTTCACCGCTCTTCCTCTGATCATCCGCAGCCTCAGAAGTACCTATGTCATCACTTGGTAACCTACCAGTGCCTGGAAAGGTGTTACACAAGTGTCGCTTTAGAGCGTCTTCAAGTTTTTCATCCTGTGCTCCCTCTGTGCGGGCAGGATGAGCTCTGCAACTTTACCCTTGTATCGTGGATCAAGAAGGCTTGCCAACCAGTAATGATCCCTCTCCTTGATAGCACGAATCCTGGGGTCCTTTACCAGGCTTTGCAGGATTACGGAGCCCATGCAGCGTAGGTTGGAGTTGGCATTAGCTTCTGAGTCTTCCTGGTCAATGAGGATGACCCCATCGTGCACTTCCTCCTCCCAGCCACGTACTAGTCCTTGGGTTTCTGGGCACACAAAACCCTCCCTTGAGGAATCCCCACCTTCAATGCCCCCACTACTTAAATATTCCTCCTCCTCCTCATCCTCCTCCAGTCTGATCTGAGGACCCGCAGGAATGCTGTCTGCGTAAAGACTGGGGCCTTGAGAGCTAGGGAAGGCCTCCTCTTCTTCCCGCTGCTCTGCTTCTAGTGCCACATCTATAATTCCCCGCAGAGTGCGCTCCAGCAGGAACACTAAAGGAATTGTGTCACTAATGCATGCACTGTCCCTGCTCAACATCCTCGTTGCCTCCTCAAATGGTGACAGTACAGTGCATGCATCCTTGATCATCAGTCACTGCAGGGGGGGGAACCAAGCTGACCTGAACCTGTCCTTGTGCCATACTCACACAGGTACTCATTGATGGCCCCCTGCTGCTTGTGCAGACGCTGCAGCATTGCTAATGTTGAGCTCCACCTGGTGGGCATGTCACAGATCAGATGGTTTGTGGGAAGGTGGAATTCTCTTTGAATTTCTGCCAGGCGAACACTTGCTGGGAATGACCGTCTGAAGTGGCTGCAGACTTTTCTGGCCTGGCTGAGAAGCTCTGCCAGCCCTGGGTACCTGGTTAGGAAATGCTGTACCACCAGATTTAGGACGTGTGCTAGGCATGGTACATGCGTCAACTTACCCAGGCGTAGGGCGGAGAGAAGGTTGCTGCCATTATCATAGACAACCATTCTCAGCTGAAGCTGGCGTGGTGTTAACCATCTCTGCACCTGCCCCTGCAGAGCTGACAGAATTTCTGGCCCATTGTGGCTCCTGTCCCCTAAACAAACCAGCTCAAGCACAGTATGGCATCTTTTTGCTTGAGCCATTGTGTAGCCCCTGTCATGCCTCAGTTTAACTGCCACTCCGCCAGAGACGGAGAAGGAGGAGGAAGAGGGAGAGGTGGTGGTGGAGCAGACAGACCTCATACAAGCAGCTTTCTGGAGATGTGGTGGATGAACATGCTCCAGCACAGAGTCCCGTCCTGGATCCCTCCCAGCTGCATGCAGAGTTACCCAGTGTGCCGTGAAGGAAATGTAACGACCCTGTCCATGCTTGCTGGACCACGTGTCTAAAGTCACATGCACCTTGCTGCTGACTGCCTTTCCCAATGACTCGATAACATTGTCTTCTACGTGCTGGTATAGTGCTGGAATGGCCTTCCATGAAAAGTAATGGTGTTTTGGAACCTGTCACTGTGGTACAGCACATTCAGCAAATTCACGGAAGGAAGCAGAGTCCACCAACTGGAAAGGCAGCAGCTGCAATGCGAGTAATTTTGCTAAGCTGGCATTTAGACGCTGTGCTTGGGGATGGTTGGGACTATATTTTTTCTTATGCTGCAGCAGCTGGGGCAATGTATTCTGACTGCGTAAATCTTCAGCTGATGGAATGCTGTCACATTGTGGGGAAGGACCTGGTACATCCATTACTGTGGCATCATCCCTGTCAGTGGAGGTTGGAGTCAATGACATGGCAGGACATATAATGGTGGTAGAGACAGGTGAGGAGGACCTACGCAAAGTGTTGCGCCAACGGGATGCATGGCAGGTGGTCATATGTCGCCTCAAGCACGTGGTACCCAAGCGTCCGGTGTCTTTCCCACGCTTGAGCCTCATCTGACACAGATTCCAAATAGCAACGGTGCAGTCTGCTGCACATTTCTTAAAGAACTCCCAGACAACAGAGTTCATGGATGTGTGCTTTGAGACAACAGCGCATTGCACTTGAGCAGCTCTGACATCTGATGCCTTGGACTGGCTAGTGCTACAGTTGGTCATACACGTTGTGCCTCGTGTTTGTTGTGCCTCCTCCTTCTCCTCACTTGACTCCTCTGTTCGATCAGGCACCCAGGTGGAGTCAGTGACCTCATCATCATTGTCATCACCCCTATCTCCTCGCCACTGGAGCAAACGTGGCAGTATGATGCAGCTGCTGGGGCAACATGAGTGCCAGTTAATTGTGTGTCATCACTGGCACCCCCTTCCTCTAGGTTGATTATTCCCTTCCTCAACCTCAGAGATTGAATCAGACCACTGTAGTTGCTGCGCATCCTCAAGCAGCATATCACTGTCATTGTAGTCAAACAATTCAGCTGACTCCTCTGTGTGTGATAGTGAGGCTACGGCAAGAGTAGCTGTGGACATGGAGGCTGCATTAGATGCTTTGGCAGCTGAGGTGGACTGTAAACCACTACAAGCCTGGCTGGCAGAGGACTCCGAGGATGAGGATGGCCTGGTTAGCGAATCCACCAAATCCTCTGTATGTTGCTGCTGCTTAAGACAGCCAGCACCAGTTAGAAAGGACAAGCGTGCCCCTGCAGAGGATGCACCACATCCACCACGACCAGAGGCACAGCCTCCCGACACAGAGGCTGCTTGCCCTCTTATCGGTGTCTGGGAGCATCTGCCTGTCCTTTTTGGTCTTTCTGACATGGTGAGAAATACAGAACTCTGATTCAACTCTGTCATAAAGATTAAAGATTGAACTCTGATTCAACTCTGTTATAACTCAGTGAGACACCCTGATAGCTGGCAACAGTGACAAGACACAGATTACAATTCCCAGAAATCTCCTACAAGTCAGTGAGACCCCCTGATAGGACCCCCTGATAGCTGGCAACAGTGACAAGACACATATTACAATTCGCAGAAATCTGATAGAAGTATGTGGGACCCCCTGATAGCTGGCAGTGAGAATACACAAAGATTACAATTCCCAGAAACCTCCTATAAATCAGTGAGACCCCCTGATGGGTGGCAGTGAGAACACACAGATTAGAACAATTCCCAGATATTTTGTAGAAATGAGACCCCCAAAATAGTTGGTGGCAGTGAGAACACAAAGATTAGAACAATTCCGAGATATTTTGTATAAATGAGACCCCCAAAATAGTTGGTGGCAGTGAGAACACAAAGAATAGAACAATTCCCAGATATTTTGTATAAATGAGACCCCCGAAATAGTTGGTGGCAATGAGAACACAAAGATTACAACAATTCCCAGATATTTTGTAGAAATGAGACCCCCAAAATAGTTGGTGGCAGTGAGAACACAAAGATTACAAAAACTCCCAGATATTTTGTATAAATGACTGACCCCCAAAATTGCTGGTGGCAGTGAGAACACAAAGATTAGAACAATTCCCAGATATTTTGTATAAATGACCGACCCCCAAAATTGCGGGTGGCAGTGAGAACACAAAGATTAGAACAATTCCCAGATATTTTGTATAAATGACCGACCCCCAAAATTGCTGGTGGCAGTGAGAACACAAAGATTAGAACAATTCCCTGATATTTTGTATAAATGACCGACCCCCAAAATTGCTGGTGGCAGTGAGAACACAAAGATTAGAACAATTCCCAGATATTTTGTATAGATGACTAACCCCCAAAATTGCTGGTGGCAGTGAGAACACAACGATTAGAACAATTCCCAGATATCATGTATAAATGACTGATCCACAAAATTGCTGGTGGCAGAGAGAACACAAAGATTACAACAATTCCCAGATATATTGTAAAAATGAGACCCCCACAATAGTTGCTGGCAGTCAGAACACAAAGATTAGAACAATTCCCAGATATTTTGTATAAAAGAGACCCCCCAATAGCTGCTGGTAGACTGGCAGTGAGAAAACACACTAACACAACAATCTCCTCTCAAAAAACACGTGCTGAAGGCTGTGTGAAGCCTTATAAAGTGTGCGGCGGGACTTAGCTCTGTGAGCCCATGATTTGGCAAAATTTGCCCAATCAGGACTCTGAGCCGTGATTGGCATAGTCTTGCACCTGTCTTGCACCTGACCTGTGGTCAGGTGCAAGGCTGTAGCCAATTACAAACTTCAGGCCAGTGGAAAAGTGCATTGTGGTCCATTGTGGTGCATTGTGGGCGAACATGCGGCGAACAATCGGAAATGTTCGTAGTTCGCGAACATGCGAACATGTTCGAATCGAACTCCGAACCGATCGAACCGAACAGCTCATGCCTAATCAACAGCAGTAGGTGACATGTGCAAGGCTGAACCTGGTGGATGCATGTCTTTTTTCAGCCTATGTAACTATGTAACTATGTATCCAAACACAAAGGAGCAGGACATGAAGAGGGCTGACTACAAATATAAACAGAAATCAGGAGACACTGATAAACTAAAGAACAGACTTACTGAAATAAATAGAACAAGGAGAGGGCTGAGGACCTGGAGACACAGATGGCAGAGGTTTAAACACAATATCCAGACGAGGTATCAGAAAAGGGCAAATCCAGTAGAATGGTCAGAGTTCAAGCATAGGTCGAGGTAGGCAGCTGGCAGAGATGTGGTCAATGTTCATAGCAGAAGTCAAACACAGTTAAATCAGAGGTGCTTGAGATTCAGCAGGATCGGATTATACTGGAACAATTTGGAGGGTCACAGTTGGAGTCCAGGAATATGGATGGAAACAACAGTGGAGGGTCATGGTGGGAATCCAGGTACAACAATGGAGGGTCACAGTGGGAATCCAGAAAAAACAATCAAGGGTCAAGATGGGAATCCAGAAACAACAATCAAGGGTCACGGTGGGAATCCAGAAGCAACATTGGAGGGTCACCGTGGACTGGGAGTCTAGACAGTAGATGTGCTTAGCACTCTGGTCAGGTTACAATGAAGGACTTCAATGAGATGCAGAAGCACTCCATCTAGGGTGGAGTGACACTATATAGGGGATCCCTCCCGGCCCGCCCATACCTGAAGATGGGAAACTCAGGTGAAATCTGGTATGGAATCCTGAGCAACTAGATATAGAGCAGGGGAAAACCTGGTCCAGAATCTTCCTGGAGAGGGGAATGGCACCTATTTATT
This sequence comes from Leptobrachium leishanense, assembly GCA_009667805.1. NCBI lineage: Eukaryota > Metazoa > Chordata > Amphibia > Anura > Megophryidae > Leptobrachium > Leptobrachium leishanense. The sequence continues at coordinate 404,985,920 of CM019064.1, read as the reverse complement.
CTTATTGCGGTGCCATCGACGAGCACTGTGACACTACGAAACAAATTTATCAGAATTAAATTTATCGAATCAATGTGAATACAATCTGTATATAATCAGATTATTATTAGTATTAATATTATTGTCATCATTTATATAGCGCCAACAGTTTTCGCAGCGCTTTGCAATAACCGAAGGACATAGGCTGGACACGAGAGGTGTAGATTGATTTGGATTCATTCAGATGACTGAAAAAAATTGCATTCAATGTGCAATGCAAAATCCTTAGCCCTAACTGTAAAACAACCCAAAAAGTGCCCCTAACCCTAAACGCAACCCTAACATTTAATTGTTAACTTTATATCCCGTGATTCAAATAAATCATATAATATTATTTTTTCCAACAAAAATTGTTGGTTAGTGAAAAGGTTGAGCCCCAGAGAATTTAGAGTTGAAAAGGACACACTTCCTTTGTTAACCTGATATATATGTAGCTAAGTCTACTTTATCTTTACTACCATGTTTTGTGCAATTGTTCCTTTTGTACAATATCGATTTCAATCTTATCTCTCAGATAGCTTAGCTGGTTCATAGCCCCTAATAATTTCCCCTAAGTCAGATAAAACATTTATGGAATCCGTTTATCCTAGATATAAGACATTGATCTAGACATTTAACTCTTTCTGCATTCGCGATATGTAAGGATGTTTGTTGAAATTCAAAGGAAGGTACTTGCTCTGCCATAACTCGTCACTGGTTTAATTATATGTAAATATCTGCATATATAACCGAGTTCATCTTTAACGGATGTAATTTATGTAGCATAATAATTCTGTTTTTATGTAAAACCTGTAGCAAATATCAGTTTTTCAGTGCGTATTTAATTCCATTTCTAGTCATGGTATTGTTATGCAAGCGCTAACACGGCAAGTGATAAAACAGGCTTGGGTGTCTCAGAGATTACTATGAGGCTCTAGTAATAAAGTCAAATATCCCCTTTCTATAGCAGCGGGAGGAGGCAGCAGATCATGATCTCTTCTTTACTATAGACTTATATTTACTATAAATTCATTTTGTTGTTTTTTTCTTGTTGAATTGAATTTTTTAAAATGTTTTTAAAAATGTGTGAAATTTTTCATATTTTTTTTCCCAGATAGCATTACAAATAAAACGTAACTTGGAATTACTCAGCATTCTCCCATTTGTGCATTAAGACATAGAAAGCACAAAACTACTGCCACGTTCAGAATAACCCAAGCCGTTAAGAGGCCACTACCACCTAAATATGAAATGTCCTTATTGTGTTTATGTTATGTTGCTGATATATTACATGTGCTTTGTCTTTCTCTTGTATGTTTAGTTAAGAAAATATTTTCCTCTATATGTGTCACTGGATTCATCCATTGTGTGATCTTTTGTGTTGTAAACTGCACCTCCCTCAGTATCTTTATTTCACTTGCTCCTCACTGGTTGGCTTTGGCCATAGAATGGAGTCTATTGGTCAATCACTGTTTCAAATCATTGTATTGTAATGTGGTTTTGTTTGTAATGCACAAGTAATCTAGCTACAGTTTATGTAATTGGTCAAGACAAGCGTTGGGAATAGTTTCATGAGGCACGACCATGTTTAACAAACTCTACGCTGTCAATACTGCTCTACTTAAGAGCTTATTCAAGTAGTACCAAGGGAAAATCAAACAGCAGCAGGATAACCTTCATCACCATCATTTGAATGTCTCGTTTGGAGACAACAAAGTTTGTTACCCTTGTTACAACAGCAATTTTCATCGCTGTTTGCAAGTTTCTTGAATTACTTGAAGTACTTCTTGAATCCTCAATGTATTGAACCACGAGTCATGTAAAAATAGTTGGGGGGGGTGACTAATATTCTACAAAAGTACAGGACACCAAACAAGGGGAACTAAAAATTTTGTGTGGGAACTCAAGCTTTCAAAAATATCTGCTGCTCACCACTGATATGTTGCACGTAAGGAATCTGACTGAGTAACTTGGGTGAAATTAAGGATTAGGGTCAGATTTAGGGGGTCGATAGGGATGTAGGATTAGGAGTAGGGGTAGAAATGAATAGCTTTGGGAGGTGCCATAGGTGCCAGAGCTGAACGTCTGTTTCTTGATTTTAATTATGTATGTCTAGTTGTGTCTGTGTGAGGGTAAGAGCAGTAATCAAGAGCAATAGGGCTAGCGTATTTTGGCGGTTGGCCACAATTGATTTACCTGATTTGGGTGTTGCTATTGAGCTTCCTGGTGGGGAATATTCTGCCTATTGTGGGTAATATTACTTGCGTTGAACTCCCCAGGTTTACTCAGGCAATCGTACGCTTTTTGTAGCCGCTCCAGATCGGCTTCACGCAACCCCACGCTGTCGCTGTTTATTTTTGTTTTTTAAACATTTTGTATCTGGGAGTGTCTTTTTTTGAGATAATAAAGTTATATTCACCTTCTTGCCACTCCTTTCATAATCAGTTGCCAACCCTGGTTGCTGACTGGCCATTTTTTTCATATATGTTTATGACAATTGTACAGGTTTAATCCTGATATGGAGGTGGTATCCCTGTGGACATCAAGGATAAGTGGTTGTTAGACCATTGGTACGGTAGGTTTTTCTGTGTTAGAGCGCCCAATTCATTTTCCTTCATTCCCTAACCTTCTATGGTGTGAACATTTTGTGCCATGATTATTTTGTCAGTCATTCTATCTCTCATTTTCCCTAACCTCTACTAGCGCTCCATCTATGAATGCTGCCTTCCAACGCCTTGACATCAGATAGCTCCATGACCTATAATTGCTTTCACGTTGACATTCTGGTTTTCCATCGTTTGAGGTTTTGTTTCGTCAGGCTAATGCTTAAGGAACGATAATGCGTTCTCCTGTCCCTTTTAATGTTTTCTGACCTGACAATAAAAAAAATCAGCAGTTTATCCGTGTAGTTTTGAGTACATTGTTGTCAATCCTCCACAGCTAGCCAGTCTAATGAATAAATCATAAAGTTACTCAGCATGATTAAATAATTTCATGTTTTATGCTTATGGGTTTCTGTTCACACTTGACAATTTGAGCAGAATCGTAAGGACTACAGCCATTGCATTTTTATTATGTTCTCGTATTTGAATTTCTTTGTATCGTATTGTTAGTGGAAAAAAAAAAAGATCCATCAAAGAAAAAAGATAAGGTTGAGTTTAATCTTATAACACAGGAAAAAGCGTGCAGGAACAGCGGGCTGGCAATAAAAAGCAGCGCGGCTCAGCACATGCAATTTTTTCTTTTTGTCTAAATGATCCAGCACTCCTATGTGGCAGTGCTGAAAATCAGCAGCTTTTTAAGTGTAATTAGTGCCTTGGATGCTAAAGAGAAGCATTTGTCACGTAAGTCATTAGCATTGACATCACTGTACGTTCTATTTTTGCAGCTATTTTGTGTACTTCATTACCGGGCCTGACTTCAAAAGCTATGAGTAGGTGCGTAAAATAAAAAAAAAATGTATCAAAGTGCACTACATGCCAGCAAAGCCTGACGCAAATTTTCTATGGGGCGGAAAGACGGTTGATTTGAAGACCCTTATTGATGGTCGCGGTTGATTATGTTATGGAGGTGGGTCCTCAACACGTTGCAAAAATGAAGGTACGGTTTTGTAAATGATTAAATCTGAAAGATATAGAAAGAAAAGACACCAATAAGATCATTGTGGCAGCCCTGAGATGTTGTTGAGATTGTGATGTTTCCAACTACAAGTGCAGGGTCAGGCACTGGGGTGGAAGGTGCAGAGGACGTTAATAACGACTTGTTTCTGGGCACGTTGAAAGCGGCATTGATTAAAAAAAAAGAGAACCGTGTTGCAGATGCCAAAAGATCAGCGTTTGCTGAAATGGGGTTGAGCACCTCTGTCACATGCAGCCATAAGATCCAAGAGGATGAGCGAGAAGAGGTGGAAATCTTTGTGTGTGTGTGTGTTTGTGTCTGCGATAGGATAAATACTGCAGTGAATACCCTTTTATGGAATCCACATTGCAAAGTCAGGTAGACAAATGTACAGAGATGAGAGAACATGTGATAGTAAGTTATGGACAGGGTCAATCAATTCCTAATAAGATTTTGAGGTTATACACAAAACAATTTTGTTCAGCTTTGTTGCATCTACATTAAACGTCGGAGGTTAAAGGGACACTATCACCAAAAAAATGAAATGTCCTTATTGTGTCTATGTTATGTTGCTGATATCTTATCTGCGCTTTGTTTTTCTCTTGTATGTTTAGTTAAGAAAATAGTTTACTCGATATGCGCCACTGGGTGCATCCATTGTGTGATCTTTTGTGTTGTAAACTGCCCCTCCAAACTATATCTTTATCTCACTTAGTCCTCACGCTGTGGCAATGGCCACAGAATGGAGTCTCTAGATCAGTCATAGACTCACATCATTGTATTGATGTATCCAAAGGACTTCACCAGGGGGCAGATTGGAGGTCTTTTAAGTTCCCTGTCATATTTCGTTCAGCTGCCAGCTCTTAGCTCGATTAGCCTGGAAAACTATAGCCCTCTACAGCCTTATCTAAACATTCCATTCTCCAACTCATTAACTGGTACATATTATAGATTAAATAAACAAGAGCCAAAAGGCAAATCTTTTGGTAAATGTTTCATCATGGGAAAAAGCTGTAAAATGGATCTCGCAGATAAAACACCTAATTTAATTTTTTCTTCATTCTACATTCAATTACTTCAGACAAAGAAAAAAAACAGAACAGCTAGAAAAACAAGGTAAAGCAACCTTGGCTCCCTGATGTTTTGGGAACTACATTTCCCATGTGGCTCAGTCAGCCTAATTGATGACTGAGCATCATGGGAGATGTAGTTCTAAAACATCTGTAGAGCCAAGGTTGCTGACTCCTGGTCTAGGAGCTTTTCCCAATATACTGAGGACCTAAGGTTTTTCGAAGATTTATTATAAACTAGGCCCATTTCTTTTTCCATTGTTATTTGAGTGTTTAATTGATTAATGACAGGTTGCCACTGTAAGGGACCTGTTAATTTCCAACTTCTCACTACATTTATTTTTAGAGCAATAAAGCAGTGAGTTATTAAAAAATTCAAACTATTAGAGAGTGGCAGTCATTTCCTATGAAGTAAGGCCACTGTTGGATTTCTGAGTAATTTGATGTTACACAGAATCTCGATTAAGTCAAACATTTTATCCCAAGTGGGGCTGACTCCCTCACAGCTCACCAAATATGTAAAAATGAGCCTATTCTATCATTGCATCTCCAACATACAGTAAAGGCAACCTTGTGGGATAAAATGTATTTATTCTTTTGTAGATACTCGAGTATACCGCTAGATTTTGGTGACAAAAATTTACCTTAAAATTGGTGTTGTGTTATATTCGAGACATCTGCATCGCGTGTAAAAAAACTTGACTTTCTCACGGATCCCAAGTCTCCCAGAAGTTCCAGTAGTCTCCCTGAAATGAATCTGGGCTCCCTGGCGCCTGCAAACACTTCAGGAACTCCCGGGAGAGGTGGGATCCATCACGGCCGAAGGGCACGCTCAGTTTAAGCCAATCATTCAAGATTGGCTTAAAACCGAGCATGCACCCTCGCTCCACGCAGCAAGTCAGGAGGTGTAGTTTTCTGACCTCCGGCTCCAGTAGGCAGGCTCATCCACTGCGTCGTCTGCCAATAGCCAGCCCCACCCCGTTGTTGCTTTGTCCTGACGTCACTGCAGACACGTTGCGCGATTCTCCTCACATTCAGAATTGAGGAGAATCGCGCAGTGATGCCAGGAGCTCTAGTGTGGGGCTCACTAATGGCAGACAATGTGGTGGATGAGCCTGCCTGCTGGACCCAGACGTCAGAAAACAACACTTTCCAGCGTTCTGGCTAATGGACTAGTGCAACTTATCGCAAGTAAAGAAGACGAGTGGCCGGCGGCTTCATACTTAGTAACAACTACAATCATTCTAGAGCATAGCACCCTGGCCTGAGGGGGAGCCTGACTATGTTAAGAGAACCTGGAAGGATTTTAACTGTTTACCGGTACAGTATACTTTTATAATTTTGCTCCTTGCGTTATATTCGAGTCTTGAGTATTTCTCTCATTTGCATAATCTCTATCCATCGCTTTATATTCGGGTCACGCTATACTCGAATATCTACGGTACCAGCAATTATTTATTTCAAATTGGGTTTCTACCAAATTTAATGAATGAATAGATTTCATGATTTTAAAAAAAGCTCCAGTCCATTCATTTAAATTTAATTTAACTGCTAAATCTTTTTCCCATCTCTCCAAATATGTGGAGGACAATGGTTTATCCAAATTGACCAGCATATCCGTGATTTTGGCTAAAGCCTTATCTATTCTTTCATATTTAAAAATGGTTTTAATTTTAAGTAGTATACCAGATTATGCAATTTTTTTTTTTAAACTCTTAATTTATGGTGAAAAGACAGTAGACAAAAATACGACATATGTAGAGGTAAGCAGCATAATATACAATTGTAAACACTAGTACATCACCAAAATATTTTTCAAATTTTTCACAAGAAAACAAAACCCCGGAAAATCCGGGGATTAAAAACCCCATAAAAAATAAACATAAAAATAAATAATAATAAAAAATTTACTTAGAGGGGAGTCAATACCGGTCAGATTATGCAATATTAAAGAATTACTCAAATAGTGCTTAACATGGATACATTTGAACAGATCTGAGATGGAAAGATTATAATCAGATGAAATCTGCAGGAAGGATTTCAGTGTTCATTTTTCAAGAATTTGAGTGATTAGATTATACCATTTCTCTTCGAGCTGTCTAAATCAAGATCCATGATATTATTTTCTATATTATCGTTACGTAAGAAGTCGCAGATCTCATCTTGGTTGCCTAAAACCTTTTAAAGAAATGCCAAATATTAAATAAATGATGAAGAATCATATTATTTTGCATCTTAGACTTAGGTCTTCTTGTGCCTTTGGGCACATGAGGCAGCAAGCATTCTCCAACGACCCTGTCGACTGCAGCGATTTTAGCTTTTTCCCATGAAACCCCAATGGTGTTGAAGTCTTGTTTGAATGTTGTACGCCATGTCATGAGTGGCCTGCCTTTCTTCTGTTTTCCTTTAGGTGGTATCAGTAGGAAAAGGGAAGTGCTCATGCCACTGTACAGAGCACTGGTGAGACCTCACTTGGAGTACTGTGTGCAGTACTGGAGACCGTATCTCCAGAAGGATATAGACATCTTAGAGAGAGTTCAGAGAAGGGCTACTAAAATGGTGTATGGCTTGAAGGAGAAAAGTTACCAGGAAAGGCTTAATGATCTTAACATGTATAGCTTGGAAAAAAGACGAGACAGAGGAGATATGATAGAAACATTTAAATACGTAAAGGGAATCCACAAGGTAGAGGAAGGGAGTATATTTAAAAGGAAACAAAATAGCAAAACAAGAGGACATAGTCTTAGATTAGAGGGGCAAAGGTTTAAAAGTAACATCAGGAAGCATTATTTTACTGAGAGGGTGGTGGATACATGGAACAGTCTTCCAGTAGAAGTGGTAGAGGCCAAAACATTAATTGAATTTAAGCAAGCATGGGATAGGCATAAGGCTATCCTAAACAAAAGATAAATCCAGGTAAAGTATCCATGTAATTGGGCAGACTAGATGGGTCGAAAGGTTCTTATCTGCCGACATTTTTCTATGTTTCTATGTATCCAGTAGATTGTAACCTTTGGTATGCGTAAGTCTGGAAGTCGTAGGATATGTCCAGCCAGGCAGTCAGGCACATAAGGCACTCAGTTACTATCTCTTCCAGTTTCCATGAATTACTTCTTCACATGACTGCCTCATTGGTAATGTGGTCTCTGTAGGTAAATCAATGGATTATTTTGCGTGATTATCTTTCTTTCCTTAATTTTTAAAGTGCTCCATATTAAAGAAATTGGTTTAACTGGTTTTATGGCTTCTGATTCGATGTATAACCATCCTTCTGAATTAGCTAGTTAGTCCAACTGAAGTTTGTGGATATGAAAGATGGGGTTAGCTATACATTATCTTCTTATAATAGAAGGTTCAAGTCCACCATTTTATTTTTTTTGAAGACAGTATTTTATAGCTTATTATGGGCTTCTTACCTCTCCATATAAATTTATTGAAACTGCATAGTACTAAGGACATCCATGTCTCTGGAACATTTAATGGAATCATTTGAAAAAGATAAATCCATTTAGGTATAATATATGAATATATAATTTGGATCCGTCCCTAGTCCACCAAGAAACCTTCAAATATCGCCAATTTTTTAATTTTAGATTTGTGTATTTTAGGAGTTTAATACGATTTGTTTCCTTTAGATTTTCAATTTTTGTTCTTAAAGAAATCCAGAGATAGTCAAATTCTTTTTTTACACAACTAAAGTCATAATTTACTTTAACCACTTGGCTGCTAAGGACGCGCTCAGCGCGTCCAGCCAAGTGGTTCTCTTGTGCTATCGACGCGCTGAGGGGATTCTGGCAGATTGCTGCGCCCCCCCAGTGTGGGCTGACATCTTGGATGTCAGTCCGGCACTCCGGGACCCTGGTGGGGACAATAGATGTCATTGCGCTAGTGCGATGACATCTATTACAGGCGCCCCCTGCAAGTGCGGGGAAGGTTCCTGAAAGGGAGGGGGAGGTCCTTTGGACCTCTCTCCCTCCCCTTCCATAAGGGGCAGCGGTCAAAGGCAGGCACCGTTTTGAAGGGCACAGCCTGCCCTTCCAAACTGTGACTGGCTTTAACTCCTTGGGGGCCGGATCACGATTCGGCACCAAAAAGCGCCAGATCGCGATCCTCTCCCAGAGCTGGCCAACATCTTGCATGTCGGCCAAGCTTCTGGGATCTCCCCCTGACATTGACGTCATCGTGTATAGCGCGATTATGTCAGTTCTGGAGTTAACCCCTAGCTGCCACCAATGGTGGAGATAGGGGATTCCAATGGACCCCCTATCTACCGATCCGTGGCAGCTAGGGGATAATGTTTGGTCTTTCCAACGATACCAAACATGATCATATTAAAAGTTAAGAAAAATAAAAAAATATTAATAAATAAATAAAAAAATTAAACAAAGTTTTTTTGTTGTTTTGTTTTGTTAATGCAGCAATATTGTTCCCATTTCAATTATAATGTGAACAATGATGCTGCACTAACAATTTTTGTATGAAGTGCGTTTGTTAAAAATCATGTAATTTCCCCCCAAAAAAATGTAACAAGTCCCCATTTCAAATAAATTTAACAAGTGCAACTCATAGAAAATATAACCGCAAATGCTCGCATGTTAAAATGTGAAAAAAACACTTTACACGTTGTAAATTATTGAAAATTCAAATTTTATTGCATTTTTTGTTATAATATACAGACAGAACATGACGTATACATATAATAATGATATATTATGAATCTGCCAATTCTGCTGGAAAGAATAATATATAATATGTCTGGGTCATATAATAAAATAAGGCTTCAAAACGTGTTTAACCAGGATGAGTGAAACCAGTAAAAATGAGCTAAGCACACAGGCGTAAAATGCCTCAGCAGCAAAAGGGTTAAGATATAAAGTAGTATGCGGTTCGCTCTATGGGGAATTTCACTGCTTCTGAAGGACACCGAAATTCGGCGAGCTGAGGTGTATTGCACTGTATTTTGCTATCAATTCGCCAATATTTGGCGTATTGGCAGCTTTATGAATAGCTGAAGTGCTATGGTGCAATCTGGAGGCAAATTCGGCACTCTTTGAATAAACCCTTTAATGTGGGAACTCACTAATGTTTCTGTCCTGCAGTTAAGCATTGACACCCCGCACTTAACACACACTCAAGTTTGAAATTAATTTATTAGTGGTATAGTTTTAGGGGATTTGTATGATAAAAATATGTTTATTGTATCTTAATAAGGAAACATATGATTGAACACCTACTAAAATCTTTAAATTGTGTGGGGCAAATAGGAACTCTGTCCCCTCTGAAGAAATAGTGGAGGAATGCAGTTGAGCCCTGATCTACACCCTGAGTGTCCTACCCCTCTCCCTCCCATTGAAGATCTATAGCTCCTCTTTGAAGCTCATATTAATAATGGCTAACCTTGCTTCCGGCTCCAGAACCTGGAAGAGGGAACCAATTTGGAATTCTCTGCCTGTTGAGGTTGTTGGGTCTGAGTCTGTACAGACTTTTAAAAAACGACTGGATGACTTCCTGCAGACACAGAATATTAAGGGTTATAATATTTAATATGTGGGTAAAAGCTTCTTGATCCAAGGAGAAATCTGACTGCCATTCTGGGGTCAAGAAGGAATTTTTTCCCAGTATGTTACATATTGGTGAGCACTTCAGACTGGGTTTTTTGCCTTCTTTTGGATCAACAGCAGTAGGTTATGTGGGAGAGGCTGAACCCGATGGACGCATGTCTTTTTTCAGCCTATATAACTATGTAACTATGTAACTATGTAACCCTCTCAGCCACTGGATTGGCTGGACACACCCTTGGGCGTCCAGTTCCTCCACAGCCACATGACATGCTCCAGCTTCCTACAAAACTTGAGTATATTACTTCTAGAGAATTATAGAGCATCACTGTGCTGGATACAAGATGGGATCTATTACAATCTTCACGCAAACGTTTGCGTGCACGCAAAAATGCATTAATGCGAGGGGCAAAACCCTTTGCGCAGAACGTCGTATTACAATATCAGCGCAATGTCAACGTATGCATCTACCGCGGGTGAACCTGCGCGAACGCTGCGCGAGCTTACTGTACTTTGTGCGTCCTATACTTAACATTGTGAGCGCAAATGTGTTTGTGCGCTGGTACGCGGATGGTATTACAATCTATGCGCAGGAATTAACGCATAGACGTTGCGCGCATAATTTTAGCAACTCCTAAAAGCTGGTGTTAACGGCAAATTCTATCAACCTGGCCGAAACCAAATACACCAGCCCAAAAAAAAATGCAGCAAAGTATAGTTACACATTCTACACATACCAAACCAATAAAATTGAGAAGTTGTGTGTGTTTTTTTATTGATGCAGCATATATGCGCAGATTGACTTTGACAGGCGCCAAAACTTAACGTGAGACAAATGTGGTTCTTAATTCTGATTGGCTGAATCGCGTGAAAAAAACAGTCTGCACACTGATTTCTGCACGCAATGTTGCTGCACGTGCTTTAGCCTTTTTGCGTGTCCATTTTACACGCATTATTGCTCGAAGGATGAAAAAATGTGCGAGGATTGTAATACCAGCGGTGATTTACACGCGTTAACGTTTAACGCTTCGCACTAAAATTCGTTTTCCGTGAAGAATGTAATGGGGCCCGATGAGTTTTAAAAATAACTAAAGGGTTAAAATGGTTGAGGGGACTGCAGACAGGGTCAAGAGGGGTAACTGTTTAACCCTTCCGCTTCCCCCTTCCCATATTAACCCTAGACTACCCCTTTAAAGGCTCACTCATTAATGTTAACGTCCATACTGGAATAGGTCCTTATGTTTGACATCTCACTATTAACCCTCCACGTCTCGCTCAAATTCTGTATCAATTTCCCTAATGACACGATGACTCCCATAAACATTAAGAGCTGACCACAAAATTGCATTAATGGCAGAATTCACACTTCGCAGGCAGCTGGGAGATTTATTGAGCATACAGACTGACTACTGATGCATTCCTAATGCTGGATTTGATAATATATTAATAATGTATTAATAACCTGCCTAGCCTCTCCGCTCTGCTTCCAGCACAGAATGAAGATGTCACATGCATTTCATGAAAAGAATTTGGGTACAGCACACCATCTCTCCTGAGAAATTCTGCAAGACAGAAAGCAATTTTAATGAAATATTTTGTCCATCCTATTTGTGATTTTGTCCAGACACTTGAAATACATTGCACTTTATTAAATTTATTAGAGCAAGCATTTTAAGAGACATTTGAAAAGGTTTTTCATTAGCTTTTGATTTATTGATAGTCGCTTTCGATTATTTTTAATACGATGAAGTCACAGAGTGGTTTCTTTGTTTCTATATAGCCCATTAAAATAAAAATCAGATCTGCAAAAATAGGCCGTTCCAGGATTCAGTTTTTTTACATAAGGGTTAAAGGAACACTCTACACATCCTAACCGCTTTATCTTTCAGAGACTATCTCAGAGAGGCCGCAAAAAATCGGAGCTGTGTTCATCTCACAGGCACTACGGAATTTGCGTACGTAAAGTTTGCAAGTCCTGCTGCGGTGCGCAATTTGCATTTCCTATGCCATGCAAGTAAGACATGGAGCACAAATTGCTCAGAAAAGCCTCAGGTTCGGAAGTCCCTCAGCCGAAGGGGAGGAGCTACACCCAGGCTCTACCCAATTATTTACGGCAAAAAAAGAGACACTCTACTTTTCAGTAGAGTGTTCCCTTAATAAATCCAGTTTGTTAAAATAAGCATTTTAGTAATCATATAGATTTACTTATTTCTGCCCTTCAAGAGTCTTCTGGTTACGTTGTGCTATTTCTCCTCCTTGACCAAGGCACGGTGTGAAAATTTCTACAGCTACCTTTATTGTCGAGGAGAAGTGGTAATATAGAGATTGACATAATGTAAGAGATAGAAAGAGGCAGAAACCAAACTGGGAAAGTATTACTTAATTTTTCTGAGAAATTATGTGATTTCAGCTAAAACCAAAAAAAAAATCGTTATTGCAGCATCATTGTTCACATTATAATTGACATTTTTAAAAAAAATAAAATTATATTATTTTTATTGTTTACTTCTAACATGGTCATGTTTGATATCATTGGAAAAACCATGCTCTGGCCTTTCCAACAATACCAAACACGACTCTCTATCTTGGGAGATACAGTGGTCCAAATTACCCAGTTATCTCCCGATAGGTTTTCCATAGGGAAACTGATCGGCAGCTAGGGGTTAATTCTCCAACTGACATTATCGCACCATGCGCGATGTTGTTAGTGGGCAGGGAGGGGTCCTGGAGGATCTGGGAGAGGTGCTGGATCACGGACCGGCATCTCAGGGGTTAAAGAGAGGCAGTGATGGAAAGGTCACACTGTGACCTTTCTAGTGCTGCCTCTCTTTTACTAATATCTCCTCCCGATCAGAAGGGAGAGGGGTCCAAAGGATCCCCCCTCCTTTCAGGCACTTTTCTGGCTTTGCTGGGGGATCCTGAAACTGACGTCATCGTGCCTTTTGCAATGATGTCAGTGCGCCGGGAGGGGGTATAAAATTGGGTTTGAATTCAAGGAATTCAAACCACCGTGGGACCCTGGAGGGAGAGGTAAGTATAGGGAAGGAGAGCCTTCTGCAAGTGTGGAAGTGATGGCATAATGCATTATAACACATTGTTCCATCAAAAACCTAAACTGCCGCACTGCAACGAGGGGCCCAGGGGGTCCCTTGCTGCCCTGTGTCTCTAATCTTTACACTGAAGAAAAGAGACTGTCCTTTCCAACGATACCATATATGACCACGTAATGTGTTAAAATGGAGAAAAAAAATTATGAAAAATTTACTTTTTTTCCCTCTGTTCTAAGGCGGGGGCATTGTGTGCTTTTACTTCTAACAAACAATGCTGCTGCACCAACTTATCTTCTCATTTCCAACGACGGAAGCAAATGAGGAGATGATGGCGCAATGCGTTATAATACATTCTTCTACCTAAAACACAAGTTGTCACACCACTGCAGGGAACGTGGGGACCTTTTGGACCCCTGTATCTCCATCCTTTATGCCTTACAAAGTCAAGTTAGGTGTCATTGGTCGATACTGGCCTTTCCAATGATACCAAACTTGACCAAACAAAATCTAAAAAGAAAACAAAAAACAAACAAAATATTTTTCTTTCTTTTGTAGTTTTCATTTGGGATGTTGGGGTGGAGAGCAAAATTGGGGGGGGGGGGAATATTTGCACAGGACCCAGCCCAGTCAATATTAAAGTGAGCCCTGGATCTATAATAATTTTAAAATCTGCTAATGTATTTGACACTCAACAAAGATGTTATTCTTTTTCTTTTATCTAATTTTAGCTTACAGAAATGAATATATTACATAATTAATCATGATTAATATGAGGCTCCTAAAAAAATGAAAATAATATTACAAACACATTAATCTGTAACTTGTATTTTTCTCATCTCTGGTATTTTGTACTGCTGTAAATTTCCACAGGTGCAAATAAGAATTCTTAAAATCCTAAAATATCAGGTATTGAACTTACTGTTCTGAAAAGGTTACTTTTAAAATCAACATGCCGATTATTTGGATATACTTTGGGTTTCTCTAAGTCCAAAGGTTAATGAAGACCACAGGCACCTTGAAATTATGTTTTTCCCTGTACTCTTGTACCCTGCAGTCTGAGCTTTTGGGTGTTAAAGTGAACAGGAACTGCAATTTGAGACCAAAATCTACATTCTACACAGCACAAACTGTACAAGTCAGGGTCAGTCCTAAAGGAAAACATTGTAACAATGCCTACTCATGCAACCCGGGTGCAGCAACAGTCCAAAAGAATATATAATGAAAACATTGGAAACTCATCTCAGCAGACTCCTGTGCTCCTCTTGTTTCTATCATTTTATTTTTTAGTTTTGCTGTTTTTCTTCACCATTTTATATTGTGAAACACCATAGAAAATGGTGGTTCTGTATCAATCACCATGACCATAATGGATATAATAGATTTTGGGTTATCAGAAAATGAAATTACCCAGAAAAAAACACATTAGATCACAAATAAAATTAAAAGGAATAGCCCGAAGCGCGCCATATTGCCGAGGAAACATTCCATACAAACCAAAGATTGCAAGTACTATGACCAATAAATGTTGATATAATGTTGATGGAGCAACAACTGCATATTTGTTTAATTAAATGGAGCAATATAATAAAACAATATATTAAATGGACATATAAATCCTACATAACTAATTATATCAAAATAGCCAATCACAAGTTGAACACTTGTATTTCTGTCCTTTAAGGATTCCAATTCCAGAGGGAAGGTTAAACATGGCAGGGAAGATATACATGCTGGTAAACACTACGCAGAGCTTTGAGGGGCATGCTGTATGGAACCAGCAAGCACCTCTGTCAATGTCTTAATTAGGGATGGACTGCCGGTTCAAATCGGTTCGATTCGAACATCGGCTGTTTGAAAATTCGCAAACTTCGAACTTTTCGGGACGTTCGCGGAAAGTTCGAATTTTTTTTTAAAAAAAAAATGCTTAAAAGATCCTAAAGAAGTCTAAAAATAAACAGACTCTTTACTGCAGAATATAATAATAAACGGTTTATTAGATACTAGGTGTAAAGCCTGCCCAGAGGGCAGTCTATTGATAAGTGTGGTGCGTTGTGCTTGGTTCTGTGCTCGGTGCCGTTTATTGTGCTGTGTTTGGCTCTGTGCTCGGCTCTGTGCCATCTATTGTACTGTGCTCGGCTCTGTGGCGTTTATTGTGCTCGGCTCTGTGGCGTTTATTCTGTTTTGCTCGGCTCTGTGCTGGGCTCTGCACATCGGCTCTGTGCTCTGCTCCGTGCCGTATATTGTGCTCTATTTTTATTGTGCTCTGCGCCGTTTATTGTGTTGTGCTTGGTTCTGTGCTCGGCGCCGTTTATTGTGCTGTGATTGGCTGTGCCGTATATTGTGCTGTGCTCTGTGCCGTATATTGTGCTGTGCTCTGTGCCGTATATTGTGCTGTGCTCTGTGCCGTATATTGTCCTCGGCTCTGTGCCGTATATTGTGCTCGGCTCTGTGCCGTATATTGTGCTGGGCTCTGTGGCGTTTATTGTGCTCGGCTCTGTGGCGTTTATTGTGCTCGGCTCTGTGGCGTTTATTGTGCTCGGCTCTGTGGCGTTTATTGTGCTCGGCTCTGTGGCGTTTATTCTGTTGTGCTCGGCTCTGTGACATTTATTGTGCTTGGCTCTGTGCAGTCTATTGTGCCGTGCTCGGCTCTGTGGCGTTTATTGTGCTCGGCTCTGTGCAGTCTATTGTGCTGTGCTCGACTCTGTGCCGTTTATTGTGCTCTGCTCTGTGCCTTCTATTGTGCTCTGCTTGGCGCTCTGCTCTGTGCGCTGGGCTCAGGTACTGGGCTCAGGCGCTGGCTCTGCGCTCAGGCGCTGGGCTCTGCGCTCAGGCGCTGGGGTCTGCGCTTGGCTCTGCGCTCAGGCGCCTCTAGGCCCCAGCCAAGCCGGGGACTCGCCCAAGCTTGGATGCCGGCCGAGCTACTTGCTTGGCCGGCATCCAGGCTAAGGCGAGCCCCCGGCTTGGCCTGGGCCTAGAGGCCCAGCCGAGCCGGGGGCTCGCCTGAGCCTGGATGCCAGCCATACACACACACACTGTAACAACCATATATGTGTATATATATATCCACATGGGGTTACAGTGTGTGTGTGTGTATATATATATATATATATATACGGACTGCGCATGCGCGCAGCCCACGGGGTGCTGTGGCGGTTGGAATGCGCGCGCAGCCGGGTGCGCGCGCGCCACCCGCCGCAGCACGCCCAAAGCGTCCTACGGAGGTTTGCTGCGCGCGCATCCAACCTCCGTTGGACGATTTGGGCGTGCTGCGGCAGGTGGCACGCGCGCACCCGGCTGCGCGCGCATTCCAACCGCCACAGCACCCCGTGGGCTGCGCGCATGCGCAGTCCGTATATATATATATATATATACACACACACACACACTGTAACCCCATGTGGATATATATACACACACATACACATATATGGTTGTTACAGTGTGTGTGTGTATGGCTGGCATCCAGGCTCAGGCGAGCCCCCGGCTCGGCTGGGCCTCTAGGCCCATGCCAAGCCGGGGGCTCACCTTAGCCTGGATGCCGGCCAAGCAAGTAGCTCGGCCGGCATCCAAGCTTGGGCGAGCCGCCGGCTTGGCTGGGGCCTAGAGGCCCAGCCGAGTCGTGGACTCGCCTGAGCCTGGAGGACGCCCGAGCAGGCAATTCGGCCGGCCTCCATGCTTAGGTGAGTCCCCGGCTCGGCTGGGCCTCTAGGCCCAGGCCAAGCCGGGGGCTTGCCTAAGCTTGGATACCGGCCGAGCAAGCAGGGTGGGTGTGGAGAGCACATACTCACCTACATCGGCCCTCCAGCAATGGCAGTCCCGCTTCCAGTGTCCTCTCTCCGTTGGTCGTCGGTATGACGTCACGAAAGCCTTTGACCCCCGGGGTCAAAGGCTTTCGTGACGTCATACCGACGACCAACGGAGACAGAGAGGACGCTGGAAGCGGGACCGCCATCGCTGGAGGAGCTAAGGGCCGATGTAGGTGAGTATGTGTAGGCAACATCCTCCTACATTGGCCCTGAGCTCCAGCGGTGACCGTCCTCCGGCTGTCGCTGGCTGCTCGCCGGCCTCTAGGCTTAGGCGAGTCCCCGGCTCGGCTGGGCCTGTAGGCCCAAGCCAAGCCGGGGGCTCGCCTGAGCCTGGAGTCCGGCCTAGCAGCCTGCTCAGCCGGAGGAAGTCACCGCTGGAGCTCAGGGCCGATGTAGGGGAGTATGTTTTAGCAACTTCGGCCCTGAGCTCCAGCGGTGACCGTCCTCCGGCTGTCGCAGGCTGCTCGGCTGGCCTCCAGGCTCAGGCGAGCCCCCGGCTCGGCTTGGGCCTACAGGCCCAGCCGAGCCGGGGGCTCGCCTAAGCCTGGAGGCCGGCCGAGCTGCCTGCGACAGCCACCGCTGGAGCTCCGGGCCAATGTAGGGGGATGTTGCCTACACATACTCACCGACATCGGCCCTTAGCTCCTCCAGCGATGGCGGTCTCGCTTCCAGCGTCCTCTCTCTCTTCGTTGGTCGCCGGCATGATGTACCGAAAGCCTTTGACCCCGGCATTTTGACCCGGGGTCAAAGGCTTTCGTGACGTCATACCGGCGACCAACAGAGACAGAGAGGACGCTGGAAGCGGGACCGCCATCGCTGGAGGAGCTAAGGGCCGATGTCGGTGAGTATGTGTAGGCAACATCCCCCTACATTGGCCCGGAGCTCCACCGGTGGCTGTCCTCCGGCTGTCGCAGGCTGCTCGGCCGGCCTCCAGGCTTAGGCGAGTCCCTGGCTCGGCTGGGCCTGTAGGCCCAAGCCAAGCCGGGGGCTCGCCTGAGCCTGGAGGCCGGCCTAGCAGCCTGCTCGGCCGGAGGAGGTCACCGCTGGAGCTCAGGGTCAATGTAGGGGAGTATGTGTAGGCAACATTGGCCCTGAGCTCCAGCGGTGACCTCCTCTGGCCGAGCAGGCTGCTAGGCCGGCCTCTAGGCTTAGGCGAGTCCCTGGCTCGGCTGGGCCTGTAGGCCCAAGCCAAGCCGGGGGCTCGCCTGAGCCTGGAGGCCGGCCTAGCAGCCTGCTTGGCCGGAGGAGGTCACCGCTGGAGCTCAGGGCCGATTTAGGGGAGTATGTTTTGGGAACTTCGGCCCTGAGCTCCAGCGGTGACCGTCCTCCGGCTGTCGCTGGCTGCTCGGCCGGCCTCTAGGCTTAGGCGAGTCCCCGGCTCGGCTGGGCCTGTAGGCCCAAGCCGAGCCGGGGGCTCGCCTAAGCCTGGAGGCCGGCCTAGCAGCCTGCTCGGCCGGAGGAGGTCACCGCTGGAGCTCAGGGCCGATTTAGGGGAGTATGTTTTGGGAACTTCGGCCCGGAGCTCCAGCGGTGACCGTCCTCCGGGTGTCGCTGGCTGCTCGGCCGGCCTCTAGGCTTAGGCGAGTCCCCGGCTCGGCTGGGCCTGTAGGCCCAAACCAAGCCGGGGGCTCGCCTGAGCCTGGATGCCCGCCGAGCAGGCCGCGACAGCCGGAGGACGTCACCGCTGGAGGATCGGGGCTTGCGGCGTTTAAACACACGGGTAGCTGCGCGCGGCTCGTGCCGATTTTTTTTTTCTTGCAGGCGGCCGGCACGCGCAGCTACCTGTTTGTTTTAACGGCCACTTTCAAATGTCCGTCGCGCATGCGCAGACCGCTTTTGGCGACGGACACTTGAAGGCTTACTCTTTTATAGTATAGATTGGATTAAAACGGGAATATTTCCCACTCATTGTTGGTCAAACATTCCCACTCATTGTTGGTCAAACATTTCCCACTCGTTGGTGATAAAACATTTCCCACTCGTTGGTGATAAAACATTTCCCACTCATTGTTGGTCAAACATTTCCCACTCATTGGTTATAAAACATTTCCCATGGCTTCAAATCGCATTTAAACATGAGCAAAAGTGGTAAAAATTAGCTCAACGCACAGCGGTGAATTGTTTCTGCACTCAGCAATGAAAGGGTTAAAAAATTTTTTTTTTTACTTTTTTTCCATTGTCTCCTGTCCCCCAGGGCAGTACCCGGACCCCATACACCTTTTATGGGCAATATCTTGCATATATGCCCTCTTGGAGGGGACCTTAATTTTGAACGTTCGAGCCCCATTGACTTGCATGGTGTTCGCATTGTGTTCGAGTTCGCGGTCGAACTTTTTCGGGTGTTCCAGTTCGAATGCGAACCAAACACGGGGGTGTTTGGCCCATCAATAGTCTTAATCCAGCATGTCATATGATGGAGCTGCTCGGAGGTTCTCGGAATGCTCCTCATGGTGCTGCAGCCCTCGGAAGAGCACCAAATAGAAGGATGACCCATCTGGAGCTTCAGGAAGTTAAGGGAAAATTTGGCTCATAAGACGGGGTGGCCAACCTGTAGTTTAATCCCCTTAGAAACAAGCACACCTGTCGGGTGGGTCGCGTGACGTAATTTCGAATTGTGTCTCAGCTTGAGGTTTCTCTATTTCGTGTTTTTTTCGCGGCTATGAGTGTACAAGAGTATGCATTCTGAGCTTTGACCCGTCCTAATTTCGGCTTCCTCTGCCTGGGGCCACATGTCTGAGGCTTGTATGCTGACTTTGGCTTCCCTCTTAGTCCCCATTGTTCCCTTACCTCTTCCCCCTATTTATCTTTCCCCCCTCTCTTTTTTTCTTTTTTCTCATTGGTTGGATGTGGATGCCCCGTCGACTCACTTATCAAACACAAACATTTCTCTCCCTTTTTTCCCCTCGAACGGGAATTATTGGGACACTAATTAGCTTCTTATTATTGATCAGTGACGCTGTGTCCTCTGTTTATTTTTCTGACCCAAACCAACAATGTTCTGTGTTTTTGTTGAGGTTTTTTGTGCCTATTCTTGTATTCCTTTATGCTATGCATTTTTATTTTTGTATTTCTTGACTCTATTGATAACAAAAAATTGTGTTTAAAAGAAAAAAAGAAACCAACACAACATGTATAATGACTCTCAGACATGTAGCAGAGCCCACGGTTTCATGATACATGCTTAATCTTGCACTAAACTGCCTTAAAATGGCAAAAAGGTCATAAGATTATTATTTTTATTTTTTATCTTTTTTGCCCTTAAATAATTAGGCATCCACTGCTGGCTATTTATAGTACTTATTTTCAACTACAAGTTCTAATCTGTATATTGTAGCTTACATTTTGGGTTTTTATATACTTAATATTCTGATTTTACTTATTCATTTTGTTCTGGCAGTTTTCCTTTTTTTTCACCCAGAGAATTCTATTCGGAGGCATTTATTTCCACATTTTAATTATAATTCAGTTTCCATGGTCAATTAACCTTCATGTATCCCTTATGGGAGCATGGATTTCTGGTTTTCGGTTTGCACTAACATTATTATTTTCCCGTTGCTATAGGTATGCGTGGGTATGCTTTGCGTAAATGGGATGTGCTTACGTATTGTATGTTTTGTTACAAAATCAATATGTTTATTGTCTTTAATTTAATGTCAATATTGACTCCAGCAATTGACATTTATTTTACTGCTTGCAGACAATACCTTTCACCTATAGAAATCTTAAAACTGTTATACTGAAGCTTTTATTGCCACATTTTAATTATAATTCAGTTTGCACGGTCAATTAACCTTCATGGCTCCCCTCAGGGAGCGTGGATTTTAAAAGACATCTCTGATAATTATGGTTTTCAAGAAGTGTAATTAATTGACATTTAATTTCCTACAGAATAAATTCAACGTTGACAGAGCTTCGTCTGTCCGGAGAGCTGCTTAAATTAGTCGCATCCAAAAGTAAGTGAATGCAAATTTACGAAAACAATTGAAATGTCTATTTCAACGAGCCACTGAAAACAAAATAAGAATGTAATCACTTAACAATTTCTAATCTAGTGATACGACAGAATACAGGCAAATATGAACTCAGGATGTATGGTGATACAAATAATGTAGGACAGTAGGCAGCCGCATTGTAAAGAGTTACTCTAAACACATGAAGTGAGTGCGTACACCTGATACAACATTCTAACAAGTACACACAGCGCCTCAAATTCTCATACTTTAAAGGGTCACTGCCACTAAGAACTGAAATGTCCTTATTGTGTTTATTTTATGTTGCTGATTTCATAGTTTCATAGTTACATAGGCTGCAAAAAGACATGCGTCCGTCAGGTTCAGCCTTTCACACATCACCTACTGCTGTTGATCCAAAAGAAGGCAAAAAACCCAGTCTGAAGTGCTCACCAATATGCAACATACTGGGAAAAAATTCCTTCTTGACCCCAGAATGGCGTCAAATTTCTCCTTGGATCAAGAAGCTTTTACCCACATATTAAATTTTATGACCCTTAATATTATATTTTTGCAGGAAGTCATCCAGTCGTTTCTTATAAGTCTGTACAGTCTCTGACCCAACCACCTCAACAGGCAGAGAATTCCACAGCTTTATTGTTCTCACCGTAAAATAACCCTTCCTAATTCCTATGCTTTAGGCTGAATTTTCTTTCGTCCAGTCTAAATGGGTGACCTCGTGTCCTGTGTATAGTCCTGTTAATGAATAGGTTTCCAGACAATGGTTGATAATGACCCCGTATATATTTATATAAGGTTATCAGATCCCCTCTAAGGCGCCGTTTCTCTAAACTAAACAGGTTTAAGCTTGTTAGTCTTTCCTCATAACTTAAACCTTCCATTCCCCTTATTAATTTAGTCGTCCGTCTCTACACTTTTTCTAATATCCTTTCTTAAGACAGGTGTCCAAACTCAAACGGCATATTCAAGGTGCGTCTTACCATTGGACATCTCAATACAACCCCTGCAACCTCATCTAAACATTCCCTGCTCCATCTAATTAACTGTTAAATACTGAAGATTAGATAAGCCACAGAAGTAAAAACAAAAAGCCTTTGGTAAATGTTGCTTCATGGGAAAAATCAACAAATTGGTAGAGAGATTTAAAACAGCAGCATGTATTTTGTTTGTAATGCACAAGTAATCTAGTTACCGCGTATGTAAGTGGTAGTGTCCCTTTAAAGCAGTGTTTCCCAAACCTTTTCTTAGGACCCGCTGACCGGCCAGGTTTGCCATATATCTGAAGCTGAGCACAGGTGATATGATTTGCTGCTTACTGATTGCAGGATTCAGTCTGCATTTCCCCAAGGTGATCTGCACAATCTGGCCTGTTAGTGGGTTCTGAAGACAGGTTTGGGACACACTGCTTTAAAGGGAGATAATAAATTATACTTGTTGCAAAAAATACCTGGTGCATGACCAAACACAAAATGCTACATTGGGTTCAATGTATACAATATTCGATACCAGTTGAATACTGGTCACATATTATGTGTGACTGTAATGCATGTCCAAAGATATTCTGTGTTTGTCTTTAACCGCTACAGATTATAAGGATGCTCCTTCAATTTACCTGTTTCTTTTTTTATTTTGTCCCATAGAGAACTAGGGGCTCTAACAACTCCTTAAATGAGCATTAGCGTTAGGTTACTTGAGGTGATAGCGTTACGCCCACATCACCTCAGGATCGCTAACGGGTTAAAAAAACCTGTTAGCGAACCGGTATTGGTGCTTTTCAGCACAAGCTTACTGTACTTTGCTCTCCCTATGCTTAACATGGAGAGCACAGAAGTGTAAGCAGAGCGTAACTAGCGTTAGGATCACATGGTCTTAACGCTAGTTACTCACAGCTGTTGCCAACTGAAAAAATTTGCGACACCTTAGAGCTGGTGCTAACTGATTCCGCTGCTGCTGCGGATTCAGTTATCACCAGCTGTAAACCCCCCCCCAAAACAAAGACTCAAATACTCACCTCTCATCCCGTGGCGAGAATGGCGGCCCAATCTGATGGTTCTGCCCATCGGGAGCAGAATGAGAGTGGGGAGAAAAGTCCCCAGTCTCCCTCCGCGATCACTCAACCGAGATGCAGGATCTCGCAAGAGACGTGTGTGCTGTGCTCATGTTTAAACGCAGCTTTAAGTCACGTTTCATTGTACAACCCAAGCAAATTATATATTCTTTTTTAAAGCAGATTCATAATATATCTCTATTATATGTATACATCATCCCTGCCAGGATGCTATAACAAAATTTTAAAAAAATGTGAATTTTCAGTCACCTACAACGTGTAAAATAATTTTTTTCACATCTTATCATCCAAGCCTTTGTGGTCATAAATTCTGGGCCAAATTACAGTCTTCGCGCAAACGTTTGCGCCGGCGCAAAAAACCATTAACCCCTTAAGGGCCGCTGACATACCCTGTACGTCCTGTCCTCGGGTCTCCCTTAGACCCGCGGACGTACAGGGTACGTCAGCGGCGCCTAATCCCCCTCCCGCCCGATACTCACCTCCCTCGCTGGATCCCACGGCGATCTGGCAGGGAGGAAGCCTGCCCATGTGATTTACATGGGCAGGCGAGGCTGCTGACGTCGCCACGCTGCGTGGTGACGTCATCAGCAGGCGTCCCCATGCATTTCAATGGAGGGGAGGGGCGGCTCCTTCGGAGCCCTCTATCTCCCCAACCATTGAAGCTAGGGAGATGCCGTTTTCACTGCTGGAGAGGGGAGAGCCTCCCCTTTCCAGCGTTGTATGGCATTAACAGTTTTGCCGCCGGATCACGTTGCGGTGCCAATTGGCGCCAAAACACGATTCAAACCTGGAGGGGGGCTGACATCTTGGATGTCAGCCAAGCATCCAGGTCCCCCCCCCACCCACTGACAACCTCACCATATGTGTGAGGATGTCAGTGGGCCAGTTAACCATCTAGCTGCCATGTAGAGATAAGGGGATCCTAAGGATCCCTTTATCTCCCGATCCATGGCAGCTAGATGGTCATATTTGACATCATTTGAAAGGCCTGATTATGACACCAAACATGACCAGGTTCGGTTTTAATTTTTTTTTTTTTTAAACTAAAATAAAAAAATAAAAATAAAAATATTAAATAAAATAAAAAAATGTTTTTTTTTAAAAAGTTTTTATTGTCTGGGGGGGTTTAATTAAATAGGACCTAGGCTGTCATCTAAAAATAATTAGCACAAAATGGTCAGAATGAGCGCAGCGCACATAGGTGAACTGTCTCAGCAGTGAAGGGGTTAAAAAGCAAACGCATGTAAAAATTGTGTATTTCTAGTCTCGGGACAAAATTTTGAACCTATTTAGCCAGGGTCTTTTTGGGTGGTTGTAGATTTTGGGGATTAAATTACGAAAAAGTGTGTTTTTACCATTTTTTTCCTCATATTTCATATTTTTTTTTATAGTAAATTATTCGATATGATGGAAATAATGGTATTTCTAGAAAGTCCATTTAATGGCGGGAAAAAGGGTGTATAATATGTGTGGGTCGAATAAACGAGTAAGAGGAAAATTTGACCTAAACACTAACAGCGCAGAAACGTAAAAACAGCAGCGGTCACTAAAAGACGGATTTGTGTAAAACTGCCCGGTCACTAAGGGGTTAATGCGAGGGGTAAAACCCTTTGCGCTGAACGTCGTATTACGTTGTCAGCGCAACAAACGCAGGTAATCGTCTACCGCGGGTGAACCTGCACGAACCCTGCGCGAGCGTACTTTACTGCGCGCGTCCTATACTTAACATTGTGAGCGCAAACGCGAATGTGCGCTGGTACGCGGACGGTATTACAATCTATGCGCAGGATTTAACGCACAGCCTTTGCGCGCATAATTTTAGTAACTTCTAAGGCTAGGGACAGATGAGCGCATTTTCTGCGGCCACCGTCACCATGTACGTCGATGCGTGCGCACGCATTTTTTCACGGAATACGCTTAAGTGGTCAGACGACCACAGTCGCACAGTCACAGGTACTCACCAACGCAATTCTAGGGAAATCCGGCTGTTTGAACGTTATGTAGGCCGCACACTAGCAGCGTCTGACGTCTCCTAATCACGCACACACGCTGGCTTGCGGCCGCAGCGCACTCTGTACGTCTGTAGCAGCGGTTTCACGTTCTGAGAAAAATGCGTTCATTTGCCGGTTGCGTGGTGTCGGCGCACTTTTGTACGCACGTACTGCGTATATTGGCCGTCATTGGCCGTTATGTGCTGCTACTGCCGCCGTGATTTAGTGCGCCTGCACGCGCGTTCCGACTGCCCCACTCTGACCCTAGCCTAAAAGCTGGTGTTAATGGCAAATTCTATCAACCTGGCCGAACCAAAATACACCAGCCCAAAAAAAAATGCAGCAAAGTATAGTTACACATTCTACACATACCAAACCACTAAATTTCAGAAGTTGTGCATTTTTTTTTATTGCTGCAGCATATATGCTCAGATTGACTTTGACAGGTGCAAAAACTTAACGTGTGATAATTGTGGTTCTTAATTCTGATTGGCTGAGGCTAGGGTCAGACTAACGCATTTTTCACGTTGTCCGTGAAAATGTGCGTTCGAAGAATGGACGTATTTTTTCACGGAATACGCAATAGCGGTCATACTATGCGCAGTTTCATCCGTGATTTTGTACGGATCATCAATAAAACACTTCTTGCATCTGGACGTTATGTTGGCCGGACATTAGCAGGGTCTGATGTCTCCAATTCACGCACACACGCCGCTAGCGGACGCAGCGCACTCTGTACGACCGTACTAGTGGTTTAACGTTCTCGAAAAAATGCGTTCATTTTCCACTTGCGTTGCGCAGCCGGACTTTTGTGCGACCGTACATCGTATATTGGCCGTCATTGCCCGGCATCTGCTGCTAGCACGGCCGTGATTAAGTGCGCCTGCACGCGCGTTCGCACTGCCTCAGTCTGACCCTAGCCTTAATCGCGTGAAAAAAACAGTTCGCACATTGATTTCTGCACGCACCGTTACTGCGCGAGCATTTGTGCGTGTCCGTTTAACGCGCGTTATTGCTCAACGGATGAGAAAATGCACGAGGATTGTAATTCCAGCAGTGATTTACGCGCGTTAACGTTTAACGCTTGGCGCACAAATTCATGTGTTGCCCGTGCGTTTTTGCATGAAAAATGTAATTTGGCCCTCTATGAGGTACGCGTGTTAAGAAAATTAGAAATGGAAACACGTTACTTTATTTTTCGGAGAAATTACGTGATTTTAGCTAAAATCAAAAATAAAAATTGTTAGTGCAGCATCATTGTTCACATTATAAATGAATTGTGAACAAGAGTGCTGCATTAATAAATAAAAAATCGTTTTTATACTTTTTCATTTCTTTATTTTTTTTTAGTATTTATTTTCTTTATTCGTAACATGGTCATGCTTTGGCCTTTCCAATGATACCAAATATGACCCTCTAGCTGCCATTGATTAGGAGATACGGGATCCAAACGACCCCACCTTCTCCACCATAGCGATTTCCATAGGAAATCCCTTGGCAGCTAGTGGTTAATTCCTCTAACTGACATCATCGCCTCCATGCACAATGAAGTCAGTGGGTGAGGGGAAGCCTCAGAGGCTTGGCTTACATCCAAGATGTCAGACACCTCCGGGAGACATCTGTCATCCAGTGCCGAATGGCACTAGATCGCGGACCGGTACCTCAGGGGTTAAAGAGAGGCAGCGCTGGAAAGGTCACAGTGTGACCTTTCCAGCGCTGCCTTTCTTTAACTCCTATCTCCTCCTCAGTGATATGCATTACCTGTAGGATGTTTTTTTCAAGTTAATTAAGCCTGTGCGAGGCTTCCCTTTCAAGCAGTTAATACATAGCGTCCTGTCGTCTGAATAGGCATGCTTACTATATCTGTAAGAAATAGTGGAACCATGAATGAATAATAAAAAGACCTGATGTTCATGCACAAATTCTGAAAAAGCAATACAATGGTTTTCACCATTAAGTAAAGAGCAAAAGCAGCTGAAAATTTACAATGCCTGGTCAAAAAACGGTCACTGCCTACTGTGCAAGTCTCTGGAGGCAGTTTTATGATCCGGGTTTCTTCATTTATTCGGTTCTAACTTCTAGGCTCAGCAATGATATGTGTCTAAAAATGAGGTCATGTGACTCCCTGAATATACTGAATGAGCAGGTTTTTCCATCAATGGGTTTTTTCTTCCCTGATGGCACAGCGGGTATATTCCAAGATGGCATTGCCAAGATTCATCAAATTGTGCAAGAGTGGTTCAGGGAGCATGAGACATTATTGTCACACATGGATTGGCCACCGCACAGTCCAGACCTTAACCCCATTGAGATTCTTTGGGATAATGT
This sequence comes from Leptobrachium leishanense, assembly GCA_009667805.1. NCBI lineage: Eukaryota > Metazoa > Chordata > Amphibia > Anura > Megophryidae > Leptobrachium > Leptobrachium leishanense. The sequence continues at coordinate 404,958,442 of CM019064.1, read as the reverse complement.
GCTGGAGAAGACTTTACGCAGCGCTGCGACTCTCCCATCATCAATACAAGATCTTGCCCACAAATTAATGCGACTCTGGATGGAAATAAATGTGTGACATTGCATAAACTTATCGAAACGATGCCACAGCGAATGCGTGCTGCAATCAAAGCAAAGGGCGAATTATGTCATTTACTGTATCTTACAAAATCGAGTTTTTCATTAACAGTGAGAGTTTACATAATTATTGGTGTTAAGAAGCAGACACTTTCAGGTTTATTCAGAGAAAGGTGATACTCTGAAGAACAGGCAGGAGAATAGAAAAATCTAGACCAAATAGCCGATTTGGAAAGTGAGATAAATGGGAGAATTTTTCTGGTTTAGCTATTTTGACCTAGAATTTTCACTTCTCCAGTCATTCTCCTGAGTTTCACCTTTCTTTGAATAGACCTGATTGTTTCTATTCTTTACCCCTTATAGCTTTTCTACAGAATACTATTTGACAATTCCAGGTGAGCAAAACGATATATACACTGGATTTTTTTATATCTGCACAGGTGTGCTAGAAATACATCACGCTTTGAGAAAATGTGTTTATTTGCATTTTACATTCGAGCGCAAAGTTTTTATAATATGTTATTTACATTTTGTTTTATTAAGTTTGTTAGAATAGCCGTGTAGCACACGGGTTATTGCTGCCTTTCTTCTAAGTTCAATATAGGAAATGAGCCATAATAACACATAATACCTGGCACTGTTTTCTTATTTGAAAAGAGAAATAATATAGAAAAAACAAATATTATGGACCGCAATCTACAGTCTCTCCTGTAGCTCCCTGTGTTTATCGCCTCTTTCATCCTAATGGATGTATAATGGCACAGCTGTTCTAATGGGTTAGTAACAGCAGGTTTGAAGAGCAGGATTATTTGTGCAGGAATGAAGAACTTAAGGAAAATAGGCTCTAATTTGAACGTGAAATACACACAAACATAAAATTAGATTTTATAGACTAGCTATGCTTTTGAATTAAAGGGATACTTCAAGCACTATAACATCTCATGTTACTTGTTTAGCGAAGAATCACTTCATTATATCATTATCTCGCTGCCATACAGGGTTATTGAAAGAGATCCAAATTGGGACCGAAAGGTAACCGAACAGTGAAATTCAGCGTACCTTTCCTGGCCATTCGGCTATCCAGAGAGCAGGCAGTTCACTAAATGTTGGCGAATTGCCTGCACATACGGTGCCTGTTCGTTGCCTGTTCGAGGGCAGTGAATCCCCATAGAGAAGCATGCTTCGTCTATTCAGAGAACAAAAACCAGCAGTGAAAAGATGCCGAATTGGTGGTTTCATTCGACAGGTTTATTCAGGCGAATCCCATAGGCTTCAATGTTAAAAATATTCCCGTTTTAATCCAATATCTAATAAAGTGTTAATTATAATATTCTGCAGTAAAAAGTCTCTTTATTTATAGATTTTTTAGGATCTTTTAGGCATTTGTCGTTATTTTGTCGCAAAAAAAATCATTTTTTTTATCATTTTTTTCGTTTTTATGTAACAGCCCTTTTTGTTATCATTCATTGGATCTTATAAGTAAATTTCAGACATTTTCGTTCAGTAGTTTCTTTGCAAACAGCGTTTAAATTTTCAAACATTCAAGCGCACTGTTTTTTTTTTCACTCCATTCATCTGCGGTGTCAGGTTTTTCCGGCGGCTGCTCTGCGCTGAGATCGGTGGCTGCTCGGGTTTCTCCGGCGTGTTCGGCGAGGTTAATCCAGATGTTTTTGCGGGTTTCGATGTGTATTCGCCAGGTTTTGCGGTGAGTGTTCGGCAGGTTTGCGTCAGATTTTCCCTGCACTACGACGGCCCTGTGGTGCTTGCTGAATACACCGCAGGGTCGCCAAAATGGGATCGCCAAATCGCACCGAATTCTCTTTGAATAACCCTGATAGTGTCACCTCCTCTCTGCTTTATCAGCTATTACTGGGATTATTATTATTTTTATTACTATTATTTTTATTATTATTGCCTGCTACACTGACTCTGAAACTCTGACACCTGGACTAGCCTTTCTTACTTGTTATGCTGACCATGAACCAAAAAACATCTGGATTAACCCCGCCGAACACACCGGAGAAACCCGAGCAGCCGCCGATCTCAGCGCAGAGCAGCCGCCGGAAAACCCTGACACCGCAGATGAATGGAGTGAAGAAAACAAACCAGTACGCTTGAATGTTTCAAAATTGAAACGCTGTTTGCAAAGAAACTACAGAACGAAAATGTCCAGCTCGACTTTTCCGTGTGCTGTTGACCATAAACTTTTGGTGCTTGGATGAACCATTTTGCTTGCTACTAGACCAAGGTCCTTTGTTGTCCAGACAGATCTTATACGTCTTGTAGTACAATAGTTGAAGAGATAATTGCCTTTCTACTTATTCCTTCTACATTGGGATCCAATGCCTTGGATTCCCTACAACAGACCCACCATGTCCCTCAACGCTAATGCCATGTCATCATCCTAATCTAGTCCAGCACAGAGCTGGCACCTCCATAAAACTCACTCCAGGGTGATAATCTATCTCCAGCCAACCAAAAGGCATCAGCTCTATCAGTTCACCCCAATGTATTCTAATTGTCAGCATTACATGAAAGAACAAAATAGGAACACAACCAAACAAGCTGCAGTAATGCAGTTCTGGGTTCATTTCCAGCAAAAAGCTAATGGGAATACTCACAATCTAGACGTACACTGAAATGGTCCATTTAATTCAATGACACAGACAAAAGAGAAAATGGTTGTGCAAAAAATATATTGTTGGCCAGGGTAAAGTCCAAGAGAAAGAAGTGTGGGAAATTCCCAATATTGTTGCCTATACCTACCACTGGTAGCAATAATTTGCATCTTGCCTGTAGCTCAGTCGGAAATTTTAAAAGAACATTAAACCTATAGTCAGTCTAGCTTTTAGGGACCCATTCTGAAAATAATATATATATTTATTCTGACTTAAAAGGAAAGCTAAAACTATACCTGAAAAAATAAAGGATTTCAGTTTATTGGCCAAATCGGAACTCCGTACCCCCTGCAAAAATAGTGGAGAAACCACATTCCCATGAGTTCCTCCTCGACTTGACCCGTCGTTATCTACGTTTTGTAAAAACATCCAAATAATATTTTGTTCCTTTTCGAAATTTCCTCAAAATGGATATTCAAAGTGACATTTAAAAATTCATGAGATATGCCATAAAATCCAGATGCAGCACATCATGGGCAAACAAGGCAATCTACAGGTTACATGCGCAAAACACTTTATCCAAACTGGTAAAATGGGATTTTAAGGGCTTTCCTGAAGGATTGAGGATTATGGGAGAGCCTGATAGTGTGAGGTAAGCCATTCCACAGGTCTGCTGCTAATGTTGAGAAGTCTTGGAAGCGAGAGTTGGCAGTTCGATTGGAAAAAGAGGACAGGTGGAGGTCACCCGCATACAGGAGTGATCTAGAAGATGTACAGAAGAGATGTAAGCAGTGGCATAGTTCTTGAGAGTGAGCATCAGTATTTAAAATTAGATCCTCTAAGCTACAGGAAGCCAATGGAGGACTTGACAAGGGTAGGGTAATAAGCTTAACGTGCTCATCAGACACTAATGTCAACATTTTAGTCCAGCCATCCTCATTGTCAATATCTTCCCCCAATGCCACCCCATCCAAGTGTCAAGTGCAGTGAAAACTGAGTCTAGAGTGTCTCTCTCTCTCTCTCTGCTAGCACTGTCATTTACAGTATATGTTTGTGAACTAGAGCTGCATGTGTTGTCCCCCAGGACAGTTTTCCTCTTAGTTAATGATCTTCCCCACTAGTAATACCCATAGCTGGGGGGGTTAACTCTTTCCTATGCCATTACTTTCCTTCGTTGGATAATCCCCCCTATTTTTGGTTTCTACACTCATGCATGGTGTCTAGTAAAGAAACAAAGAAGGGGTCAGCAACCTTGGCTTCCAGATGTTTCAGAACTTCATCTCCCATGAGGCTCAGCCACTCATAAGAATGGCGAAACCTCATGGGAAATGGAATTCCAAAAGATCTGGAAAGCCAGGTTGCTGTTGCTGACCCCTGTAATAGAGGATCTGTATATGATGCAGCAAAGCGTGTTTCTTCTTGTGCATCTTTTTGTTACAGAAGGGATAGCTAACATATGGTATCATAATGCAGTGACAGTCGCCTGCAGCACATTACACTGAGAAGGTGTAGGAAATAATGTCCGGCACAAGATCTTGCATTACCAGTTTCTGCAAATTGTTTAGGATGCAGCACTCCTGGGCATTGCAGAGTAGTCAGTCCTTGTCCCATGTTACTTATCATATATGAACAGAAACCTTCAAAACCTTTCCTCCAGGAAGCCAACATTACCAGCTTTACGGATTAAAAAATCACTCATGTAATATCTTCTCTCAGATTGTTAAAACGCTTTCAAAAAATACAGAAAATGTGATATACAAAGATAAAATGAAGCACACACGAGAAGCTAATCTGCACAATGGTACGTCGTAGTTTTCTGCAAATTAATGACTAACAACGCATTATCGCTTTTCTTTTTGTTAGATAAATATCTTGTACAAACAAAAAAAAAAGCTGTCACGCGCAAATCACTTGTCAGATGTAATGTGCAATCTCTGAAAAGGATTTTTACTTTAGCTTGAATGATCATACAGTTAAACACATGCTCGGGCATTTAGCCGTCACTATGAACACTTACTAAATTCTTCCCATTTTTATTGTCACAGAAAATTGCTTGGTATGCTCTGGTTGGGAAAAATCCATGTATTAAGTACTCCGATGATTATAGGCAGTGGTGTTTGAGCAGCCTTTATTATTATTATTGTTGTTATTGTTATTGTTGTTGAGCATTAGGAGTTAATCTATTGATGTGTTTTGTGCTATGCTATTTATTGTTTTTGCTATTGCGTGATTTTGTTTCTCCTGATATTCTTTAACATTATACGAGCAGCGCATTTATTCCATCAACATCCTCTCTACTCTCTGAATACTTTTTTTCCATAAAGACTTGTTTATTGTACAGTATATAAAAAAAATAAAGAATTAATAACCTTGCTGAAGCAATGTGCATCATCCACTACAGATGGATAGAGGTTGCTGCAGAAATCAGAGAAAGAGAGATGTGTGGTATGCGAAGGAATATGTCAGAGTATGACAAAGAGTAGCATTCTCATTCCCAGCATGGTGTTATCTCGTACACTAGATAGATATTAATATCAATAATTCCAACTTATAAAAACCCCTGCTGCAAACTGAAAAGACAATGTGATCTAAAATATGTAAGCATTATATATATATATATATATATATAACACATGGGGGGGGGGGTAGTACTCAACCTGAACTAAGCATTCAGTGCGGGTGCATCTCAAAAATAGAATACAAAGAAAACCATGGAGAGAGCACTCCAGTCAAACACATTCAAAAAACCTGCAACAACAGCTCCATGCATGGGTGCATAATACCAGCTTTTACCACATGGTGAAAAATTCTTAAATCTAAGCTTTGTTGAATAAAATGGTGGAAATTTAGTTTGCAATGAACGGCCGTGAATTGCTTAAGCCTGCCAACAGCGTCAATGTAATCCACCCTCTGGCAGGTCCTACTCTGCAAACCTAATGACTGCCCATCATGGGATAAACTCACATAACAGGTCCTTTCTGGAGCTCCCGCAGATAAATGTTAAATAGAACCTGGAGGAGGAGTACCTGTGGCAGGGAGGGGTGCTTACCCAAGGGATTCATATAGAAAACACATGGGGGGTAGCACTCAACCTAAGTTAAGCATTCAGTGCTCTCCCCCTGGTTTTGTTTGTATTTTATTTTTTGAGAAGCACCCGCACTGAAAGCTTACAGGGTTATTCAAAGAGAATCAAAAAGTCACCGCATGTTCGGTTACTTTTCGTTCTCTTCAATTCCAGCCGATTCGGCAATCCCATTTCGGCGACCCTGCGGTGTATTCAGCGAGGACCACAGGGCCGTCGAAGCGCAGGGAACAGCTGCCGCAAACCTGACGAAATGTCACTGCAAAAACCCGGCGAATGCATGCCGAAACTCGCAAAAACATCTGGATTAACCCGCCGAAGACGGCAGAAAAACCCGAGCAGGAGCCGACCACACGCAGCGAAGCCGCCGGAAAAAGCCGACACCGCAGACGAGTGAAGTGAATAAATTAGCAAAACAGTTTGCATGAATGTTTGAAAACTGAAACGCTGTTTGCAAAGAAACTACTGAGCGAAAATGTCTGAAATTTACATATGAGGTCCAGGGAATGATAATAAAAAAGGCTGTTACAGAAAAAAATAAGAAAACTTAAAAAAAAAATCGGACTTTTTAAAAAAAAAAATAATCCAGAAAAATGCTTAAAATATCCTAAAAAATCTATAAATAAAGAGACTCTTTACTGCAGAATCTTATAATGAATGGTTTATTAGATATTGAATTAAAACGGGAATATTTTTAACATTGAAGCCTATGGGATTGGCCTGAATAAATCTGCCGCATGAAACCACCGAATGGCAGGGCACCTTTCACTGGTGGTTTGCGTTCTCTGAATAGCCGAAGCAGTGCTTTTTCATGGGGATTTCTCTGCCCTCAAACAGGCACCGAGCAGGCACCGAATGTGCAGGCAATTCGCCAGGATTTGGCGAATTGCCTGCTCTCTGGATAGCCGAATGGCCAGGAAAGATAACCGAACGCTGATTTTCAGCGTTCGGTTACCTTTCTCAAGCAATTCGGATCTCTTTGAATTACCCTGTTAGTTTAGGTTGAGTGCTACCCCCCCATGTGTTTTTCATACAGTATATATATGACCAGAAATGGATGGACTCGATAAAAATATAATAATAATAAACTTTAATGTTATGCCATTAAAAATGAAACCGACGTTTCGGCTCTCTCTCTGGAGCCATTTTCAAGGTTACATAAGAATTTGACAAAGACGTATAAATCTTTTACATATAAATGTATAAACATTTAAATCTTTGTCAAAATCTTATGTATCCTTGAAAATGGCTCCAGAGAGAGCTGAAACGTTGGTTTCATTTTTAATGGCATAACATTAAAGTTTATTTTATTTTATCGAGTGCAGCCATTTCTGGTTATTTACATATGTAAGTTTTTTTTGGCTATTGCACCGACTCTCTATACATCTTGTCCCCAGTACGGAGCTTCAGGAATACAGGTTCTATTCCAGTGGCGGAAGTACCAGGGTCACAGCGGTCACAGTTGCGACCGGGCCCTGGTATTCCGCCACTGTAGGGGGGCCCAGCGCCGCCCGCCACATTCCGGCAATCAGCGCCGGAATCTGGGAGCCGCGCACTGGCCGTCCCTCTCCCTGCGAGCGGCTGCTGACATGCAGCTTGGCCGCTCACGTGGGATAGGAACCACCTGACCAGCGCACGAGATCCTCTCGCGAGACCTCTGCGCTGATCAGGTGGTTTCCGGCTAGCGGCCAAGACGCATGCTTCCAGCGGCCGCTCGCCTCGGAGAAGAACGGAACGCCGGCGGAGCCTGCCCTGGGGCCAGCAGAGGTGAGAGCTGGGGGCCGTATATACCCATGAGAGCTGGGGGCCGTATATACCCATGAGAGCTGGGGGACCTATATACCCATGAGAGCTGGGGGGCAATATATACCCATGAGAGCTGGGGGACAATAAATACCCATGAGAGCTGGGGGCCCTATATACCCATGAGAGCTGGGGGCCCTATATACCCATGAGAGCTGGGGGACCGATATACCCATGAGAGCTGGGGGACCTATATACTCATGAGAGCTGGGGGACCTATATACCCATGAGAGCTGGGGGGCAATATATACCCATGAGAGCTGGGGGACGTATATACTCATGAGATATGGGGGACATATATACCCATGAGAGATGGGGGACATATATACCCATGTGAGCTGGGGGACATATATACCCATGTGAGCTGGGGGCCATATATACCCATGAGAGCTGGGGCCATATATACACCCATGTGAGCGGGGGGCAATATATATCCATGTGAGCTGGGGGGCAATATATATCCATGTGAGCTGGGGGGGCAATATATATCCATGTGAGCTGGGGGGCAATATATATCCATGTGTGCTGGGGCAATATATATCCATGTGAGCTGGGGGCAATATATATCCATGTGAGCTGGGGGCAATATATATCCATGTGTGCTGGGGCAATATATATCCATGTGAGCTGGGGGCATTATAGATCCATGTGAGCTGGGGGGAAATATATATCCATGTGTGCTGGGGCAATATATATCCATGTGAGCTGGGGGCAATATATATCCATGTGAGCTGGGGGGCAATATATATCTATGTGAGCTGGGGCAATATTATCTTTGTTTTATTTTGCAGTGAAAAATAAGTAAAAATATAGATCTTTTTTTGGGGGGGCCCTTCGTGGATTCTTGCACCGGGGCCCTCAGGTTTCTAGTTACGCCACTGTTCTATTCTATATATATATATATATATATATATATATATATAATGATATTTACATCTGGTACTTTAAAACAAGTTTTATTTTTTGTATTTATTTGTTTTAAAAAAAATAGACAGATACTAGTTTTCTCTCAAGACGTGTCTTATTGATTCCTTCTAATGCACCCTTGAAAGCCTCTCTTCATTTTTTCACAGTAATTCTCATCATGTTGTCCATTTACTTCCACTCTTCTTTTATGAACTTTCAACTCTTCCTTCTTGCTCATCCTCACGCTTGTCATACTTTCTCATTATATCAGCCACTACCCACCCATGCCTTAGTTCTTACCATGTATCATTTTCCATCATTTTTATGACCTCTCTAACTTAAATTTCCTTCATTCTGGCTTCAATTCAGACTAAATTATTTTCCTATCCACTTTCCCTTACATCTCACGACCTCTTTTACCCTTTACTGCACTGTTACCATAAACACGGGAACTATTCCGTGCTCCCCGTCTTCAAAAGGAACCACGTGGCAGTTTATCACTACTGAGAGTCTGGGAGAATCGCTCCATTGCAAGCACATACCTTACATCAATTATGCAAAAGGTTGTGTGTTCATACAATTTTTTTTCTAAAGATTATTTTGCGGAAAAAATCTGTATTGTACAGTAAATAAAAAGAGGATTAATAATCATGCATGCTGGAGTAATGGGCAGAGGATTCTGCAGCAATCAGAGAAAGAGAGATTTGTGATATAAGGAGGAATACGTCAGAGTATGAGATAGAATAGCATTCTCATTCCCAGTGTATAGTGATCTCATACACGAGATATTAATATTAATAATTCCAATTTATGAAAACTCCCTGCTGCAAACTGAGAAGACACTGTGATGTTCTCCTAAAAGAGGTCTGATCCCACCACTGGAACTCAAAAATGCTGGATTTTCAATGTGGCAAAATAGGAAAACACTGCGTAGAATAAGCCGGTATATTTACATTTATAAGCCTTACTACAAAGTAAAATTGTAAGAGAAAATTTATACATACATATTACCGCTCATCTTTATTGAGCTTCCACACTCTTCTTTTTCACTCATCCTCACTCTTGTTATTTCCCTTTTTCCGTCCTTTGCCTCCAACTCTTTATTCCTTTATTCTGATTCCTCTTCCTATGAACAATGTTCCTATCCACTGTCACATGTGCCCATGCTATGAGGGTTCCCAGCTGTCCTTAACCATTACGTTCTGGCATAAACCCTTTGTCTCAGCATCATTCTGGTTATGCTCCCCTTCCTTCACGTCACTCTGATGATGCCCTCATACCTCCATGTCCCTCTGATTAAACTTATGTCTCTCCACATCTGTAACTTTAGTCACATGGGGTTCTTGGATCTGGAGATATTTTGGGGAGGTGTGGGACTGTGGATTTCGGTGGGTATGAAACCTCATATTGCTCCTCTGCCCTTTCTTATGTGAAAGTCTTTCTGTTGCCCATGTAGGTACAGGGTGTCCATGTTATCTAAGGTTATATTTTGCTTGATGTCTCTGGTGCACCTTGGGAGGTGTGTTGTATTGCTCCCTGATGTGTACATTGTAGGTCGTCATGTGGTATGTGCTGTGATGTTTCCCTGATGTACACTGCATTTTGTTGTTTTAATGTCTCACCTAGACCTGAGAGCTGGGTTACACCAGATCTCGGCTGCGATGCCCAGGAGCTAGTTGAATCCATTTAAGAAGGTTGTGACTTTGAAGATGAATATAGCAGGATCTGGAGTTGATCCCTTTGCTTCGCTGCCATGTGGGGAGGGAAATTCTTTTCTATTTTGAACCAGAACGTGTGTGTGTGAGAGAGCCAGGAGGCAGTTGAGTTAATGCTGCGGCATGTTTTACCTTTGTTGGGCTGTCCATCCTGTGTGCTGTCCCATTGGTTCTCCTGGTCCTCCCCTCGTTGTGCCTTGGGTGTTGTATTCTGTGTAACCCAAATAAATGAGTTGAAGGTTTTTGATTTCACTCTAAAATGACTTTTAGCTATTGACTGGGTAGAATTTAGCTGTGATCAATTCTTCTTCAGGAGGTTGATGGTGAGATGGGCCTGCTGCATGGAGATACTCATCCTAGGTACCGAGCTCTGTAGGCTATAGCTACGGCTATTGTCCGTAACAGCACCATTCCGATGATGCCGCTTCACATTTTTCCGGTGATGTATCCGTACCTCTGTATCATTCTGATGATGTCCCTTTCTGTTATTCTGATGATGTCTCCACACCTCTGTATCATTCCAATGATGGCCCCTTTCCTCAGTATCATAGCACACACATGTTCTGTTACACAATGACACCACGGTCTATCATCAAGTCAACCTCATGGGCCTTTAAATATCTGTTCTTGGCATTCCTTATTGCATTGTATCTTCAGAGAGTCACTTTGTCAGTTTATTGTTTTTTTGGTTTTGACCTTTTGAATGGCTATTGATTATACGTCCATCCCCTGTCCCTGACCTTGGAGTGTAATTGACTTTGTATAATTCTCCTGTCCTTGACCACAGCTGGTTCTTTCTTTCCTACTTTATCTGTTTTATCCTGTCATTCAAGGACCGTTTATATAGGGTTATATTGGCAGGGTTTCCTCCCTTTCTAAGGATTATACACATTGGGTGTCGCCAAGTAATTTAGACACGACTTTCCTTTACATTTCGCAAACAGTTATTTCCTTTACTGCACGATTACCATAGACATGATAACTGCTATCGCATCCTCTAAGGCCCTGTTCACACTGTGCGACATGAAAATTGCGCGTTTTTCCGTGTGATTTTCATATTCGCGACATTGAGCGATAATGTCGTGTGATGTTGCAGCTATGCGCAATTTTGCATAACATCACTGATGCAAATCACAAAAATTAGGTCATGTACCAGCGACATGCTACAGCGACTGGCGACATCACGCTACAAGATGTGATCAGCTCCATTGAAATGCATTGGAGAAGCTACATAGAGCGATATCGCATGGAAATATGCTCGATATCGCGGCAAAAACCGTGCGATAAATCGATATCATGGCAAAATCCACGCGATATCGCACTATGTAGCTTCTTCAATGCATTTCTCCAATGCATTTCAATGGAGCTGTTCGCATCTTGCCGCGTAATGTCGCATGTCGCGCGTCGCTGTAGCATGTCGCTGGTACATGACCCTTTTTTTGCGATTTGCGATTTTGCGATTCGCATTGGTGGGGTTTTGCAAAATCGCGCATAACCGCGACATTGCGCGTCATTATTGCTCAATGTCGCGAATATGAAAATCGTGCGGAAAGACACGCGATTTTCATGTTGCACGGTGTGAACGGGGCCTTAGGAAACTGCGTGGCAGTTTTTCACACTAGTGATGTTTAGGCCATAGAGTCTAAGTGTAACCCTTTATTGCGAGCACCTTACATCAGCAATGCAAAATTTGTGGGAGAAATCTCTTTGGTCTGAATAAGGTCTCCCTTAACCATAAGTAGAAAAGAGGAGGGGAAAAACAACAATGAAGGAACACGGGGCTCTAAAAAAGTGTAATGCATTGTTTTATCAATTTCTCATATTTCTCTCTTCCTATACTTTTCATTCTTTAAATACTTTAATTATGTACTAATTTCTCGCTCGCTCTCACATTTCTTCTTATCATATTTGAATTCTCGTTCCCAACCTTCTTACATCCCTTTCTCCATGTCCATCTGTTATCATCTTCTCATCTTTCTCATTGAAAATTTGCTCTGTATTTCAGTTTAATTCTTCAACATATTTCTCTTTTATTCTACACACTATTGTTCCTGCCTCCTGTGGGCTCTATTACATTCTCTGCGCAAAAAAAACCCTGCATTAACGCGAGGTGCAAAACCCTTCGCGCTGCACGTCGAATAACGACGTTCGTGCAAACTATGCGCGTTAACGTCTAACGTGAGTGACCCTGGGCGAACCCTGTGTGAGCGCAAGTTCGTGCGCGCATCCCATACTTAACATTGTGAGCGCAAATGCATTTGTGCACTGGTACGCGGGTGGTATTACAATCGATGTGCAGATTTTTACAAACAACGTTTGCGCGCATAATTTTAACGTCTTTTAAACGCTGGTGGTAACGGCAAATCTGAACGTTCTGGCCGAAACTAAATACACCAGCACGAAAAAAAAATACAGCACAGTATAGTTACACATTCTACACATACCCAAACAATAAAATTGAGAGGTTGTGCGTGTTTTTATTATTGCTGCAGCATATATGCTCAGATTGATTTTGACAGGCGCAAAAACTGAACGGGAGACAATTGTGGTTCTTAATTCTGATTGGCTGAATCGCGTGAAAAAACAGTCCGCCCACCGATTTCTGCGCGCAACGTTAATGCGCACGCGTTTTTGCACATCTTTTTTCCGCACAATATTTTTTGACGGATGAAAAAATGTGCTAGGATGGTAATACAGGTGTTATTTTACGCACGTTAACATTTAACGCTGCGCACAAAAAAATTGTGCTGCGCGTGCGAATCTGCGCGGACAATGTGATAGAGCCCTGTGTGTTTTAACTCTATCATGTCCTCCAGAGAGTCTTCTTCCATGGCATTTGTGTGTCTAATTCCCCCCCCCCCGGTCTCCCTGCCTCTGTTACTACTTTTCATTTCTCATTATTAATAATATACACATAATGTAACTGTGCTGGCTTTAAGTGTTGACACTTGATAGTCTATTTCTGTAAAACGTAGGGCACAAAATATATTTTATGCGACAATTTGCTGAGAACAAATAAAGTGTTTTGGAACATTGTAAATTGACAATCTACACGGAAACATCTATGGAAAATTGCTGTTATTTAAAGGGAGGTGTATGTGTTGTAAGAAACAATTTGAATTTCAGCTCCTGTCTAAAGCTATGGGAAAATAGACTGTTAGTGATCACTTTTCCCTTCCCCTCCACTACATCTCATTAAACATAACCATAATTGACAGTCCGGTTCCCAAAAGGCTCTGCAGTAGGAAACTGGCCTCTCGCAGTGGCTTATATCATTAAATATCACACCTGCACACCGAGCTTTTACCACCGGGGCCAGTCAGAGTATTAGTGTTTGCAACTGTCCTCTGAGAGATAAACAAAGAGAATTCGGGATGACTGCTTCTGGCCGCAGTGCGTAGATTTCAGTAATTCTGGCAATGGAAGAATTTTTGTGAACGGGGAGATCTGGATTCCAAGGACTGGTTTCAGTAATATTTTTAACACTTGCTTGATATTACACATCTTCCTTGTTTTGCATTCACAACTCATGCATTGCCTGGATGACTTTGATTTCCCCAACCTTTTAACAAAATGTAAATTTAAAGATCTCACGCTAGGCACTTGAAATTAGCAAGTCTTGATTTTTTTTTTTGCTTGCAAAAGAAAAGCAAAAAATATAATTTAGCAAACAAAAATGGTAAAATGTTTTGATTTTATTCACTCTGTGTGGAACAAATGAATAGAGTCCAACAATGGATTGAATGGCACAATCGATGTTCAATAGCCGCTGTTAAAAAACAATAAACAGATACAAAGAAGTCAATAAAACTATCAATACAACAGCCCAGTCCCTTTACACTCTAATGCCTTTTGTTAAGACCAAAGTAAATAAACAAAGAAAGAAAATAAACATGTTAAACCTTCCCAAGCCTGGCAAAATATCCTTTTCAATGCTCTTACCTCTCCTATGTTGGAGAAAAAGGTAGATTGGAGTACCTTATTGTTTTCATGACAACACCTACTGTAAGTGGTGGCTTTCAACTGGAGTTATTGAAAGAATAACTAGTTGTCCAAACTCTGAGTTAGTTGTCAGGGTAGCAGATGATAAAAAATAAAAACGTAGGATTTTCTATCAAGAAGGCAGACTAATCAAAATTTAAACTTAAAAAAATATATATTCTTATTTGTCTTTTCATCAGACCTTGAGGTAAAGTGGAGAGATTTGAATTTTACATTGTGTTGAGAGTCACTTTGAACTTGGGGTACTTGGACCTAGAGATGCATTTGGGTGGTGCGGGCCTGATGTTTTATTTTGTTTCCCTGCCTCTCCTCTGTTGAAGTCACCCTGTACCTACAATTCTAGGTGCAGAGTGTTTGTGGTGTCTGTGTTGTGTATGAGTACTCTTATTGTTAATTTCATTATTGTCTATGCTTATCTGTTACTACGGCTAATATGATACTGTGTGGTTCACTGTAGCCTTTTCCAACTCCCCCTATCTAGAATATGTTTACATCTTTGAAAAGTTTGAGTGGTCTTCCATGGTCTGTTTTGTTTAGCAAGCACTGTCCCATTGTCTGATACTGTATAATCCCCTGTTTATCCCCACAATCTACTATTGTTCTCTTTTGTTGGAATGTTGTTGAGGGAGTTTTGGTGTCCAGAGTTAATTCCATAATCTGTCCCTAATTTAATTATGTCCCAGACACCAAGACGCCAGGGAGGGTTATCTGATGTAGTGCAGCAAAATGCCAGGGAGGGATTTCTGATGTAGCGCACCAAGATGCCGGGGTGTCATTATGCATATATTTAGCTCATTAAAGGCTCAGTTCCTCGGTCTGTTATAACCTCAAGATCTGCATGCTGCCTCATATCTGGGGAATGCTATCACCATGCTTTCAGTGTACCCATCCTTAAGCTTCAGCTAAGGGTTGGAGAAAGGCACAAAAGACTGCTGGTGGGAGAACGGGGGTCCAGCAAAGAAGCAGCATTAACAGATGTGACACTGAAGACGTTTAGCACCTCAAACATAAAGCCTTTGGGCATTGTTTTGATACATATCAAATCAACTAAATTGGATAGTCTTAATTTAGTTTTCAAGATCGTTCATTAATCAGTGCATATCAACACATCACGGATCATCCCTTATCAACCTGAAAGAACGACAGATGTAGCTGAACAGAGGGGGTTCTTGATTCTTCACGTACACCGTGAGACGTTCAGTCTAGACATCGCTAATAAGTGATAACACTTAAAGGGGCTCTTCATTACACAGTTTCCTCCTAATTATGATGTGTTATCTAGATTTCTGTCCTTTAGCAAATGAGAGATAATGCAATTGAGTTAAGACTTTTCTTTTTGGCATTGATGCTGATACCATCGACCAGTTATATGTAGATAGCAGTATACAGACTTTTACTTCATTCTACCATAAATGTTTTTATATCTGTCCTTGATCAAATCACCAAGCTCTGCGCAATAGAGTCGATGCAATATTTCTTTGCTGCAATATCATGCGTCTACCTGTACTTTCGAAGAACAGAGAGTCCATTTATTCATGATAGCCCATATCATTATATTAAACCATAGTGACAACATAAGTTGTGTAGGTTTTAGATGTGATGTGATATAACGATATGTAAATATATTCATTGTCAAGTAAAAAAAAAAGCAAAGTAGGGTAATTAGCATTTAGAAATCAGTATAAACAGATAATCCGTGGCTTCTCCATTCTTTATCAGTGAAAGGCAGTCAGTGAAAATGCTGATTCAACATCTTAGAAAGGTCACTCGGCATACACAGGAAATAATTTCAAGAGGTGTCTGTGCACAGTTCAAGTAAAGCAGTGTAACGTGGCTGTTAATGTTTAATTGAAAAGCAGGTAGACTTATTCGACCAAAACAAAATCCAATTATAGTTTTGTGGTCGAAAAAACTAAAAGTCTCTCTTTTGAAGTAAACCTGAGAAAGCGCTTATTCTGTAGCTGACCAAAGCAACTGAAATGGTGTTAGGATGAAATAAAAGATATGACATATGTCCTTGTTTTAAAGAGTTGTTCCAGTGGTTTTTTTTTTAAAATAAGCCTTGATAATTCCATTCTGGCTACATAAACTATTTAACTTTTCAAACTACTTATTTATTTATTTTTGCCTATAAGGTTTAGCTCCTTCACTATCAAGTGGTTTTCCTTAAAACCATTGGCAGGACCCAGTGTTTTTTGGAAATCAACTTTAGGCTGGCTGTCCACTGGGTCCATAGTTGGACGACCAACCTGGCCGTGCAACTTCGGACAACTTTTTCTTATGATCTGGGTCGTCTACTGGAAGCGAATATGGATGACTCAGATTGACCGAAGGGAAGACCACCGAATGATGCCTAATGCTAACGGCCTAGAAAAAAAGACACAGTCGAACGTTGCCACACATGCAGGGCACTTTTTAAAGCCATTTCAGCACCATTGACCGCGCCGGAGTTCCCTGCATGTCTTCAACGGAGTTCCCAGCTGTGGTTTTTTTTTTCCGTTCAGTGGCGAAGGGAAAAAAGGCTTTTAAGAAACAAATATTGGGAATCAAAAATGTTGCCTAAAAATTTACAAAAAAAATACTCGAAAAATTCGATAAAATCTATAAATTAAAAGGCTTTTACTGCAAATGAAAAGAATAAACGGTTGAATAAAAAGAAAATGAAATCAAGAATATAATTTTACATTGAATCCAATGGGGTTCGTCTGTCGAAATGAATCACTTCTCTAGGGGACAATTTCTCTGCCTTTGCAGTTTATCTATACAATTCATCTTTTTTTCATTTAAATTGTACCAGACCATGCTGACTTTGACATATTCCCTTCAAATGGGAAAGATCGCTAGTCTGTTGTAGTCACATAAAGTCATCTGAAGTCATCCGATAGAAGTCAGAGGCAGTGGACGAGGACTGAATCTCCTCCATGTTGTGGGATTGGTCAGACATTGACAGACGACGGCGGGCAATTGTATGATTGCACAAATCCGGACCCAGTGGAAGGCCAGCCTTACAGTAATTACACAGTCGACATCATTGTACTACTATACAATGTTGTTTTTTGCAGTCAGTAAGCCTATTTAACAGGCAGAGGCACCATCTATTGGCCAAATAGGAAAAGAACAGGTCTGGACGTACAAAACCGCGCTTAGAAGGTATTAGGGATCGCTACACGTTCTCAGAAATGTGGTGTTCCCTTCACCTCAAGAATTAGACAATAAAAAAGGACGAATAGGAGAACAGCGCTCCCTTTCAGTAAGTGTTAAGATGCCCTCCACAGCACCACCAAAGTGTATAATAGAACTACAAATGTCTTACGTTTCTAGATGCATTTGGGGAAAAGATGGTTCCCAGAGTAATTGATGTAGATGGAGTTGTAGAACCACATGGACCAGTATAGATCTCAAATAAGCAAGCAAAAGGGGAAATTTAATAGTGCGGATCAATGGGTAACACACAATATATAAAAAATATAGCCAGAGTTCAATGAGGTAATGGACTCACACTTTTAGAGAGCTTCCTAGCTCTATTTAGTTCACCTTACGGACTGTTTCAGGCCAGTCCGTCAGCCAGACTTCTTTTGTTGGTCCTCTCCTTCTTCAATAGTTACACCCCTTTAGATCTCGAAACATAAAATGGGAGAATTCTCATGGTGTAGTATCTAAACTTAAATCAGTGACCAGACCGGCCCAAGGAGGGAATATTACTCACCCTTTATGGGGCTACACCGAGCTCTAGGGTTCCAGAGTGTACAAATTGTTTTTGAGGCACAATTTGGAAAAGCCACCTACAGTAGGAAAATGGCAGGACTCCCACAGTATTGGAGATAAAAAATGGAATTTAATCGGTTTAAAAGTCAATATGGCTTTGCTTAACAATAAAAATAAAAACACTACAAATAGAGGCCAGACACGTTTCGCGCGTACAGCGCTTCTTCAGTGGCAACGAGGAAAAAATTGGGATTACAATCCTCATAGTGATGTGGATTTATATACACATGGTAATTGAAAAGTAATACGCCCGTTTTCGCGCAGGTAGAGACAGGGGGAGGTCCCGTCCGTGGCGCGTCCCGTATCACGCTGCAGATGAGCTCCACTTCCGGTCCCAGGCTCACTCTGTTGTCGGCTCTGCCGCAGATAAGCTCCACTTCCGGAGCTTCTGTCAATCATGTACAAATGTGACCCACCGCCGGAACTCCAGATGGTCAGATGGCGTCCTCTCCTCCGTGACAACGCAGACATCCCACAATGTCCACTTGCACCCCAGGCCGGCGGGAACCCACAGTCACATGAGGAAAATACAACAATAAACATTGGCGTCCCTCAATACGGTCGGGGAAGCCGAGGTCCATATGGAAACAAAAGAAAAGAACGCCAATGTTTATTGTTGTATTTTACTCATGTGACTGTGGGTTCCCGCCGGCCTGGGGTACAAGTATTGACATGGGTACATGATTGACAGAAGTTCCGGAAGTGGAGCTTATCTGCGGCAGAGCCGACAACAGAGTGAGCCCGGGACCAGAAGTGGAGCTCGTCTGCAGCGTGATACGGGACGCGCCGCGGACGGGACCTCCCCCTGTCTCTACCGGCGCGAAAACGGGCGTATTACTTTTCAATTACCATGTGTATATAAATCCACATCACTATGAGGATTGTAATCCCAATTTTTTCCTTGTTGCCACTGAAGAAGCGCTATACGCGCGAAACGCATCTGGCCTCTATTTGTAGTGTTTTTATTTTTATTTTTATTGTTAAGCAAAGCCATATTGACTTTTAAACCGATTAAATTCCATTTTTTATCTCCAATACTGTGGGAGTCCTGCCATTTTCCTACTGTAGGTGGCTTTTTCAAATTGTGCCTCAAAAACAATTTGTACACTCTGGAACCCTAGAGCTCAGTGTAGCCCCATAAAGGGTGAGTAATATTCCCTCCTTGGGCTGGTCTGGTCACTGATTTAAGTTGAGATACTACACCATGAGAATTCTCCCCTTTTATGTTTCGAGATCTAAAGGGGTGTAACTATTGAAGAAGGAGAGGACCAACAAAAGAAGTCTGGCTGACGGACTGGCCTGAAACAGTCCGTAAGGCGAACTAAATAGAGCTAGGAAGCTCTCTAAAAGTGTGAGTCCATTACCTCATTGAACTCTGGCTATATTTTTTATATATTGTGTGTTACCCATTGATCCGCACTATTATATTTCCCCTTTTGCTTGCTTATTTGAGATCTATACTGGTCCATGTGGTTCTACAACTCCATCTACATCAATTACTCTGGGAACCATCTTTTCCCCAAATGCATCTAGAAACGTAAGACATTTGTAGTTCTATTACACACTTTGGTGATGCTGTGGAGGGCATCTTAACACTTACTGAAAGGGAGCGCTGTTCTCCTATTCGTCCTTTTTTTATTGGCCAAATAGCACTACTGCAGATGGGGTTTTTCTTCCAATAGGCTGTGGGTCTCTGTTTCAGACACAGAGTTCCAGCTGTTCAAACAGCTTCAGTACCTCAGCTGACATGTCCAAGGTGCTGAACAGTTAAGGGCACAATCTGCAGCACATTTGCAAACAAATTTTGTTCGCAATTAATGAAATTCCTTTGCATTTCACCAGAATATGACCAGATCGACTTAACTCGATCTCTGGCCCCTAATGGAACTTTTTACGTTTTCTTGGTGAAGGGTTTAATCCTACTTATTCAACAGCCTTCCGGGTAATGCAGACTCCACTTTCTGCTTCTTATCTTCCTTGTTCATAGTTATCGTTCTTTTTTTTTTTTCTTTTTTTTTTTTTAGAAAAGGTAATGTAAGACACCCTACCTCTTCTCTTGCCCGCATTTACTAAAGAGCAGCAGTCTTTGTAGACAATTACATATCAATATTTTCTATGTGTCATCCATCTATAGTTGGAATAAGTAATTTTGCATCAATCAACTGCTGCTGTGGGGGAGTGAGCACGCTCGCAGCCGGCTCAATGCTCTCAGATCTTTGTTTTGAATGGAAAATAGCTTGGTGTACCCATGTAGAATTTTACATATTGATTCCATATTGATGGACTCAATCAGGGCAGATAGTACTGAGGGACTGCTTGCCCCTGAAAGGCAATGAATCCTGCAGATACATTAACAGGTATCACTAAAACCAAAGGTTGCCTTGGCCTAAAGCTCGTTAATTTTTACATCTCTTTATTTCTGCTTGGATATCGATGAGGTGCATGGCCAAACAGCAATTAAAAAGACCCTTTTGTAACATGATCTCAGGCAAGAGGTGAGTTGATTTATTGGCTGATGAAGCGTGGTTGATTGCGATGGAGTCCCTAGAAATCAGGCACCCCATTAACCCTAAGACCTAGCCATAACTCTAGAGTCTCCAGCCATGAAGAATCCAAACGCCCAAAATGAAGGCTCGTTATTGTATCCTTTCGAATCTGTTGATTTAACTCAAGCGCGCTGAAAAATGGCATAACTGATCATTTTTATGTATTAAAATTTTATAAAAATGTTACTACATAACTGATCATTTTAAGCTAAAATTAAAATCTACATATTACAAAAATGGGGTCACCTCCTGTGTTATGATCTCAGTCGTGCGGATCCCAATTCTATAATTCTGCATTTTAATATGTTGCTGTGGAACAGCTCCGGAAGGAAATTTTATTCTAGCGTGAAATATTAATAAGAACAGATTGCAAATCTATTGCGGAAATAATATAGATATGTTAATAACAGCTTTTTTTTTTAAAAAAAACCAGTATTGTCGTTTTTTGTGGTGCTGGGGGAAAAGAAGTCTCTGGGGAATTGCTAATGTAAACAATTATCTCTTAGAATTAAAACATCAACCATTTCAAACCAATGGAGATCAGTCCTGCAGATAACACATTTTGGCAGTTGGTTTAATTAATTTATTTTTTACGTCATTGGATATTCCGTGTCTCCGCCTCCGTATTACCTGGGAACTGAGCTAATTATATGTGAAGCAAACGAGCAAAATTGTGTTCCACTTAAAGTGTTTTGGTAAAGATATATTGTTTGTTTTTTTTGCCTGCTTTTGTTATCAGAGGACCTGCAGAAATGGAAGATCCACATTCACCAAAAGATTATCAGGGTAATTCAAAGAGATCCGAATGGCTGGAGAAAGGTAACCGAACGTTGAAAATCAGCGTTCGGTTAACTTTCCTGGCCATTCGGCTATCCAGAGAACAGGCAATTCGCCAAATCCTGGCGAATTGCCTGCACATACGGTGCCTGTTCGTTGCCTGTTTGAGGGCAGTGAAAACCCCATGAAAAAGCACTGCTTCGGCTATTCAGAGAACACAAACCAGCAGTGAAAGGTTCCCGAAATGCCCTGCTATTCGGTGGTTTAATTCGGCAGGTTTATTCAGGCGAATCTCATAGGCTTCAATGTTAAAAATATTCCCGTTTTAACTCAATATCTAATAAACTGTTCATTATAAAATTCTGCAGTAAAGAGTCTCTTTATTTATAGATTTTTTAGGATATTTTAAGCATTTTTATTTATTTTTTTTAAATCTGATTTTTTTTCCCCAAGTTTACTTATTTTTTCTGTAACAGCCCTTTTTATTATCATTCTTTGGATCTCATATGTAAATTTCAGACATTTTTGCTCAGTAGTTTCTTTGCAAACAGCGTTTCACTTTTCAAACATTCATGCAAACTGTTTTGCTAATTTATTCACTGCCTTCGTCTGCGGCGTCGGCTTTTTCCGGCGGCTTCGCTGCTTGTGATCGGCGCCTGCTCGGGTTTTTCCAGTGTTTTCGCCGGGGTTAATCCAGATGTTTTTGCGGGTTTTCGGCATGCATTCGCCAGGTTTTGCGGTTAGTTTTCGTCGGGTCTGCTGCGGCCTTTCCCTGCAATTCGGGGACCCTGTGGTGCTTGCTGAATACACCGCAGGGTCACCGAAATGGGATCGGCAAAACGAACCGAATTGAAGAGAACGAAAAGTCACCGAACGTGCAGTGACTTTTCAATTCTCTTTGAATTACCCTGTATGCAATTTCAAAGGCACTTGAAAGGTCTTCATCTTATCTAGCATACAAGGATACCTACCTAAAGCATTTTAGCACTTTTCTTTTTATGGTACTTAAACTACACTATTTAGGCCCTATTCTCTTTCGGTAAAATAGAGACGATAATGGGAAAAACCTGTGCCTGCGGATATCCCCGTAGCATCTCCATTTTATTGATAGATTCGAGGCAGATGCTTCTTCAGCACATTGCCCCGGAACGCAGCGCTACCATCAGGGATACTCGTTGTAGTGTTTCCGCCTCACAACTTTGCGAGTATCACCTCCTGGTGTCCGTACGATCCCATGGAGGGTTGCACTGCCGAGTCGGGAGACATGCGCGATCTTGGTCTAATGACAAACACACAGCACCATGGAGTGATCACGGAGGGAGACTAAGAACTATTTGTCCCCAGTCTCACTCTGCTCCTAGCGGCAAGAAGCAGCCGATTGGGCCACTGTTCTCGCCACAGAATAAGAGGTGAGTATCTGATTTATTGGAGGGAGTTTAGGGGTGCTAAAAGATTCTGCAAAAAGAAAATCAGTTAGCACCAGTTTTTATGTGACGGTAAATTTTTTGTTAAAATGGGACGTGTAGGCTATTTTACCTGACATATCCTAAATATGTCCTATCTACTACTAATTGCATTATGATTCTCTTTAAATATTGGAAAAGGGTTACAAAATAAACATATTTTATCATCTTTCAGCAGGAAAAATAATGAATATTGTGGCTCTTTGGCAACTTAAAGCAGAAATTGATAGTCCATCACCTGAATAAGGAAATGCCCTGCATGTAGCACTTTCCAAGATATGCTGAAGGCACATTAACTCTCTGTTGACTGAAAATAATTTGTTTCAATTTCTAAGGAGTTTCCCTTTCTAGGATGGATTGTTAAGGCTTACTTTAAAATTATAATACTACCTGTACTATTCTCCATCAAGGAATGAGCTGAAATAAAAAAACAATAACCGGCTGGGTGTAGTACCGGCTGGGTGGAGTAGAGGTAACATCACTGCTCTGCATGGAGAGCGCCTGTGGAGTCATGGGTTCGATCCCAGCGAGCAACCTCTCCAGTAAGTGTCCTTGGCAAGACACCTAACAGTACATACTTGCCACCCAGGACATACTTGAAAACAAGAGAAATCTCAATGTATCCTTCCTGGTAAAATCCTTTCTCAAAAAAAAACCTTCCCCCAGTCTAAAGTCACTCAAGAGCTCCCTGTTAACATACCTCAATACAGAATGCACCTGTAAACATGTAACATAGTGACTACATACAGAATGCACCTGTAAACATAATGACTATATTTCCTACATATTTATTTTCTGTTAATCTGTATATTTGTGTTGTTTTTTAATATCTTGCATTGTATTACTTTGTATTTCTGTAACGACTGTAACATTTCAATGTTCTTGAACCCAGGACATACTTGAAAACGAGAGAAATCTCAATGTATCCTTCCTGGTAAAATACTTTATAAATAACTAAACAAATCTGTGTGTCTCATCAATTTC
The DNA here is from genome assembly GCA_009667805.1 of Leptobrachium leishanense. Classification (NCBI taxonomy): domain Eukaryota; kingdom Metazoa; phylum Chordata; class Amphibia; order Anura; family Megophryidae; genus Leptobrachium; species Leptobrachium leishanense. The sequence goes on along the minus strand of CM019064.1, from coordinate 404,934,685 downwards.
ACACCATGCAACACCATTCTTTGACATCTGGTCAGCATTGCAACATGGCCAGTCTAGCAGATGGCTTGGTGAGGTCCTGGGAGTCACAGTTACATAAAGATTGCAGTAGTTCCTTAATGTCTGATCTCCTGCACCAGCAGACCTTCTCCTCCTCCTCCACGTGTTTACTGGGTATCACCCACCCTCCCTGCCACTCAAGGCTGCTCATCCCGTACTAGTTGCAGACACAGATTGGATGTAGCCAGTGCAGATCAATTTTTCCTTTTCTTTCATCCTGAATCCTTCCTAGTGTTCTGAGGAAACTGCCAGAAACCCTCCGGTTTTAAGGTAAGCAGATACCTGCCTAAATTATTCAAAATTACTATTATTTTTAATGAAAAATATGAATGGATCTCATCTATGGACTAATCTTGCTGATTTTGTGCACAGAATCTGTGCTGCTGCGCTGATGCTTAATGTTTTGGAATGTTCAGTGTTCGCCTTGCTACATTGTTACAGTACTATGTAAATAAATACGTGTGTGCGTTTTAGTGTGTGTGTGTCCCATAAGTTCTGTATAAACCTTCCTAATTACACTGTTTATATTTATTGATAGTATTATTATATGGTGTCTATGTATGTGGATCATGATTTATGAGATTGTGTGTCCATTCTACAGCTGCACAGATCAGTGTAAAAAGATGAACTCTAGATCATAAGGTGTTTAGGATAAAGGCACCAGTGCAGAAAGTCCTGCATAGATTTTTCAGATGCTGGTCCATGCATTATTATCAGGGATGGGGAATGGGGAAATGTTTAATATTGATCTGATTTCGTTAGACAGGCAAGGATCATGAGGGTGTTAGTCCATATTTTTTATGCACTCTTCTGCATTGTTTTTATTTTATCATATGTCATCAGAAGTATTACATTTCCAATAATTATCTGTATTTATCATCTTTAGCCATCATTGGATAACTGGAGTTACAGTCCACAGTTTTATATTGTCAGCAGTGCAAGAGTAGTTTTGCCACCCTTGATAGTGCTTTCAATAAACAGTCTGCAGCTTCTTGTGTCAGTACTTGCCCAGTATGATTTGTAAATAATTTACAAACACTTGTCAGTTGCAATGGATGCCTTCAGGAAACCACTCTGTGTGATTTAATCTTCTGATCTCTTTTTTTGGTCTTAATGGGTTTAATGTTAGGTTCTGTGAATCAATTACAAGCTTTTACAGTCAGTGAATATTCCCTTATGACAATTAGATTACAGGAAGCACTCCATGTAGCTCAAATAGTTGATACTCAGAGCATCATCCCTGAAAGAGTATCCTTGCAGATTGACATAAATGAAAAATAACTTTAAGAATAAGAGAGCTGTGTGTGCTAGATATCTGTCTGTCTGTCCGTCCATCTGTCTGTTTCTACAATATATATTATTTATACAGATTTATATGTTTTTGCTTATATAGTATATAATATAGAACATATATAAATTACGTTATAAAATACAATAAATCACAGTTGTATTTAGTAAAGCTGAAATGAATTATTAAAGTTAGAATTCGATGAAATTATATAGAAGCCGACAGATCTAAGCGATTTAAAAGCAACATGAACCGTTACCTGCCATTCACACTGTTTTCAAGCTCATTACATGACCCTGAATAGACTATTCAAACACTCTGTCAGAGAGTACCTTTTGCAGGTCTCTGGCTGCTCAGTATAATAAGCCCCTGTGCTGCCTGCATTTATATACCCCATGCGTAGAAGTTGGATCTTTTATGTAAGAAGCAGCTTCTCTTTACAGAAGAAATTGCAATAATTGGAGATGCAACACACTGAGATGTTAAACATACATACACATAACTGGCACTCTAGCGTTCGCTTATGAGTGATATTTCATTCCCAGTTGTGTCTTTTTAATGCCTTGGTTATTAACTCTGCCAGTATTGTAAAGCAGAGTAGTGACACTTGGGGACAATCCGCATCTGAAGATATTGTTTGATATTACGCGCTCTACTACTCTCTAATTAATATCACTAGCTGTCCAGGATATAGTAACGCTGTGATTTAATGCTGTGCTATCCTGTCGCTTGATGTGTGTACTGTACATTTACAGTACAACTTGATTACAAACTTTATTATTTTATCTGAGCATAAAAGGTTAGAAAAAGCTCCAGATGGCCAATGTGGCATTGTTTCTATGTGTCGCGCGTAAGTAGTGTCATTTTACTGCCCATATGTGATAGTATTTGTGACCTTGACAAAGGTCATATAGCTAATGCAGTAAATTATTACTTGTTCAACATTCAGGGTCGCAAACTGCGTGTCCTTCAGTGTAATCTGCCTTCATCCAACAATCAACCAATTGAAGTAATCAGATAGGAGTATTAATTTGATTAAAAATACAAAAGTAGAGGAAATGTGCAATTACCAGTATAGGTGTTTTATTTGTAGTTTAAACACAACCACACGCAATCTAGTTTGAATTAACACCTATATTGACGTTCATTAATTTACTGTACACATACTGTTTACTGTCCTGCACTTGCTTGGTGTATGGCACCTTTCAGTTGCAGTTGACTGTGCTTCTTGTATCCATGAGTGAAAACATGTTAAATAGGACAAGTACTTATTGCACGTGATTTGTTTCGTAATCCCCCTCATTCCTCCTTCTGCCTCACGTTCCTATATAAATTCTATTAATAATGAATAACTCATAAAAAAGGATATTACCTGCCAATGGGTGATCCGTGTCTAGTGATGATTATTGAAAATAAACACCCTAGGCATAGTTTATGCAGAACAGATATTGTCCTGTATGCTGAGGTATTCTGTCAGATCAAAAAATTAATTATCTTTATTAACTATGTTATTATTATCTTTATTTACAATGACCGCTTATTCAAACTTTGATTATTCAGAAATTGCTGGTGTTTGCAGATGTTGCAAATTCAGGGGGAAATTGGCATTGCTGCAACGGCAGAAAAAAAACCTCATTCACAGGAGAAGCTTCACTGTGAAGCATCTCCCGCAGCTGTTTGGATTCTTCTTTTGGAACACTTCCTCGTTTGTTGCAATTCTAGCAACTTTTGCAGCGGGGCTTTCTATATAACCTCTTACAGTTACAGTTTTAAGTTTTAGTACAATATAAATATATATGTATATTTATAGAACTACATCTTTACACATCTTCACTAAGCACTCTGGTGTTGAAGCCAGGTCATACATTCACATCGTTCAGTGATGCGCTGAAACACAGAGATTTCTTAATAATTTTAGGTACACATTATTCAGGCAGCATATCAGTCCAAACCGGACTTTTATCAAGACATAAATCATCACAAAAAAACCCACAAAAAAGATACACTTACAAATCCTTATCCCTCCGATCAATTACTCCCATGTGACTATGCCATGACATCACAGAACCGGGTCCGGAACCGGAAAAGTGGACGGAATAAATGATCATGATAGCAAACCATCCGGTAATGCATACTTCAGGATCATTCAGGATAGTCACATAAATATGTTGGTTTTTTTTGAAGCATGTCTTTGAGTACACGTTACCGGATGTTTTGGACGTCTTGGCATGGTCAGGTGGGAGGCGTTGATTGGAGGGATATAGATTTATGTGTATATTTATTTTGTGTTTCATTTGTGAAGATTTAGGTCTTGATAAAAGTCCGGTTTGGACTGAAATGTTGACTGAATAAAATGCATTAAAAAATCTTAAGAAATCTCTGTGTTGTGAAGCAACGATGATCGATATATATATCGGGGCAAGGCAAGAATTGTGCACCCCCCAACCTGTGGACACGGTAACACACCCTGATTCCCTGACACCAGTAGAGTATTGACCCCCTTACCCCACAAGCTCATGTATTGTATATTAACAAAACGCTTATATAATAAACAAAATTAAACACACAACCCCCTCCACGCTACGCCACTGCTACCAGTCACCCTGTCCCAGTATACCCTAGTATAGTTCCACTCTCACACTATACCCAGTCACTCTCTCCCAGTACCCCCAGTCACTCTCTCTCTCCCAGTATCCCCTAGTCACACTCTTTCCAAGTACCCCCAGTCACTCTCTCCCAGTACCCCCAGACGCTCTTCCAGTACCCCCTTTCTCCCAGTACCCCAGTCACTCTCTCCCAATACCCCCAGTCACCCTCTCTCATAACCCCACTTTTTACCAGTACCCCAGTCACTTTCTCTCTCTCTATCCAAGTACCCCCAGTCACTCTCTCCCAGTATCCCCAGTCATTCTCTCCCTGAACCTCCAGTCACCCTCTCCCCGTACACCCTTACTGTGTGTTGGTGACGCTGCTCTGGTGTCACACAGTGTCGCCTACCTGCGTGGAGTTGCTGGTGGCCCGGAGGGAGCTGTCCAGGGGGCTTAGTGGTGTGACTGCAGGGCTGCCAGGGGCAGGGGATTGGCACAGGGCTTCAAGGGGGGCTGACAAGCATGGTACAGGATGTTCCATTGGATAATGCTGCGCTGCTTCACATGACTCATGTCAGCGTTAAGGAGGAGTCAGGACATCATTTTCTGTCCTGGTCCTCCCTTCACTGCCAGCCCCGCAAAACTGGCGGCTGCCCATGCAAGGGCCTCTCGCGGACATCAGTGTCTGTGGGCAGACACCTTGCTGAACCCTGCTGGAAAATATTAGTGGTTCAAATTTCGCTTTCAATTTTGTGCCTCCAAGAAAATTGCGCCCGGGGCGACCGCCCTCAAGTCCCCCCCATGCTACGCCACTGCCTAACGGTACATACTTGCCAACCACATAATATTGGCTGTGGAGTCCAGTGTACTGGTAATGTCTCTGCCTTTTGACCATAGAGAAGCAAGTCAAAATACCGTTCAGCGCGACCCTCCAATACAACTGTGGAGAAGTCTCGACTTTATGAAAAACAGGTTCAACCTAAACAGGTTCAACCTAAACCACCAGGTCACTGCTCCACAATCATGGAAAGCCAAATCTATCCCACTCAGAAGACACCACCAGCGAGTGTCTTCGGGCAAGACACTTAACGATATGGATGTGCCTACCTCACAAAATACTTGTACTTTGTAGACCGTATCTCCAGAAGGATATAGACATCTTAGAGACAGTTCAGAAAAGGGCTACTAAAATGGTGTACGGCTTGAAGGAGAAAAGTTACCAAGAAAGGCTTAATGATCTTAACATGTACAGCTTGGAAAAAAGACGAGACAGAGGAGATATGATAGAAACATTTAAATACGTAAAGGGAATCCACAAGGTAGAGGAAGGGAGTATATTTAAAAGGAAACAAAGTAGCAAAACAAGAGGACATAGTCTTAGATTAGAGGGGCAAAGGTTTAAAAGTAACATCAGGAAGCATTATTTTACTGAGCGGGTGGTGGATACATGGAACAGTCTTCCAGTAGAAGTGGTAGAGGCCAAAACAGTAATTGAATTTAAGCAAGTATGGGATAGGCATAAGGCTATCCTAAACAAAAGATAAATCCAGGTCAAGTATCCATGTAATTGGGCAGACTAGATGGGCCGAAAGGTTCTTATCTGCCGACATTTTTCTATGTTTCTATGTTACTTCTCATAGATTGTAAGTTCCCTTGGGAACAGGGTCCCCCTGAATCAGGCCGTATCATCCATGTGTGGTATTCCCCGATGTATCAACCCCTTGTACACTGATCTTGTAAAGTGCTGCAGAATTTGTGGCGCTATATAAATAAAGGATAATAATAATAATAATAAAAAATAATAATAATAATATATGGTTCATTGTCTAAAACAAAGGTCAACAACCTTGGCCTTCCAGATATTTTGACAATACATCTCCCACGACGCGCAGGTTCTCATTACATTGGCTGAACTTCACGGGAAATATATTTTCAAATCATCTGGGACTGTATTCCTACCTAGGTTTAAACCCAGCCAGAGCTGTTCTACATGAAACAGATCCATTAAATTCTATGGAGTTGCTAAGTTTGCAACAGCTCTGTTTATGTCTACACCAGGTTTGGAAACCAGTCCATGGAGAGCCAAGGTTGCTGACCCCTGTCTAAAACCTCATGAAATATATTGGAAGCAGCTAGGGTAGAACGTTTAATAACTGGTTTACAAACAAACTTGTTTGTTGTTTGAAATGTAAGCAGTTACATCTCCCTTCTCTAAAATATTGTTATTTTAATTCTACTGCATATATCTCAGAGATAGGATGAATAGCAGCACATAGCCAGCATATAATGATTACTGTTTAGGAATACTGACTCATATAGTTACAATTACAGTCAGGTCCAGAAATATTGGGACATCAACACAATTCTAACATCTTTGGCTCTATACACCACCACAATGGAGTTGGAATAAAACAAACACAATGTGCTTTAACTGCAGACTGTCAGCTTTAATTTGAGGGTATGTACATCCAACTCAGGTGAACGGTGTAGGATTTACAGCAGTTTGCAGATGTGCCTCCCACTTGTTAAGGGACCAAAGGTAATGGGACAGAATAATAATCATAAATCAAACTTTCCCTTCTTAATACTTGGTTGCAAATCCTTTGCAGTCAATCACAGCCTGAAGTCTGGAACGCATAGACATCACCAGACGCTGGGTTTCATCCCTGGTGATGCTCTGCCAGGCCTCTACTGCAACTGTCTTCAATTCCTGCTTGTTTTTGGGGCATTTTCCCTTCAGTTTTGTCTTCAGCAAGTGAAATGCATGCTCAATGGGATTCAGGTCAGGTGAATGACTTGGCCATTGCATAACATTCCACTTCTGTCCCTTCAAAAACTCTTTGGTTGCTTTTGCAGTATGCTTTGAGTCATTGTCCATCTGCACTGTGAAGCGCCATCCAATGAGTTCTGCAGCATTTGGCTTAATGTGAGCAGATAATATTGCCCGAAACACTTCAGAATTCATCCTTGTCAGCAGTCACATCATCAATAAATACAAGAGAACCAGTTCCATTGGCAGCCATACATGCCCACACCATGACACTACCACCACCATGCTTCACTGATGAGGTGGTATGCTTAGGATGATGAGCAGTTCCTTTCCTTCTCCATACTCTTCTCTTCCCATCACTCTGGTACAAGTTGATCTTTGTCTCATCTGTCCATAGGATCTTGTTCCAAAACTGTGAAGGCTTTGTTAGGTGTTGTTTGGCAAACTCTAATCTGGCCTTCCTGTTTTTGAGGCTCACCAATGGTTTACATCTTGTGGTGAACCCTCTGTTTTCACTCTGGTGAAGCCTTCTCTTGATTGTTGACTTTGACACACATACACCTACCTCCTGGAGAGTGTTCTTGATCTGGCCAACTGTTGTGAAGGGTGTTTTCTTCACCAGGGAAAGAATTCTTCGTCATCCACCACAGTTGTTTTCCGTGGTCTCCCGGGTCTTTTGGTGTTGCTGAGCTCACCGGTGCATTCCTTCTTTTTGAGAATGTTGCAAACAGTTGTTTTGGCCACGCCTAATGTTCTTGCTATCTCTTTGATGGGTTTGTTTTGTTTCTTCAGCCTATTGATGGCTTGTTTCACTGATAGTAACAGCGCTTTGGATCTCATCTTGAGAGTTGACAGTAACAGATTCCAAACGCAAATAGCACACTTGAAATTAACTCTGGGCCTTTTATCTGCACATTGTAATTGGGGTAATGAGGGAATATCACACACCTGGCCATGGAACAGCTGAGAAGCCAATTGTCCCATTACCTTTGGTCCCTTAACAAGTGGGAGGCACATCTGCAAACTGCTGTAAGTCCTATACCGTTCACCTGAGTTGGATGTACATACCCTCAAATTAAAGCTGACAGTCTGCAGTTAAAGCACATTGTGTTTGTTTCATTCCAACTCCATTGTGGTGGTGTATAGAGCCAAAGATGTTAGAATTTTGTCGATGTCCCAATATGTCTGGACCTGACTGTATGTAAGCTTACACCCAATACACTTTAATTTACTCATTGAAGTATTTGCATACAAACTGGTAAGAAAAAAGATTTTTTTAGCACCAAAACCTTTAGTGGTAATACAGTTCCAGATATTTATAAAGCGCCAACAAGTTCTGTAGCACTGTACAATGATAGAGACAGAATAACGAATGTCCATACAAGTTAGACACATAGAACAGTAGGAGAGAGAACCATCACTCTCACCTTGCAGTCCTTTCCTCCTGTTTCCAACTCCAACCCTTCTAGATTGTGAGTTCCTACGGGAATAGGGCCCTCCTCTCCTCCTGTACTATTTGTCAAATGCTGAAATGTTGCTAAATGTATTGTAACCCTGTCTATATTGTGCCCATTGTATAGGGCTGCGGAATATGCTGGCGCTTTATAAATAAAGATTAATAATAATAAGAGGAGAGGGGTGACACATTAGGTGAGGGTAAGTGGCAGAGTATGTGGAGTAGTGGGATGCAAGTAGGGGAAGAAATGTACAATGGGATCATGGAGCGAGCCGATAGGCTTCTCTAAAGAAATGTGTTTTCAGAGACTTCTTGTCATGGACCTGACATGGCGCTCCCCTGTGTAAAGGCACAAACAGACTTTATTTCCTTTGTGTTCCCCTGTTTTAGGACCTATTCCCCATAAACATTGTTATTCCCTTCCTTTATACAATGTTTTATTGTGCAGAATGTTTGTGTGATCTGTGATTATGCAAGAATGCTATTGCCTATCTGCTTATCTGTTGCATGTTTGAGGAGTTGTAAATCTACCCTGAACCAGGCAAACACTGTCCCAATCTGATTTATTGGGACAATGGCTTATGTAAAGTACTGTGTGTGATCACTGATTGCGAATTTGTGTGCTTAACAGTTATCTGTTACTGAGAGGACTAATCTGCCAGCCGTTTCAGGCCTGACGAACTCACTCATCTGCATAAATCTGACGTACTCACGTAGAGCCTAAGGAGGACCAGAGTGAAGCCTGCAGTAGACTTGAAACCAGCCAATAGGAACTGTTGGGGGGGGGGGGTTGAATGCTGTCACCATAAATAGCTGTGTTTTGTGCTGAATTAAGCAGATGAGATCTTCTGTTTGAACCAACATACAGCCTGCCTGGTGTTTGTTCCTACGCTACAACCAGAATCTCCTGTTTGAACATACAGCTTGCCTAGTGTCTCATTCAGGGCTACAATCATCTGACCTGGAAAGACACTTAGCGTCTAACTGAACTCCATCAACTGGATTGAATCGGCCGGAACTATCGAGTCAGAAGCTGTTGGATCGAAAAGAGTGGATCAGCCACTCAAGGTATCGAATCGGTTATTGATTCGAAGGCGGGGCCGATCTTGGTGAGCGGGTGTCTGGAGAGCCGGACAGGCGGACAGTAGGGTCTGTGACACTTTTTGAAGGCCAAGAGAGACGAGGATAGTCTAATCTTGCGGGGGAGGGAGTTCCACAAGAAGGGGTCAGTTTGGGAGATGTCCTGAAGGCGAGAGTTGGAGGTGCAGGTATGGGGAGAAGATAACATCAGATCATTGGCAGAGTGAAGTGGTTGGTGATAAATTTGGATTTAAAGCAAACAAAAACAAACTCCCTATAATAATTACCATTTATGAAATTTCAATAAACCTTTTTCAAGTTTCTTCTCATATATCAAAGTTGAAAACAGGGCGCGGCTCTGCACCATGGCGAGAGACAACAAAATCGGCCACAAAGCAATGTAGCGTCAGTCCTGTCTGAAATATCCTTCCTTAGACAGGCTTTTTATTCGATTTCAAAGAACTTATAGCCAATCAGCATACAGATACATTTCTACGTCAGAGTTTAACCGATAGTGAGACAAAAATTACTACATTTGATTCAGAGATGGCTTTTTCTAGCATACACTGTTCACACACCCTTTCCTGCACACAAAGGAAATGGCTAAATTCCACAGGCTAACATCATATGCAAGTAAAAGACTTGCAGGGTTTGACACTTATAATGGGGGGGTGGATTTCACACTACCTATCATATTAAAATACCTTTCAATCGTCTCATTGATCACAAATACAATCGTGATCACAAAAAGGGATGAAACAAACTAGACAATTAAACTAATTATACCTGGGGCCATAGTATCCTCGCCTAATACCTGTACGATATACGAAAAGGATTCCCCAAGGATGCCCTTTATGAACATAAAATACACTTATCTATTTAGATTCACTCTTCCAGCGAACCACACATGGAGCGTAGGCAAAAATAACTAATCTAGACATTAAATAACTATTTATTCCCATTTCCCAAAATATAATTCACCGAACAAGAAAAGTATAATAACTTGAATGTAAAAGTTCATTTATCTAATAAATCAACATGAGTCAGATCTATATCTGTGTGTTTTCCTATGTTCAGCTTCACTCCACAAAACGCATACACACCTGCATTCACACACACACACTCAAGAAATACATTCTCATTTTCACAAATCAAATCCTTTCTCACACTTATCTAGGGGATTAAATAAAAAAATAATATTCCATAATCTAATACCGTAGTCCACAGTGCGAGATCAAGGTGTGGTCTTCTTTTTCAACATCCCAGCTTGAGACGCATAATCATTGAATGTCATCAGAGCTCCCACCATAGGGACTCCTGAACAAGCTGTCTCTTTGCGCTGGTTGCTTATTACCTGCAACCTTTGACCTTGACACCAAATGTCCATGATTCGTTCCATATGCAGTCATTGTGACTGTCAGGTTTCTTGATGATGTGATACAGTTTTAGCAACAATAAAGAAAAGAAAAAAGAAAAGAAAATATGTATACCCCGCTAATCATATACATCCATTCATTCATTGTCACTCACAAGTGCACGAAAACAATAAAAATGTTAATTTACACAAGAAAAGACACAGATAATAAATTTCAAAATGTCCCCGCGAAGCCTATCGGCCTCACGCAATAAAAAAAATTATACTACTTCTGACTCATTGTTAGAGAAAAATATATATACGCAACTTTGGCTCAAAAGGGAAATAGCCGCAGTGCATATTCCACCCATTTTAAATATCAAAAAAAATATTTAACTACTATCCTATTCAGTCTTGTTCGGTGTTTTGAAACAAACCTGGTGTTTATAAAACACACCAATCCTCAAATGAAATCAAAAAAATAAAAACAGCATTAATTTTACCGAATCAAAACTTTCCATTTACCACTATATATGTCATGAAACGTATTTATGCAAATGCATTAAATTATATGTTCCTAAATACATTAATTAACTCTAATTTTAATTGGATGTGATCTCCAGTAATCCTAAATGTGTCAGGAAATTTGAACAATATTGATTGTAACTAAACAACAAAAATAAAATATAAAATAATAAAAGACACAAAATAATTATCACTTAGACGACAACACAAAGATAATCCATCAGCATATAAAAATACATTATCTTCTTTCTTTGTCTTCTGTCTTATTGGTTGAAAATAACAGTTTTGTAAAACTGACATGTCTTAAGTTTTATTTCTAAATCAATGATCTTCTTTAATCGCATGATTTATTAATGAGTTGTCGATAAATTAGATTGTTTTATTGCCTGGTGTCTGATAATTCCTTATTATCCAGTTGATGTAACATTGCAATGTGAACTGATAATGTGTTTGAGTAAATTTCCTTCAATTCCAACAGCTTTATCAATATTGGTATTCAATAATCTTCCATCTAGCTTGAGCAAAGTTGGCATGCATGGGTAATTTTCACCTAAAGTAAAAAACTTGGGGAAAAAAATGTATTATTAACCTGTCAAAAACTTTAAAATTTATATGATTAAAATACTTTTAAAATGGAAAAAAAATGCAACACTTTTTTTTGGACACAAAGAAAAAGGAGTGGTCATGAGAGAGAGAAAATGGAGGAGGCTAAGAAAAAATGTGAAAACTTCCTTTTACTTTTGCAACGGTCACCATTTTTTCCTAAAATGCTCTTCAATTCAAATAAAAAAACACATAACAAAAATATCAAACTGGGAAAGAAAGTATAGAAGGGCATGTTTAAAACTTGATGCATTAATTAGCACAAAGTTCTCAGAGGAAACTCAGAAAAAAAAGATTATTAATAAACATTTAAAACTACAATCATTATTAAGGATATTGGTTAAAACAAACATTCAAACGTGAGGTGTTTGTGCAGCTATTTTACAACCTGTTTTATTCCCTCCAAGAATATTCAATGGGGCACAGTCATACGTTGTTGCACTTCACACCAAAAGACAAAAACATCAGATAGCAAAAAATAAAACTAGACATCTGGCTACCACTGCAGAAAAAGAAACAAACAAACAATACTCAGATACCAAACTACAACCTTAGTCAACTAAAATAAAACAAAAAAAACCCACCTTCTCTCATTTAAAATCTGCCTAATTTCCTTAGTACAGCGCTACTAAACCTGTAGGCGCTTTCCTTTAAACTTTCACTCAAATCCTTCAGCTTTATATCACTTCATCCTCTTTATATCACTTCATCCTCTTAGATTCCAAACAACTAAACATGAACCTACATATATATTCCATTATACAAGTTACAAAACCTGTAAATGATCTCAGTCAGCCATTTTGGCAAAACATATAACCTATATTAAGGTGTGGTCAATCCCTTTGTGCTGGACTCAAACAAAGACCAGAGGAAAATAACCGACCACGCCTCTTTTGGGAAAATGTATAATTTATATTTCAGGCAGATTGAGCCCATCACCTTGATACACTAATTTTTTATATATCATACATCAACTTATAACATAACATTCACGTGTAACCTGTCTTGTCAAGTATTGACTTTCTATGTTCATCTTTCAAACATAAGCTAAGAATAAAAAAAGCAGTCATTTTTGAAATTTACTGTAAAAGTAAATCCCTATTGTCTCCATTTCCTGTTCCTTGTTTTTTCTTTTTTTTACACGAGGCAAGGCAGTAAAGACACATAGAAACAAAGCAACCTGTTTTAAGAGAAGCAGTCCCTATACATAAATTACATATAAAAAACACAATATCAAAACTACGAAATACAAAACATCAAAGATAAACACATACATTAATAGTTAGTAAAGACAAACATTTAAATAAACAGACGTAATCAATGGCAAGAAACAAAATAAAAAATAAAACAAAAACAAACATGCAATCTGAAAGAAAAAACAGTTTGCAAATCCTTTAGAATCAGCGCGCAAACACATGCAGCAAAAAAAATAAAGAAAAAATGGCAGCAGCGCGCAAGAAAATAAAAATAAATAGGAGGAAAAAGAAAAAACTGTCTCTCAATGGGAGATAAAATCATTTTTGCTATATGAGAAGAAATGAAAATCCAATCAATTAAAATAAAATTCTCACAATTACAAGATATGGACGACCCAGAAACACCAGAATTGAAGTACAAGATAGACACAGAACGGAGACAATACAACTAGAAACATCTCTTTCCTTTTTTTATGAGTTCAATTTCCAGCATATACAATACACTATACTCAACACAGCGGGCGAGTTCAAACAACACACGTGAGGTCCTCAAACGATTTTTCCTTTACTACAATACATAAAATGACAAAAACAAACCAAGACAAAGAGTCCAACCTTGTACCAAAAAAAAATCAATAAATAAATGAAGAAAAAAAAAAAAATCAACAAGCTCTGAACCATAGCTTTAACTTCAAGGAAAATAAACAAAAACCAAGCCTGGAGGCAAGTTTGCAAAATCTGAACAAGCAAATGTAAGGGTACATTTAAATGTAAGGATACATTCGAATGGCAAATCCCACTTCAGACAACAACTGATAAATTTGGATTTAAAGCAAACAAAAACAAACTCCCTATAATAATTACCATTTATGAAATTTCAATAAACCTTTTTCAAGTTTCTTCTCATATATCAAAGTTGAAAACAGGGCGCGGCGCTGCACCATGGTGAGAGACAACAAAATCGGCCACAAAGCAATGTAGCGTCAGTCCTGTCTGAAATATCCTTCCTTAGACAGGCTTTTTATTAGATTTCAAAGAATTTATAGCCAATCAGCATACAGATACATTTCTACGTCAGAGTTTAACCATCAGTGAGACAAAAATTACTACATTTGATTCAGAGATGGCTTTTTCTAGCATACACGGTTCACAAACCCTTTCCTGCACACAAAGGAAATGGCTAAATTCCACAGGCTAACATCCTATGCAAGTAAAAGACTTGCAGGGTTTGACACTTATAATGGGGGGGTGGATTTCACACTACCTATCATATTAAAATACCTTTCAGTTGGGATGGGATGTACCTGCTAATAAGGGAGGAGATGTAGTCAGGGGCGCGGTTAGGGAGAGCTTTGTACATGAGCACCAATATTTTGCATTGGATTCCATAGGAGACAGGGAACCAGTGTAGAGATTGACAAAGGGGCGAGGTGTGAGAGGTGCGAGAGGTGAGGTGTATGAGCCTTGCACAGGCGTTCATAACAGACTGCAGAGGGAGAGTCTTGGATATCTTAAGGCCAGCGAGAAGGGGGTTACAGTAGTCAAGGAGGGAGATAATAAGAGCTTAGATGAGCATTTTAGTAGAGTCTTTATTAAGAAAGGGACGGACGCCTGCAATGTTTTCTAGGTGGAAGTAGCAGGATTTGGTTAGGAACTAAATGTGAGGAGTGAAGGAGAGATCAGAGTCTAAGAGGACCCCAAGGCAACGAGCCTGTGAGGTAGAAGTAATGGTGGAACCACTCACCTGAAGGGAAATGGGCGCAGGAATATTGGCTTTGGAGGGAGAAAAGACGAGAAGTTCCATTTTAGAGAGGTTGAGCTTTAGGAAACAGGAGGTCACCCAGTTGACAGCCAGGCTGTAACACGGTCCAACACAGGAGGAGAGAGCATGGAAGTAGTCGTAATACTACTACTAGACGTACCTACTCTGGGTCCTTCAGATCAGAGAAGTTTAGGGTTAATGCAAAGCCAGGAGCACCAATTGCAGACCATGTGTTATACATGTTTTCTGCATGCAGTGTGAAAGCTCAAAGCTGGTTTATGCTACAAATTTCATTGGTATACATCTGGTGTGTGGATGCATTTGAACGCTTTTTTTTAAAACTTTGTTATCCCCCTTTTTGTTATTGCCAGCGCTTATGAATCGTAAAAAAAAAGTACTAGTTTACAATTTCATGGGTCCACTCTAAGACTAACGGGTATTTGATGCTCATTTGAAATGCTTGTTCTACTAATGTAGGAGGCAGCAACCTTGGCTGTCCAGGCGTTTTGGAACTGAATATCCCATGATGCTCAGCTGCTCATTAGGTTGGCAGAGCCTTAACCCTTTCACTGCTGAGTACGTGTGGGGAAAGTCCTCATTGACTCCTAAGGAAAGATAGGGGTGGAGATAGGGGGTTCCTTTGAACCACGATATCTCCCCACTGTTGGCAGCTAGAGGGTTATGTTTGTTATCAGTAGAAAGGCCAGCGCATGGCCTTTCCAATGATACCAAACATGACCATGTTTAAAGTAAAGAAGAAATATTAGACCCGAAATGGCTCAGCAGTGAAGGGGTTAAAGGAAATGTAGTTCCAAAACATCTGGAGGGCCAAGGCTGCTGACTCCATGCGCTAGTGCAGTGGTTCCCAACCACGGTCCTCACGTCCCCCAAAAAGGCCAGGTTTTAAGGATCACCTTGGGGAAATGCAAACTGAATCCTGCAATCAATGAGCAGCAAATCATATCACCTGTGCTGTGCTTCAGCTTTCTGGAAAACCTGACCTGTTGGGGGTACTTGAGGACTGCTGTTGGGAATGCGCTAGTGTACAAATCACACAAATGTTCATAAATCGTCAAATAACATTTGTCGTAGTAGCTTGGTTATTTCTTTACTTACACTTGTACGTCAAGCACTTACAGTTGCCTAATTCCTAGTAGTATCAAAGTTAATGTATTTTCAAAGGGTTTCCAAAGAAAGTGTTTTTACCAGTGTTTTCATTTCTCCTTATTGCACAATGTTTATTGCTACAAATCCACATGTAAGCATTGACCAGCATGTTCATTTTCTCTGCCTGTATTGTTATAACCTGCTATATACTGTATAACCTGCTGTATTGTTATAACCTGCAATAAAAATGATTTTGCTCCAATCTTACCATATTATTTACACAACAGATTTAACAGATTGAAGGCACAAAACTATTTATATTTTCTAAAAGGTTTCATTTCTTAGTAGGGGTGGATTGACCATTAGGGCAATAGGGCACTGCCCGAGGGTCCTGGCTTCAGAGGGGGCTCCACGAGGGCCCCATAAAGCTTAGTCAGGCCTGCCCTTTCAGTGGGACCCCAGGGCACTGCAAATAAAAATCATGTGAAAATAGTATCAACAGACAGATTTATTGCAGGCAACCTTTAAACAATGAAGAGAGATGCAGAGGGGTGATGCTGCACCAATAGGGTTGCAATGCTTGTTAACACACAGGGAATGACAGGTCTGGAGGGAGCCCTGGATCACACTGCCATTTACAATTCACGTATTGACTATAAGTACTAGCCTCAGGTGGGACCCACACTTTGATTTTGAAAATAGTATTGAGAAATAAATTCTGTAATAGAAACATAGAAAAATGTCGGCAGATAAGAACCTTTCGGCCCATCTAGTCTGCCCAATTACATGGATACTTGACCTGGATTTATCTTTTGTTTAGGATAGCCTTATGCCTATCCCATGCTTGCTTAAATTCAATTACTGTTTTGGCCTCTACCACTTCAACTGGAAGACTGTTCCATGTATCCACCACCCGCTCAGTAAAATAATGCTTCCTGATGTTACTTTTTAAACCTTAGCCCCTCTAATCTAAGACTATGTCCTCTTGTTTTGCTATTTTGTTTCCTTTTAAATATACTCCCTTCCTCTACCTTGTGGATTCCCTTTACGTATTTAAATGTTTCTATCATATCTCCTCTGTCTCGTCTTTTTTCCAAGCTGTACATGTTAAGATCATTAAGCCTTTCTTGGTAACTTTTCTCCTTCAAGCCGTACACCATTTTAGTAGCCCTTCTCTGAACTCTCTCTAAGATGTCTATATCCTTCTGGAGATACGGTCTCCAGTACTGCACACAGTACTCCAAGTGAGGTCTCACCAGTGCTCTGTACAGTGGCATGAGCACTTCCCTTTTCCTACTGCTAATACCTCTCCCTACACAACCAAGCATTCTGCCAGCATTTCCTGCTGCTCTATTATATTGACTACTTACCCTTAGATCCTCTGAAATAATGACCCCTAAATCCCTTTCCTCAGATGTTGAGGTTAGGACTGTATCAAATATTCTATATTCAGCCCTTGGGTTTTTACGTCCCAGGTGCATTATCTTGCACTTATCCACATTAAAACTCAATTGCCACAACTCCGACCATTTTTTTAGTTTACCTAAATCATTTGTCATTTGGCTGATCCCTCCAGGAACGTCAACCCTGTTGCAAATTTTTGTGTCATCAGCAAAAAGACATATTTTTCCATTAATACCTTCTGCAATATCACTAATAAAAATATTAAAGAGAATGGGTCCAAGTACTGACCCCTGAGGTACCCCACTGGTAACATTACAATGTACATATGGGGGTGCTTGTATGAGGTGTGGCTTGCATGTTGGCAGGCACAGTGGGAGTCCCCTTTATCTCCTATTGCCCATGGGCCCCAAGACTTGTCAGTATCCTGCTGTTTGTTGATTTAGTTAGACTTGAGCATGTTCTCACCTTGCAGTCCTCTCCTCCTGTTTCCAACCCCAACCCCTCTAGATTGTGAGTTCCTACGGGAATAGGGCCTCATCCCCTCTTGTACTGTTTGTCAAATGTTGTTCAATGTATTGTAACCCGTCTATACTGTGCCTATTGTACAGTGCTGCGGAATATGCTGGCGCTTTATAAATAAAGAATAATAATAATAATAATAATAAAATGTTGAGGCTTACTGATCCGGAGTAGGTGGGCTGGGTGGTAGAGAGAAACTGCTGTATAATTAGACACAATTTGCAGTTGCCCAAGGATTCACTCAAACAGTGTCACAAGACACCTGGCGTGAGCCGAGGTGGAGCCCCTATTCAGGGTTGGTAGCCCTTTAGGCAGGAGTGCTGCTGACTGCATAACACGCAGAACAGGAGGTGTAGAAACCACACAGCTGGGCAGGGAAAAAAGATACACAGAACAGAAGGAAGGATAAGAGTTTAAGGAATACCCAGAAACACAGTCACCCAGCAGTACACAAAAGAAGGGAACCCTAATCTAGAATACAGTCCTTAATTGTCCATCTATGGTAAGGGTGGGTACAATACTGCTGGTTGAAACACAGAACCAAACAGAGAACAAGAAGGGCAAATCTATAGACGTAGTAAATAAACAAGAGCCAAAGTTAGAAGCCAGAGCGGGTACTTATACAAAGCCGGGGGGGGGTCAGAGCCGGAACACACAGTCGAACGGAGCCAGGAATCAGAGCCAGAATAGTAATACAGAGCCAGGGGGTCATACACAGCATATCAAATAATAAAAACACAGAAACACACTTATCAGGATAAACCAAAGAATAAATAAATGTCAAGGACAAAGAAAACTGGAGAACAAACAGACAAGTGAAACAAGAAACCAGAAATATACTGAACAGAATTTACAAAGGGAAACTATAACATTGGCAAAAAACAAGCAACAGGAACATATCAAAATATCAGGCAGCAGGAGTGACCTTTATGAAAGAACCCTGGAAAATAAGAGAGGCTGCCTCTTAAATGGATTATGCCAGTGTTCACAGGTCAAGTGATCAAGGAACTGGCAGGCTAAAGCGAAATCCTGGAGCAGAGGGAAATGAGTGAATGGTCCAAACAGAGGTA
The DNA here is from genome assembly GCA_009667805.1 of Leptobrachium leishanense. Lineage (NCBI taxonomy): Eukaryota > Metazoa > Chordata > Amphibia > Anura > Megophryidae > Leptobrachium > Leptobrachium leishanense. The sequence goes on along the minus strand of CM019064.1, from coordinate 404,915,906 downwards.
AGAGCATGGAATGGAATATCAGTGGGCAAATGGCATTCCATACAAATATCCTCCTACATTCTCATACTACCATCTCCAGAGAGAGCTTGGAGAGCTTTTAAGATGTTTGGGTTCCTTTCTCTACTTTTTGAATATCAGGATGGGGGCTTCTCATTAAAGCGTAGCTAAGGCCTCAGTGTCTAGGGTCAACTGTGGTGGTAGCTTATACATTCTCTTCATTGGTTCCCTCATCATCTAGGATATAGGGTAAGAAGAGTTGTCCCACCCTCTCTACTCACATTTACTCTTTACCAGATACCAATGGCTCAGATATATATAGGAGAGGACTGCATGCAGGAATAGGGGAGGACTCCAGAAACTGCTCAACACCAAGGACATATGAGTATGCAAATGGTTGGCAACCCATTCAGAGCTGCTATCAGAATTACTGGAGCTCCTTGCTATACCACTGGTTGACGGTTCCTTTCCTCAGCTGCCCATTTCAGTAAACTATATAAAAATAAAACATTTTGTCTCCTCTTCCCTCCAGCAAGGGGATAAAAAGTACTGGGCTCAGATGCTGCAGCACACTGGGAAATTTGTTAGTATCTTGGTGGGCTGGTTCAGGGTGGCATATAGGCTGTGCATGGTTTGGCAGCATCCAGTGCCCCCTGGAGCCAATGGCCCATTGAATATATCATTGGCTGTTCTCCCCACCTGATAAATGCCTGATGATTGATACTCCACTCATATGTGGCCTAATCACTCCCTCCTGTACGTGAGTGGTAGTTGGTAGAACTACATACAGGAATAGGGTAGGACTATACCATATCCATCCAAAACCACTCAGTCAGCTGTCAAAATTCTGTGGTTGGGCAGCACATGCTGATTGCTATCACTGGACTTCGAATCAAGCCAATACCTTTATGAACTGCATGTCAAATGGCAAAACTCTATCAGAACATCCACACTGAAACCTGAATTACAGAATTTTCCTTACTCGGATAAGCTTGCTTTAATTCTGCAACTCATTTTTCAATGCTCCTCCATTCATTGCTAAGGGAATAATCTCCAGCGAGCAGGTGGTATATTTTGTCAAACCTAAATCTCAAAGGGGCAGGTAGGCTTTTGCAGACGTCCCAGCAAATGAGTTGGATGTATGAAGCATGAATCCAGGGGATATGATGTGTGGCCCATGATGACGCATCATTTTTCAGAACTTACTGCATATAATACAAAGCAATACAATTTCCATGCAATATTGCGTACACTCTATATTCCAGGTAGACAAAAAAGAGAAAAATTAGTATATTAAAAATATCCTTTCTGTACACAAGGTTCTTTATGCAGTATTTACAATCTGGACTTGACTATAATAGATTTTGAAGTAAGATGGCAAACCCAGATTTTCATAATATGTCAAAGGAGCAGTGTGACATATAGGAGGGTGGTACCGCAATACAATTAAAACTCATCTCTTTGCTTTTCAATAATAAATCACTGTGCGGCTGAGTGTGAGAGATTCTGGCAGCTTGGCCTGCATGGAATACCCTTCGAAGATTCTGTATGCTGCTGGGCATTTTGCATGATATCTGCTGAAGCAGCACGCTTGCTTCTTGACCTTCAGCCGAGAGGTATGGTGAGCGGTCCACGAAGGATTCTGCATATACTAGTAGTGAAGAAGTGATTCCTCTTCTTATTTTTTTTGGTTCTTTGCCAGTTTTGCACATATTTACGTCCATTAGTTCTTCTGATAGTTCTCAGTAAATTTCTACAATGTTTGTTTTTGCTGGCGTCCTTTCAAAGAGACATACTCAAGATGGGATGCATCAAAATCGTGCCATAGTAACAATGCTTCATTCATGTACATGGAAAAACAACGCAATTTTAAGCCTTAAAAGGCTAATTATTATCTTTTTTTTCCATAGTCTGATCATACTTCAATCCCTAGAGACGCAACGTCAGTATGGAAAGTCTAGATTATTTATCATCTTCCGTTCTATACCAACCCGCCTTCTGTAAATGACCAAGACCTTTAATTCTGATTAATGTATTCTGTTGGAATATGAAACACTCGTGATACCGTGTTTCTATCCATACAGTCCTTTAGACTTATTCAGATTTAAAAATTAAACGAAGGACAAAGAATTGTGGGGATAGGAGGCGGACTACGGCAATCTATGAATACGCGAATGAAGCTAATACGTTCACAGTGAAAATTATGTAGCAGACATGATCAATCATCTCATAATGTTATTTTGATTCAGTGCAAGTAATAGATTATATCAAAACATCCAAGCAGGGAAGCACACGCATGCATAGCCAAGTATAAAGCAAGGCACTTCATACTGAAGAGATCATGTGTAGCATTCTAATGACATGTTTACCTCTCGTTGGCTATGGCTTTTTTATTCTTCTTCAGAAATGAAAAAAAGAAAGAAAATTAAAACCAGTATAAAACAGAGAAGTCCACCCATCATTGTTTTATCTCTGTTTTCATGTGAGCGGGCTGCAATTTCATTTCATGGACAATTCTATCTGCAGTTTCTGTCACATATATATGTGTTTTTCATATATATATATATATATTATATATATATATGTGTAAATTTTCCCATTTTGAACATACCATTTGACTCTCACTTTTTACGACATCTAACCCCCCCCACACACACACCCCCATGTGACCCTAAGGGTCTTAGGGCTAAATTACAGTCATCACGCAAACGTTAACGCTCACTTGCGTGAGCATTAACGTTTGCTGCGGTGTTTACCGCATATTACAGTCCAAACGCAAACGGGTTAAGTAGCCCGTTTGCGTTTGGTACCTTGCGCTTTTCAGCGCGAGGTTACTGTACTTTGCGCTTCCTATACTTAACATGGGGAGAGCAAAGTGTTAGTCAGTGCTAGATTACAAAGTCCCAGCGCTGATTAACGTCCAGCTGTGGTTAGCAAAAAGTTAACCACAGCCAGGACTTGGTGTTAACGGATTCCGCTTCAGCAGAATCCGTTAACACCAGCCTCAAAAATTTAAAAATGAAGCGCATACTCACCCTCTGTCCCGCGGCGAGGACTGCGACTCTGTCTGCCTCCTCTGGCCAGCGGGAGCAGGGAAAGACTGGGGGACAAAGTCCCCCAGTCTCTCCCTGCGTATCACTACGCCGACCGGCCGGATCTCGCGAGGCAAGATCCAGCTGGTCATGTGACTGGTCAAGTTTTTCCTCCCTTGCGCCAGCGTTTTAACGCTGAGATCGTAATTTAGCCCTTAATGTTCGATTCTAGGAACTGATCAGTAAGCATCCAGACCTGAAGTTATACTCTTGAAAGCTTGTCTTTTAAATGTAAAGTTAGTCCAATAAAAAAGGTATCACTACGTACTGCTATACTCATGATTTTTGTATATATAAGTAATTGCAGAGGCCATTTGCACATCACAGCAATTCAAAGTACTGCATCACAGAGCTCATGTGCTACATTCCCCATATGCATCACAGAACTCTGGGTAAGACATGCAAATGACATCTGCAATTTAGCACTTTTTTGCATCCTGGGTCTGCTTTCACATAGAGTCCTACAAAAAATGTCATGCCATACTAGATGGCTTTTTTTTTAAGCAGAGATCAGGTTTATGCAACTGGTCAAAACCACTCCTGGACAGCGCTGTTTCGGGTTTATTGGACCCTCTTCAGCAGGAGCTAGGCATGAACAGTTGTAGTTTGATGCTTGGTCCATAGGGTAAATCAATACTTATTTAGGTTGTGATGGAGGGCAAAAAATTAGATTAAAAGTCTCCACACTGCAAATAATAAAGTTTATTATTGCAGAGGCCATTTACACATCACAGCAATTCAAAGTACTGCATCACAGAGCTTCTGTGCTGCATTCCCCATATGCAGCAAGGAACTTTGGGTAAGATATGCAAATGATGTCTGCAATTTCCCATTTTTTTGCATCCTGGATCTGCTTTCACACAGAACCCTTCAATCAATGCCATGCCATACTAGATGGCTTTTTTTTGCAGAGATCAGGTATATGCAACTGGTCAAAGCCACTCCTGAACCAACACGATCTCTCTCTCTCTCTCTCTCTCCTTTTTTTTAATGAGATTCAATGAGAAAATTACAGCTGCAAGTGATCTAATTAAAGTTTTAGCTGAGCCCCCAAATTCCTAGGGTGCCTAGCTGTATTAAAAGAAGACAGTCAGCCGTCAAATGGCATCTAAAGGAATAATAAATAAACAAGAAAACAAATAGTCGTATGACCCAAGGCATAGATATAGGGGGTAACCCTTGGGGTATTCAATATCAGGTGATGGGAAACCTATAGGTACATGATTAAAATTAATACTTTATTCAAAACAGACTAAAAAAGCGAAAGCATGTAACAACAGTACGAAGAGTATCGTCTCCAAACAAGGAGCTAGTGCAACACAACACAGAACTCCAGAGAGAGCCTTTGACAGTGTTCACAAAGAACAAAATGCACATGAAGGCTAACGAAATACAAAAACACATAAACCAAAAGTGACCACAAAAGAAAATGGGGACGCAAAAAGAAAAAGAAATATGGCCTGGGCCAGTATATAGATGCTTGGGTGGGCAACCAAACACCAGTACCTCTTACCCTATATATAGTGAAGAATCTCCTGAGAAACGTTAGAACCGGGCCTTCGAGGGACTGTGTAATAAGATAGAGGCGAAGAGAGTCCAGGGGTTAACTGGAGATAGGATTAAATATCCATATGCCAAACAATACCAGGGAGGGGGGCAGCGCTATGACCCCGCAACTTGGACTGGTCACAGTGGCCAAAAACAAGAAGATGTCATGGTAAAGACAGCATAATATGATAAGCATAGAAAGTTATAGCAGCATAAGAAGAGAGATGCTATCGCTTGTGTATAACAGGGCTAGGAAAATAATCGATTTCAACGCGTTTTGCCGGTTAGAGCAGGCTTCACCAGGAAAAGCAGCCCGTTGTGCTACGGCATAATGATGAGATAAAGCGACACTTTTTTAGTCTGTTTTGAATAAAGTATTAATTTTAATCATATACCTATAGGTTTTGCATCACCTAATCTTGCCTAGCTGTATTGCAGCCGCAATGGCCCCACGATCAACTGGTTACCTGAATTTTGGTACATATGCCTTCACCCCCCTTTTCAAAAAATATTTTTATTGAGCGTTTCTGTGGAGTAATTACAAAGCAGAGTGAATGAAGGAAAAATAAAGGAAAATATGTAACAGTTAAAGAATAATGAGTATTAGTAAAACTAGTCTAATGTTATGTAACAGATTTATGCGATTGGTACAAAGGCAAGAAGAGAAAATGTAGAATTGGAGAGCAGGTGCGAGAGTAAAGATTGATGGAGAGGAAGAGGCAGATGGGAATTTTGGCTCAAATGTTTAAATACATTGCCTGGTGTGAAATCTTGTCAGCAAAACCACCTAGTGCTATGGGTTTCACGGGTCCTGGGTTCTGAACGGATCTAGTGCTCGGTTCTCCTGATCAATTCCACCTCTTAGAGCCATTTCCTATAGGGAGGTGAAATTGCTTTTCTACCGTATCTAGGTTTGACAGAATTTGCAGTGTTCAGTAAATTGACAGCTTTAGTTTTCTTTGTAAGCACCAAGATAAAGCAGAATATTATGTAACAGTAGCGCTTCAGTAGTGGAACGTGCCTTTATAATGGTCATATAAACCTTTTCCAAAAAGGGGGTGCAAAATTGGGCATGACCACCATATGTGTAAGTCTTTAACATCTGGTTTATGAAATCTCCATCAGGCACCATCCCCATTTTTTTTTTTGAGAAAGGATTTTACCAGGAAGGATACAATGAGATTTCTCTCGTTTTCAAGTATGTCCTGGGTGGCGAGTATGTACCGTTGGGTGTCTTGCCCAGGTGCACTTACTGAGGAGGTGCTCTTGCTGGGATTGAACCCATGACTCCACAGGTTCTCTCCACGCATGTCGCCTCTACTCCACCCAGCCGGTACCATCCCCATTCCGAAAACATAGCTACCTATTATTCAGTACTCTATACCTTGACCATTTAGATAGCATTTTGTACGAAGTTTCCTGAAGCTAGATGGATATCGAGCAGGAATGTGTGAGGAAAGAAATCTTGTCGCATCTTTTAGTATGTGGGAGAGAAGGTAAGGATTGTGACGGGTAGGGAACTGTGAGGAAAAAAAACAGACATAGAGGGTTTTCAACTAACTTTCACTGAAAGCAAACTTTGGGGAACAACAGTGGATTTAGTAGAGTGGAACTACAGTGTATTCACTATTAAAGAGAACTGCCACTGTAGTTCTTGGTACTTTTCATCGTTCATCCCACTGTAGTTTCCACTGAAGTTATTTTGTGTAGATTCAACAGTTGTTGCAGACGTAGTCAAAGTTGTCTAGTGCCGTTCCTATTGGAGTTCAATGGAGGTAGCAACTTTATAATCACTTAAGTATATTCACCAGTTTTATAAACAATGATGGAACGACACATAATGGAGAATAGCCATGGTTTACTCATTGTATGGAATAAAAATGGTGGTACTATTGTTCGAACTTGTTTTCAGTAACAATGAATAGTAATTATATTAAAGCAGGGCCAATGGAGAGTAAGGCTGGCCGTCCAACTGGGTCCATATACGTCCAACTAACAAGTCAGACATAGTTGTCCATAGTCGTCCGACTAATCCTACAACACAGAGGAGATTCAACCCTCGTCCACTGCCTCCAATTTCCAACGAATGACTTTGGGCGGCTACATCAGTCTAGCGACCTTTCCCATTTGAATGGGATTTGTCGGATGACGGTGGACGACCTGGTACAACATACATTAAAAAAAGATGGAATTGATATATGGTGCAGCTCGCCGCCATTCGGCGGTCTTCAGCGGCAAGGAAATTGTCCCATAGAGAATTAATGGTTAATCTATTAAGAGAACGCCAAGCTGCTCCGAAGTGTCATGGAAATGCCCTGATTTTTGGTGGTTCAGTTTGACAGGGTTAAAGGTTAAAGAGTCGAATCCCGTGGGAATCAAATGTAAAGTAATATTACCTTTTTTTATTATTAAACTGTTTATTTGTTTCATTTTCAGAAAACCGTCTTTTTATTTATTTATTTTTCTGAGCACCTAAAATACATGTATTTTTTTATTTTTTGACAAAATTTTTGATTCACAATGTTTTTTTAAAAAAGGCATTTTTTTCTGCAGTCTGGCAGCGTTTTTTTTCTTCTGCAGTCCAGACCCAGTGAACAGCTAGCCTACGGAAGATGGACATATGAAGTAACAGCAACAACTAACAGGGTTATTCAGAGAGAGGTGAAAAGCAGGAGAATGACTGGAGAAGTGAAAATTCTAAATATCTGTGACTTCATTGCTGCCCAAGAGAGGCATATCACAGCCATCCCAATATTTAAGGAGTTATTCAATAACCTCATTCATTCATTCAATGAAAACATTATGGTTTTCATTCTGCATATGTTGGTGAATCAATTATAGGGATGAGCTGTTCGGTTCGGACTGTTCGGAGTTCAACCCGAACTTAGCCTGTTCGATTAGATCGCGAACTCCGAACAATTCCGGGTGTTCGCCGCATGTTCGACCACAATGCATCACAATAGACCACAATGCATTTTCCCACTGGCCTGAAGCTCGTAATTGGCTACAGCCTTGCACCTGACCACAGGTCTGGTGCAAGACAGGTTCAACAGTATGCCAATCACGGCTCAGAGTCCTGATTGGGCAAATTTTGCCCAATCATAGGCTCACAGAGCTAAGTCCCGCAGCACACTATATAACGTTTCCACGCATAGCTACAGCACGCATTTTGAGAGGAGATTTCAGAGGAGGTAGTTGTGTATTGTTACTGCCGGTCTGCCACGCTACTGGGGGGGTCGGGGGGTCTGGGGGGTCTCATTTCTACCAAATATCAGGGAATTTAGGTGATGTGTGTCTTGTCACTGTGCCAGCAAGTTATTTTGGGGTTTACAAATTTCTTGAAAACATTTGTGAATTGAGGTGATCTTCTGTGTCTTGTCACTGTGCCAGCAAGTTTTTTTAGGGTTTACAAATTTCTTTAAAACATTTGTGAATTGAGGTGATCTTCTGTGTCTTGTCACTGTGCCAGCAAGTATTTTAGGGGTTAAAAATTTCTTTAAAACATTTGTGAATTGAGGTGATCTGTCTCTTGTCACACAACCAGTACCACGCAGTATTTTGGGGCTCACTAATTTCTACAAAACATTTGTGAATTGAGGTGATATGTGTCTTGTCACACAGCCAGTACCACGCAGTATTTTGGGGCTCACTAATTTCTACAAAACATTTGTGAATTGAGGTGATCTGTCTCTTGTCGCACAGCCAGTATCACGCAGTATTTTGGGTGTCACTAATTTCTACAAAACATTTGTGAATTGAGGTGATCTGTGTCTTGTCACACAGCCAGTACCACGCAGTATTTTGGGGCTCACTAATTTCTTTAAAACATTTGTGAATTGAGGTGATCTGTCTCTTGTCACACAGCCAGTACCACGCAGTATTTTGGGCTCACTAATTTCTACAAAACATTTGTGAATTGAGGTGATCTGCCTCTTGTCACACAGCCAGTACCACGCAGTATTTTGGGTGTCACTAATTTCTACAAAACATTTGTGAATTGAGGTGATCTTCTGTGTCTTGTCACTGCCAGCAAGTATTTTGGGGCTCACTAATTTCTACAAAATATTTGGTAATTGTTATAATCCGTGTGTTCTCACTGGCTGCCACCCATCAAGGGGTCTCACTGATTTATAAGAGGTTTCTGAGATTTGTAATCTGTGGCTTCTCACTGCCACCCATTAAGGGGTCTCATTGATTTATGAGGTTTCACTGCCACCCATCAAGGGGTCTCACTGATTTATGAGGTTTCACTGCCATCCATTAATGGGTCTCACTGATTTATAGGAGGTTTCACAGCCACCCATCAAGGGGTCTCACTGATTTATAAGAGGTTTCACTGCCACCCATCAAGGGGTCTCACTGATTTATAAGAAGTTTCTGCGATTTGTAATCTGTGGCTTCTCACTGCCACCCATCAGGGGGTCTCACTGATTTATAGGAGGTTTCACTGCCACCCATCAAGGGGTCTCACTGATTTATAGGAGGTTTCACTGCCACCCATCAAGGGGTCTCACTGATTTATAGGAGGTTTCACTGTCACCCATCAAGGGGTCTCACTGATTTATAAGAGGTTTCACTGCCACCCATCAAGGGGTCTCACTGATTTATAGGAGGTTTCACTGCCACCCATCAAGGGGTCTCACTGATTTATAAGAGGTTTCACTGCCACCCATTAAGGGGTCTCAATGATTTATAGGAGGTTTCACTGCCACCCATCAAGGGGTCTCACTGATTTATAGGAGGTTTCACTGTCACCCATCAAGGGGTCTCACTGATTTATAAGAGGTTTCTGAGATTTGTAATTTGTGTCTTCTCACTGCCATCCATCAAGGGGTCTCACTGATTTATAAGAGGTTTCACTGACACCCATCAAGGGGTCTCACTGATTTATAGGAGGTTTCACTGTCACCCATCAAGGGGTCTCACTGATTTATAAGAGGTTTCACTGCCACCCATCAAGGGGTCTCAATGATTTATAAGAGGTTTCTGGGATTTGTAATTTGTGTCTTCTCACTGCCACCCATCAGGGGGTCACACTGCATTTTAGGAGGTTTCTGCGAATTGTAATCTGTGTCTTGTCACTGTTGCCAGCTATCAGGGGGTCTCACTGACTTGTAGCAGATTTCTGCGAATCGTAGTTTGTGTCTTGTCACTGGCACCCATCAGGGGGTCTCACTGATTTATAGGAGGTTCCTGGGAATTGTAATCTGTGTCTTGTCACTGGCTGCCAGCTATCAGGGTATCTCACTGAGTTATACCAGAGTTCTGTAAATCTTTAATCTTTATACCAGAGTTGAATCAGAATTCTGTATATATTTAATCTATATATGACTCACCATGTCGGAAAGAACAAAAAGGACAGGCAGATGCTCCCAGACACAGATAAGAGGGCAAGCAGCCCCTGTGTAGGGAGGCTGTGCCTCTGGTCATGGTGGACGTGGTGCATCCTCTGCAGGGGCATGCTTGTCCTTTTTAACTGGTGCTGGCCGTCTTCTTAAGCAGCAGCAGCATACAGAGAACTTGGTGGATTGGCTAACCAGGCCATCCTCATCCTCTGAGTCCTCTGCCAGCCAGGCTTCTAGTGCTTTACAGTCCACCTCAGCTGCCAAAGCGTCTAATGCAGCCTCCATGTCCACAGCTACTCCTGCCGTAGCCTCGCTATCACACACGGAGGAGTCAGCTGAATTGTTTGACTACAATGACAGTGACATGTTGCTTCATGATGCGCAGCAAGTACAGTGCTCTGATTCAGTCTCTGAGGTTGAGGAAGGGAGTATAATCAACCTAGAGGAAGGGGGTGCCAGTGATGACACACAAATAACTGCTGCTCATGTTGCCCCAGCAGCGGCAGCATGCTGCCAAGTTGGCTCCAGTGACGAGGAGATAGGGGGTGATTATGATGACAATGATGATGAGGTCACTGTCTCCACCTGGGTCCCTGATCGAACAGAGGAATCAAGTGAGGAGGAGGAGGGGGAGGAGGAGGAGGAGGAGGCACAGCAAACATGAGGCACAACATCCTCTATGACCAACCGTAGCACTAGCCAGTCCAAGGCATCAGATGTCAGAGCTGCTCAGGTGCAGAGCGCTGTTGTCTCAAAGCACACATGCAGGAACTCTGCTGTCTGGGAGTTCTTTAAGAAATGTGCAGCAGACCGCACCATTGCTATTTGTAATCTATGTCAGATGAGGCTGAAGTGTGGGAAAGACACCGGACGCTTGAGTACCACGTGCTTGAGGCGACATATGACCACCTGCCACACATCCCTTTTGGCGCAAAACTTTGCGTAGGTCCTCCTCCTCATCTGTCTCTACCCCCACTGTACAGTTGTGTTCAAAATTATTCAACCCCCACTGAAATTGAGTGTTTTGGCCAGTTTCACATTGATTTTGATCATTCAGTCATCTTGCTTACAATTAAATCAAAGAGGCACGTGTAGGTCAGACAAATATAACATAACATTTATAATGAAATAACCACAAATGTCTTTTCTGTGCTCACATCATTATCAGTTTTATTCAACCCACAAGTGACATTCAATCTTAGTACTTAGTACAACATCCTTTTACAGTTATAACAGCTTTTAAACGTGAAGCATAGCTTGACACAAGTGTCTTGCAGCGATCTACGGGTATCTTCGCCCATTCGTCATGGGCAAAAGCCTCCAGTTCAGTCACATTCTTAGGCTTGCGCACTGCAACTGCTTTCTTTAAGTCCCACCAGAGGTTCTCAATCGGATTTAAGTCAGGTGACTGCGATGGCCACTCCAAAATGTTCCAGCTTTTAATCTGCAACCATGCTCTAGTGGACTTGGAGGTATGCTTGGGATCATTGTCCTGTTGAAAGGTCCAATGTCTCCCAAGCCTCAGGTTTGTGACGGACGGCATCACATTGTCATCCAATATCTCCTGGTACTGAAGAGAATTCATGGTACCTTGCACACGCTGAAGCTTCCCTGTACCTGCAGAAGCAAAACAGCCCCAAAGCATGATTGACCCCCCGCCATGCTTCACAGTAGGCAAGGTGTTCTTTTCTTCATAGGCCTTGTTCTTCCTCCTCCAAACATAGCGTTGATCCATGGGCCCAAACAGTTCTAATTTTGTATTTTCAGTCCACAGAACACTATCCCAAAACTTCTGTGGTTTGTCCACATGACTTTTGGCAAACTGCAGTCGACTCTTCTTATTCTTTGGAGACAGCAAGGGGGTGCGCCTGGGAGTTCTGGCATGGAGGCCTTCATTGCGCAGTGTGCGCCGTATTGTCTGAGCTGAAACTTCAGTACCCACATCTGACAAATCTTTTCACAGTTCCTCAGCAGTCACACGGGGACTTTTCTCCACTCTACGCTTCAGGTAGCGCACAGCAGTCGAAGTCAGCATCTTCTTTCTGCCACGACCAGGTAGCGTTTCAACAGTGCCCTTTGCCTTGAATTTGCGAATGATGCTTCCTATGGTCTCTCTTGGTATGTTTAACATCTTTGCAATCTTCTTATAGCCATTGCCCTTCCTGTGAAGAGTAATCACCTCTTCTCTTGTCTTCCTGGACCATTCTCTTGACTTCACCATATTTGTAACCACACCAGTAAATGTCTAGAAGGAGCTGAGTATCACAGTCATTTTAAAGCTGCCTGATTGGTGCTTATTATGCTTTATTGCTGCTCCGTGACATCCACAGGTGTTTTCAATACCTGATTGAAAACACTTGAATGAACCTCTGTTCTTCAGAGTCGTAGTCTTTAAGGGGTTGAATAATTGTGTCAATGAAGAATTCACAAAAGAAACATTTACTACTGTATTACAAAACCAATTGATGTCATTTTAGTTGCATATGGTTCTTTAAAAAGTCCTTGTAGGATTTCATTCTGAATACAATTACAAATGTACACTAAATTCCCTAAAACCCTTTACAGCATTGGGGGTTGAATAATTTTGAACACAACTGTATGTCCTGCCATGTCATAGCCTACAACCTCCACTGACAGGGATGATGCTACAGTAATGGATGTACCAGCTCCTTCACAATGTGACAGTATCCCCATCAGCTGAAGATTTACGCAGTCAGATTACATTGCCGCAACTGCTGCAGCATAAGAAAAAATTAAGTCCCAACCATCCCCAAGCACAGTGTCTAAATGTCAGCTTAGAAAAATTACTCGCATTGCAGTTGCTGCCTTTCCAGCTGGTGGACTCTGTTCCTTTCTGTGAATTTGCTGAATGTGCTGTACCACAGTGGCAGGTTCCAAAACGACATTACTTTTCACACAAGGCCATTCCAGCACTGTACCAGCACGTGGAAGACAATGTTATCCAGTCATTGGGAAAGGCAGTCAGCAACAAGGTGCATGTGACTTTAGACACGTGGTCCAGCAAGCATGGACAGAGTCGTTACATTTCCTTCACGGCACACTGGGTAACTCTGATTGCAGCTGGGAGGGATCCAAGATGGGGCTCTGTGCTGGAGCTTGTTCATCCACCACGCCTCCAGAAAGCTGGTTGTATGAGATCTGTCTGCTCTACCACCACCACCTCTCCCTCTTCCTCCTCCTCCTCCTTCTCTGTCTCTGGCGAAGTGGTAGTTAAACCGACGCCTGACAGGGTCTACGCAATGGCTCAAGCAAAAAGATGCCATACTGTGCTTGAGCTGGTTTGTTTAGGAGACAGGAGCTACACTGGGCCAGAAATTCTGTCAGCTCTGCAGGGGCAGGTGCAGAGATGGTTAACACCATGCCAGCTTCAGCTGGGAATGATCGTCTGCGATAATGGCAGCAACCTTCTCTCCGCCCTACGCAAGGGTAAATTGACGCATGTACCATGCCTAGCACACGTCCTAAATCTAGTGGTACAGCATTTCCTAACCAAGTACCCGGGCCTGCCAGAGCTTCTCATCCAGGCCAGAAAAGTCTGCAGCCACTTCAGACGGTCATTCCCAGCAAGCGTTCGCCTGGCAGAAATTCAAAGAGAATTCCACCTTCCCACAAACCGTCTGATCTGTGACATGCCCACCAGGTGGAACTCGACATTAGCAATGCTGCAGCGTCTGCACAAGCAGCAGAGGGCCATCAACAAGTACCTGTGTGAGTATGGCACAAGGACAGGTTCAGGTCAACTTGTTTTTTTTCCCCCCGCAGTGGCTGAAGATCAAGGATGCATGCACTGTACTGTCACCATTTGAGGAGGCAACGAGGATGGTGAGCAGGGACAGTGCATGCATCAGTGACACAATTCCTTTAGTGTTCCTGCTGGAGCACACTCTGCGGGGAATTATAGATGTGGCTCTAGAGGCAGAGCAGCGGGAGGAAGAGGAGGCCTTCCCTAGCTCTCAAGGCCCCAGTCTTTCCACAGACAGCATTCCAGCGGGTCCTACTCAGATCAGAAAGGAGGAGGATGAGGAGGAGGCAGAATATTTAAGTAGTGGGGGCATTGAAGGTGGGGATTCCTCAAGGGAGGCTTTCGTGTGCCCAGAAACACAAGGGCTAGTGCGTGGCTGGGAGGAGGAAGTGCACGATACAGTCATCCTCATTGACCAGGAAGACTCGGAAGCTAATGCCACCTCCAACCTACGCTGCATGGACACTCTAATGATGCAAAGCCTGCTAAAGGACCCCAGGATTTGTGCTATCAAGGAGAGGGATCATTACTGGTTGGCAACCCTTCTTGATCCACGATACAAGGGTACAGTTGCAGAGCTCATCCTGCCCACACAGAGGGAGCACAAATGAATGAAAAAACTTGAGGACGCTCTAAAGCGACACTTGTGTAACACCTTTCCAGGCACTGGTAGATTACCAAGTGCTGACACACGTGCTTCTGAGGCTGCGGATGATCAGAGGAATAATGGTGAAGGCAGGGCCTCTTGACTGATGCATTTTTAAATTTTTTTAGTCCTCGACGCCCAGGGACGTCAAATGTAGGCACCCATTGCCAGCGACTTCACCATATGGTGCAGGACTACCTAGGGGCAAGGGCAGACCTGGATACCTTTCCAGCAGATGATCCACTGGCTTACTGGGTGTTGAGATTGGATCACTGGCCAGAACTTAGCCAATATGCTATGCAGCTACTAGGTTGCCCTTCATCTAGCGTGCTTTCCGAAAGGACGTTCAGTGCCGCTGGAGGTTTTGTCACAGACAAAAGAGTGCGTCTGTCCACCGACTCTGTAGACCGGCTTACATTTATAAAAATGAATCAGTCCTGGATCAGCAGCTATCAATCCCCTGATGCTGAAGTAATGGAATAGATCGGGGATGTCCTCTTCCACAATACCACAAAAGGGTTACAGTGTGAAGGCACTTGCTGCCATGAAAGGCACAATATTTGGCTGCACTGATGCCTGTGCCAGATTTATATCATTTTAATTTTTTGAACCGCAGGGTCCAACCCTGCACTCTTCCACAATACCACAGAGGGGTTACTGTATTATGATGGCACTTGCAGGCCTGGCACCAAAAGTGCCAAATCTGGGTGCACTGACGCCTTGACCAGAATCATATCTTTTCAATATAGGACCACATGGTCCACCCCTGCATTCTTCCACAATACCACAGAGGGGTTACTGTATGATGATACTTGCTGGCCTGGCACCAAAGGCACAATATCTGGGTGCACTGACGCCTTGACCAGAATCATATCTTTTCAATATAGGACCACATGGTCCACCCCTGCATTCTTCCACAATACCACAGAGGGGTTACTGTATGATGATACTTGCTGGCCTGGCACCAAAGGCACAATATCTGGGTGCACTGACGCCCATTACCAGATAAAAAACTTTTCAATATAGGACCGCAAGGTTCACCCATGCATTCTTCCACAATACCACAGAGGGGTTACTGTATGATGATACTTGCTGGCCTGGCACCAAAGGCACAATATCTGGGTGCACTGACTTCTTGACCAGAATCATATCTTTTCAATATAGGACCACATGGTCTACCCCTGCATTCTTCCACAATACCACAGAGGGGTTACTGTATGATGATACTTGCTGGCCTGGCACCAAAGGCACAATATCTGGGTGCACTGATGCCTTGACCAGAATCATATCTTTTCAATATAGGACCACATGGTCCACCCCTGCATTCTTCCACAATACCACAGAGGGGTTACTGTATGATGACACTTGCTGGCCTGGCACCAAAGGCACAATATCTGGGTGCACTGACGCGCATTACCAGATAAAAAAACTTTTCAATATAGGACCGCAAGGTTCACCCCTGCATTCTTCCACAATACTACAGAGGGGTTACTGTATGATGATACTTGGTGGCCTGGCAGTCTTGCACCAAAGGCAGAATATCTGGGTGCACTGACGCCTTGACCAGAATCATATCTTTTCAATATAGGACCACATGGTCCACCTCTGCATTCTTCCACAATACTACAGAGGGGTTACTGTATGATGATACTTGCTGGCCTGGCAGTCTTGCACCAAAGGCAGAATATCTGGGTGCACTGACGCCTTAACCAGATGCATATCTGTTTAATATAGGACCGCAAGGTTCACCCCTGCATTCTTCCACAATACCACAGAGGGGTTACTGTATGATAGTACTTGCAGACCTGGCACCAAAAGCACAATATTTGGGTGCACTGCCACTGACGCCTGTATCAGATTCATATCCTCAGAGGGGTTACGGTGTGACGGCACTGTTGGGGATGCTAAAGGACCAATTTTGAAGCACCTATTGTTACTTTCATCCAAAGCCTGCATAAGTTTCACAATAATTTAGCCAAAAAAATCAGTAAACTTTTTCTGCGTGTACGAAAATCTCTCCTCTTTTCATACAGACTGCCGCCCCAAGCAGTTGTTTATGGATAGATTAAAGGAAAAGCATTTACCATAATTTGAAACATCATTTTTTTGTTTTTAAGTGTTTCTATACATCCTCGAAATCCGCCACTTCACGGACAGGTTATGGGGACCTCCTAGGCACGATATTTGAAGGAATTTTTCGTTTTTATTTTTAACCCTTATTTCATGGAAAAATACTATTTCATGGAAACTTTTTTTTTAAACTTTTTGTCCTTGTTTCCTGTCCCCCAGGGCACTACCCGGACCCCCATACACCTTTTATGGCAAATATGTAGCATATATGCCCTCTTGGAGGGCACTCTAAAAACCGAATTTTCAGCCTCATTGACTTGCATGGAGTTCGAGTTCGGGTTCGGGTTCGGACCCGAACATATGGGAAGTTCAGGTTTGGGCCCGAACCAAACTCGGGGGGTGTTCGGCTCATCCCTAATCAATTACAGTAAAACTACAATGAACTCATTGTTTAGGGAACTGACCTACTTTGCCGTACTTTTCACCATTCTGTCCACCATATTTTCTGTCGCAATTGTCTAATTTAGTTCTTTTGGTTTCTATAGTTTCTGCTGACATTACGTAGTGTAGATTTCACCGTAGTTTGCGCCTGTTTTTTAGTCGAAGTTGTCTAGCCTTGTTTTTACTTTTGTGTCCATGTTATTACTATCAGAGTTCAATTAAGTTCACTGAAGTATATTCACTATTGTAACAATCAATGGTGGTCCAGTGGTAAATGGACAATAGCCACAGTGCACTCCTTCAAAAGAATAATGGTTCATCGCTGTTCGGCATAGATCACTGTTGTTTTCAGGAATGATGCCTACCAGTGTTGAATTCTGATTTTCTGGATAGCTGAAGTTCAGTGACAGTGATTTCTATCCATTGTTTGCAACTATTGTGATCTTTGGTAAAACACTGTTGCTTAGTGAATAATTCCTAAAGTTTCAGAAATCCATCATTACTTATACTTCATATAGAGTGACTCACGTCCAAGTTATCGCCACGTGTAGGAACGATTCTATTTGTCAGGGTTATCCAAATCTACAAGTCATTATTAGCTGTTTTTATTACGTTTTCATTATTGTAGAATTAGAGGGGTTATTGAGAGAGAGACGATCTGGCCCCGAAATGTCACCGAACAGTGAGTTTCCCCGTATGATTACATTTCGGGGCCATTCGGCAATTCTGAGAGCAGGCAGTTCTTCTAATTTTGGCAAACTGCCAGCAAGTATGGTGCTGTTCGACGGCAGTGAAACCCCCATAGAGAAGCAATGGTTAATCTAGTCTGAGATACCGAACAGCAGTGAAAAGGTGTCTTCATTTGGCAGATTTATTCAAGCAAACCCCATAGACTTCAATGTTAAAATATTCCTGTTTTTATCTAATATCTAATAAACCCTTTATTATTTTAACCTGCAGTAAAAAGTCTCTTTATTTATTGATTTCTTTTCGGATCTTTTAGGCATTTTTAGGGATTTTTTTGGCAAATTTTTTATCCTTTTTTTTTAAATCATTTTTTAATTTTTCTTTAAGAAATCTTTATTTCTATTCTTATCATTCACAGGACCTTATATGTAAATTCCAGACATTTTTGTGCACTGTTTTTTTATGCAAACAGCGTTTCAATTTTGACACTTTCAAGCGTACTGCTTTTTTTAAATTTTTTATCTCATTTGTCTGCTTGTCGGCTTTTTCCGGCAGCTGGTCTGCACTGTGATCGGCGGTTCGGTGGCTTTTTCCGACGCGTTCGGCATGGTTTTTCCGGTGGTTCCGACGGGTTTTCGGTGAGTTTTCAGTGGGATTGCGGCAGGTTTTCCCTGCACTCCGAGGACCCTGCGGTAAATGTTGAATTCACCGCAGTGTGCAGAACTTTGATTCCAAAAGTGCAGGGAAGTGTGGGGAACAAGAAAGCACCAAAATGTCATTTGTGATTTTACTCCTTTTGTCCCTCAGCACGCGCTGCACCTCCTCTTCAGCTCAGGGAATGTCAGGGAATGTCGGTGGCATTTCGGTGTTCTCTGAATAACCCCTTAGGTGTTATTCTGAAATGTATATAATTATTTATACACTGCTTCTAGAGAGATGTCATAGTGTGCTTGCTATACACATAGCAGTAGTGCCGGCAATACAAAATTCTAACCTTTAGCACTCTAACTGTGACTATGCCTTATACAGCGGGTCCTCTTCTTTCAGAATAATGACATTAAGGGTCATAGGTCACCAATAGATTTCTCAGAAAGAAGGATAGATATGCTCCTACCATTTTGCCACTGCAAGGTCCATGCATCGAATTGTAACCACCAGACATAGTAAATGCTTTCTCACATGTTCTAGCTTGCTGTTTGAGAAATAATTGATGATGTTGTGGCCATGAAATGCTTTTATCTATGTTTCACTATTTGAACATGCAATTATTCATTACTTACACACCTCCACTCGTCCTTCATATGCGTGGGCAGAATCCCATGAAATTTTGTTTATAAAGGTTGGGAGGATCAAGCAAAACATCCAGGATATAAGCCTCCTTTTATAATGAATTCCATTGCGCACACACACCACCACTCATTGCACAATCCCACGTCCTGTGCTTTAAGTAGTTTCCAGATAAAACAATGCCAAGGATATACTCTTCATTTGTTTTACTGATTGGCAATATTCTATTGCTCACACACTTCATTACAAAGGGTGATACATGTCATAATCCTCTGATATTTTGCTTTAAAGATATACAGGGCAATTCAAAGAGCACCGAAATGCCACTGGAATTTCGGTGCTGTTTCTTTCCCCGACCTTCGGGGAGTCAAATTCGCTGGCCCTGTGGTGAATTCAGCATTCGCCGCAGGGTCCCCGAAGTGCAGTGAAAGTCCGCTGAACGCATGTGAAAAACTGCCGCAAAACCGCCAAATGAATGGAAAAACCGCCACAAAACTGCCGAAAAAACATCGGAGTGAACCGATAAGCCCACGAAAAAAAGCCGTACACACCTAACAATCCTCCGCTAACCACCCACTGGAAAAACCCTACAACCTGAAGAACTGGGTAAAAAAAGAAAACAACTGTTTAAACACGTTTGGATGAAAATTCCTGGAAATAATATATCAGGTCCTATAAATAATAATAAAAACGTCTGTTACTGAAAAAATAAAAAAAGCTATTAAAAAAAATTGAGAATAAAAATTTTCGCCCAAAAGATCCCGAAAAATGACAAAAAAAACCAAAAAATTTAATGAATAAAGAGACTTTTTTACTGCAACTGAAAAGAATAAATGGTTGAATAAATATTTAATAAAACAGGAATATTTTTTAAATTGAAACCTATGGGATTCCCCTAATTAAACCTGCCGAATAAAACCACCGAAAATTTCACTAATATTTGGCGAACTGCCTGCTTTTGAATAGCCAAATGGCTCTGAGATTGCACTGTATGGGGAAATTTACTGTTCGGTGTAATTTTGGAGCCAATTCGGCTCTCTTTGAATAACCATTTATCTGTATCTCGTTCCCTTTGGTTATTGTAAAGCGCTGCGGAAACTGTTGGCGCTATATAATAGGGATGTGTGATTCGTTTCGTTCCGAATTGCATTTCGTACAAAATTGACCATTTTCATTCTTTCGGAAGTATTTCTGAAACAAAATATCGGCCGCCCTAAATTATGAAATCCCGAATCAAAGTTTCAGCACAAACGAAATCATTTCGTTATGGGACCTAAACAAAATAAAACGGAATGCAAATGATACAAAATTCTGAAAAAACAGAACAAAACCATCAAAAACGAAATAAATTTCGTAACGAAAGTGCAGAGACGGGCAACTAAATTAATAAGGGGGATGGAAGGGTTAAGTTATGAGGAAAGACTAACAAGCTTAAACCTGTTTAGTTTAGAGAAAAGGCGCCTTAGAGGGGATCTGATAACCTTATATAAATATATACGGGGCCATTATCAACCATTGTCTGATAACCTATTCATTAACAGGACTATACATAGGACACGGGGTCATCCATTTAGACTGGAAGAAAGAAAATTTAGCTTAAAGCATAGGAAGGGTTATTTTACGGTGAGAACAATCAAGCTGTGGAATTCTCTGCCTGTTGAGTTGGTTGGGTCAGAGTCTGTACAGACTTTTAAAAAACGACTGGATGACTTCCTGCAGACACAGAATATTAAGGGTTATAATATTTAATATGTGGGTAAAAGCTTCTTGATCCAAGGAGAAATCTGACTGCCATTCTGGGGTCAAGAAGGAATTTTTTCCCAGTATGTTGCATATTGGCAAGCATTCAGACTGGGTTTTTTGCCTTCTTTTGGATCAACAGCAGTAGGTTATGTGGGAGAGGCTGAACCCGATGGACGCATGTCTTTTTTCAGCCTATATAACTATGTAACTGAAATGGAAAAAACAGAACCAAATGATCTGACTTAACAAAAAAAGAACAAAATGATCTAAAACGTAAAAAAAACAGAACCAAAAGGTCTAAAATGAAGAAAAAACGGAACAGGTCACTTTTAATTACAGTGGCAAGAAAAAGTATGTGAACCCTTTGGGATTACGTGCAGTTTTGCATGAATTGGTCATAAAATGTGCTCTGATCTTCATCTAAGTCACAACAATTTGAAAAACACAGTGTGCTTAAAATAATACAACACAAACATTGTATATTTTCATGTGTTTATTGAACAGAACATATAAACATTCACAGTGCAGGGTGGAAAAAGTATGTGAACCCCTAGCCTAATGACTTCTCCAAGAGCTAATTGGAGCCAGGAGTGAGCCAACCTTGAGTCCAATCAGTGTGATATTATTGGATGTGTTGCTGAAAGCTGTCCTGCCCTTTAAAAACACACACCAGTTTTGGGTTTACTGGTTTCAAGAAGCACTGCCTGATGTGAACCATGCCTCGCAGAAAAGAGCTCTCAGAAGACCTACGATCAAGAATTGTTGACTTGCATGAAGCTGGAAAGGAATACAACAGTATCTCCAAAAGCCTTGATGTTCATGTGTCCACGGTAAGACAGACTGTCTACAAATGGAGAAAGTTCAGCACTGTTGCTACTCTCCCTAGGCGTGGTCATCTTCTAAAGATGACTGCAAGAGCACAGCGCAGAATGCTTAATGAGGTAAAGAAGAATCCTAGAGTGTCAGCTAAAGACTTACAAAAATCTCTGGCACATGCTAACATTTTTCTTGACACATCTACAATAAGGAAAACATTAAACAAGAATGGAGTACATGGGAGGACACCACGGAGGAAGCCATTTCTGTCCAAAAAGAATATTGCAGCACGTTTGAAGTTTGCAAAAGAGCACCTGGATGTTCCACAGCACTACTGGCAAAATATTCTGTGGACAGATGAAAGCAAAATTGAGTTGTTTGGAAAAAGCACACAACACTATGTGTGGAGAAAAAAAGGCACAACACACCAACATCAAAACCTCATCCCCACTTTAAAAGATGGCGGAGGGAGCATCATGGTTTTGGTCTGCTTTGCTGCCTCAGGGCCTGGACGGATTGTTGTCATTGATGGAAAAATGAATTCTAGAGTTTATCAAGACATTTTGCAGGAAAACGTAAGACAATCTGTCCGCCAACTGAAGCTCCGCAGAGGATGGGGTGATGCAACAGGACAATGACCCAAAGCATACAAGTAATTCAACAAAAGAATGGCTTCAACAAAACAAAATACGCCTTTTGGAGTGGCCCAGTCAGAGTCCTGACCTCAACCGATTGAAATGCTGTGGCATGACTTAAGAGAGCGATTCACACCAGACATCCCAAGAATATTGCTACACTGAAACAGTTTTCTGAAGAGGAGTGGTCCAAAATTACTCCAGATCGTTGTGCAGGTCTGATCTGCAACTACAGGAAACGTTTGGTTGAGGTTATTGCTGCCAAAGGAGGTCAACCAGTTATTAAGTCCAAAGGTTCACATACTTTTTTCACCCTGCACTGTGAATGTTTACATGTTATGTTCAATAAACACATGAAACATATAATGTTTGTGTTGTATTATTTTAAGCAGACTGTGCTTTTCAAATTGTTGTGACTTAGATGAAGATCAGAGCACATTTTATGACCAATTCATGCAAAACTCCACGTAATCCCAAAGGGTTCACATACTTTTTCTTGCCACTGTAATACAGATGCTAGGCTTTTTTCCACCATAGTTTTCATTGTTAAATAAAATTTTCAATTGCAGCAAACCAAAACAATATTTTTTTATGATTTTTATGGCATTTTTCTGGATTTTTTGGGGGAAAGTTTAGGTTTTCTAACTCATTTTAAATGTAAAGGTCTGTTTTTGTTTGCTGAACGCATGCAGCGGAATTATTTTCTTACAGTCCGTGGGCATTCAGCAGTAAGAAAAATGGCTTTTTGGTTTGCTGCAATTGAAAATTATAAATGGTTTAAGAAATATTTAATAAAAATGGGGATTTTTATTAACATTGAAAACTATGGTGGAAAATTCGAATTAATATCAACTATCGAATTGATCTTTACAATACAAGTAATAGTTAGCAAACGACTTTATGAATCAAATTAATTTTGTTACACTCTTTAATTTGACTCAAATACTAAACCTGTGACACAACTTAATATTTAATCCTAGCTTGTCTTTTACCAGCAAAATTTGATTAATTGGGGTTTTATTTAGTGATCCGAAATTTGAATTGATATCAACTATCAAATTGATATATTAACTATCGAATTGATAATTTGATATATTAATTCAAATCAATATCAAATTTCGAATCGATCCAAAACTAAACTAAACGAAATTAGCACCGAAATTCCGAAAAACAAAATTATTTTTAAACGAAGAAAAACTAAACAAATTTTTCAGCAGTGCACATCTCTACTTCTAAATGATGACAATAATAATAATAACCCCTATATTCTGTTCTAAAAATACAGTTCCCTTTTCTTGCCTTTATATAATAGGGCAGATGCTGCAGACAGGCTCTGCCTAATTATTTTTTTTATATTTTTGATAATATCTTTGATTTTACTCACCTTTTCTCCCATGCCGCATACAGGTCCTCCCCTTCAGTTCAGAAGCTTCCAAACCCGGAAGTCCCTGAAGCTTTCTATGCAATTTGTGTTCTTATCCAAGTTTTGTAGCATAGGAATTGCAAAATGCAGTGCTACGGACTTGCGCACTTTACGTACACAAATTCTGTAGCGCCTGTGCCGAACGATGGCTCAGATCATGTGCAGATCTGATTCATTTGCTGCCTCTCTGAGATTGCTTGTCATTGTAGGCGGCCTCACAGAGGCCTGTGACACTGGGTGGGGTCTTTAAAAATATAAAGTTGTCAGGATGTGTAAAGTGTTCCTTAAAAGTGGGAATGATGATTAGTAGGAAGACTTATGTGGGGACTGAAATGAAAAGCAAAATAAAAATAACAATAATCAAATCATTTGTGTTTATTTTTAAAATGAAGTAGAAATATTTTATATGCTTCTTCTCTGTTAAGATTTATGTATTGAGTGGTCTTGTGAAATAGCTTCATGAATTCATCCAAATCACACTTTAGCATCTTTTGGGCAGATGACAAAGACGCCTTCTTGTACTGAATGTGCGAGGTGAAGTGGTAGTCTGTGCCTTTACTTGGGTGATGAAGCAGATTGTTTTGCTTGTAAGTTAGTGGTGGACATTGCAGGAACAGTGATAGTTTAATAATTTATACATATACTGTATGCATCGGAGAACATTTCTCAAATTAATTCAGATTCAGAGTGAAATTGAGTATATGCAGGATTATAGATAAATGGTACACAGCTATCAGATTGTATGTCCTCACAACAGCCACAACAGCATTACAATTATCAGCATATTCTTATTCTTACTCTCTCATGTTATACTGTATGGAACCTTGAGTGTCATCTCTCTTTTGTGGTATGTTCTCTGTCTCTATATGTTCTTCACAGATCTGCATATGACACTATGGGCACTATTTCCTAGTGAATGCTAACAATAGCGTTTGGATGTCTAACCGTTAACGCTAGGATAGTGACTTTAACCCATGTCCCCATCTAACCTTCCTGACGCTAAACCCGTATGAAATCACTTAGCGCATCAGCGATTGCGGTAGCTTCCGCGAGCTTACTATACTTTGCGCATCCTATACTTAACATGGGGAGTGCAAAGTAAGGGATTACATAGCGCTAATTACCGCACGGATGTGCAAGCCAAAATTTTAGCTACACCTATTGGCTGGTGCTGACTGATTCCGCATTTGCAAAATCATTTAGCTCCCGTAAACGCACCCCCAAAAAATCCAATACTCACCTCTCATCCCGCAGCCAGAACGGTGGCCTGATCCGCCGCTTCTTGTTGCTGGGAGCAGAGTGAGACTGGGAAAAAATAGTTCCCTGTCTCCCTCTGCTATCACAATGCGTCCTATGGACTCCAGGAGGTGATACTCGCGGTGGTGCAGGAAGCGCCACGCAAGTGTCTCAGCAATTAGTGCTGCATTCTGGGGCTGAGACTGCGCCTGCCCGGTAATATCACAGTAAAATGGGGATGCTACGGAGAAACCCACAGGTGTAGAATTTCCCTGTTTTCGTCCCCATTTTAGCACACTAGGGAATAGTGCCCAATGTTAGTAACAGTAGGGCTCTGGGCACCTAGTCCTGAAAATACTTTTGGAAGGTCTGGAACTGCGAGTTTTGGTGGGCCTGATATTTTTTATCGTTCCTATCCCTCTCCTATGACAAGGTCATCCCGAGCCCCAGCAGGTACAAGTGTCTGTGTTCTCTGTGCCTTATCCCCTGATGTCTCTGTTGTATTATGCTGTAATGCTCAGGAGGGTAGTTCTTTCCTTTGTCTGTTTGTGGGAGGAGGATGGCTGTTCAGTAGGATAACACTGGGGTGTGTTTTACATTTGTTTGGCTGTCCTTCCCCTGTGTGTGTTGTCCCATTGAAAACTCATAGGGCTAAATTAAAATCCTCCCGCTAAAACGGGGGCGCTAGGGAGAAAAAAACTGCACCTGCAGTTTTCTCCCAACCGCCCACGTTTTAACGGGAGATTACAATGCAGGCGCTTAAAAAGCTGCCTGCATTGTTAGCGGGCGCTACGCCCTGGGATGCTCGCGGCAGCGCTAAGCGCCGCCAAGAGCATCC
The DNA here is from genome assembly GCA_009667805.1 of Leptobrachium leishanense. Lineage (NCBI taxonomy): Eukaryota > Metazoa > Chordata > Amphibia > Anura > Megophryidae > Leptobrachium > Leptobrachium leishanense. The sequence goes on along the minus strand of CM019064.1, from coordinate 404,890,339 downwards.
ACTCGATGGAGTCCATAGGACTCCATTGAGTTTCCCCCTGCCGGTCACATGACCTGCCGGATCTCACCTCACGAGATCAGGCAGGTTGGCGTAGTGATCTACAGGAAGAGACTGGGGGACTTTTTCCCCAGTCTCTCCTTCGGTTCCCGGTGACAGAGGAGGCGGACGGAGCCGCGGTCCTCGCCGCGGTATAGGAGGTGAGTATTCGACTATTTCCTTTTTATTTTGGCTGGTGCTAACGGATTCTGCACCAGCGGAATCCGTTAGCACCAAGTCCAGGCTGTGGTTAACTTTTTCTAACCACAGCCGGACGTTAATCAGCGTTAGGACTTTGTAATCATAACGCTGATTAACACTTTGCGCTCCCCATGTTAAGTATAGGGAGCGCAAAGTACAGTAACCTCGCGCTGAAAAGCGCAAGATACCAGGTTAGGAAACTCATCATACAATAAATTCTGTTGCTGTCTATTATGGGGATGTTGTATACGCATGCGCACCCCAAATCCGTCTCAATAAATTAATCTTTACAACACATGGCAATGTGATAACAAAACCATCACGGTTTCATAATAAAAGAACTAAACTTTCTGTCACTTCAATCCAGACGTAGCCTTCACCTCTCTTGGCTGGTTTATAAGCAACTTCTCGTGAAGCTCCCACACCACCGCTGTAGCACGTTCACCCTCGCCCCCGCACCCCACACATCCTATATCCTCAGGTCCTCCTCCAGCACTTTATTCTACATTTACCAACACACACAACAGGGAAGCAGGTCAAATGGCAATCAGAGTGTCTAAATAGAACAGTTTCTCCTTCTATAAGCAAACCGAACCTTTGCCAACTGTATATTGTAATTGTTTCAACATTTATTGCAACAAGATATATCTATAACACTTTAACATGTCATTCAGATGGCCAAGCCACGTCATACTTGAAAATGAGAAATCTCAATGTATTTCTTCCCAGTAAAACATTTTATAAATATATATGGACTGCCAGCACTCTGCTCACCTTCAGGCAAACTTGGAACATGGACCCCTTAATGAGCAACGTGTACACGAGTACCAACCCGGGTTTATGTATTAAACTAGGAGTTACAGAAAATATGAAAATAAATTTCTAATGCTAGATCAATACAGTCTACAGCAGGGATCTCAAACTCTGACCCTCCCAGATGTTTCTGGACTACAGCTCCCATGATCTCTTTGGAAATCTACTACATTCAAATAAGTCTGGGAATTGTAGACCACCAGCCCCCCCCCCCGGGGGGCTGTTTTTGTGGTCCCTGGTCTACATTATTAAAAAAAACAGCATCAGGGGCGGACTGACAAGTAATGGGGCCCCCGGGCAATAGGAGTTAGTGGGGCCCCTCGTGCCATGCCTACACAGTAGGCCACACCCATAAACCCCTCCCATACAACGCACAACCCACATGCACATTGTTGTGTTAAAGAATTTATTTCTTCGCACAATTTTCAACTATTAATTTTAACACGTTAATAAAATCCACTCGGGCCCCCAGCGAATTGGAGAATCCATTGTGCACCCTCCAGACTTACAAACTGCCACTGCTCTGCTGCGGTAGTTGTCACACACTCGTGGCAGCTACGGCCGCGGCACAGAACAATGAAACTCACTCATACACACTGCACATAGATATATATTGCCCCCAGCAGCTCACACATTGATATATGCTGCCCCCAGCAGCTCACACATTGATATATATATTGCCCCAGTAGCTCACAGATTGATATATATTGCCCCAGTAGCTCACACATTGATATATATTGCCCCCAGTAGCTCACACATTGATATATATTGCCCCCAGTAGCTCACACATTGATATATACTGCCCGAGCAGCTCACACATTTATATATTGCTCCCAGTAGCTCACACATTGATATATATTGCCCCCAGTAGCTCACACATAGTTACATAGTTACATAGTTACATAGTTATATAGGCTGAAAAAAGACATGCGTCCATCGGGTTCAGCCTCTCCCACATAACCTACTGCTGTTGATCCAAAAGAAGGCAAAAAACCCAGTCTGAATGCTTGCCAATATGCAACATACTGGGAAAAAATTCCTTCTTGACCCCAGAATGGCAGTCAGATTTCTCCTTGGATCAAGAAGCTTTTACCCACATATTAAATATTATAACCCTTAATATTCTGTGTCTGCAGGAAGTCATCCAGTCGTTTTTTAAAAGTCTGTACAGACTCTGACCCAACCACCTCAACAGGCAGAGAATTCCACAGCTTTATTGTTCTCACCGTAAAATAACCCTTCCTATGCTTTAAGCTAAATTTTCTTTCTTCCAGTCTAAATGGATGACCCCTTGTCCTATGTATAGTCCTGTTAATGAATAGGCTATCAGACAATGGTTGATAATGGCCCCGTATATATTTATATAAGGTTATCAGATCCCCTCTAAGGCGCCTTTTCTCTAAACTAAACAGATTTATATATTGCCTCCAGTAGCTCACACATTGATATATATTGCCCCAGTAGCTCACACATTGATATATATTGCCCCCAGTAGCTCACACATTGATATATACTGTCCCCAGTAGCTCACACATTTATATATTGCCCCCAGTAGCTCACACATTGATATATTCCTCCCTGGCCAAAAACATTAATAGCTTTGGCTTCAATTACCACCTCTATGCTGATGACACTCAGATCTACCTCTCTACCCCTGATCTCTCTCCCCCTGTCCTTTCCAAAGTCAGTGACTGTTTATCTGGCATCTCCTCCTGGATGGCCTCCCACCACCTAAAGATTAATATGTCTAAGACTGAGCTCCTACTAATTCCTCCTTCTAATGCCTCCCCACCTCCTGACTTTTCCATCAGGGTGGAGGGTATCACTATCTCCCCATCAAACCAGGTTCGCTGTCTCGGAGTTACACTTGACTCTGCACTTTCCTTCATCCCCCACATCCAGTCTCTTTCCTCCTCCTGCCGATACCAACTATGTAATATTTCCAGAATTCGGCCATTTCTTACCGCTGTCACCACAAAACAACTAATCCATGCCCTGGTAATCTCCCGATTTGACTATTGCAATAATCTCTTATCTGACCTCCCTCTCTCCCGCCTCTCCCCCCTACAATCCATCCTGAACGCCTCTGCTAGGCTAATCTACCTCACCCGCCGCTCTGTCTCTGCCGCTCCCCACTGCGAGTCCCTTCACTGGCTCCCCATCCACTGCAGAATTAAAATCCTTACCCTGACCTACAAAGCTCTCACTAACTCAGCTCCCCACTACCTGTCCTCACTAATCACCAAATACACACCAGCCCGCTCCCTAAGATCAAACAGTGACCTACGCCTACCTTCCCCCGCATCACCTCTTCCTATGATAGACTGCAGGACTTCTCACGTGCAGCCCCCATTCTATGGAACGCTCTCCCTCGTACGGTCAGACTTTCCCCTAATTTCTCTTCCTTCAAACGCTCCCTTAAAACATTCGTATTTAGAGAAGCCTACCACCCGACTCACTGATGCAACCATCAATCACTCTCACCTTGCAGTCCTCTCCTCCTGTTTCCAACCCCAACCCTTCTAGATTGTGAGTTCCTACGGGAATAGGGCCCTCATCTGCTCCTGTACTGTTTGTCAAATGTTGTTCAATGTATTGTAACCCTGTCTATACTGTGCCTATTGTACAGCGCTGCGGAATATGCCGGCCCTTTATAAATAAAGAATAATAATAATAATGCTGGCGCTTTATAAATAAAGAATAATAATAATATATTGCCCCCAGTAGCTCACACATTGATATATACTGCCCCGAGTAGCTCACACATTTATATATTGCCCCCAGTTGCTCACACATTGATATATATTGCCCCCAGTAGCTCACACATTGATATATATTGCCCCCAGTAGCTCACACATTGATATATATTGCCCCAGTAGCTCACACATTAATATATATTGCCCCCAGTAGCTCACACATTGATATATACTGCCCCCAGTAGCTCACACATTTATATATTGCCCCCAGTAGCTCACACATTGATATACATTGCCCCCAGTAGCTAACACATTGATATATATTGTCCCCAGTAGCTCACACATTGATATATACTGCCCCCAGTAGCTCACACATGGATATATACTGACCCCAGCAGCTCAGGGGCCCAGTTTTGTAAGGGAGGTTCCGACCACGGCGGCGCACTACCAAACCGCCTCGTCGGCAGCGCTCCAGCCTGCCTTCCTGGGCCCCACGTGCACCCTGCATTGACGCTGCCCCCCACATGATGCACCCGCTGCAGCGCCACTGACAAGAAGGTTTGTTAGTGCGCCGCCGTGGTCAGTACGTCCCTTACAAAACCGGGCCCCCACTGACCCGCGGGCCCGATGGGTCAGTCCGCCCCTGGACAGCATTCAGGTTCAGCTGCTTCACTTCTCTCTCGGGTTAACCTTATCATGCCCAATCTCTTGGTCTTTCATCACGCAGTGTTTGCTGTTTCACTTGCCTTAGTCCCTTAGATTGTAAGCTCACGGGATGTCTGGCAGAGCACTTCTTATAGTGCTGCAATTGCAGGACAATTATCTTATGGGCAGGGTCGTCTGTTCCTTATGTTTTATTATTTATTATAACAAAAATAACACAATATAGGCGCAAGCATATACCAGGAAACAGTACAAGTGAGGATAAAGTAATAAACAATGCTGCTAAACACCGAAAAGTCCCTCTATATGACGAGAATCTAAACTCCATACAATACAATCCAAAAGGTGTATCACTTTGTCCTGGAAATCTTTAATAAATTTTCATGAAATCCATGGTATTTCAAAAAAATGGAAAAAGATCACCACATAGTATAACCACTATATGTATGTTACGGTTAAAGCCCGAAGTGCGGTTAATCCTAGGATTACCTGGGTAATCCTGACATTACCCAGGCATCATTAGCAAAAGTCCGAAGTGAAATTAAATTTCGGACTTTACTCGGATAATCTGCAAAGTATCCAGAGGCCTCTGGGCACTCCAGTTTTCTGCACTGTTTTAACCGTGTAATTCGCACATTATCCTAGTGTTGCTGGGTAAAGTGTGATGTGCAACGAAACATCGGACTTTATCCGGGTAATCTGCAAAATATCCAAACGCCTCTGGGTACTTGGCTTTTCTTGGGTTTTCAGCAGGTTACAGTTGACTGAATTCCGAGGATTGCCCGGATAAAGCTGCAAGCTGTTATCTGAGCGATAACAAAATTGTGTTTTTTGTTATTTTTAATGAAATTGTATCCACAATCACAAACCACACTAAATAACTGTCATGTAAATCCGTGCATTAATTGTGTGAAAATTAATTTATGAAGATAAAGATATTATATAAAGAGTAACCTGATCGTTATTATGTTTTATAAATGATATATAAGCACATATGACACATAATAAAGATCATGTAACTCTTTCACATTCATATAAGAAACATATCCTGTTACTCTGTATATTCATTATATCCGCAATACATTTTAATGTCTGTCTTTTGCCATTTTCATTGATAATATCCATAGATAATAGCAAAATTCACTTTTACCCAAGCGGGGTTGGATGCTCTGCAGATTACCCGGGTGAAGCTGTGGAAAGTCTTCAGATTACCCTGGTGAAGCTTCAGACTTGCACATTATCCAGGTAAAGTGTGGAATTTTTCAGCTCTTCCAGACTCTTACCCAAGGGCAGTTGGTTAGTCCTAAAATTACCTGGGTAAAGTCCAAAATTTTCATTTTTTTGCAGCTTTACCCAGCGGTTTTGGGTAATGTCAGTATTACCCGGGTAATCCTAGGATTAACCGTACTTCGGGCTTTACCCGTAGCATATATACACATATATATAAAGCTCAAGGCCAAATGTCAACTCACACATTTAAGAGCCTTAAACTGGGCTCGCAGATGCAGACGTATGGGATAATAAGGGCATACCCATCAGCCACTCTGCGAACGTCTTCTTCACCTTCCTCCTCAGTGGGCACCATATGAACATGTTGAAAAAACAGGAATGGGCAGTGTAACAGATCTCTGTGCCCGGACAGGGTCACATCTGCCAAATGCTGCTTCCTCACTGGACACACAGTTTCTCCTCGTGACTCTCACACCTTTCTCTTGTACCTTAGCTGCAGCTCAAGGCCCGGTGCCTGTAGAGAGCCTGACTAGCACCCCCAGGAATAAGCCGAAGCTGTAGACCTGGAGCCTTTCCTTGGCACAGCGGGCAGAGGATTCCTGGTACTCCAAAACATGAGTAGTGACTTCAAGCTTGGTCAGAATAGAACTGACTGTTTATTCACAGAGAGGACAGATAGAGTCAAGGACCAGTACATTTCCATACAATCAAACAGACAACATCACAGATCAGATAACTACCCAGGGCCTTCAAACAATGGAGAATGGGGGAAGGAGAAAGCACGTAAACAAAAGGAATTTCTTACTGAGAGAATTTACACAATAGCAGGTACTAATACAGAGATCTACAATATACAGGGAATAACACAAAGACATCAGAAATCTTTAGTTAACTGGCATATCTATAAAACAGTGAAAACCAAAATATATTTAAAAGGTCCACCAGTTCCGCAATAGTCTCTTTCACGGGCCATAGTCTCTGGGCAGGAGGCTAGTGCACATCCCCCTCCAAGTTGCACAGTGACAGCGTGTTCTGTCACATACCTCCCTCATTTGCAGGAGACTAACCAGGCACCAGATCCCAAACGGATCTGTGAGTGTGTTAGTCTGAACCCAAGTTCCAAAAAGTTTGTTTCTTTTCATTCACCGTGCGGTCCAGTCCACAACCATGGATGCATTCACCCCCTCCCCATATTCCCTCAGGGGCCATACAGGAATCAACATTCCTGCAGCACTGCTTGGGGATATCTCTCCAGTGCCAAGGCCACACACATATACTAGAGAGTTACTCACCGAGCCATCCCCAGAAGCTCCCTTAGATTGTGCCCGCCACTCGGGAGAAATGCCAGCTGCCCCATCTCCGGGTATTGCAGCCAGCTGCTGGAGAGCATGGGGGGTGGTTGATGTCTCTGAAGAAAAGGGTCGGGGATCTGAGCCGGCTGCCCAGTATCCAGGGGCACACAAAAGGAAACCACAGCCCCCTCCACAGCTGTATTGTAATTATCCCCCTGTGGTTGATTCCAGAGAACACTGGCACTCGACTCCATTGCTGGCTCCTCACCTGGGGCTGTGTAGAGCAATGCTGGCGGTGTGGGGCTGCTTTCTTCCCAGAGTTCCAGGCTATCCAAATGCAGGTAGGGCCCGGCTGCACCAGGCTCTGACGCCAGACTTCTCCAGCTTCCACTCCTTGCTGGCTAACAACTCCAAGTCGTCTTGTATCCACCACACGTCGGAGAGGTTTAGCAGGTTTTCTCTGTACTCTGCAATCGCTTCCCATCTCCACTCAGTATCATCTCCGAAATCTGGGTCTCTGAACTTTCTCTTAAATAACAGTCTCGGGCCGCCGTAGGCAAAGCCTTCTGTTGGTCTGTTATTGTCCATGCTCTCAGTTCCCATCTGGACTACATACCGTCGCAGGGCTTCGTAGCTCTCCTCCAGCCGTGTCTCTTCATAACCCAGACAAGCCAGATCAGTCGGCCAATTCTGATTGCGTTGTTTATCCACCAATGCCTCACGCAATTCTATCCTCTTCAGGTACCTTGCTTGGGATGAGGGGAGGATCTTGTTCTGGCAGCGCTGCTCTCTGTCCAGCGCCTAGTGCCAGAGTAGCCAACGTGCTGTATCAGCCCAGTTCAGCTGAGTCTCCTCTGTTATAGGTCCACGATGGTTTGCCTGTACCTCTTGCAACCTCTCCCAGTACGCTGCTCCTGTGACTGTTGCCATCTTTCGCTTCTGCCGCACCGTCTGGATCGAATCCCGATGATGCTTTGGATGTCCTTAGACTGTAGGAAGCATCCCACCGCTGCCACCAATGTAACAGATCTCTGTGCCCAGACAGAGTCACATCTGCCAAATGCTGCTTCCTCGCTGGACACCCAGTTTCTCCTCGTGACTCTCACACCTTTCTCTTGTACCTTAGCCGCAGCTCAAGGCTCGGTGCCTGTAGAGAGCCTGACTAGCACCCAGGGCCGGATTAAGGGTACCATGGGCCTGGTGCTGAGGATTTCAGTTGGCCTTTTTATCGATACTGAGGCAACAATTGGTCTGCACTGCTTTCTCGATTAGAGTCAGTGGGTGCACTGGCATGTGTCACACTATGTCAACATCATAGCGACTGAAAAACCTGACTGGTGACTCTGACGTGGTGTGCTATGATGCATAGGGTGACTTACAGTGCAGCGGGTCACAAGCCTCCTGCCGGATTAGTGTGCGTAGTCCATATACATATGAGTCAATCACTGCCTAGTGTCAGACTAGGTATATGGAGTGTTCAGGTAGAGGTAGTACCTCTGATGGGGAACATGTGGTGCTCCTCGGAGCAGTTCGTCCACCTTGGTCCTCACCTGTCACTCAGCTCTCACCTGTGGCTCCTCGTAGCTGTTAGCATGCAACAGCGGCCATACCCTGGGCAACGGCTTCCACTGGCCGGCCAAACCAGGTGGGGGTAGCCGAAGGGTCTCAAAACCCTCGGTGAATTAGGTGTTGCCTACCTATGCATGCGAAGTCTGAACATCGGCTGATCCTGTGGAGGAGACCATCTAGGTCCAACGGAGGTGACGGCGACTACAGCAATGCACTGTGGAGTGTATGGAGCAAGACGAGGCACGTAGAACATCTTGGTCATCCACTGCATCCGTGCCCATCTCTGGTTGTCTTGACTTCCTCTTGCCACTGGATACTGGTGGGCCCGGACGAGAGAGTGAGGTCGACGCAGCGCAACTCTTCTTCACTTTAAACAAAGTTTTCTGCGCAAGTCATCAGTCATCCACAATTCAAGTCCTGTGGCGATGGGTAAGCGACGAAGCGGCAGGTGTGGTGCACTGGGAGTCGTAGCCGCAAGCCTGCACACAGGCGACTCAGGCTATAGGGTCGCTCTTCACTGACCGGAGCAGAAGTGAAGTTCGGCAGCCACCTGAGTGTCTGAGCAGTCCTATTTAGGGTAGCACTGCTCACCTCCATGCATGAGGAAGGGGCTAGAAAAGGTGCCCCAAACATTGCCTGCTCCTCACACCCTGGCTGGCTAACCGCGGTCGGCGGGGACCCAATTATGCGGTCGAAAATCAAAAACAAACTCAATCACAATAAAATTTGCTACATGGAACATCCGCACTCTTCTTGACAGGGATACCACAAATAGGCCGCAACGACGCACGGCGCTCATTGCCCATGAACTTGCCAGATACAATATAGACATCGCCGCCCTAAGTGAGACCAGACTCTCCGGTGAAGGAGAACTCACAGAAAGGCTTGCTGGCTACTCTTTCTTCTGGAGTGGACGCGACTCTCATGCAAAGCGAGAAGCGGGAGTTGGTTTTGCTATTAAAACTTCTCTTGTGAGTAAACTCTCCAGCTCCCCGAAAGGAATTAATGATCGTCTTATGACGCTGAAACTCCCTCTCTGCCATGGAAAGAAGTTTGCCACCATAGTCAGCGCCTATGCACCCACCATGACAAATCCAGAAGAGACCATAGATAAGTTCTATGATGATCTGAACACCGTTATTTCCTCCACTCCCATTGCTGATAAACTCATTGTTCTTGGAGATTTTAATGCACGTGTCGGGAGTGATCACACTTCCTGGGACGGAGTGATGGGGAAGCATGGGGTTGGAAAGTGTAACAGCAACGGCCTGCTGCTCCTTCAGACCTGTGTTGAACATGGCCTCCTGGTGACAAATACCATCTTTAGCCTTCCCGCACGCAACAAGACATCATGGATGCACCCCCGTTCAAAACACTGGCATTTAATAGACTATGTCATCGTCAGAAATCGGGACCGGCAGGATGTGAAGGTGACTAAGGCCATGTGCGGCGCAGATTGCTGGACGGATCACCGCCTCATCGTCTCAAAGATGAAAATCCACATTCAACCTAAGAGAAGACCTCATGCCGCCATAGCTCTGAAACGCCTCAACATCAGCAAGTTGAAGCGTCCTGATGTCAAACAGACTTTTGCTGACACCCTGGATGAATGCCTTGCTTCAATCACACTGGATAATCTGGATGCGGGAGCAGTGTGGACCACATTTCGTGAGACGGTGTATAGCACAGCCATTGAGCACCTTGGACCCTCTACCAGAAAACACAAGGACTGGTTTGATGAAAATAACATAACGATTCAACTGCTACTCGAGCAAAAACGTCGGGCGTACAAGGCACTCTATGATGACCCAATGTCAATAGCAAAGAAAGTTGCACTGCGTAACATCCGCAGCAACATCCAGTCGCAACTGCGCCAGATGCAAGACTCCTGGCTGAGTGCGAAAGCTGAAGAGCTTCAGGGCTTTGCAGACAGGAAAGATATGAAGAACTTTTACAGCGGCTTTAGAGAAATCTATGGCCCTACTGCCTCAGGGTCTTCTCCTCTCCTCAGTGCTGATGGTACTACACTCATCACAGAAAAGGAGCAAATCTTGGAAAGATGGGCGGAACACTTTGCTAGTGTGCTGAATACGCCTTCTGTCATAAATGATGAAGCCATCGAAAGACTACCCCAGGTCCCAGCGAACAAGTCACTGGACGCTGTTCCAACTCTGGACGAGATACAAACAGCCATCCGCCAGCTGTCCAGTGGCAAAGCACCTGGTTCCGACATGATTCCTGCTGAAATCTATAAAGAGGGTGGACCAGCGCTGACGGATCAGTTGCTCTGTCTAATCCAGATCATCTGGCAGACAGAAACTGTACCACAGGACCTTAAAGATGCTTCCATTATCCATCTGTGCAAACGAAAAGGAAATCGCCAGGCCTGTGACAACCACCGTGGAATCTCACTGCTATCCATTGCAGGCAAGATCTTGGCCCGAGCCCTGCTGAACCGCCTGAATGTACATCTAGAGCAAGGTCTCCTTCCCGAGAGTCAATGTGGCTTCTGCAAAGCACGTGGGACTATTGACATGGTGTTTGCTGCCAGACAGCTTCAAGAGAAATGTCAGGAACAAAACTCGGATCTATATTCCACATTCATTGACCTAAATAAAGCTTTTGACACGGTCAGCAGAGATGGCCTGTGGAAAATCATGAAGAAGTATGGATGTCCAGACAAGTTTACCGCTATCACCCGGCAGCTACATGATGGCATGTTGGCTCGAGTCCAGGAAAACGGTCAATCATCTCAAGCATTTCCTGTTACAAATGGAGTGAAGCAGGGCTGTGTCCTGGCTCCCACACTCTTCAGCATCATGTATTCTGCAATGTTGTCTGATGCGTTCAAGGATTCCACCACGGGCTTGCCAATTCGATTTCGTACTGATGGATCAGTCTTTAATCTCAGAAGGCTTCAAGCGAAAACCAAGGTCAAACATAACATCATAAATGAGCTTCTGTTCGCAGACGACTGTGCCCTCAACGCTGCTTCGGAAGGCGATATGCAACACAGCGTTGACATTTTTGCTGATGCCTGCAATAACTTTGGTCTCACTATCAACAGAAAGAAAACTGAAGTGATGTATCAGCCAGCTCCCAGGAAGCCTTACGCTGAACCCAGCATCACCATCAGTGGGCAGCGTCTAAACGCGGTGGACAAATTCACGTACTTGGGCAGCATCCTTTCTAGATCTGTCGTCATGGACGACGAGTTGATTGCTAGACTCGCAAAAGCAAACGCAGCATTTGGAAGACTCCGCAAAAATGTGTGGGACAGGAGAGGTATCAGACAAAAAAGCAAGATCAAGGTGTATCGCGCAGCAGTCCTTTCGACGTTGCTCCATGGATGTGAAACGTGGACAATCTACCAGCGTCACGCCAAGAAATTAAATCATTTTCACACAACATCTCTTAGAAAACTTCTTGGTATTAAGTGGCAAGACAAAGTGCCTGATACCGAGGTCCTTGCTAGAGCGGACCTACCCAGCATCTTCACCATCCTGGCGCAGTCTCAATTACGATGGGCAGGACACGTAGCTCGTATGAAAGACAATCGACTTCCAAAGTTGTTGTTATTTGGCGAACTTATACAAGGCAAGCGCTCCCAAGGAGGTCAAAAAAAGCGCTACAAAGACACACTGAAAGCAGCTCTAAAGGCCTTCAATATTAACCCCATTAACTGGGAGCTTGCTGCTCAGGACAAAATCAAGTGGAGATCAGCTATTAAGAACGGAGCTCAATCCTATGAGACCAGCAGAGCAGCGGCAGCTGAGCAAAAAAGGCTGGCCAGGAAAGGTAGTGATATACTACTATCTTCTGCGGCTATTCACTGTCCACATTGCCAGAGACTATTTTGAGCGCGAATTGGCTTGGTAAGCCATCTACGCACTCACCGTGACCCACCCTATTCACTAAATGGATGACTAGATGGTCCTCGTCGACTCGACGGACGAACAAGAGAGAGTGTCAGACTAACAATACTTGCAGCAGTGTGGACCCCCCCAGACCAAATAGAACAATGACCCCCCTATGATTGAAATCTGAATAAATATTTACACTTTGTTTTAGTTATAGCATTGCGACGGAACATGATATAATAATGATATACACTATATTGCCAAAAGTATTGGCTCACCCATCCAAATAATCAGAATCAGGTGTTCCAATCACTTCCATGGCCACAGGTATATAAAATCAAGCACCTAGGCATGCAGACTGTCTTTACAAACATTTGTGAAAGAATGGGTCGCTCTCAGGAGCTCGGTGAATTCCAACGTGGAACTGTGATAGGACATTTTGGACAATTCCATGCTCCCAACTTTGTGGGAACAGTTTGGAGCTGGCCCCTTCCTCTTCCAACATGACTGTGCACCAGTGCACAAAGCAAGGTCCATAAAGACATGGATGACAGAGTCTGGCGTGGATGAACTTGACTGGCCTGCACAGAGTCCTGACCTCAACCCGATAGAACACCTTTGGGATGAATTAGAGCGGAGACTGAGAGCCAGGCCTTCTCCAACATCAGTGTGTGACCTCACAAATGCGCTTTGTGAAGAATGGACAAAAATTCCCATAAACACACTCCTAAACCTTGTGGACAGCCTTCCCAGAAGAGTTGAAGCTGTTATAGCTGCAAAGGGTGGAGCGACGTCATATTGAACCCTATGGATTAGGAATGGGATGTCACTTAAATTCATATGTGAGTCAAGACAGGTGAGCCAATACTTTTGGCAATATAGTGTATCTTGAATCTGCTGAGTCCGCTGAAAAAAAAAGGATGCATTATATGTCTATAATAATACATGATTTCAAACCACGCTTAAACATGACAGGCACAAAATGGTGAGTGGTGACAGGCAGGAGTGACAGACTGGTGGCAGTGCCTGCTGGCTCCAGCTCCAGACATCCCAGCCTGCAAAAACTATTTTTTTTATTTGTTTCGATGCGTTTCAATAGGCAGAACAAAAAAAATTGTGGGAAAAGGACCCCATCCAAGAGCTTACAATCTAAGAGCTGAAGAAAATGACGCCTGTCAGACAAAGTTGGGGTGGATTTAAAATAGGATTGATGGAGGACTAGAATTACATAGAGAACCTTTGCGCAGAGCCTCCTTTGTCCTGTGGACTGCAACTCCCATGATGCTCAGCTTGCAATGCTGACTGCCCTGCCCTCTGCATTTCATATCAGAAGCCTGTCTTTTTTATTTTCAAATAATTCATTCTGTGCCTCCCTCAATGTCATGGCACCAGTCCTCCCTGCATGGGGCATACTGCACAAACAGCCCCCCCCCTTCATACCTGCAGGAAGAGCTCATACAGTACAGGCCAGGTTGTCCTTCACGTTGCAGTCCAGGTTCACCTGTACAGCGTCTTCTCTGTCTCCTCCTCCCAGCTCCTCTGCATGACTGCACACAGACAGCCCAGACCCCGCCAGCTGGAAGCCAGGCCGTTTACTACACTGTAAAGGCCAGCAAGTGTCACAGAACAGGCGAACAGAGTCGTCGGCGACATTTCGGTACTCTATGAACAACCCCCATAGTGAAGTACACTGCAATTCTTTCTGTTATGTCACTGTTAATTCCACTTCTTGAAAATGCAAGCTAAAACAGATACACCAGATATCCTGATTGTTCCACACCAACCAGGGGCTCTTTTTGCACAGTCCCATCGAATTTACTGCAGAAACAGGCTTTCTTAACATCCGTAAAGCACAAGTCTTATGAAAGGCTGGTGACTTAGGCCTTGTTCACACCAAATGCACAGCAGCATAGGCAACTCTACAGGGGGGCAAGGGGGGGCAATTGCCCCCCTAGGTTATTCCTTGCCCCCCCATGTGCCCCCCCACCAAAAATCAGCATCCAGCTTCCTACACTTTTTCGAAACGCAGTATCTCCGTCCCTGTGCATCGTATATAGACAATCTATGTGTCATTGGAAAGGGCAGATTCTGGCCTTTCCAATGATACCCAACATGACCATATTCAGTTTGAAATAAAAGTCATAAAACATTAAAAAATAACGGACACTTAATCTTAAGGCTACATGCTGCACAGTATTCATTTCATGTTTTCCCATGAATAATGGCATATTAGGGGTTAAGGGGGTAGCTAAATGCCACATTGTTTATTATTTTTATTGTATTTCCCTGGGTTTATGGCATTTTAGGGGTTATTATGGAACTTAGAATCTAAAGCGTCTAATCATCTTTAGATCCTTTGCTTTTCATCACATTTCGGGGGAATTCATTTAGCTGAAAATATAGTGAATTCCTATTTAGCGAATGGTCACTGTAATTTGCTAAAAGTGGAGTCGCTGAAGCAGCAATCAGACATTCGGCGAAAACTGCCGAATTGCAGCAAATAAAGTATCAGGTTAGTACAATAAAAAGGCATCATTGCATCACATTACTCATTGCGTCACATTACTTATTGCATCGCATTACTCTGGGGTTTTGGAACCTTATTTATATATATACTTATTTAGGGAACTATTACCTGGTTTGGGTTAACCCTTGCGTTGGCATGGTTTTGCGTTAGGGCCAGGTTAATTGAGTCTAGCACCTGACCAACAGATCGTTTACCTCCCGCTACAAACGGGAAAAATCACTTAGCGCGTTGCTATTAGCGATTTGTAGGTCGAGCTTACTGTACTTTCTGCGTCCTTTACTTAACACGGAGAGCGCTAGAGATCTCTAGCGCTTTTGCAGCTAACAGATCACTTGGTGCCAGCGCTAATTTTTTAGGGGCGCTAATTGCAACATTTTACCTACTGCTCAACCCTGGCGCTATCTCCAAAAAAACTGTAAAAACAGGTCCTCACCCAAAATTAACAGGCATTTGAAAGGAATGCAGCACAGGTGTTCTCTTGGCCCCATACACCATAGCAATGGATCTGGTCCGCATTGTCGTTGCTGTTGCAGTAGGCTCTATTATAAATGTATCCTTTATCCACATATATCCTAATATATTGCCTAATTTTAAACATTTTATGCTGGAGGTTATTCATGGTATGGAAGTGGTTGATTATTAGGGTGACCGTGTGGACCATGTTTAAAGTGACACATGGATAAGTCTTGCCCTGAAACATGTATTATTTATATGCTGCAGCAGGGAAATTTTTGTCGCTCACCTGGCCTTCCTTTTGGATCCATTAAATGCAGTGTAATGATTCTATATGCTGCTGGGTGGCATTTATCATGCAATGCCCATCAGCCTTAATATATGTGTGCATCAAAACATGGATAATACGGCCACCATGGAGGATTTTAATAATGCAGGGTGTGAGGTTATTCACTGTATGTGTTCATATTCAAGCTTGTGAGGGCGGGGGATAGGTATGGCCCGGCACTCTGCACTGGAAAGAAAAAACAGTTCTGTCCTGTATACAACTGCATTAGCGCTGGGTCTCAGCCCGGTTCTTAGAGTTTTCCTAGCGTGCGCCAAACGACCTTGTTTATGGACTACTGCACACAAGGTGATCTGTAAGTAGGTCGTCAGGCACTAAGTTTTAGCGACTCGCACTAAATTTTTCCTTTAGTGATGGTGTTTTAGCTCACACCAGGTGATAGGGCCCTTAGTTTTATTCAGTGATATGATTTAGTGGTGAAAATTATTAGTGCCCCCCCAGTTTTGACTGCGGTATCTTCTGTGCCCCCCCTAAATATTGTTCCTAGAGTCGCCACTGCACAGAAGATCTGCTCAGGTTTCTGCACACGCACGCTAGTCTTTTAGACATGTTTTGACGCATTTCTGAAAAGGAGGAGTGCTGGGGGAAGGGGGTGGAAGGAATACTGCATTTGAGGAACTACTAGTATATTAACAACCATGCCATTCACATTGAAGTACTCACTACAGCTCTCCTTATCAGTAGAGGACATATCCTCATATCCAGGGAACACTCTTCCTGCTATCGAACTCCACTGATCAGCCTTCTTCCTATTGTTCTTGTATTGAAAATGTCTTCTGTCACACAGCTCAGGGCACTCTTCCACCATACTAATGAATTTATCTGGGTCACAAAACTTGTCCACCATTGTTCCTTTGCTTTCCAGATCACATGGTCACCTTTTTCCACAGACAGGAAGTGACCAAGGAAAATTAGGTCATGACAGATGACCATAGAGTTTTTTTTCTTTATGGTTAGTTTTTTTGCATTGAATTGCATCGCGTTGCGTTGCGTTTTTGATGTGTTCCAGAGCAGGTAAAATAAGGCTTGCTGCAGTTTTCCACCTGCTCTCGCGCTTGGTGTGAACAAGGCCTTACGCGTTTTCTGTGCTTTCCAATGAAGCTCCTGTTCTATCTAGAAGCGTTTTGCTTTTCTGCTCAAATACACTACACGATAAATCACGTTATGGCTTAAAATTGTTAAAATGACAGACGAAATGCCAAGCAAATAGTAAATGATCCTATATATACACTTCTTGAAATTGACACACATAGATATACCTTACATAATAGCAGCAATGGCTGGGACAGCATTCATTTAACCCCGTCACTACCGTGATCATGTTTACACAATCAGCAGTAGCAGACAGAGCATCCTGGGATTGTGTTAATACGATGTGGGGCTGTGCTGGATCACTGCAAATTAATTGCTTGTAGCAAAAAAATTTTTTGCTTTTGGGCTCTAGTTGTCCCAAATGTTTTTGCACCATGGGCACGATGCCCAATGTGCTAACATCTTTTAACATCAGCTGGAGAATATGTCTGAATTACATTACCCTAGCTGATCCTGCAGAGCTCAGAACTGCTGTAAATGCTTTTGGCCAGTAGATGGCGACATCGGCCAACCAAATACATTAGTATAGTAAGGAAAAGCATTGGGAAAATTCCCAAATATTTCTTACTGTATAATTAATTTAAAATGATTTACCAAAAACACCTTTGCTCCTGACAGTGGTTTATTTTTTTTTTTAAATCACTTGGTAGTGAAGGGGTTAAGGAAAGAAGGTAGAATTTCTAGCGTTTCTTAAATGAAATAAAACACAGAGATTGACACACAAGGCAAATGAACGCTACTAAGTTATAAAACAGTGAAGCTGAATGAGACATGTGACGTCTTATGTCCTGGAAAAGATAAAAGCACGAGCCGGGGTTTCAGCTGCCACCAGATATTGACATTAAAACATAAGGGTTGAAGGACGAGTATATTAAAAAAAAACAGGCTCCTTCATTTTGTCAGTGTTTAAAAGAAATGATTTTTCTGCAACAAGATCGTTAGATTCCAGGTCTCTGCTTCCAGTTGTCTTCTTCCAGTAGGCCCTTCATCATCCGGTAATGAATCTTTGTTGGATCAAAGTATTCAAATGAAGAGCGATAAATATTTATAAGTCTTCAAATTATTTCAAGACATTGAATCGTGAATCCTGACACATTGTAGAAAAGAGTTTCTGAAGAACAATTAAAAAGACACCCCGGGATCTCCTATTCCCTTTTATTCATGTTGTACGGTGTTTATAGAAAATTTTAAATACTTCTTAAAGGTAAACTCTACTCATTTTGACCACTTTAAGGGGTTATTCAGAGAGAGCGGTGCTCTCGCACTTCGGCAAGTTCAATTCACTTCGAAGTGCGCCGAACGCAGTCAATGATCCGCCGAACGCCACCTTAAAAAGCCGATCTGCCGCCGAACTAAGGGCAAAAAAAAAAAAAAAAGATTAAAAGGCATTTAAAACAATAAAAATGCATGAAAATAATAACAAGGGTCCTATAAAAAATAATAAAAAGGTCTGTTACAGAATAAAAAGAAAAACGCCATCTAAATAAAAATGGGAATGGGAAATTTTGCCAAAAATATCCAGAAAGAGTCCTAAACAATTCTAAACAGTAAATTGATAAAGACTTTTTGCTTCTAATGAAAAGAATAAACGGTTGAATAAAAATATTATAAAACCTGATTTCTTCCACATTGCAACCTATGAGAATCGCTTGTTTAAACCTGTCGAAATGAAGCACCAAAAATCTGGCCATTTCGCCAACATGGGGCAGATCCGCTTTCTCTGAATAGACCTGAATAGCTTCTCTATGGGTAATTTCACTGCTAACGAACTGCAGTGATTTGAGGTGAATTGCTCTTTTGCTGGCATTCTGGTATTTTGCTGGCATTTGCTGGTATTTTGCTGGCAATTCGCCAATATTTTATGAATGATAATAAAAAAGATCTGTTACAGAAAAAATAAATAGTGCCTTTAAAAAAATCAGAAAGAAAACCTTTCTGAAAAAATCCCAAAAAATGGCTAAAAGATCCTACGAAAGCTATAAATAAAGAGACTTTTTGCTGCAGATTAAAAGAATAAATGGTTTATTAGACCGTCTGGGTGGAGTAGAGGTAACATCACTGCTCTGCATGGAGAGAGCCTGTGGAGTCTTGGGTTTGATCCCAGCAAGAACGCCTCTCCAGTAAGTGTCCTTGGGCAAGACACCTAATGGTACATACTCGCCACCCAGGACATACTTGAAAACGAGAGAAATCTCAATGTATCCTTCCTGGTAAAATCCTTTCTCAAAACAAAAAAAAAGGGAATATTTTTAACATTGAAACCTATGGTATTCGCCTGAATAAACCTGCCGTATGAAAACACTGAACAGCAGGGCACTTCGGCAACTTTTCACTGCTGTTCGGTTTTCTCTCAATAGATAAACCAAAGCTTCTCTATGGGGGATTTCACTGCCAACGAACTGGCTGTCAGTTTGCCAAAATCTCTGAATACGGGGAAATTCTCTGTTCGGTGACATTTCGGGGCCAGATCAGCTCTTTCTGAATAACCCCTGTAAAGTACTAAATAAATAAATAAAGTTATGAAAAACGATTGGACAGAAGCTGACAGCAGCATCTTCCCAAATTGAGAGCATAAAAAGGATCTCTAATTTTAACAGGGTATCCCTTGCAACCCCTTCTAAGGCTAGGGTCAGACTACTGCATTTTTCGCGTTGTCCGTGAAAAAGTGCGTTCGAACGAATGGACGCATTTTTTCACGGAATACGCAATAGTGGTCATACGATGCGCATTTTCAGCCGTGATTTTGTACGGTTATCAATAAAACACTTTTTGCATCTGGACGTGATGTTGGCTGGACATGAGCAGCGTCTGACGTCTCCTAATCACGCACACACGCCGCTAGTGGACGCAGCGCACTCTGTACGTCAGTACTAGCGGTTTGACGTTCTCGAAAAAATGCGTTCATTTGCCACTTGCGTTGCGCGGCCGCACTCTTGTGCGGACGTTCTTCGTATGCTGCCCGGCATTGGACGTCATTTGCTGCTAGCGCGGTCGTGATTTAGTGCGGCTAAACGCACGTTAATACTGTGTTAGTCTGACCTTAGCTTTAATTAACAGCGTTATTCAGAGAGAGGTGAAAATCAGAAGAATGACTGGAAAAGTGAAAATTCTATGTCAAAGTTGCCAAACCAGAAAAATTGATTGTTCCACACCAGAAAAATTCGCCCATTTATCTCACTTTTCAAATCAGCTATTTTGACCTAGAATTTTCACTTCTCCAATCATTCTCCTGGTTTTCAACTCTCTCTGAATAACCCTGTAAGTTATTTTTTTGGAGAAATATAATAAGGGTATAAATCATTTGAAACACAGGATAACAGATGTCTAACACAGAAATAAAGGACAAAGCAGTAATTCGTTGAGAGCATTTACACTTTATTTTTTTCTGGTACTGAGGAAGCCGGCATAGGGACCAGCGAAACGCGTATCCCAACACCTTTAGAGAGTTTTTATGCATATTTGATTTTGCAATGTTTTATGCTTTACGCGTATATTAATAAATATACTTATTTTTTATTTAACCATTAAAGAGTTCAGCCTTTTTTTTGCTATACAAGGGAATCCTATTTCTATATCCTTGATACAACCACTTTGTGATCAAGGGAGAAAGTAGGAGCTGATACTGCAAGGAGAAACACCACCCCAGAACAAGGCTGAACCAATAACGATGTAGTCCTTTACGCTTGCGGGCATATCTACACAATAGAACGAAGGAGAATACATCTCAAAACTTAAGTACCTACTGTTTGTTTATGCACAAATTCAAATGCTTTATGATACGATGTTTGCATTTGAACATTACGTTTTATATTATATTTCGCTACAGTTAAACTTGGTGCCTTAGTAGCATTGCATGTTTTATTTCAGTTGCGCTTTTCGGATATATTGTGGAGTTTTTTTGTTTAAAAGTAGCAATCCCGTTTGAGGGTGGATTGCAAGTAGGGATGAGCTGTTCGGGTTCGGACGGTTCTGAGTTCGACCCGTATTTTGGCAGTTCGAAAGTTCGCGAATTTCGAACTTTTTGGGTGTGTTCGGTTCAGGTTCGAAAAAAAAAAGAAATTTTGAATAAAGTATAGAAAATGCTTAAAAAAATACTAAAAAATCTAGAAATAAAGAGACTCTTTACTGTAGAATATTATAAGCAACGGTTTATTAGATATTGAATTAAAAACTAATGTGTACATGGAAAGATTATCAACTCTAAATGACCTCTGTGCACAAACGGGCATAACACCAGGTGTTTTCAGTCTGGTAATCAATTTGATACATTGTACAATATAGTGAGGGGGTGGGGTGGTGTCTGTTTCTGATTGAGATTTGAGAATTAATTTCCCTCCTAAAACATCCTAATATGCTGCATTTAACCGCTCATCATGTTTAACCGCGTTTTGTAGCCATATTTTGATATATGACCCAGACATATTATATATCGTTCTTTCCGGCAGACTTGGCAGATTCATAATATGTCATTATTATATGTATACGTTATGTCATGTCTGTATATTATAACAACAAATGCAATAAAATTAGAATTTTCAATAATGTATTATGTGTAAAGTGGTTTTTTTCACATTTTAACATGTGATCGTTTGCGGTTATATTTTGTATGGGGTGCGCTTGTTAAAAAAATTAGAAATGGGGTCTCGTTACATTTTTTTGGGGGAAAATTTCACTTTTTTTAACAAACGCACCGCATACAAAAATCGTTAGTGCAGCATTATTGTTCACATTATAATTGAAATGGGAACAATATTGCTGCATTAACAAAACAAAAACAAACCAAAAAACTTTTTAGAATTTTTTTTAAAAATATTTTTATTTTTTATTTTTATTTTTATTTTTTAAAAAAAACATTTTTCATGCTCATTTTAGTATCCTTGGAAAGGCCATGCTCTGGCCGATCCAACGATATCAAACATTAACCCCTAGCTGCCACGGATCGGGAGATAGGGGGTTCATTGGAACCCCCTATCTCCACCATTGGTGGCAGCTAGGGGTTAACTCCAGGACTGGCGTCATCGTGCTATGCATGATGACGCCAGTCCTCAGGGGGAGTTCCTGGAGGCTTGGCCGACATCCAAGATGTCGGCCAGCTCCAGGAGAGGATCACGATCCGGCGCTTTTCAGCGCTGATTCGTGATCCGGCTCCCATGGGGTTAATCACAGCCACCGTTTGGAAGGGCAGGCTGTGCCCTTCCAAACGGTGCCTGGATTAACCCTCTGCCCCCGGCGATCGGGAGGGAGAGAGGTCCGAAGGACCTCCCCCCTCCCTTTAAGGTGCTTCCTCCGCACATGTGGGGGGGGTGCCTGAATTAGATGTCATCGCGCCGCCGCGATGACATCTAATTGCTCCGCCGGGGTCCCGGAGTGCTGGGCTGACATCCAAGATGTCAGCCCGCACCGGGGGGCGCAGCAATCCGCCGGAATCCGGCGGATTGCTGCCTCCTGTGCATGGACGCGCTCAGCGCGTCCATAGCACAGGAGAACCACTTGGCTGGACGCACTGAGCGCGTCCATAGCAGCCAAGTGGTTAGCTGGTGTTTGAAAAAAATCTAAAGCAATGTTATTTTTCACCTCGGGATTAAACATTCACAGGGTTATTCAGAGAGCGGTGAAAAGCAGGAGAATAACTGGAGAAGTGAAAATTCTAGGTCAAAATAGCCAGACCAGAAAAACGAACGCATTGCCGTACTTTTTCACGGATTGCGTGAAAACGGTCATACGATGCGCATTTTTGTGCGTGATTTTTTACGGATCCAAACCAGGAAACTTTGGGTGTCTGGACGTTATGTTGGCCGGACATGAGCAGGGTCTGACGTCTCCAAATCACGCACACACGCCGCTAGTGGGCGCAGCGCACTCTGTACGTCCGTACTAGCGGTTCTGCGTTCTCGAAAAAATGCGTTCATTTTCCACTTGCGTTGCGCAGCCGGACTTTCGTGCGACCGTACTTTGTATATTGGCCGTCATTGCCCGTCATTTGCTGCTAGTGCGGCCGTGATTAAGTGCGCCTAAACGCACGTTAAAAATTTGCTAGTCTTACCCTAGCCTAAATGGGAGAATTTTTCTGGTTTGGCTATTTTGACCTAGAATTTTCCATTCTCCAGTCATTCTCCTGCTCTTCACCGCTCTCTGAATAACCCTGACAGGGTTATTCAGAGAAAGGTGAAACTCAGGAGAATGACTGGAGAATGGAAAATTCTAGGTCAAAATAGCCAAACCAGAAGAATTCTCACATTTATCTCACTTCCCAAATCGGCTATTTGGTCTAGAATTTTCCATTTTCCAGTCATTCTCCTGATTTTCACCGCCAAAAAATCTGTAAACTTTTTCTGCGTGTCCGAAAATGTCTCCTCTTTTCATACAGACTGCCGCCCCAAGCAGTTGTTTATGGATAGATTAA
This sequence comes from Leptobrachium leishanense, assembly GCA_009667805.1. NCBI lineage: Eukaryota > Metazoa > Chordata > Amphibia > Anura > Megophryidae > Leptobrachium > Leptobrachium leishanense. Next base: position 404,867,158 of record CM019064.1, on the reverse strand, counting down.
AGGAAAAGCATTTACCGTCATTTGAAATGTCATTTTTTGGTTTTTACATATTTCTATACATCCTAGAAATCCGCCACTTCACGGGCAGGTTATGGGGACTTCCTAGGCACGATATTTGAAGGAATTTTTTGTTTTTATTTTTAACCCTTATTTCATGGAAAACTCACTGTCCCTTTAAAAACGTTTTTTTTTTTTACTTTTTGTCCCTGTTTCCTGTCCCCCAGGGCACTACCCGGACCCCCATACACCTTTTATGGCAAATATGTAGCATATATGCCCTCTTCGAGGGCACTCTAAAAAACCGAATTTTCAGCCCCATTGACTTGCATGGGGGTTCGGGTTCGGGTTTGGACCCGAACAAATGGGAAGTTCGGGTTCGGGCCCGAACCGAACTCGGGGGGTGTTCGGCTCATCCCTAATTGCAAGGAATCTTTCTGGTGAAAGCAGCACATAATATATTGAGTTACAGGGTAATTCAAAGAAGAGATCCGAATGGCTGCTGAAAGGGAACCTTTCTTGGCCATTCGGCTATCCAGACAGCAGGCAATTCGCCAAATCCTGGCGAATTGTCTGCACATACGGTGCCTGTTCGAGCGCAGTGAAATCCCCATAGAGAAGCAATGCTTCGGCTATTCATAGAACAAAAACCAGCAGTGAAAGGTTCCCTAAATGACCTGTCATTCGGTGGTTTAATTCGGCAGGTTTATTCAGGCGAATCCCATAGGCTTCAATGTTAAAGATATTCCAGTTCCAGTTTTAATTCAATATCTAATAAACCGTTCATTATAAAATTCTGCAGTAAAAAGTCTCTTTATTTATAGAGTTTTTAGGATATTTTAAGCATTTTTAAGTTTTATTTTTTTTTCAAATCTTTTTTTTTTTTTATCTTTACTTATTTTTTCTGTAACAGCCCTTTTTATTATCATTCCCTGGACCTCATATGTAAATTTCAGACATTTTCGCTCAGTTGTTTCTTTGCAAACAGTGTTTCACTTTTCAAACATTCAAGCGAACTGTTTTTTTAAGTTATTCACTTCATTCGTCTGCGTGTCGGCTTTTTCTGGTGGCTGCGCTGCGTGTCATCGGCTCCTGTTCAGGTTTTTCTGGCATTTTTGGCGAGGTTAATCCAGATGTTCAGTAGAGCGGCCTTTTGGTTACAATTGTTAGGTACTCACTCTGTAAAGAGGTGCCATGAAGTGGCGAGTGAGCTTACGTTGCAATGGCCATTGAAACAAACAAAAACCTCAGTTTTGTTGTACATGGAACACATAGAAACGAGCGCAGATGACACCTTTTTTCCTTGTTATGTTTTATACATTAACTGGGCTGTTACTCCTGGCAGTTGCTGCCGCTCCGGTGAGTATGGGCGCGACGCCATTTTTTCTGTATTTATGTTAATCCAGATGTTTTTGCGGGTTTTCGGTGTGCCTTCGCCAGGGGTTTGCGGTTAGTTTTCGTCGGGTTTGTGGTGACTTTTCCCTGAAATTCGGGGACCCTGTGGTGCTTGCTGAATACACCGCAGGGTTGCCGAAATAGGATCGCCAAATCGAACCAAATTGAAGAGAACGAAAAATCACAGAACGTGCGGTGACTTTTCGATTCTTTTTGAATAACCCTGTATAATAATATTTGAGGTTAAAGTTGGTGCTGACATGTTACACCTTGCTTTGAATTATATAATAGGATTTGTTTTCTCACAATTTTTCAAACAGGCAGAGAAAAATGTATCAAACATTAGTACACTATAGAGCACTAAAGCAGTGTGTGCAAATATGTCCATAAATATTCCATGAGCTGGCCATTTAAGTTTCCATCTTTATCGATGGCTTCTGTTTACCAGAACTAGACTTTCCTAACCGCTTTACTTAAGTGATTTTCCATACAACAACTGGCAGGACCTGTTAGTTTTATGGAAATCACTTTCCATTACACACAGAATCAATATACACAGGTCTATTCAATAAAGGTGAAACTCAGGAGAATTGGCAGGAGACGTGAAAAATCCAGGTCAAAAGAGCCAAACCAGAAAAATTCTCCCATTTATCTCACTTTCCAAATCAGCTATTGGTCTAGATTGTTCTCTTCTTCTGCCAATTCTCCTGAGTATCACCTTTTATTGAATAGACCTGATAGTATACAGACACATCTCTACTGTGTATTTTCACTATCAGTAAGCTCTATTTAACAGGTGCAGGGCTACCTCTGCTGGCCAAAAAGTGCTACTACATGTACACTAGCTTCGGCTACATGTTTCCTTGATGGAAAACCACAAAACTCAAAGCTTTGCAAACAATCTCAACACATCAGTTGACATATCCGATGCTTTGAAACTTTAGGAGCACGTTTGCAAACTAATGTCATTTGTAGTAAACAAATAAACAAAATTATTTTGCATTGCCCTAGAATAAGAGCAGATTGAGTATACTCGATCATGGGGCACTTACATACTCAGTCTTGGTAGTGAAGGGGTTATCATTTTAGGCTCCAGTGCGAGAACCAGAGGCTGATCATAGCCCAGGAGAGGAACTTGGCTAAAACAAGGTAGGAAGGATTTTTTCAATGTTTTTTTTTTTGGAGGAGAACCTAGTATCTCTTATTTATTTCAGATTTTCACCCTTCTCTGCAGTCTATTTCAGCTCTCAGCTGGTTCTTATAGTTCAGGCTTTCCTAGCTATTCCTATAAAGTAATGACTTCAACATGCATGCATGAACACATGCTAAATAATGTCTAATATGGGTATGTTATATACCATAAAATGCACATTTATTTATTAATGAGAATCACTGCCTCAAGCCGAACAGACTGATTATTTGTAAATGGAAGAGCTGCAATGAGCAGATGTTACATCCAAGCAAGTGTATTCACTTTTATGTGAATCGAATAAATGCCATAAATGTGTCACACAATGACTTTATGTGGCTATGAAATAAGAGTGAAGACAATAGATCAGATATCATGTAAATAGAAAATCAGAAAATTTACGTGCATGGAATTTAAGGTGTATTTACATAAGGTGGAATTTTGTTTCTGAGAAAGGATTTTACCAGGAAGGATACATTAAGAATTCTCTTGTTTTCAAGTATGTCCTGGGTGGCGAGTATGTACCATTAGGTGTCTTGACCAAGGACACTTACTGGAGAGGTGCTCTTGCTGGGATTCAAACCTGTATCTCCACAGTCTCCACAATCATAGAGCAGTAATGCTACCTCTACTCCACCCAGCCAGTGTATGAGTAACTGTAAGTGCAATTCCAAAAAGAACACTTTTACACTGAACCATTGGGATAGTATCAATAAAATGCTCTTTTTTAACCTTTTCACCACTGTTATCAAGTATACTCGATCTTCAAAAACACCTGCTGGTGTCCCAAGATCGAGTAAACTCAATGTAGTCTTTTTCTGGAGAGATACAAAGGAATTTTGTTTATTGCAAATGAAATTCATATTTATATGATCTCCAGAGCATGTTCCTAAAGGTGCAGCATTTTGGGAAAATACAGTTGAAGTGCAGCAGTGCATGTGTCTCAATTTTTTTTTTTTTTAGAAAGATTTTTACCAGGAAGGATACATTGAGATTTCTCTTGTTTTCAAGTATGTCCTGGGTGTTGACTATGTACCATTAGTTGTCTTGCCCAAGGGCACTTACTGGAGAGGTGCTCTTGCCGGGATCGAACCTGTGTCTCCACAGTCTCTCCACGGTTATAGAGCAGTGTTGTAAGTATACATGCTGCAGTAGAGAAATTTGACCAGCAGGGGGAGCTTTCTCCCCATCAAATGCCCTACAGTATTGTATTTATTTATTTATAAAGGATTTTACCAGGAAGGATACATTGAGATTTCTCTCGTTTTTAAGTATGTCCTTGGTTCAAGAACATTGAGTGGTTACAGAAATACAAAATAGTAAAATGCAAGACATTAACACAAAACAAATATACAGATTAACAGAAAATAAATATGTAGGGAATATAGTCACTATGTTACAGGTTTACAGGTGCATTCCTTATTGAGGTATGTTAATAGGGATAGAAGTTATAGAAGTTACATATATTGTTACAGTTTGAGTATGGGAAAACAGTTTTCCATAAACCACTGTTTTTTGACAGTGGATTTATCAAAAAGTACTTGGTAGCGAAGGGGTTAAAGACGTCTCTGCTCAGAAATGAGCAATTAAGAAACCATACATCAATTGATATATCTTATCTGAGTTGGAAATTTTAATTTCGGAACGAAAAACAAAAACAAGGAAAGAATGCACAATTTGTAAACAATTGTTGAAAACTGATAAAAATATGAATAAAAAAAAATCGAAAATCCCACCAAAAATTGAAAAACACTGCAATCTTGAACTGGAGAGAAGGTACCTCTTAAACACAGAGATAATGAGGCCTTACTGTGAAATATGAGTTCTCTCCTTAAAAAAGATAGATATTAAGCCACTACATTTTAATTATGCATGCTGTTAATTTGCAATGACATGAATGTGTAGTGTTTATTAGGGATGAGCTGTTCGGTTCGAACAGTTCGGAGTTCGATTTGAACTTTGGCCGTTCGCAAGTTCGCGAACTTCGAACTTTTGGGTGTGTTCGGCTCGAGTTCGGATTTTTTTTTTTTAAAAAGTATAAAAAATGCTTAAAAAATACAAAAAAAATCGAGAAATAAAGAGACTCTTTACTGCAGAATATTATAAGCAACGGTTTATTAGATATTGAATTAAAAACTAATGTTCACGTGCAAAGATTCTCACCTCTAAATGACCTGTGTTTTTCAAACGGCGTAACAACAGGTGTTTTTAGTCTGGTGTAATGAATTTGGTACATTGTATGTATGTAGACTATACTGAGGGGGTGGGGTGGTGTCTGCTTCTGAGTGAGAAGTGTTAATTCCCCTCCTAAAACTTCTTCTAATATGCTGCATTTCACCGCTGTGTGCTCATGCTCAGCTCATTTTTACCGCTTTCGCTCATCATGTTTTTAAACGTGATTTTGAAGCTACATCTTATTAAATGACCGACATGTTAGATATCGTTCTTTTCGGTAGACTCCGCAGATTCATAACATATAATTTTTATATGTATACGTCCTGTCCTGGCTGTTTTTCACATTTTAGCACATGAGCGTCTGCGATTATGTTTTCTATAGGGTGCTCTTGTACAAAAATTAGAAATGGGGACTTGTTACATTTTGTGGGGGGAATTACGTGATTTATAGCAAACACACCCCATAGAAAAAAATCATTAGTGCATCATCGTTCACATTATAATTGAAATGTGAACAATATTGATGCATTAAAAAAAATAACACACATTTTTATGTTAAAAAACATTTTTTTTTACTTTACACCTGGTCATGTTGGGTATCATTCGAAAGGCCATGCTCAGGCCTTTTGATTGACACCCTCCATGACCCACTAGATGCCTGGAGATATCGGGGTTCAAATGAACCCCCTATCTCCACCAGGCGATTGGCCCGGGCAATATATATACGCATGATGTGAGCTGGCCTAGGCAATATATATACACATGATGGCGCATCTGTGACTGTCTGTGAGCATGATGTGAGCTGGCCTGGGCAATATATATACGCATGATGTGAGCTGGCCTGGGCCTGGGCAATATATATAAGCATGATGTGAGCTGGCCTGGGCCTGGGCAATATATATACGCATGATGTGAGCTGGCCTGGGCAATATATATACGCATGATGTGAGCTGGCCTGGGCAATATATATATATATACGCATGATGAAAATTTGCAAAGGATAAGGCACACAAAGTGAAATTTTGATGTGTCTGAAATTGAAACTTACGTGACAACTCTTATTTTTTTTTCGTTAATTTATACTTGTTCAATACAGTTAATTTTAATTTGTTTAATAGAGTTAATTTAAAATGGTTTAATACAGTTTATTTATATTTATTTTACTTTTACTATTGGTGCTTTTCAAACTTTATTCTTAAATAAAAAGAAATTTAGCAGTTTCATGTTGTGTTGTTTTTTGTTTTTTTGGGGGGTGCAAGTAGCTGGTCTTGCCTAGGGCGCAAAATAGTCTAGCACCGGCCCTGACCGCATGGTCCACCCCTGCACTCTTCCACAATACCACAGAGGGGTTACTGTATGATGGCACTTGCTGGCCTGGCACCAAAGGCACAATATTTGGCTGCACTGCCACTGACGCCTGTATCAGATTCATATCCTCAGAGGGGTTACTGTGTGACGGCACTGTTGCCGATGCTAAAGGCCCAATTTTAAAGCACCTATTGTTACTTTCATCCAAAGCCTGCATAAGTTTCACAATAATTTAGCCAAAAAATTACTAAACTTTTTCTGCGTGTCCGAAAATGTCTCCTCTTTTCATACAGACTGCCGCCCCAAGCAGTTGTTTATGGATAGATTAAAGGAAAAGCATTTACCATCATTTGAAATGTCATTTTTTGGTTTTTACATATTTCTATACATCCTAGAAATCCGCCACTTCACGGGCAGGTTATGGGGACCTCCTAGGCACGATATTTGGAGGAATTGTTCGTTTTTATTATTAACCCTTATTTCATGGAAAACTCACTGTCCCTTTAAAAATGTTTTTTTTTACTTTTTGTCCTTGTTCCCTGTCCCCCAGAGCACTACCTGGACCCCCATACACTTTTTATGGCAAATATCTAGCATATATGCCCTCTTGGAGGGCACTCTAAAAATCGAATTTTCAGCCCCATTGACTTGTATTGAGTTCGAGTTCAAGTTCGAGTTCGAATGCGAACCGAACTCAGGGGTGTTCGGCTCATCCCTAGTGTTTATGCCATAAAATCTAGTATTTATTTGACTTAATCTAAATACAGACTGCAGGTCATAAAAAATCAGCGCGAGGCGATTTTGCTTACCATCTTCCTTTTACAGCTCCTATTCCAGGGTAGACGCTACATTAGTGCCTAACTCCAGGAGGAAGCAGAGACACACAGTGATACATGCAGCAGCACTGTGAACTGCCACTGTCTTCGACTCCTGAAGTCCATAGGCCTCCACGGAGAGCAGTGCATCCCAGCCACAATCTTGGGGAACTATTTGGTTCCATTCTCCCACAGATCTATACTAGAAGAAGTGTCTGGTAGTGCTGCCCACTCCACTGTGGGATGAAAGATGAGTATGGGATTTATTGAGGCGGTTAATTTAGTGTGCCAAGTGACTTTGCAGATGCAGAACACTAGGTTTTAGGAGTCGGTATTACTTAAAGAAATACTGACTCCAGACGAGAAGAACGAGCTACCATTGAATAACTTGTTCTTCTAGTCCCAGGCGCAAATTAACACCTCCTATACTAAGTGTAGGAGACGTCAATTTATATTAGAGATGAAGTTTAACCCCATCACTACCGAGATTGAGATATCTCGGGAAGGCAGCATCCGGTGCCCAATATTGAGATATCTCGATCTGCTGATCTGCAGCCCACCTTGATAAAGCCCTCTAGGGGCCGAAACATCGTTTTTTTAATGCATACCCAATAAACTTTAATATTTTTTTCAGTAAAGGTCCTTGTGTGCCTCCTCTTACCATTTCTTTCTATATATATATATATATGAATATATAAATATATTATGCAGCACACTCTCAAAAAATCACACAGGGCCATTTATCAGGAGGGATGGTTAAACACAGTATATGGTACTGGTATTCCTGGCATTGCAGGGGTTAAAAGTGGATGCAGGAATTTCTCCTTCACAGCAGGGGCTACAGGAGACACTTCACCCACCCCAGGAGACAACCCCCCTCTCCTGCTTATATACACAGCTCCTTGTACAGACCTATGCTGTGTGTGTAAGCAGGAGAGGGGGGCTCCTTATCTCCTGTCAGCTGCAGTAGAGAGGAAGGAGTTTGCAGGGGAAGGAGACAGACTGAGGGGGCACTTATAAGGTGATCTTACCTCCTCTTTGGTTTGATGGGATCTCCCTCTGAAGCTCATGGCTCTCCTCCCCGGCAGCAGTATGCTGCACACAGAGCTGGCAGGTATCTGTTCCCATGCTCTGTTTAAAATCTGCCACTTCCAGAAGCACACAGAGTACACCTCTACTTTGAATTTTCCCCCAGCTGACCCATGCAGAGGGTCATGTGGGGGCTTTGCTTCTCCCTGCAGCAAGAGCTCCTAGTGCTGCGTGCTGACGGAGCCTCCTCCTCAAGGCTCTGATAAAATTTTTATGATGGGGCACCCAGTCCACCCCTGCTTGTGGCGCCACCCCAGTCCGGCACCTGGGGCAAGTGCCCCCCTCTGCCCCCCCCTTGCTGCGCCTCTGACCCTTGCTCTATGCAGCATGCCAGGAGGTGTTTTTTTCTGACCACTGGCAGGCAGACTAATCATCCACCACGTCGTCAGCAAATAGCCAGCCCTACCCCGTTGTTGCCCTGTCCTGACGTCACTGCAGACGCGCTGCGCAATTCTCCTCACATTCTAAATGTGGGGAGAATTACGTGACACCTCTGCAGTGATGTCAGGAGTTCGTTCAGTGGCAGCTGGCTATTGGCAGACAATGCGGTGGTTGAGTCTTCCTGCTGAAGCCGGAGGTGGGAAAACTACACCTCCTGGCGTGCTGTCTATCGGTGAATGACTCACTGCGTTAGTCACCTCACTCCGCAGTCCATCATTTTGCATGTAATGAAGACGGATGGCCGGTGCCTTCATACTTAGTAACAACTACAATCATTCTAGAGCAGAGCACCTTGGCCCACCTGTTTTAAGAGAACCTCAAAGGATTTTAATTGTTTACCGGTAAAGTATACTTTGATAATTTTTCTCCTCGCGCTATATTCAAGTTTTGAGTATTCTCTCATTTCCATAATAAATCTCTATCCATCGCGTTATATTCGGGTTGCGCTGTACTCGAGTATCTACGGTATTTGAATGTACGAATTGATGAAATAGTAATTCTTCATAAAAAGATATCATTTGTTTTCTGTTAGGTATTATGAGTAGGTTCACAAAATGCCGGCAAAAGAACCAGGGGATTATATGTAATTTGATGGTAATGTAAATCCTGATTTTTCAGAATCCTTTGAGAAAAAGAAAATACGACTGGGTAGAAATAGGGACCCTATAAACGGAGTATGGGTACAAAGAGAAATATTTTCAGCTCTTTTCTGCTTTATTATACAGCAATCTATTTTTCCTACTGAAGTGTTTCTTGAATTTTATAATGGTGTGTATTCTATTCTGCCATAATATTTGGGTGTATCAGTTTTACTCTTTTCCTTGAGGATGCTGCATTTTTTCTGCATTCATACTTACGGCTGTTTATTTTATTGTCTGATTTTTTTTAAAATATTTTTTTGTGAAGCCAACTGGCAGTGAACTGGCCATTTCTTTAATTTCAAAGCACTTACTGCAGTAGGAGAATTCAACCACAAAGCTATTGATTTATCAGATCATTAAACTCGGGGGTCTATTCTCCAGAGGTTACGTTTTTGAAGGAAAACTGGTTGAAAAGCGGTTCACAAAACCCATTTCAGGTCAATAAAGTTGACTTCTGCATTAATCAATACATAGTAATGTATTAAAACATCTTAAACCACCTTAGGATGGCTTGCAATTCTCTCACAGCAAACAAACGTTAATTGTTACTGCTCACCCCCTCTTTTAAAGGGATACTCCAATAAAAATAGAGTTCCTTTTTTTGTCATTAAATAATTTGGCAGATGTTGCTGACAGCCTTTGCCCAATTTTTTTTTTTTTAATTTAGGTGATTTTACTTTTTCTTCCTCATGGCACACAGCTCATCTTTGGCTCATGTACTTTCCAACCGAGAATTCCCTGAACCTATCTAACCCAATTCGTGCTCCTATGCTGGGAAGCCTAATGCTGGGAAAGATTGAGGGCAAAAGAAGAAGGGGACGACAGAGAATGAGGTGGCTGGATGGAGTCACTGAAGCAGCAGGCGTGAGCTTAAATGGTCTGAAGAAGATGGTAGAGGACAGGAAGGCCTGGAGGAATGTTGTCCATGGGGTCGCGATGGGACGGACATGACTTTGCAACTAACAACAACAACAACGTGCAACTTACATAGCGTAAGAGCTGCAAATTGTGTGGCGCTACAGATTTGCGCACACTACGTACATAAGTTCCGTAGCGTGTGCGCATAGTGATGTATCGAAGCTGCGCACATGCACCGATCTGATCCATCAACCACCTCTCTAAAACTGTTCGCTACAGTGTCTGGTCTCAGAGAGAGTGACGTAGGCACGGTCCCTGCATGCTGACGTCACTAGTGATGGATCTGGTGACTGGCAGCTGTCAAATTAATTAACTAACCAGCTGGGTGGAGTAGAGGTAACATCACTGCTCTATAATCGTGGAGAGAGACTGTGGAGACAGAGGTTCAATCCAGGCAAGAGCACCTCTCCAGTAAGTGCCCTTGGGCAAGACACCTGACGGTACATACTCACCACCCAGGACATACTTGAAAACGAGAGAAATCTCAATGTATCCTTTCTGGTACAAAACCTTTCTCAAAAAAAAATTTGAAATCCTGGCTGCTGGTGACGCCGGGTGGGGTGGAGGAAACTCTTTCACTTCCCCCAGCATTTTCTCTAGATCAGAGCAGCAGGGGGAAGGAGAGAAGGAGTGTTCATTTAAATTAATATGTTTACTATTTGTATTATTTATTGTTAATTTGTATTTTGTTTTTCAAAAATCCCATGCTAACAAATTAGCCAGAGCACCGTATAGATTTTATTTCCAGCTGCAATCATTTTATACACTCACCAAAAGGCAATTAACTTATATACCTTACATATGTCTGTATCTGCCCTCGAAACAGCAACTGTGTATGCAACTACTCATTTAATTTATTTTTTGTATGTTTTCTCACTTTTTAAATCAATGCAGTTTCTTGGGGAGAAATGTGAGACTTATGCCGACTTTCTTAAATCCGCTGCAGTTCCTAATTTTTCCATGTTATCAGCACTGTTTTCACTCTACAAAACCATAGATTTCTTTCTGCTTGCTAAGCTTATTTTTTTTGCTTGCACCCTGATATCAGATTCATCGTTTCACAGCTTTTAATTAAAAATTCATGATTAATCCCAAATGCGTCCTTAGTTGTGAAAACTTAAAATGCTTTGGAGCTTATTCGCTGAACATTGAATACTCAGAGAGGGAAAACTGATATTTTCTTCCATCTTGACTAATTTGATCTTTGCACAGCTGGTGTTTTTAATAAATATGGTGCAACTTGTCCGTGCAATCATCTGCTAAGCATTAGTTTCTGTGTGTTTCTATGTTTTCTAAAGAACATATTATCTTGTCTACTTCCAACCTATGGCATGATTCTTTTTAATTATTATAAAAGGCTAGCCTTATATTTACAGGTTTACTGCTTTAGTTGAGTCTCTGTTAGGGCCGATGGAGTTGGCCAACAGTTCAAAAGGCAGAACCCAAGTTTGGGAAGGTGTACAACGAGTACATCCTATGTAGATTGCTTGGTAGGTAGTCCAAAACATCAGGAGCCAGAATAAAGTACAGAGCCAGAGGTAGGTGGGTAATCGGGATCAGGAGCCGGTAGCTGGGGACTCAAGAAGAAAGCGTGGTCAGGAACAAGCTTAGGTTTGTAGCCAGTAAATAAAGAACAGGAATTGTGGTCAAGAACAAGCCATAGTTGGTAGGTGGGAGATCAGGAACAATATACAGGAATGGAAGTCTGGAGCAGAGCTGACGTCAGGAAGCTGGGGAATACCCAGGATAATAGCAGTGGAAGGTAGTAGAGAAGACAGGACAGGATCAACCTGAACATGGAGTCACAGCCAGTGAGGCAGCCGAATAAATGAGCACTGAAGGAAGTGAGTGCTTGGTATTTATGGGGAGAAGTGACTGTAAGGGTCCTCCTCTGTTTTTAGGTCCATCTACCTCAGTTTCCAACTGGGATGCAGGAACTCTGGGCATTTCTCTTCCAGGCTCCTGACTCAGTGCACCATATTGGTGGTTTTTGCACCAAAATGACATAGGTGCGTCATTACGTTGTGCCATCAGCTTGATCTTGGATGGTGGACTCTGGATCATAGACGTGAGTATGTCATCACGCAGCAGCAGCATCTTAGATAGTGGAAGTTGGTGGAATAATGCAAGTACATCATTATGTAACTATGACTGTGGTGGATGAGGTTTGTTGTGCACTAAAATGGAAAACCACTTTGCTTGCAATAAGAAAAATTACTTTGCATTGATCTAGAATTAGATGAAATCGTGAATACTCGATAACAGGGCACCAGCAAATGCCCTGAACATCAAGTATACTTGACCTTGGTAGTGAAGTGGTTAAGTAAAGTGGTTGAAGGAAGAAAAAGGTTATGTGGCTCGGTGGTCACTTCAATTAATGTATGATATATATTGTATCCTTCTCTGCTGGGGAAGTTATTGGGGCCAGTGTTCCACCAGTGGATGTTGAAAATAATAATGTTAACAAACCATTTGCACTTGAAAAAACAACAACAAAAATTGACATTCTGACTTTTTTTTCCAGGGAGTTGTTATTTTTTTGTTCATAGTGTGTGGTGAGCATAAGCCCTTAAGAGATGAAGGCCCCTACTCCCTTCTTCATGATAAAATGGGGACACTAACGGGGAAAGTCTGTGCCGGCAGATTTTCCCACAGTGTCCCCATTTTAGCGTGATATCCTGGGACAGGCACTAGGTAACTGCAGTGATACTCGCGGTAGCGCCTCTGCGCCACTACAAGTATCACTTCCTGGAGTCAATCCATGGAAGGCTGTGCTTCCGGGCCGCGAGCCCTGTGCGATCTCACTCTAGCATCACGATCGTGAAGGGAGACTATTTGATCCCAGTCTCACTCTGCTTCCAGTGTCAAGAAGCAGAGGATCAGGTCACCGTTCTTGCCGCGGGATGAGAGGTGAGTATCGGATATATTAGGGTTGGGTTTGGGGGTTCTAAATGATTTTGCAAAAGCAGAATCAAATAGCACCAGCTTTTAGGTGTCGCTAAAATCTTGTCTTGCATATCCCTATGGTAATAAGAGTCGGGACTTTGTAATACCTTACTTATCCTAACGCTAATTAACCTCCCTGGCGGTATTCCCGAGTGTGACTCGGGGTTAAATTTTGCTACTGCGAACGGTAACCCCGAGCCACACTCGGGCTGGATGTTTACTCACCTCCTCCTGGCTCCCTCGCTGTCCCCGCAGTGTGATCGCAGCGAGCTGCTTCCTGGATGGCTCCCTGCGAGTCACATGATGCAGAGGGGCTGGACCGCAGCAAATTTCATTCACAAAACTCACTGAATACAAATGGAAATGTTTATGAACGGCCACTAGGAGGCAGTACAGGATAAGAAATAGACCATACATTGTCTCACCCTTGTTCTCAGACAGATTTCAGTGTTTTTTGTTGTATTTTATTGAATATCATTTATTTGCATTATTTTGGATAATTATTTTTGGGATAATAAATTATTATTTCGTGTTTCAAACTTTATCGGACTCCGTGTATTTACTATTTTTTTTAATTAATTAATTAATTTATTTATAAAGGATTTTACCAGTAAGGACTCTTGATTGCACGGATTTCAGTGCGTGATTCCTAATTATTACAGGTTAACTATGTACAAAAACCCGTTTCCTTTAAAAAAAAATTGATACGCTTTTAGACCCAAAATATTGAAAAAATTAGACCGCCAGGGAGGTTAATGATTGCACTCCACATGTTAAGTATAGGATGCGTAAAGTACAGTACGCTCGCGCAAGCTAGCACAATCACCGATGCACTAACGGATTTCTCACGGGTTTAGCGTGGTAGTATGGGGGACATTCGTTAAAGTTACTTATCCCGGTGCTGACGCTTACACATCCGAATGCTATAGTTAGCGTTTACTAGGGAATAGTGCCCAAAGTTGGGAAAAACCTGCACTGAAGATTTTCTCCTTTTTGATCACAGTTCTGCAGGAAAGCTTCACCCATATTGATGACTCAGAAGCAATTGAGCAACTTAACATGTCAAGAACTTGAAAATCTGCCTTAGCTAAGGCCACTTTAACCATGCTTACTCAGCACCTACTATATTTAAAATTCAGAAATCGTAAGGGTGTCACTTTACTTTACATATGTGGCCATTACATCACATACTGACATTTTTATATTCTCTTAAAAGTCATGGTTTGCTAAGAATGCTTGCATCAATAATCTCTCTCCGTATTAAACCATCTTCATTCATCTATCCTGATTACGTCTTCTATTTATGACAAAAAAACATTTTCCTATTTTCTGAATTTCTCATTTTACTGTATTTTATTAATTTTCCATTTGCAAAGCAATAAAAAAATAAAATGTTACAGTGAACACTGTAAAAGCGCATACCGTAAAAAAAGAGAAGCGTAACAATAGATCATAACGCGGAATAAATCAATTATTAAATAAATATAAAGACTAGTCAGACGTGGCTGTACATCCCAAGCTTAGAGGAGATCATGGAACGGGCACGTAACGAATCCTTGTCAGCTTGATGTCATACATTTATCTATGTAGATGTCAATTAACCCCTTCACTACCAAGTGATTTAAAAAAAAAACATTGTCAGAAACCAGTGTTTTTTGAAAAATCATTTAAAATTAATTATACATTAAGAAATATTTGAGCTTATGCCCATTGTATTTCTTACTGTAAATAACCTATTTTGGCCAGTAGATGGCGCCATCTACTGCCAAATTGAGTTGCAGAGGTTTGAGCGGCTGGTCTATTTTCTTCTTTTTTTTTTGCCTACTGAAAGACCGATCATCATTATGTATTATGCCCACAGGGCTCAAACTTTGGGGGCACCTTCTACAGCCCAAAAGCAAAAGCAATTTGTTTGCTGCAAACATATTTCATTTGCTTTTGGGGTGCAGATCAGCACATCGAGATATCTCGATATCGAGGTACCAGATGGTGCCTTTGAAGCCTGAGATATCTAGATCTCGGTAGTGATGGGATTAACCTAGAACTAACAGGGTTATCCAAAGAGATTCGAAAAGTCACCGCACGTTCGGTGACTTTTCGTTCTCTTCAATTCGGTTCCTTTTGCCGATTGCATTTCGGTGACCCTGCGGTGTATTCAGCAAACAGCACAGGGTCCCCGAATTGCAGGGAAAAGCTGCCGAAAACCTGACGAAAACTAACCGAATGCACGCTGAAAACAAGCAAAAACATCTGGATTAACCTTCGAAAAAGCCGAACAGGAGCCGAACAGGAGCCGAACAGGAGCCGAATCACACAGAGCCGAAGCAGCTGTGACGTAGAGGAGGCAGTGAATAAATTAGCAAAACCATTTGTATGAATCTGGGAAAAAGAAACGCTGTTTGCAAAGAAACTACTGAGCGAAAATGTCTAAAATTTTCACAGGAGGTCCAGGGAATGATAATAAAGAGGGCTGTTACAAAAAAAAATAAGTAAACTGAAAAAAAAAAATTAAAAAAAATCGGACTTTTAAAAAAAAAAAAAAAAATCTGAAAAATGCTTAAAGTATCCTAAAAAAATCTATAAATAAAGAGACTTTTTGCTGCAGAATTTTATAATGAACGGTTTATTAGATATTGAATTAAAACGGGAATATTTTTAACATTGAAGCCTATGGGATTCGGATGAATAAACTTGCCGAATTAAACCACCGAATGGCAGGGCATTAGGGGAACCTTTCACTGCTGGTTTGTGTTCTCTGAATAGCCGAAGCAGTGCTTTTTCATGGGGATTTCACTGCCCTCGAACAGGGACCGAACAGGCACCGTATGTTCAGGCAATTCGCCAGGATTTGGCGTATTGCCTGCTCTCTGGATAGCCGAATGGTCAGGAAAGGCAACCGAACGCTGATTTTCAGCGTTCGGTTACCTTTCTCAAGCAATTCGGATCTCTTTGGATAACCCTGTATATATAAATTATTCTCTAACCTCCAAATGTGCCACCGAATTGCAACGGACAGAAATTCGTCTATTCACAACACTGTCAATTTGCCAAATACAGGTGAATTGGCAGCAAAATACAGTGCAATTAATTGCAATTCACCGGCACCGAAATTACTCCACTGGAAACTATCTTGTCTATTCACAGAACACAAATTGCACCGAATGTTCATCAAAATTACCTGATTTTTGGAGTTTCAATACAGCACACCATTTTGTCGGTGTTTAAATTAGACGCATGTTGTAAACACAGGTTTAAACAGACGAATCCCATAGGTTTCAATGTAATAAATGGAATATCTGTTTTAAAAAAAATTTATAGACCATTTATTATTATTATCTTTGCACAAACTCTTTTTATTTTTTGTATTTTTTAAAAAGACATTTTTAATATTTTAAAAGACTCTTTTATTTTGAAGCTGATCTTTCTATTATTATTTAAAGGACCCTTTTTTATTACTTGGACACATTTTTGCTACATTTCTTTTGATTTAAGCTTTTATTAGGAGAATAGGAGTCTTCCTCTTTCTTTCTTTTCAGTTCAGTGGAACTCGCTGATGCAAATTTGATTCAGCGGTTAACGATGCAATTCAACGGTTTTCGCGGACATCTGATATTAGCGCGAATTACAAAGCACCGAAATTGCGTTCAGTTTGGGTTCTTTGTGATTAGACCCCATCGCGTTTTGCAATTCCTGAAATTTCTCAACCCTGGCAATCTTAGCATAAAAAGACTTCAGATGGAGTGGAGTTCCCAACCCTAATAGTAATATGATTATTTGCATAAAGTAACCATGACCAACAGGATTGCTAAGTGAGGGCAAGAACACATTATATGAAAATGCATACCCACCGCATTGCCACAGTGCCACCACAAATTAGAGGTGTCAGGAAACATATTGTGGAGGGCCTGGGGAGAGAACTTCTCATAGAGTTAATTAAAGTTGACTTTGTGTAAAAGAAGTACTGTAGGAGGCAAAATCAAACATATCCAATACAAGAGTAGAGGGTCAGTGCTCTATAGGCTATGACCATCACTCTTGCCTTCCCATATACAGTATGTATCCAAAAGTCATCTACATTAGTAATATAAAATAGCACACATACAGGGTTATTCAAAGAGAATCGAAAAGTCACCACACGTTCGATGACTTTTCGTTTTCTTCAATTCGGTTCGATTTGGCGATCCCATTTCGGCGACCCTGTGGTGTATTGAGCAAACACCACAGGGTCCCCAAATTGCAGGGAAAGGTCGCCGCAAACCCGACGTAAACTAACCGCAAAACCCGGCGAATGCACACTGAAACCACGCAAAAACATCTGAATTAATCCGCCGAAAATGCCGGAAAAACCCGAGCAGGAGCCGATCACACGCAGCGCAGCCGCCGGAAAAAGCCGACACCGCAGACGAATGGAGTGAATAAATTTAAAAAACAGTTCGCTTGAATGTTTGAAAAGTGAAACGCTGTTTGCAAAGAAACTACTCAGCGAAAATGTCTGAAATTTACATATGAGGTCCAGGGAATGATAATAAAAATGGCTGTTACAGAAAAAATAAGTAAACTTAAAAAAAAACAAAAACAGAATATTTTCTTTTAAAAAAAAATCACGAAAAATGCTTAAAATATCCTAAAAAATCTATAAATAAAGAGACTTTTTACTGCAGAATATTATAATCAACGGTTTATTAGATATTGAATTAAAATGGGAATATTTTTAACATTGAAGCCTATGGGATTCGCCTGAATAAATCTGCCGCATGAAACCACCGAATGGCAGGGCAATTCTGGGAACCTTTCACTGCTGGGTTTTGCTCTCTGAATAGCCGAAGCATTGCTTCTCTATGCGGATTCACTGCCCTCGAACAGGCACTGAACAGGCACCGTATGTGCAGGCAATTCCCCAGGATTTGGCGAATTGCCTGCTCTCTGGATAGCCGAATGGCCAAGAAAGGTTCCCTTTCGCAAGCCATTCGGATCTCTTTGAATAACCCTGATAGTATTTGTCAGTAGTTTGTCACAAAAAATTAACCACAGAGAAATATAGGGAATGGTCCACTCACACTTTTCCGAGCCTCATGGTTGGCTCATATTACTGCGTCGGTGGAAAGAAGTACTAACATCAAAGCATAGTCATTCACAGGGGGTATGCCTGGCGTGCCCAGGCACAGCCTAATGTTGGATAAAGAGGTCTTCGTTCACCTCCTACATTCACATTTTATGTGTCCCTTATCTGGTTCATGATGAATAGCATAAAAACTGACCGTCTCTCCAGAGGCTTCTTATTTCGAATGAAAAATGCGCATTTTGTGCAAAAATCTTCTAAATATAAGCTTTCGATTAATAAATGTTCATTGGGTGCGCACCCTAATGTAACGGGCTGTGCAAACCAGTGCATCAGAGTGATTTTAAGTTCTGCAAAAGAGACCATGCTTGAGGCATAATCAAACATATCCAACCTTCCCTACCCCAAAAGGGGTCAAGAGAGGTAAAAACTAGTAAGTGAATTGAAATCTGTTGGCAAAAAGGATATTTGTCAGTGCACAATATCTAAAAACAGGTTATGCAGCAAAGGGAGGATTTATCCCCTGTAGTGATTTAACAAAATAACACAGGTATGTATAAGAAAAGGTATCCAGTAATCCAGTCTGATGGAGGTTAGTCAATTCAGGAGAAACACTAGAGATGACATTAGGGGAGATATGTGCCCTCTGACCAGAGAGCTAGAAACCCCCTGATCAGAGAACTATTGCCCTGATGACCAATTCAACTACTGGGTTGTTCGATGATAGGTAGAATGGAGATACATTGGGGGATTTGATCCATTAAATGTCTATATATAGTCCAGACCTACAAGGTTGCAGACATAATGGGTTGCCCAAAACCCCAGGGAAGACAACAGGTCTCTGGATCAAGGCAAATTGTCAAAGAGAGGAAAATGAATGACTGCTCAAAACAGCCCCCAGCTTATCTTTATTATCTATAGCCAAACAAACAGGGTAATTCAAAGAGATCCGAATGGCTGGAGAAAGGTAATCGAACACTGAAAATCAGCGTTCGGTTACCTTTCTTGGCCATTCGGCTATCCAGAGAGCAGGCAATACGCCAAATCCTGGCGAATTGCCTGCACATACAGTGCCTGTTCGGTGCCTGTTCGAGGGCAGTGAAATCCCCATGAAAAAGCACTGCTTCGGCTATTCAGAGAACACAAACCAGCATTGAAAGGTTCCCCTAATGCTCTGCCATTCGGTGGTTTAATTCGGCAAGTTTATTCAGGAGAATCCTATAGGCCTCAATGTAAAAAATATTCCCGTTTTAATTCAATATCCAATAAACCGTTCATTATAAAATTCTGCAGTAAACAGATTATTTAGGATATTTTAAGCATTTTTTTTTTTTAAAAGTCCGATTTTTTTTTTTTAAGTTTACTTATTTTTTCTGTAACAGACCTTTTTATTATCATTCCCTGGACCTCATATGTAAATTTCAGACATTTTCGCTCAGTAGTTTCTTTGCAAACAGTGTTTCACTTTTCAAACATTCAAGCAAACTGTTTTCCTAATTTATTCACTTCATTCGTCTGTGGTGTCGGGTTTTTCCAGTAGCTGCGCTGCGGGTGATCGGCTCCTGCTCGGGTTTTTCCGTGGTTTTCGGCGGGTTAATCCAGATGTTTTTGCGGGTTTCGGTGTGCATTCGCCTGGGTTTTACGGTGAGTTTTCGTCGGGTTTGCGGCAGCTTTTCCTTGCAATTTGGGGACCCTGTGGTGCTTGCTGAATACACCGGAGGGTCACCGAAATGGGATCGGCAAAACAAACCGAATTGAAGAGAACGAAAAGTCACCGAACGTGCAGTGACTTTTAGTATCTCTTTGAATTACCCTGATAGAGTCTAAAGATCATAGCTGAAATATGATAAACATAAACATACATACATATATACAGTACGTTTACATATCAGGCAAATCCATTCTCCTGGTGTTTTTACATCTGAATACATTTGAACTTTTACAAGGAAGGGTGTATTGTAAAGGGTCTATAACTTTTCCTTCCCTTAACCCTTTCCATACCAAGTGATTTTCCGAAATAAAAACAAACTGTCAGGAACCAGTGTGCTTTTGGAAAATTGTGCTTAATTAATTATACAGAAGGGAATATTCCCTATATATTTTTTTTACCATAATACACTATTTCTCAGACAGATGTCACCATCTGCTGGCCAAATTGAGTTAATACAGTTCTGAGCTCTGTGCAGGAAAGTCCATTAGAGACATTCCCCATGTGGTTATAAAAAGGTGTTAGCACCTCAAGCATCATGCCCGTGGTGCTATATGTTTGGGGGCACCTTCTGGAACCCGACTGCAAATTTAATTAATTTGCAACAAACAAATGTCATTTGCAGAGATATAGTATAGCCCCGAATTTTGTTAACATGTTCTTGGGATGCTGTGTCTGCCGCTTCGTAGTGAAGGGTTTAATATTCAAGGGATGAACAAAAAACACATCAAAATGAAAATTATTTTAATAAAGGCATGTATCACTTTATATGTCAGTACAGTAATCTATATGAAAATACGTTTCAGGGCTTAAAGAGATTAGTCATAACTGCAATTTTAATGAATTGCATGTAATACTCATTATGTAAATAACTATAGCCCATCTATATTCCCAGTGCAGATTCCATCAAAATAAAGTTGCAATATACTTCTTCAATATAATTTGCCTGATATATTGGCATTTAGGTAGAAAAGGTTGGAGACAATAACATAAAGATCACACGTTTCATTACATAGCTTGATGGAGTAACATTTAAACATTTCATTCCATAAATAAGCAATAACAAAGCGGGTATGCCTTCAGAAATGGGCAATGTTTATCCCTTGGTCATGAAGGTATTACTCTATTACACATTTCAAATATTGACACCTGAGAAAAGCTGTTACAACTTCTAAAAAGGAAAATGTCAAGAACAGAAGATTTTAAATAAGAGGTCATGATCTGAAGGTGCTGAGTGACAGCAACGATGGAGGAAAATAATGGGATTATGTCCTGAGTGAGGGAGCAATGACTAATACAGTCACAAGATTCAACATTGCTCCTGTAAGATAAAAGGGTGACAAAACGCGCTCTAAGATCCAATGATTAATTTCTTAACAACCTTTTCACCGATACTGTCAGTATCCCAGAATCATCTTTTAAGTGAGCGAATACTGTTGAAATAGAACCTTCCCCTGCTTCAAGTTCTAATCCATAAAGCTCTTCCTTCTCTTTAGTTTGTAAACATACATATTGTATGCTTTATCAGTAAATTGCAGCAGATATCTTGATGTAGCTCCTAACGTTGTTTCCATATCTGAAAATCTGTCTCGTCGAATTGTCTGATACTAAATTGTATTCCTAGTGATGATGAAGCAAATAAAACAGTGTGATAGAATTGCAGATTCTTCTTCCTTCCAAATTAAATTTTGTGATTCACACATACTGTGTATATACAGTATGTTACGGTTAAAGCCCGAAGTGCGGTTGATTTTAAGATTACCCGGGTAATCCTGACATTACCCAAAACCGCCGGGTAAAGCTGCAAAAAAATGAAAAAGTCGGACTTTACCCGGGTAATTTTAGGACTAACCAACCGCCCTTGGGTAACGGTCTGGAAGAGCTGAAAAATTCGCACTTTACCCGGATGATCTGCAGACTATTCAAACCGTTTGGATAGAAACCGAATTCTGTTATCATTCAGATAAAAGTCTGAAGCTGTACCTGGGTAATCTGAGGACTATCCACAGCTTCACTTGGGTAATCTGAGAACTATCCACAGCTTCATTTGGGTAATCTGCAGAGCATCCAACCCCGCTTGGGTAAAAGTGAATTTTGCTACTCTCTATGGCTATTAATCAACGAAAATGGCAAAAGACAAACATTAAAATGTATTGAGGATATAATGCATATACAGAGTGACAGGATAGGTTTCTTATATGAATGTGAAAGAGTTACATGATCTTTATTATGTGTCATATGTGCTTATATATCATTTATAGAACATAATAACCATTAGGTTACTTTTTTAGATAATATCTTTATCTTCATTAAATAACCATCAGGTTACTCTGTGAGTTAATTGTCTGAAAATTAATTAGTAGTGGTTTGTGACGTGGATACAATTTGGTTAAAAATAGCCAAAAACACAGTTTTGTTATCAGTCAGGTAACAGTTTGCATCTTTACCCGGGTAATCCTCGGATTTCAGTCAACTGTACAATACCAAATGCACAAAGTGCAGAAAAGGTGTTGGATACAATAAATTTATTGAACACCGCACACTAAATAAAAGAAACCACAATTGGAAATTAATTAAATATAGGGTGAGCGGCGCTTCGTAGGAGATGACACGGGCTGTCAATACACATGGGGAGCGGATTGCATCACAGAGACTGTCTAAATACCTTGGCGGTTCGATCCGCCTACACACCTCTAATCTATAGCCTAACCCAAACCAGGGGATGTCCGCCCAAAAACACCTATACAAGCAATGACCAAATAAGTGACAGTTAAAACCAAAGGAGGACCATAGCTTGACGCGTTTTGCCCTCTGAGGGCTTAGTCCTGAGCTGTAATGTCCCAATGCAAGGTTGGGAATTATATACATTCACAAATCAAAAAATCACCTGGGGAGGAGTGGACCTCAGAGATCAATGGTATCATGATTACGTTGTGGCAAAAAAGACTGCCTACATGCCGACAGACCACATGGCCACACAGAGCCAATCAAAAAAAGGAGCAGTGTAAACACGCCCCTATAGTGATTTTGGGCTGGCGGAGCATACAGCTAAACAATGTCGATACAGAGGCCAAAAAAACAAACTTGAAGGGGGGCGAGAGCCAGCCATTAATAGCCACAAACAAAAAATTGGCATCTAAAAAGGGGGGGGCCTCAAGGAGGCGAATACGCGCTTCCTCAAAGTCGGGAAACCACGTGGCCACATGGGGCCAATCCAAGATGAGGCAGTCTAAGCACGCCCCTATCATTCATAATGAGCCGGTAGATTGTAAAACTGTACCATGTCATTCATAAAATTGCAGGGGGTGGTGATAATCGGCCAGTACTAGCCCAAGGTAAAAAACAGATACAGCGCCCATATAATGCAATATCAGGATCGATATACAAACATAATAGTAGTGGAAATCTATATACGGAATTCTAAAGCTGGACACCGAGAACCTGAGGGTAAAACAACCACACTCCCATGGGCTAAACCTTGCAATAAAATAATCAAGAAAGTGTGTACAATAAATATGGTTGAACAATAGACGAATGAACGAGATAACAAAAATGTATAAAATAATTGGAACAATTAAGGAAATAGCCTACTGACATAAAGGAAAATAAACAATATATATAAATATACCAATATTCAGTTAGACAAACGGAGCAAAGATAAAACCTTCATTCAGGCCAAAGGTGGTACGAGTATTAAGACGATCGATCCAAAAAGCCTCGCGTCTAAGGAGTTTAATGTCTAAAGTGCCTTTCCTGGGGCCTAGTTTAATTTGTTCAATGCCCAGAAATTTTAAATTGCTGAGAGAACATATCTCGCATAGCTGAAAATGCCTCGATTGTTGTTCAGTCAACTGTAACCTGCTGAAAACCCAAGAAAAGCGGAGTATCCAGAGGCATTTGGATACTTTGCAGTTTACCCGGATAAAGTCCGATGTTTCATTACACATCCCACTTTATCCAGCAACACTAGGGTAATGTGCGTTTTACCCGGGTAAAACAGAGCATAAAACTGGAGTACCCAGAGGCCTTTGGATACTTTGCAGATTAACCGGATAAAGTCCGAAATCTCATTTCGTACTTTTACTAATGATGCCTGGTATAATGTCAGGATTACCCGGGTAATCCTAAAATTAACCGCACTTCGATCTTTAATTGTAATATATACATACTTACTTTAAAAAGAATTCCCAGATACCATTTGCAATTCAGTAGTCCTTTTAGATCTACGACCCGTTGAAAGTTGTCACTGCTCTAAACTGTGAGACAAGGGCTAAACATTGCCTGGGGTGCGAGGTACCTCAATCTGGAAGTGAGGGAGGCAGTTAAAAGGGCACTAAAAGGGTTATACAAAAGCACTGAAATTTCAGGAAAATTTCGGTGCTCTTCTGTTCTACATACTTTGGTGCAATTTGGCAATTCCAGTTCCCAAAGTGTACCGAACGTGGAGCCACCAAAGACCGCTGAACTCCACGGACCCCCGATCAGCCCACTGATGGCTGCAGAAGACAGCCGATCAGCCCGGCGAACGCCGATCTGACTGCCGAATGCTCCGAACTGCAGATAAAAAAAAAAGAAACTCTGCTATTTTTTTAAAAGGTGATTAAAACATTAAAAATGCAAGAAAATGTGTGAAAATAATAAAAAAAGTCCTATAAAAATTAATAAAAAGGTCTGTTGAAGAATAATAAAAAAAAAACATAAAAAATACTGGAATCAAAAATTTCTTCTAAAAAAAATCCAGAAGAATAATAAAAAAAATTATAAAAAAATAATTAAATAAAAAGGCTTTTTGCTGAAACTGAAAAGAATAAACAGACGCATAACAAAAAATAATAGAAATTATAAGATTACATTTAATCCTACGGCGAATTGTGTGTCCTTTGCTGGAAACTCCTCCTCCTCATTGCCTCTATCTGTTGGTGTACCCCAAGGCTCTGTCCTTGGTCCTCTGCTCTTTTCCATCTACACCTCCTCCCTGGGCAAAATCATCAACAGCTTTGGCTTCAATTACCACCTCTACGCTGATGACACTCAGATCTATCTCTCTACCCCTGATCTCTCTCCCCCTGTCCTTTCAAAAGTCAGTGACTGTTTATCTGGCATCTCCTCCTGGATGGCCTCCCACCACCTAAAGATCAACATGTCAAAGACTGAACTCCTACTTATTCCTCCCTCCAATGCCTCCCCACCTCCTGACTTCTCTATCACGGTGGAGGGTATCACCATTTCCCCATCAAACCAAGTTCGCTGTCTTGGAGTTACACTTGACTCTGCTCTTTCCTTCATCCCCCACATCAAGTCTCTTTCCTCCTCCTGCCGATACCAACTGCGTAATATTTCCCGAATTCGGCCATTTCTTACCGCTGTCACCACAAAACAACTCATACACGCCCTGGTACTCTCCCGACTCGACTATTGCAATAATCTCTTATCTGGCCTCCCTCTGTCCCGGCTCTCCCCCCTACAATCCATCCTGAACGCCTCCGCCAGGCTAATTCACCTCACCCGCTGCTCTGTCTCTGCCGCTCCCCTCTGCGAGTCCCTTCACTGGCTCCCCATCCACTGCAGAATTAAGTTCAAAATCCTTATCCTTACCTACAAAACCCTCACTAACTCGGCTCCCCACTACCTGTCCTCACTAATCACCAAATACACCCCGGCCCGCTCCCTAAGGTCAAACAGTGACCTGCGACTAGCTTCTCCCCGCATCACCTCTTCCCATGATAGACTGCAGGATTTCTCACGCGCAGCCCCCACTCTCTGGAACGCTCTCCCTCGTACTGTCAGACTTTCCCCTAACTTCTCTTCCTTCAAACGCTCCCTTAAAACGTTCCTATTTAGGGAAGCCTACCACCCAACTCACTGACGCAACCATCAATCACTCTCACCTTACAGTCCTCTCCTCCTGTTTCCAACCCCAACCCTCCCAGATTGTGAGTTCCTACGGGAATAGGGCCCTCATCTGGTCCTGTACTGTTTGTCAAATGTTGTTCAATGTATTGTAACCCTGTCTATACTGTGCTTATTGTACAGCGCTGCGGAATATGCTGGCGCTTTATAAATAAAGAATAATAATAATAATAATTCACCTGTTTAAACCTGTTAAACTGAACCACCGAAAATCGGAACATTTTGCCAACATTTCAGTGCAGTTCAGCATTCTCTGAATAGATTAACCATTAATTCTCTATGGGAGAATCCCCCTGCCACCGAAGGTCAACGAATTGCGGCGAACTGCACTGTATTTTGCTGTCAATTCGCCAGTATTTGACGAAATGACAGCTTTCTTAATAGCTCAACTGCCATGAAATTTTGCCGTGCGGTAAAATTCCCCATTTGGTGCAATTTGGTGGCAAGTTTGGCGCTTTTTGAATAACACCTTAAATGTCATATCATTGTGTGTCAATAGGTCATCGCAAAGAAGCAATAACTAAAAGTTACTCCACGAGCCGCCTATATATACTGGATTAAAGTTTATTCCATTTGCATATTTTATCAATCCCACAATAGCAGAGAGTTTTTTGCTGACAGTGATTGAATGCAGTTATTGAAATCCATTGTGAATTACTGTTATAGACAGCTCTGGACAGAGACAGCATTTGGGATGGGTTACTAATACACAGACGCCTGTGGAGACATGGGTTCAATCCCGGCAAGAGCCCGCTCTCAGTAAGTGTCCTTGGGCAAGACACCTAACGGTACATACTCGCCACCCAGAACATACTTGAAAACGAGAGAAATCTCAATGTATCCTTCCTGGTAAAATCCTTTCTCAAAAAAAAAAGAAGTGAGATGTCATTGGAGAGGTTAGAGTCTGACCTTTGCAACGATAACAAATATGACCACGTACTATGTAACTATAAATTTTTTTAATGCAAAATGTACTTTTTTCTCTATTCTAAGGTTATAAAGCAAACAATGCCACTGCACTAACTCGCCTTCTCATTTCCCACCCCAGGAGCAAATGTGGAGGTGATGGTTCAATGCGTTATTACACATTGGTTCATCTAAAACACAAGTTCTGCTGCAACGGGACCCGGGGACCTTTGGACACTGTATTTCCATTACTTACACCCCAGAAGTTCAAGTTAGGTGTCGTTGCACAGGTCAGAGTTTCGCCTTCCTGTTGATACAAATCATGACCATATAAAATGTAAAAAGAAATCAAACCATATTTTGATGCCTAGAATTGTGGGTGTTCTGAGCCGAAATGGAGCATAATTTCCATAGCTAGGGTTATAAATTAGGGTTAGGCTTAGAATTTAAGGATAGGCTTAGGTTACTATTTGTGCTTGTTTAACATTCTGAGCCATTTTTTATAGATTTTAAGGCAACAGATTCTGCCCCTTCTTTTGATATGAGCACAGAGAGAAACTGGTTTTCAGTTTTTTAATGTTTTTTAAATGTAATTATTTTTTTAGTCTCCCCCAAAACAACAGTTAAAAAAGTAGCTTTGACACTCTTTCTGGGGGGTTGGGGTGCAATCCATATTTCTGTGCCTACAGGCTCCTGAGATGTACTGTAAATCCGGCCCTCGCTGTACATTACCGTTCCCTATCAGGGTTATCCAAAGAGATTCGAAAAGTCACCGCACGTTCGGTGACTTTTCGTTCTCTTCAATTCGGTTCCTTTTGCCGATTGCATTTCGGTGACCCTGCGGTGTATTCAGCAAACACCACAGGGTCCCCGAATTGCAGGGAAAAGCTGCCGTAAACCCACCGAAAACTAACCGAATGCACGCTGAAAACAAGCAAAAACATCTGGATTAACCTTTGAAAAAGAGGAACAGGAGCCGAACAGGAGCCGAACATGAGCCGAATCACACAGAGCCGAAGCAGCTGTGACGTAGAGGAGGCAGTGAATAAATTAGAAAAACCATTTGTATGAATCTGGGAAAATGAAACGCTGTTTGCAAAGAAACTACTGAGCGAAAATGTCTGAAATTTTCACAGGAGGTCCAGGGAATGATAATAAAGAGGGCTGTTACAAAAAAAATAAGTAAACTGAAAAAAGAAAAAAAAAAAAATCGGACTTTTAATAAAAAAAAAAAAAAATAAGAAAAATGCTTAAAGTATCCTAAAAAATCTATCAATAAAGAGACTTTTTGCTGCAGAATTTTAGAATGAACGGTTTATTAGATATTGAATTAAAACGGGAATATTTTTAACATTGAAGTCTATGGGATTCTCCTGAATAAACTTGCCGAATTAAACCACCGAATGGCAGGGCATTAGGGGAACCTTTCACTGCTGGTTTGTGTTCTCTGAATAGCCGAAGCAGTGCTTTTTCATGGGGATTTCACTGCCCTCGAACAGGCACCGAACAGGCACCGTATGTGCATGCAATTCGCCAGTATTTGGCGAATTGCCTGCTCTCTGGATAGCCGAATGGCCAGGAAAGGTAACCGAACGCTGATTTTCAGCGTTCGGTTACCTTTCTCAAGCAATTCGGATCTCTTTGGATAACCCTGTATGTTTTTTTCTGGGTGACATTATTGTGCCCCTAGCAGATGAAGAACGACCTATTGCAACCAACTCATTCTCCATATGCATCTGACACTATTCTGAAAAGAATAAACATTTTTACAGGATGATGTTAAATGATTGCACTTTAGCACAATCACTTAACACATTACTTTAAGCCCAACAAAAAATCACATACTCGCCTTAGATCCCTCTATGCAGAGAGTGGCACAATCCACCACTTCCTCCACGGGCAGTTGAAAACTAGGGAACAAATAGTTCCCAGTGTTCCTCTGGGGATCCATCCTCCATTTTGGCAGGAAATCACTGTAGTCCTATGGACTTCTGGAGCTGATAACAGCACGACAGCTTAGCGATGCTAGTGTGATCATTCTGTGGCTTGTAAGTATTACGACTCAAGCTGCTGTGAAAGTGACTCCGTTGTAATAGATGATAACAGCGAGCCGCAAATGGGAAACGGCTGACACAAACATTTCCGTTTGTGTCTTACCTTTTTTTTTTAGAAGGGATTTTACCAGGAAGGATACATTGAGATTTCTCTTGTTTTCAAGTATGTCCTGGATGGCGAGTGTGTACCGTTAGGTGTCTTGCCCAAGGACACTTACTGGAGAGGTGCTCATCGGGATCAAACCCATGTCTCCACAGGCTCTCTCCACGCAGAGCAGTGATGTTGCCTCTACTCCACCCAGCCGGTACTCTACCTTTACTGTCTAAGCTGTGATATGGCCCATAGTCTATGGAACAGAGCTCCTTGTTGGAATCTTAGTGAATTTACAATTTTTTTTCCCAATGGCATTTCTTCATGTGAGCTTGAAACTCACATCATGATTCTAAGTAAATTTTTGAAAGCGCTTGCCAAATAAAGACGTTTACCATCTTTTTGGTTTAATACACTGCGGTTTTTGTCCAGGCACCTTGTGACTCTGTAAACTAATGTCAGTCCCTCTCCTGTCTTTCTCCTCCTCAGCACTGAAACCAGTGGCAGAAATTCTCCCCCCCTGCTGTGAACAATAAAGACAAATATCGTAGCGGAGGTTTACAGATGCTTCAAGGCTGTCGAACAAATAGGATTCATTTTCATTGAGAGGGCAGGGTTTGTTGTTTAGTTACGTCATATATTTTTAGCGCTAACAATGTTTTAGTACAGTTACCTAACTTTATCTTCAATTTAACCCCTTCACTGCTGAGCCATTTCACGTTTTAAAAAAACACATTTTTCTTTTTCTTATTATTTTTTTTCTTTACTTTAAACATGGTCATGTTTGGTATCATTGGAAAGGCCATGCTAGCGGAAAACAGTTGGGAGATATCGGGGTTCAAACAAACCCCTATCTTTCCTTAGGAGTCAATAAAGACGTTCCCCACACGTCCTCAGCAGTGAAAGGGTTAAGGGCCATGTCAGACGAGCGCACTATGTGCGCCCGCCCGTACTGACGTGCCTCCCGGCATCCATTGCAGAGTTGTGATGTTTCGACGGGCCGGCCACACGCTGTAGCGAGCACACGAATTACACACACTACAGCGGGCATGCTACGTCTGTTCAGAAAGCCTCCCGTCGAAGTGCTACAACGCATCTTTGACAGGGCTGCAAAGTGTGATTCTCTGTAGGAGGATCAAGCCTTGCAGCGTCGAGCTCACTAACTGTGCTCAGCGAGTTGGCCAGATGGACGTTAGAGTGGAAGATACGTCCACTCTCATGGACGTTCCTTCCGCTCTTCAAAACGCTCATCTGACCCTGGCCTAATTCGGGCTGATTTTTCAGCTACATTTTGACCATTTTTCAGTTCAGGAGATTGAAATACATGTTTACCAGCATTTTGATTCCCGATAAAAAATTGGCTCAAATATCGGTTCTTGTGGCTATAATTTTTAATGGAAATATCAGCTTTAACAGTTCAATTCAAATTTATCAGTGTGCTGATTTCCGAAACAATATCAAATGCAGAAAGGTGTAGATAAATGAAGATTCTGACAGAAAAATAACAGGATTCTTTTTTTTAACGTCAGATTTCTCTAATAGACATGTTTATAAGCACAAATCTGTATGAGGCTAGCTGAAAATAAACTTTTATGGCTGTTCACCGGCTCAAATTTTTTCAGCCCGGCAGCATTTTGTGTATATGACTCCAGACAATTTTTTTTATTTGAATTTTTATTTTTCATTTCAAATAAATATTGTCTGCAAGCAGTCAATATTTATTCTGAAAAATCGGCGGAAACAAGTAAATCAAGCCCTTTGTTACTAATGTCAAATACGTATTCAGGTTGCGAGCTAGACCTAAGGGTTAAAATTCAAGCCACATAGTTAGAATGGATAGGGAAAGATGCTGAATATTCAACACTTCATTTGTTTGAGTGACATCCAGTCCAAAAAGATGAGTTTGCCCTTTCGACTGCAGTAACATGAATAGCAGAATGTGATAGGCTCATTGCTAATGATGGAATTCAGTTGTCATTGAACTCCGAGAGACCCAGGAATGAACTCAAATTGATGTGGAACTTGAAGATGATTGCTGGTAACAAATGTATACATAAATATAGCTAGGTAAAACAGAACAGCATTTGAGAAAGATATGCCAGAAGAAAGGAAAACGTCCTTCTTGGCTCTCCTGTGTCAATTCAATGTTCTTGAACCCAGGACATACTTGAAAACGAGAGAAATCTCAATGTATCCTTCCTGGTAAAAATACTTTATAGATAAATAAATAATAAATAATTAAGAAACTGAGCATTTTTATCCAATAAACTGTGCATAGTGATTGATACGATATTTAAATTTAAGGGATACTTTGTTAAAAAAATAGTGTTCCTTTTTTTGCCCTTAAATAATTGCCTCTGGCCAATGATTTTTTAGCTGTTTTTTAAAAAATAAAAAAGATATGTGATTTTACTCACTTTTTATCCGTCTCTGGGCACTATTACACTCTTTGCGCAAAAATGTGAGCATGCGCAAAAAAAGCATTAACGCGAGGGGCAAACCCTTTGCGCTGAACGTCGTATTACAACATTCGCGCATACGATGCGGGTTAACGTCTAACGTGAGTGACCCTGCGCGAACGCAAGTTCGTGCGTGCATCCCATAATTAACATTGTGAGCGCAAATGCGTTCGTGCGCTGGTATGCGGATGGTATTGCAATCGATGCGCAACTTTTTACGAACAATGTTTGGGCGCATAATTTTAACGTCTTTGAAAAGCTGATGGTAGCTGCAAATCGGAACGTTCTGGCCGAAACGAGATACAGCAGCACGAAAAAAAAATACAGCACAGTATAGATACACATTCTACACATACCCAAAGAATAAAATTGAGAGATTGTGCGTGTTTTTATTATTGCTGCAGCATATATACTCAGATTGATTTTGGCAGGTGCAAAAACTGAACAGGAGACAATTGTGGTTCTTAATTCAGATTGGCTGAATTGCGTGAAAAACAGTCCGCCCACCGATTTCTGCGTGCAACGTTAATGCGCGCGCATTTTTGGGCATCTTTTTTTACGTGCGATATTTTTTGACGGATGAAAAAATGCGCTCGGATCGTAATACCAGCGTGAATTTACGCGCGATAATGTTAACGCTGCGCACATAAAATAAATTGAGCTGCGCGTAAGAATTTGCGCCGAGAATGTAATAGAGCCCTCCGTGTGCTAGGAGCTTCCAAACCTAGACGTCATATCAGAACATATCATTGTTGAATGAGGCAATTTACAGACCAGGAAAGATTTTTTTCTAAATGATATTATGCTTTGTTTTAAATAAATCTATAGGAAAATGCAAGACTGTTTCTACGAATAATAGAATTTAATTTACACATTTACCTGTTGAAAGGAAATATTCACAGCAAATATATGAAGTGCTGATAACTGTCGAAATATTTAACAGCTTGGGACTGTATAATAAAAACATGCTAAATATATGTCTAAAAAATCTCTTTTAAAAGGCTTTAGATTCTTGGGTCTTTCAAATAATAAAAAAATATATAAAAATGTGAGTTTTTGATGCATCTGCTCATGGTACATCAACACAACGTGTGCGCACAAACATTGTATAGCACATTATGTCAGAAACAAAGTCAAGAATATTGCATTATCGTCTCTGCTTATTTATCTAAAGTTGAAGAACATCTACCAACCTTCTTCTACATTTCAAATGCATTACATTAATAACTATGTGATGTGCGCGCCCTGTGATTTTACTCTGGTTTTGAATTTAAAGGGCGAATGAGCACAATTCTATTTTGATTTAAATTAATTCAGTTTCACTTGATTCTCTCAGTTGATTCTTTCTATTATTTCTTGTTATTATTCAGCAAAATCCCTGCTTGAATATAAGATATTCAAACAAAAATCACAAGACTGGCAAAGTAAAGCCTGGCAGCAATGGACATGCACCCAAAGAGTTCTGAAATATACTGTATTTCTCACACACTAATCTTAAATCTACAGTATTTGAATAAAAGCCAAAACATGTGTTCAGTTCGACTTCGAACTTGAACAATTTCAAAAGTTCGAGTTCGAACTCGAACACGATCCGAACTCAATGTAAGTCAATGGGATATATGCTAGATATTTGCCATAAAAGGTGCATGGGCGTCCGGGTAGTGCCCTGGGGGACAGGAAACAAGGACAAAAAGTAAAAAAAAAAAGTTTTTAAAGGAACTGAGTTTTCCATGAAATAAAGGTTAAGAATAAAAATGAAAAATTCCTTCAAATATCGTGCCTAGGAGGTCCCCATAACCTGCATGCGAAGTAGCGGATTTGTAGGATGTATAGAAACATTTAAAAACAAAAAAATGATGTTTCAAATGAAGGTAAACGGTTTTCCTTTAATCTATTCATAAACAACTGCTTGGGGCGGCAGCCTGTATGAAAAGAGGAGACGTTTTAGGACACGCAGAACAAGTTTAGTGATTTTTTTTGGCTAAATTATGGTGAAATTTATGCAGGCTTTGGATGAAAGTAAGAATAGGTGCTTTAAAATTGGGCCTTTAGTGTCGGCAACAGTGCCGTCACACCGTAACCCCTCTGTGGTATTGTGGAAGAGTGTAGGGTTGGACCCTGCGGTCAAATATTAAAATGATATGAATCTGGTACAGGCATCAGTGCTCCCAAATATTTTGCCTTTGGTGGCAGCAAGTGCCTTCACACCGTAACCCCTCTGTGGTATTGTGGAAGAGTGCAGTGGTTGGACCCTGCGGTCAAATATTAAAATGATATGAATCTGGTACAGGCATCAGTGCTCCCAAATATTTTGCCTTTGGTGGCAGCAAGTGTCTTCACACCATAACTCTTCTGAGTGCAGTGGTGGAGGTTTTGGTAATGCAGAAGAGATCCCCGATCTATTCAGTTACATCAGCAGCTATAACAAAACCGGGTCAGCAATGTTTAGGCAAATGTTTTACTGGATGTAAGGATCATTAGGGCCAGTGGTTTGGGAATGGTGGGGCCATAGAAGCGGCTTCAATCATGGGTGAGTAGGTGAGCAGAGGGAGGAGTTGCATCAGTGATGTGGTACGCTAATCTGAAGAGATGGGTTTTGAGGGATTTCTTAAAAGGCCAGGAGATCAGGGAAGAGTTTAATAAGGTGAGGTGTCATTCCACAGGACCGGAGCTGCCCTCGAGAAGCCTTGGAGGTGAGAGTATATACACTGCATGTATCTGATTATATATATGTATATATATATATATATAGTTATGTTTATTATTGCAGAAGCCACTTGCACATCATAATATGCTTTCTGCAGTGACTGTCTCATTTTGCAGTCACAGAGCCCCTCCTGCACACCTCCCTGTAGGTGCTTAGGGGCCTTACATCAGATGTGATGACTGCAGAGCTTTATGGATGAGTCCCCAAATTATGACTGAGGGGCAGCCATTTGTGAGGCGGAGCTCAGGCAGCCTTGTCCCCTTTAACTACATGGGTGCTCATGAGGTTTGCAGTGTGTATGTCCGCACAAGGTTGGTGCAGGCCCCGCCATTGCTGTAGTCGGATCTGGTGCCTACCTGGCTCCACTGCGCACCGCCCCCTCCTGCTCCTCCTACAACAGCTGAGGGCAAAGAGGCACCGAGCCCAAGCTCCCCACGTGCAGGTGGGACAGGTTCTGTGCTGGAATGCCTTGGTGGAGGGCAGAGAGCAGATCTCCTCTGACGCCTTGTCTGAGGCCCCTCATGCTGCCATGGGGTGCCTCAATCTGTCCCCCACCGCTCCCAGCTGCACGTGCATGCATGTGGCCGCGGCCATCGTGCCAGCCCCCAAGAGACGCCAGCACCGACAAAAAACAGAGCAGCGCCTG
This sequence comes from Leptobrachium leishanense, assembly GCA_009667805.1. Lineage (NCBI taxonomy): Eukaryota > Metazoa > Chordata > Amphibia > Anura > Megophryidae > Leptobrachium > Leptobrachium leishanense. Next base: position 404,832,704 of record CM019064.1, on the reverse strand, counting down.
GGCGGAAAAAATATGCCGCCCCACCAGAATTTGCCACTTGGAGCCGTTGCTCCAAACGGCTTCATGGTCGGGCCGGCCCTGGTCTGTATAATGCCTTTATGCATCACTGCTCTATAACCATGGAGACATAGGTTAGAATCCCAGCAAGAGCACCTCTCCAGTAAGTGTCCTTGGGCAAGACACCTAACAGTACATACTCGCCACCCAGGACATACTTGAAAACAAGAGAAATCTCAATGTATCCTTCCTGGTAAAAGACTTTCTCAAAAAAAAAAAACATGGAAATTACAGTAACACCTTGTATCTGTACTGTACAGGTATTTTCAGTCATTATAACCACTGAATCTTATTCCTGTAATGTAGTACGTGACCCCAGAGCTCTCCCTGTGTATCTGCCCGCTCCCAGGCTGTTTTAATGCTGCAGAAAGTTTGTTGTTTTTTGCACAGTGATGGTTGGGGCTGTTTCTTGTAGCTTCTTTACAGTAAACATGGTGACAAGAGTGAGATCACACTAGGAATTTAATTTCCTTTACAGGGAACACACTAAAAGGGTATGCAAATAGGGTTTTACGCACTGTTTGTTTTGTATTTATTGTATTACGATGCAAAAATCAAGTTCACAGATTTTTAGCAGTGAAAAGGTTAAATATTGTTCTAAGTATACTATACACAAGATGCATGCTCCAATAAACAACTGGAGCTCACAAAGAATATCGCTCATGGGAAACCATTTTCATTGCAGAAATATATATTTATATTTATTTTTATCCTGCCAGTCCTTGTTTACTATTCATTTTGCACATTAAAGAGTTGTCACTAATCTCTGTAAAACACCTTTTGTATGGGTTCTGTAGAATTTTTTAAAAGCATTGACAACATGAGAAAGCACAGTGTTTTTTCCTGATGTGTACATATATTTCACGTCCATTTATTTCAATTGCTGTTATTTGTGATGGTAGAAATGTATTTGCTATTTTGTTCTTTAGCTTCTGATTGATTGTGCAAATAATAAAATCAATATAGAACAATTGCAACACACTCTGTTAATTCTCTGGGAAAGCTACAGAGTGATCTGGAAAGATAAACAAGGAAAAATAGGCTAATTGGACTTAAACAATTATTTTGGTGAGTTGTGTTTCAGAATTCTGCCAGGGATATACGTCAGGCTGAAAACGTCAAGCAGACTGACAAGATAAGCTCTGATGGGTGGTTGTAAGCAAGACATTTTTAATAGTTTAGACACATGTGGGGTAGATACATAGGAAACTAATTACATTACTAAGTTGGATCAACAACTGTAGCAGCAGAACATTCCACTGGCAGAAGAGCTGTTGAATAGGTGCATTCAATGTATTATTAGGTCATATAAACACACATGGGGAATGCAACACTGTGACCAGGGTATACCAGGCTGGTAATATTAAAATTTTGGGTTTTACCCCAGTAATCTATAGGACTAACCAACCCCTTTGGGTAAAAGTGATTTAAAGGGTTAGGGTTAACTTGGGTAACAGTGCATTTTGTTATCTGTTGATATTGGTAATCCTAGGTTTTCGCTCAACCTGCTTGAATCTTTTTGGAAATAAATTACCCAGATGAGATTCGGTACATCGCGGTTACCTGGGTAAAGTCCTACGTTTGTTTTCATTTCAGGATTTACACAAAACTACTGGGTAACATCAATTTTACCCGGGTAATCCCAGGTTTATCCTCATTTTGGGCTCTACCCATAATGTACAGTCAGGTCCAGAAATATTGGGACATCGACACAATTCTAACATCTTTGGCTCTATACACCACCACAATGGAGTTGGAATGAAACCATCACAATGTGCATTAACTGCAGACTGTCAGATTTAATTTGAGGTATGTACATCCAACTCAGGTGAACGGTATAGGACTTACAGCAGTTTGCAGATGTGCCTCCCACTTGTTAAGGGACCAAAAGTAATGGGACAATTTGCTTCTCAGCTGTTCCATGGCCAGGTGTGTGATATTCCCTCATTACCCCAATTACAATGTGCAGATAAAAGTCCCAGAGTTAATTTCAAGTGTGCTATTTGCATTTGGAATCTGTTGCTGTCAACTCTCAAGATGAGATCCAAAGAGCTGTCACTATCAGTGAAGCATGCCATCATTAGGCTGAAGAAACAAAACAAACCCATCAGAGAAATAGCAAGAACTTTAGGTGTGGCCAAAACAACTGTTTGGAACATTCTCAAAAAGAAGGTACGCACCAGTGAGCTCAGCAACACCAAAAGACCCGGGAGACCACGGAAAACAACTGTGGTGGATAACCGAAGAATTCTTTCCCTGGTGAAGAAAACACCCTTCACAACAGTTGGCCAGATCAAGAACACTCTCCAGGAGGTAGGTGTATGTGTGTCAAAGTCAACAATCAAGAGAAGACTTCACCAGAGTGAATACAGAGGGTTCACCACAAGATGTAAACCATTGGTGAGCCTCAAAAACAGGAAGGCCAGATTAGAGTTTGCCAAACAACACCTTCACAGTTCTGGAACAAGATCCTATGGACAGATGAGACCAAGATCAACTTGTACCAGAGTGATGGGAAGAGAAGAGTATGGAGAAGGAAAGGAACTGCTCATGATCCTAAGCATACCACCTCATCAGTGAAGCATGATGGTGGTAGTGTCCAGTGGCATAGCGTGGGTTGTCAGCGCCCGGGGCCAGCCAAGAATTGTGCGCCCCCCCAACCTGTGGACACGTTATCGATATTGCCCCAGCTCTCACATGGATATTGCCCCAGCTCACACATGGATTTGCCCCAGCTCATGGATTTGCCCCAGCTCACGGATTTGCCCCAGCTCATGGATTTGCCCCAGCTCACACATTTGCCCCAGCACACGGATTTGCCCCAGCACCTCATGGATTTGCCCCAGCACATGGATTTGCCCCAGCTCACGGATTTGCCCCAGCACACGGATTTGCCCCAGCACCTCACAGATTTGCCCCAGCACCTCATGGACTTGCCCCAGCACATGGATTTGCCCCAGCTCATGGATTTGCCCCCAGCTCATGGATTTGCCCCAGCTCATGGATTTGCCCCAGCACATGGATATGCCCCAGCACATGGATTTGCCCCAGCACATGGATATGCCCCAGCACATGGATTTGCCATGAGACTCAGTACCACCTGATTAGATGGACCACGTGACCTGCGCCTGCACGCAGCCGCCTCCCCTTCAATCAACAGGACGGACTCACTGTTCAAGACCGGGCAGCCGGCAGGCACTCCCGCTGCCTGGCATCTGGGTCCCCTCAACCCGCGGGCCCTTGGGTGGCGCCCGAGGGCCCGGCAGGTCAGTCGGGCCACAAGTTTTAGGGGCGCATAATTTCAAAAGAAATTATGCGCCCCTAACAAAACTGCACCCGGGGCCACGGCCCCCCCTGCCCCCCCCCCACGCTACGCCACTGGTAGTGTCATGGCATGGGCATATATGGCTGCCAATGGAACTGGTTCTCTTGTATTTATTGATGATGTGACTGCTGACAAAAGCAGCAGGATGAATTCTGAAGTGTTTCGGGCAATATTATCTGCTCACATTCAGCCAAATGCTGCAGAACTCATTGGACGGCGCTTCACAGTGCAGATGGACAATGACCCAAAGCATACTGCAAAAGCAACCAAAGAGTTTTTGAAGGGACAGAAGTGGAATGTTATGCAATGGCCAAGTCAATCACCTGACCTGAATCCCATTGAGCATGCATTTCACTTGCTGAAGACAAAACTGATGGGAAAATGCCCCAAGAACAAGCAGGACAGTTGCAGTAGAGGCCTGGCAGAGCATCACCAGGGATGAAACCCAGCGTCTGGTGATGTCTATGCGTTCCAGACTTCAGGCTCTGATTGACTGCAAAGGATTTGCAACCAAAGTATTAAGAAGGGAAAGTTTGATTTATGATTATTATTCTGTCCCATTACTTTTGGTCCCTTAACAAGTGGGAGGCACATCTGCAAACTGCTGTAAGTCCTACACCGTTCACCTGAGTTGGATGTACATACCCTCAAATTAAAGCTGACAGTCTGCAGTTAAAGCACATTGTGTTTGTTTCATTCCAACTCCATTGTGGTGGTGTATAGAGCCAGAGATATTAGAATTGTGTCGACGTCCCAATATTTCTGGACCTGACTGTATATACTGTATATATAAAATACATTTATATTTTTATTTATTATTTTACCCCTTAATAATGGGTGTAACAGATCTCTGTGCCAGGACAGGGCCACATCTGCCAAATGCTGCTTCCTCGCTGGGCACCCAGTTTTTCCTCGTGACTCTCACACCTTTCTTTAGTACCTCAGCCTCAGCTTAAGGCCCGGTGCATGTAGAGAGCCTGGCTAGCACCCCCAGAAATAAACCGATGCTGTAGACCTGGAGCCTTTCCTTGACACAGCGGGCATAAGATTCCTGGTACCCCAAATCATGAGTTGTGACTTCAAGCTTGGTCAGAATAGAACTGGTTGTTTATTACACAGGCACAGAGATACACTCAACCACCAACCCTATTTGCATACAATCAAGCAGATAGCTGCACAGATCAGATAACTACACAGAGACTTCAAACAATGGAGAATGGGGGAAGGAGAAAGAAGTGTAAACAAAAGGAATTTCTTACAGAGAGAACTTACACAATAGAGCTGTGGTCAGAATAGAGCTTGGTCAGAATAGAACTGGTTGTTTATTACACAGGCACAGAGATACACTCAACCACCAACCCTATTTGCATACAATCAAGCAGATAGCTGCACAGATCAGATAACTACACAGAGACTTCAAACAATGGAGAATGGGGGAAGGAGAAAGAGGGGAAAACAAAAGGAATTTCTTACAGAGAGAACTTACACAATAGAGAGAGCAGGTACTATACAGAGATCACACTATACAGAGAAAAGGTACAAAGAAACACAAACACCCTGCATCTAGATTTGTACAAAGGAAAGAGCAGGAAAACAATATAAAACATCAGGCTCGCACCTCCCAAATACATTTCTAAGCCCATGTACTTCAAGTCCAAAGTGACGCACATCACAATGGGCCCTACTCCAATATTGCCAGTAACTGTAAATTGCGAGGGAGGAATAGCTGTATAAGCTGATATCCATTATCCATTTCTCCCTTTTACCACCTCTATTCCCACCAAGTTGCTGTATTAATGGATAGAGTCTGACTCTGAACATTTAGGAGCATAAATTCCAGTAGTGGTTCCACCGATGGTACTGACTCCTGGACTCTGTAGGACTCCATGGAGCCAAACTTGACCATATGTTCCCAGTGGTCCTCTGTTTGCAGCTGTAAGGTTCTGGGGAGCCGGCTGAGCCCAATATGCAATGATGATAGAAAACACAAGGAAATCCGGAAAAATATATATATATAAAGTAAAGAGGTTTATTAAATAGTAGTATAACAGGGCAAAAGGAGTAAACACAAGTGGGCAAATAAACAAATAAAATAACAGGGATGGAGCAAATAAATAACGTATAGGGAGACACACAGACAAGGCACGACAATAGCTGACTGTAGAAACAGGAAATAAAAGGGTCTGAAAGACACAAGAGGCAGATATGGGCGGGAAAAGGGCTGGACACGAATATATATATATACACACACACAAAAGATACAAAGGGATAGGAGGAGGATACACAAGGAACTCACAGGAGGACAGATGGTTTTGGAGGCAGAGGGCCTTGGAGGCAGACGGTCCTGGTTGCAGGGGGTCTTTAGAGGCAGAGGGTCTTGGAGGCAGGTGTCACGGATCCCTCTGATTACCAAAAGTGTGGTCCCTTTACGCAGACCGCTCTCTATCCTTCCGATCCTTGACTGGTCGGCAATACTAGACAGACTAATTACCAGACATAAATATAAACAAGGGGTAACACCAGACAGAGGTATGGAATAGAGTATTGTCACGAATCTTTCTGACTACCAAGATATAGATCTCTTTATGTAGCTCACTTTCTACTCTTCCGATCCTTGAATGGTCGGCAAAGCTGTATAGACAATGAAACAGGTAACAGATAAAGAAAGGGAAACACCAGACAGGGGTACAGAACAGATCACAAGTCCTCCTAGGACTTTAGTAATAGCAGAGGTAGTCTGATGCGTGCTTAGGGTGCCACATAGACTGACCTCGGTACCAACGTTAAGGGCAGAACCTAGCGCAGAGTAAATGCCAATGCCAGGAGTCATACACAGGAGGGGTCGTTTGCCAATGCCAAGGGTCATACACAGGAGGGTTCGTTTGCCAATGCCAAGGGTCATACACAGGAGGATTCGTTTGCCAATGCCAAGGGTTATACACAGGAGGGTTCGTTTGCCAATGCCAAGGGTCATACACAGGAGGATTCGTTTGCCAATGCCAAGGGTTATACACAGGAGGATTCGTTTGCCAATGCCAAGGGTTATACACAGGAGGATTCGTTTGCCAATGCCAAGGGTCATACACAGGAGGATTCGTAAATCACACAAGGGCTCTGCGGGAGGTGAATACCACGTCAGGGCACCGGTGTATTGGAGAGACTGGGTTTTAAATCCGGCGGGTCCGCGTCATGACGCCAGGCCCCGCCCCTCGGCGTCCCACGTGAGCGCAGCCGGAAGCGTTTACATTCGGCGCCTGGCCAGCGAGCAGCGAGGAAGCTGCTGCCAGGCGCCCCATCCCCTGAGCCACCGTGACAGAACCCCCCCCTCCAGGGGCGGCCACTGGACGACCCCCAGGGGCACGGGGGTGCGCCAAATAGAAGGCCTTCACTAGCCTAGGAGCATGGACTTCCGCAGATGGTACCCAAGAACGATCCTCCGGACCGTAACCCACCCAATCAACCAAATACTGCAAAGACCCCCTAGACATCCTGGCACCCAGAATGGCCTTAACTTCGAACTCCTCCTCGCCCTCCACAGAGACAGGAGGCGGTGGAGCATGGACTTTGGTGTACCGGTTACATAATAACGGCTTCAAAAGGTTAACATGAAATACATTGTGTATCTTAAAATGGGGGGGTAATGCCAAAGCATAGGAGACAGGGTTGAGTCGCCGTAGAATCTTATAGGGACCGATGTACCTAGGAGCCAACTTCATGGAAGGCACTAAGAGCTTGATGTTACGTGAAGACAGCCAAACCCTGTCCCCAACTTGATACACGGGTGCCTGCCTCCTGTGTCTGTCGGCCTTGGTTTTCTGGATGGCACTACTCTCCTCCAGTGCCCGTCTCACTCTCCCCAAGTCTCTTTCAATGATGCCAGTTGCTCATCTAAAGCAGGAATCGTGGTGTCAGGAAACGTGGCGGGGAGCACGGGAGGATCAAAGCCATAAACAGTGAAAAAAGGAGAATGACCTGTGGACTCACTTACTGCGCTGTTAATAGCATATTCTGCCCATGGTAGCAGGTCTGACCAGTTATCTTGTTGTTCCGAGATAAAGCACCTGAGATATTTCTCTATATTTTGGTTTGCTCGTTCTGCTGCTCCGTTGGTCTGGGGGTGATAAGCCGAAGAGAAAGAGAGGTCTATCCCTACGTTCTTACAAAACCCTCTCCAGAATCCGGAGATGAATTGGGTCCCCCTATCAGAGACTATCTCCGAGGGACACCGTGAATGCGGACCACGTTGGCAATGAATATGGGCACCAGTTCAGCTGCCGAAGGCAGTTTCCGAAGAGGAACATAGTGACCCATCTTGGAAAATCGATCTATGACCGTAAGTATCACTGTATTCCCTCTTGACTCAGGTAACTCTACTATAAAATCCATGGCTACATGTGACCAGGGTCGTTCGGGGATCGGCAAAGGCTGGAGTAAGCCAATGGGTGCTGTTTTGGGACTTTTCTGCCTTGTGCACACTTCGCACACAGCAATGTAATCTTTGACATCTCGGCGCAACGTGGGCCACCAGAGGAGTTTACTGATACTAGACACAGTCTTGGTGATACCCATATGCCCGGAAGTTTTATTATCATGATAGATGTTAAGTACTTCCTCTCTTTCGTTTTCAGGTACAAAGAGTCTCGCAGGAGGTTTTCCCCCAGGAGCTGTGCCCTGGACGGTCTGCAACCTTTTCATTAGAGGAGACGAAACACTAATCGTGGTAGCGGCTATAATCCTTTCCTGGGGTACAATGGGATGCTGATCTTGGATGTTATGTTCATAAGACTCATACTGTCTCGACAATGCGTCTGCTTTAATGTTTCTGGACCCGGGTCTATAGGTAAGCACGAAATTAAAACTTGAAAGAAACAATGACCATCTCGCTTGTCTGGAATTCAAACGTTTGGCATCTCCAATGTACGTGAGATTCTTGTGGTCGGTTATGATAACAATGGGGTCCTTAGACCCTTCTAATAAATATCTCCATTCGGCCAAGGCCGCGATGACTGCTAACAATTCTCTATTTCCAATATCATAGTTCTTCTCTGCCGGGGACAACTTCCGAGAATAGAAGCCGCATGGATGCAAGGGTTTGTCAGGAGCCTCCCTTTGGGACAAGACTGCACCAAGACCTAGTTCGGAGGCGTCAACTTCTACTTGGAAAGGCAGAGCCGGATTTGGATGTCGGAGAACAGGGGCAGTAGTAAAAGCTTGCTTTAGTGCCTCAAAGGCTTGAGTAGCTTGAGGTGTCCATTTCTGATTTCCCACCCCTTTCTTTGTCATAGCCGTGAGGGGGGCCACCAAGGCCGAAAAATCTTTAATGAACCTTCGGTAATAGTTCGTAAACCCCAGAAACCTCTGAATGGCTTTAAGTCCTTGGGGTAGAGGCCAGTCAAGAATAGCTGAGAGCTTCTTAGGATCCATTTGAAAATCCCCAGAGTTATTATATAACCAAGGAATTGCACGGTTACTATGTCGAATAGACATTTTTCTAGCTTACAGTACAATCCAGCCTTCAATAGTTTTTTCAACACTTGTTTCACGTGGACATGATGAGTGTCTACATCAGGGGAGTATATCAGGATATCGTCTAGATATACTATGACGAATTCTTGCAGGAATTCCCTTAGAGTGTCGTTTATGAGGTCCTGGAAGACGGCTGGCGCATTACACAACCCAAAAGGCATCACCAGGTATTCATAATGCCCGCTACGTGTATTAAAAGCCGTTTTCCCACTCGTCTCTTTTTAACCCTGACCAGGTTGTACGCTCCGCGTAAATCAAGCTTCGTATAGATCCGAGCCCTTTTAATCGGTCGAACAATTCTGTTATGAGGGGTATGGGATATGCATTTCTTATAGTGATCCTATTCAAACCCCTATAATCGATGCAAGGTCGCAAGTCTCCCTCTTTCTTGGAAACAAAAAAGAAACCTGCTCCTGCTGGAGAGGAGGACCGTCTAATGAATCCTCGTTCCAGATTCTCCCTTATGTATTCCTCCATAATGTCATTCTCTCTTTGTGATAAAGGGTATACATGACCCCTAGGAGGCATCGTACCAGGGAGTAAATCAATGGCACAGTCATATGGACGATGTGGTGGTAGGACCTCAGTCCTGGCTTTAGAGAACACCTCCTTTAATGCCAGGTAACTTTCAGGAACCTCTGTGGACAAAGGAGGGGCTGTGGCAATATTGAGGCTACCAATCACATGAACTCTGCTTAGGCATTTAGACTGACAACTCTGATCCCAACATATTATGTCTCTCTGGACCCAATCGACAACTGGGTTGTGCTCTGTTAGCCATGGAAACCCAAGAACGACAGGACATGAGGGTGATTCAATGATTTGAAATCTTATAGTTTCCTGGTGCAAAACTCCTGTTTTCATACATACATCGACTGTGTCGTGAGTGATATGTGGACATGACAGGGGTTTACCATCTATGGCCTCCACCCTTAGAGGTCTTTCCCTGAGAACCAGAGGTATGAGGTTTTTGGCAGCAAAATTCTTGTCCATGAAATTGCCTGAGGCCCCAGAGTCTAAGAACGCCTCAGTCTTGAGGTGAACCCCCTCCCAGGTTAGGGAGACCGGTAACAGAATCCTGGATTTTTTTTTTTCATTATCCAAAAGGAGGCACACAGAGAACCGACAACCTGGGTGTCTCCTGTTCTGAATCCCACTCTGCTATGTTCGCCCTGCTAACCTGGGTCTCTGAGGACATCGAAGGCGGAAGTGATCTGCCCCTGCACAATAGAAGCAGAGCCCCTTTTCTCTTCTGTGCGCTCTTTCTGCTTCTGAAATACCTGTCTTCCCTATTTGCATGGGTTCAACGACTGGTAAATCTGTTTTCACATTCTCCGAACCACCTGACGTACTGGTGTGTCTGGGTAACGAGGGTAAAGGAGGCAAGACCCTTCTGGGTCTATCTCTGGGGTGTCTCCTTTCCCTGATTTGATCGTCCATGGCTATACAGAAATCTATCAGGTGGTCCAGACTTTCTGGTAATTTTAAGGGAGCCAGTTCAAACATAAAAGCCTCGTTCAAGCCTTCGGTAAAGGCTAAGGTTAAAACGTCGTTCGGCCAAAGTACCTCAGAAGTCAAAGTCTTAAACTCTATGGCATAATCGGCGACCCTCTTATTACCTTGTTTGATGTGAAACAAGGACCTACCCGCATTGGTAGCCCTCCTAGAGGGATCAAAGGTACGTTTTAACTCAGAGGTGAAACCCTCATAGTCATAAATGATGGGTTTCTTATTTTCCCACAACGGCGTAGCCCACAATAAAGCTTTTTCTGTTAAATGATTAATCAGATATCCTACTTTGGCTTTATCAGACATACAAGAACCTGGATTGTTCTCAAACAGATCTCGAGTTGAGTCAAAAACCCCCGACATAGGTTTGGTGTACCATCATAGCGTAGGGGTGCCTTCATACTAAGCCTATGTCCCTCAGGGGGGACGGAACTGACCCTAGGTAACACTGGATCTGGAGGGTTTGTGGTACCTGTATTGGACCGATTTAACAGGGTTTGCAGAGCGAGAGAAATCTGGTCCATCCTATGGTCCTGTTCCTCTTGTCTGGCTGCGATACGTGCCAGCTGGTTAGAGAGGTCTGCGGGATCCATTGGCCCTGACGTAATGTCACGGATCCCTCTGATTACCAAAAGTGTGGTCCCTTTACGCAGACCGCTCTCTATCCTTCCGATCCTTGACTGGTCGGCAATACTAGACAGACTAATTACCAGACAATATATAAACAAGGGGTAACACCAGACAGAGGTATGGAATAGAGTATTGTCACGAATCTTTCTGACTACCAAGATATAGATCTCTTTATGTAGCTCACTTTCTACTCTTCCGATCCTTGAATGGTCGGCAAAGCTGTATAGACAATGAAACAGGTAACAGATAAAGAAAGGGAAACACCAGACAGGGGTACAGAACAGATCACAAGTCCTCCCTAGGACTTTAGTAATAGCAGAGGTAGTCTGATGCGTGCTTAGGGTGCCACATAGACTGACCTCGGTACCAACGTTAAGGGCAGAACCTAGCGCAGAGTAAATGCCAATGCCAGGAGTCATACACAGGAGGGTTCGTTTGCCAATGCCAAGGGTCATACACAGGAGGGTTCGTTTGCCAATGCCAAGGGTCATACACAGGAGGATTCGTTTGCCAATGCCAAGGGTTATACACAGGAGGGTTCGTTTGCCAATGCCAAGGGTCATACACAGGAGGATTCGTTTGCCAATGCCAAGGGTTATACACAGGAGGATTCGTTTGCCAATGCCAAGGGTTATACACAGGAGGATTCGTTTGCCAATGCCAAGGGTCATACACAGGAGGGTTCGTTTGCCAATGCCAAGGGTCATACACAGGAGGATTCGTTTGCCAATGCCAAGGGTCATACACAGGAGGATTCGTAAATCACACAAGGGCTCTGCGGGAGGTGAATACCACGTCAGGGCACCGGTGTATTGGAGAGACTGGGTTTTAAATCCGGCGGGTCCGTGTCATGACGCCAGGCCCCGCCCCTCGGCGTCCCACGTGAGCGCAGCCGGAAGCGTTTACATTCGGCGCCTGGCCAGCGAGCAGCGAGGAAGCTGCTGCCAGGCGCCCCATCCCCTGAGCCACCGTGACAGCAGGAATCTGTAGAAAGGGTCGTTAAGCAGGTGTCACGGTGGCCCCCGCACCCCCCCGGCGCCTGGCAGCAGCTTCCTCGCTGCTCGCTGGCCAGGCGCCGAGTGATATTGCGGTCGCTTCCGCACACGTGGGACGCCGGGGGCGGGGCCTGGCGGGGAGACGCGGACCCGCCGGGTTTAAAGCCCAGACTCACAGAGACGCCGATGCCCTGACGTGGTAGTTACTTCCCGCAGAGCTCTTGTATATTTTGGCAAACTAACGATTCTGTGTATGACCCTGGCATTGGCAAACTAACGATTCTGTGTATGACCCTTGGCATTGGCAAACTAACGATTCTGTGTATGACCCTTGGCATTGGCAAACTAACGATTCTGTGTATGACCCTTGGCATTGGCAAACTAACGATTCTGTGTATGACCCTTGGCATTGGCAAACTAACGATTCTGTGCATGACCCTTGGCATTGGCAAACTAACGATTCTGTGTATGACCCTGGCATTGGCGAACGAACCATTCTGTGCGTAACCCCTGGTATTGGCATTAACTCTTCTATTTCTGGTATTGAGGTCAGTCTGTGTGGCACCCTAAGCACACATCAGACTACCCCTTGTGTTGTTAGGGTCTTGGGAAGAGCTAATTATTCTAAGTCCTTGTGTATCATTCTATGTCCGTCTAGTCGTGCCGACCAATCTAAGGATCGGAAGGGTAGAGAGTGTCCTGCGTCTAGGGACCACTAGTCAGATAAGCAGAGGGATCCGTGACGTCTCTCTTGTATGTGCTCTGTACTGCCATTCTAGTAGTCTGTCTAGTCGTGCCGACCACTCTAAGGATCGGAAGGGTAGAGAGTGTCCTGCGTATAGGGACCACCATTCTAGTATCAGGGGGATCCGTGACATTACGTCAGGGCCAATGGATCCCGCAGACCTCTCTAATCAGTTGACACGTATTGCAGCCAGACAAGAAGAGCAGGACCATAGAATGGACCAGATTGCTCTTGCCCTGCAAACCCTGTTAAATCGATCCAGTTCTGGAACTGCAAGCCCTCCAGACCCAGTAGTGCCTAGGGTCAGTTCGGCCGCTCCGAGGGATGTAGGCTCAGTATGAAGGCACCCGTACGCTATGATGGAACACCAAACTTATGCCGGGGCTTTCTGACCCAACTCGAGATCTTGTTCGAGAACAATCCAGGGTCCTGTATGTCCGATAAAGCCAAAGTAGGCTATCTGATTAATCATCTAACCGAAAAAGCTTTATTATGGGCCACGCCCTTGTGGGAGAATAAGAAACCATCATTTATGACTATGAGGGTTTTACCTCCGAGTTAAAGCGTACCTTCGATCCCTCTAGAAGGGCTACCAATGCGGGTAGATCCCTGTTTCACATCAAACAGGGTAATAGGAGGGTCTCCGACTATGCCATAGAGTTTAAGACTTTGTCTTCTGAGGTACACTGGCCGAACGACGTTTTAACCCTAGCCTTTACCGAAGGCCTGAACGAGGCTTTTATGTTTGAGTTGGCTCCCTTAAAATTACCAGAACATCTGGATCATTTGGTTGATTTCTGCATTGCCATGGACGATCAAATCAGGGAAAGGAGAAGACACCCCAGAGATAGACCCAGACGGGTCCTGCCTCCTTTGCCCCTAGTACCCAGACACACCACTACATCAGGCAACCGGAGACCGCAAAGACTGATGTACCGGCCGTTGAACCCATGCAGATAGGAAAAACGGGTATTTCAGAGGCAGAAAGAGCTCACAGAAAAGAAAGGGGGCTCTGCTTTTATTGTGCCGGGGCAGATCATTTCCGCCTTCAATGTCCTCAGAGACCCAGGGGTAGCAGGGGTGAGACTAACAAATCAGGTCAAAGAACAGCCAATACCCAGGTTATCGGTTCTCTGTATGCCTCCTTTGTGGACGATGAAAAAAAAAAAACCCGGATTCTGGTACCCATCTCCCTCACCTGGGAGGGGGTTCACCTCGAGACTGAGGCATTCCTAGACTCTGGAGCCTCAGGTAATTTTATGGACAGATGTTTTGCCGCCAAAAACCTCTTACCTCTGGTTCTAAAGGAGAGGCCTCTAATGGTGGAAGCCATAGACGGAAAACCCCTGTCATGTCCCCATATCACTCACGACACTATTGATGTATGCATGACTACGGGAGTTCTGCACCGTGAAACCATACGATTCCAGATTATCGACTCTCCCTCATGTCCTGTCGTTCTTGGGTTCCCATGGTTAATAGAGCATAACCCGGTGATTGATTGGGCCCAGCGAGATATAAAGTGTTGGGGTCCTAGTTGCCAGTCAAAGTGCCTGGGCAGGGTTAATGTGATTGGTAGCCTCAATATTGCTACAGCACCTCCTTTGTCCACCGAAGTCCCTGAATGTTATATGGCGCTAAAGGAGGTGTTCTCTAAAACCAGGACTGAGGTCCTACCACCGCATCGTCCTTATGACTGTGCTATAGAGTTGCTCCCTGGTACTATGCCTCCTAGAGGACACGTATACCCTTTGTCACAAAAGGAAAACGACATTATGGAGGAATATATAAGGGAGAATCTAGAGCGAGGATTTATCAGACGATCCTCCTCTCCGGCAGGAGCAGGTTTCTTTTTCGTTTCCAAAAAAGAGGGTGACCTGCGACCTTGCATCGATTATAGAGGTTTGAATAGGATTACCATAAGAAATGCATATCCAATACCTCTTATAACAGAATTGTTCGACCGATTAAAAGGGGCCCGTATTTATACGAAGCTTGATTTACGCGGAGCGTACAACCTGGTCAGGGTTAAGAAGGGGCATGAATGGAAAACGGCTTTTAATACACGTAGCGGGCATTATGAATACCTAGTGATGCCCTTTGGATTATGTAACGCGCCAGCCGTTTTTCAGGACCTCATAAACGACACCCTACGGGACTTTCTGCAAACGTTCGTTATAGTATATCTGGACGACATCCTGATATACTCTCCTGATAAGGACACCCATCACGTCCATGTGCAACAAGTGTTGAAGAGATTATTGAGGGCTGGGTTATATTGTAAACTAGAGAAATGCTTATTCGACATAGAGACAGTGCACTTCCTTGGGTATATAATAACCCCTGAGGGTTTCCAAATGGATCCTAACAAAACTCTCAGCGATTCTTGACTGGCCTTTACCCCAAGGGCTTAAAGCCATCCAGAGGTTTCTGGGGTTTACTAATTACTACCGGAGGTTCATTAAAAACTTTTCGGCCTTGGTAGCTCCCCTCACGGCTATGACTAAAAAAGGGGTGGCGAATCAGAAATGGACACCCCAGGCCAGTCAAGCCTTTGAGGCACTTAAACAGGCTTTCACAACTGCCCCTGTTCTCCGACATCCAGATCCGGCTCTGCCTTTCCAGGTTGAAGTTGACGCCTCCGAGCTAGGTCTTGGTGCAGTCTTGTCCCAAGGGAGGCACCCGACAAACCCTTGCATCCATGCGGCTTCTATTCCCGAAAGTTGTCCCCGGCAGAGAGGAACTATGATATCGGAAATAGAGAGTTGTTAGCAGTTATCGCAGCCTTGACGGAATGGAGATACTTATTGGAGGGGTCTAGGGACCCCATTGTCATCATAACCGATCATAAGAATCTTACGTACATTGGAGACGCTAAACGGTTAAATGCCAGACAAGCGAGATGGTCGTTGTTTCTTTCAAGCTTTAATTTCGTCCTCACATATAGACCTGGGTCAAGAAACATTAAAGCAGACGCATTGTCAAGACAATACGAATCCTACGAACATAACATCCAAGATCAGCATCCCATTGTACCCCAGGAAAGAATTATAGCCCTTACCACGATTAGTGTCTCGTCTCCTCTGATGTTAAGATTGCAGACCGCCCAGGGTACAGCTCCTGGGGGAGACCTCCTGCGAAACTCTTTGTACCTGAGAACGAAAGAGAAGAAGTACTGAAACTTTATCATGATAACAAAACCTCTGGGCATATGGGGATCACCAAAACAGTGTCTAGTATACGTAAACTCCTCTGGTGGCCACGGTGCGCCGTGATGTTAAAGATTACATACCGTCGTGTGCGAGGTGTGCACAAGACATAAAAGTCCCAAAACAGCGCCCATTGGTTTACTCCAGCCTCTGCCAATCCCCGAACGACCATGGTCGCATTTAGCTATGGATTTTATAGTAGAGTTACCCGAGTCAAAAGGGAATACTGTAATACTCACGGTCATTGATCGATTCTCCAAAATGGGTCACTATGTTCCTCTTCGGAAACTTCCTTCGGCAGCCGAACTGGTGCCCATTTTCATTACCAATGTGGTCCGCATACACGGTATTCCTCTTGGGATTGTCTCTGATAGGGGGACCCAATTCGTCTCCAGATTCTGGAAAGGGTTTTGCAAGAATGTGGGGATAGACCTATCCTTCTCTTCGGCCTATCACCCCCAGACCAACGGAGCAGCAGAACGAGCCAATCAAAATATAGAGAAATATCTCAGGTGCTTTATATCCGAACGACAAGATAACTGGTCAGACCTGATACCGTGGGCAGAGTATGCCTTGAACAGTGCAGTGAGCGAAGCCACAGGACATTCCCCTTTCTTCACTGTTTACGGTTTTGATCCTCCCGTGCTCCCTGCTACGTTTCCTGATACCGCGATTCCTGCTCTGGATGAGCATTTAGCGTCATTGAAAGAAACTTGGGGAAGGGTTAAAAGGGCACTGGAGGATAGCAGTGGTATCCAGAAGATCAAGGCCGACAGACACAGGAGGCCGGCACCCGTGTATCAAGTTGGGGACAGGGTTTGGCTTTCTTCACGGAACATCAAGCTCTTAGTACCCTCTATGAAACTGGCACCCAGATACATAGGGCCCTATAAGATTCTGCGGCGAATCAATCCGGTCTCCTATGCTTTGGCACTGCCCTCCCATATCAGGATACACAATGTGTTCCACGTGAGCCTTTTAAAACCACTCTTGTGTAATCGGTACACCAGGGTCCGTGTCCCCCTCCTCCTGTCTCTGTGGAGGGCGAGGAGGAGTTTGAAGTTGAGGCCATTCTGGACGCCAGGGTTTCTAGGGGGGTCCTTCAGTACTTGGTTGACTGGGTGGGCTACGGTCCAGAGGATCGCTCTTGGCTCCCGGCTACTGAGGTTCATGCTCCTCGGTTGGTGAGGGCTTTCTATTTGGCTCATCCCCGCGCTCCTGGGGGTCGTCCAGTGGCCGCCCGTAGAGGGGGGGTTCTGTCACGGTGGCCCCCGCACCCCCCCGGCGCCTGGCAGCAGCTTCCTCGCTGCTCGCTGGCCAGGCGCCGAGTGATATTGCGGTCGCTTCCGCACACGTGGGACGCCGGGCGGGGCCTGGCGGGGAGACGCGGACCCGCCGGGTTTAAAGCCCAGACTCACAGAGACGCCGATGCCCTGACGTGGTAGTTACTTCCCGCAGAGCTCTTGTATATTTTGCAAAACTAACGATTCTGTGTATGACCCTTGGCATTGGCAAACTAACGATTCTGTGTATGACCCTTGGCATTGGCAAACTAACGATTCTGTGTATGACCCTTGGCATTGGCAAACTAACGATTCTGTGTATGACCCTTGGCATTGGCAAACTAACGATTCTGTGCATGACCCTTGGCATTGGCAAACTAACGATTCTGTGCATGACCCTTGGCATTGGCAAACTAACGATTCTGTGTATGACCCTGGCATTGGCGAACGAACCATTCTGTGCGTAACCCCTGGTATTGGCATTAACTCTTCTATTTCTGGTATTGAGGTCAGTCTGTGTGGCACCCTAAGCACACATCAGACTACCCCTTGTGTTGTTAGGGTCTTGGGAAGAGCTAATTATTCTAAGTCCTTGTGTATCATTCTATGTCCGTCTAGTCGTGCCGACCAATCTAAGGATCGGAAGGGTAGAGAGTGTCCTGCGTCTAGGGACCACTACTCAGATAAGCAGAGGGATCCGTGACGTCTCTCTTGTATGTGCTCTGTACTGCCATTCTAGTAGTCTGTCTAGTCGTGCCGACCATTCTAAGGATCGGAAGGGTAGAGAGTGTCCTGCGTATAGGGACCACCATTCTAGTATCAGGGGGATCCGTGACAGCAGGAATCTGAGAGGAGTATTCTGGAATGTGATAATAGGCTTCTTGCTTCTCCTAAGGTAAGCAACAGACTGAAGAAAATAATAATAATTGGGCAGTGTCTCATAGCAGCCTTCGCCCAATTATTTAAGGGTAGAAAAAGGGAATTTTTTAATAGATAAACCGATAAAAGGGGTTAATCAAAGAGCACCGAATTGGCCACAGAATTGCACAGAATGGTGAATTTCCCCTTACGGTGCAATTTTGTGGCCATTCGGCTATTCAAAAAGCTGGCGATTCGCCAAATATTGGCGAATTGCCAGCAAAATACAGTGCAATTCGGCAGCAGTGAAATCCCGATACAGAAGTTATTCACATATTATGTTAACATAACAGCAGGGTCAGAATAGCGCCCTATATGGGCTATGGTAGATACATAATTCGTTCAGAGAGCTGACACCAGTTTTTGTTCATTTTCTGCACAATTGTGAGCTGTGAACATCTATGCAAATCAGAAGTGCCGACCCGATGCTGTTTCATACTCTTTTTTCTTAACATTACCGCTTAATAGTGTATGATACTGGCGAAGAACCTCCAATGTGGTCTACTGATACCATAAAACTGTGAAACTTAGAAGAGTTAATTGTTTACTTACTATACTTGGTTTGTTGAAAAAATATAAACCTTTGCGTAATATTGCTTTATATTGATTTATGCAAAGAAGGTTTAAGAGGTGGTGCATTGCATAAAGCATTGATCCAAATCTTGAGCTGAGCGGCTTGTAAAAGGATTATGGGGTGCAAAGTTTATTTAAAAGTATAAAGAGATTTTTTTTGAAATCTGAGATATAAAGGGTAAAAAGAGCAATGTAACGTTATCTGGAGGGGGAAGCTTTATATCTGAGTTATGGCTTTGTATTGTAAGATTCTTGATAGTCTGTTTTTATTACCAGTTGTGCAGGATGAAAACAAGACTTTTAGAAAGTTACGAGGGCTGTAAGACCACAATGAAATGTCACCTGTGTATAACTCCGATGCAAGATTCTGTAAGCATGATGTTGAGAATGCTTATAAAATAGCATTTCCCTGTCCCTGGGCCTACACTAGTGGCCAAAATTGTGGATACACCTTCTGATTTTGTCAGTTTTGGTTGACAAGAAAATCCCTCTGCTTCTATGGCCTGGAAATAGCCCTGACTTGGATCCCATCGTAAATCTGTGGTCAAGATCGAAACACAGGGTCTCGAGCAAGAATCCACGCAACAAGGATGTCAAAAGACTTGTAGAGTCAATGCCTAGAAGGTGTCAGGCAGTAGTTAAGGCCAAAGGCTATCCAACACGTTATTAAAAAAACACATTGTGACAAACTTGAAATTATCATTTTTATGCTATATAATAGCCAAGATGCATTATGGGAGATTTCCAGATAAAATTGAACTTATTTAAAGATTTTTAGTTTTTAAGGCATTCATTTACTATATTATATTTTACTTGTGCTATAGAGATTTTTATATAAAAAATACTTTAAACTGCAAACGTTTGTAAAAATGTAAGGTGTATTCACAATTTTGGCCACCAATGTATATGCCGAATTCTATCAATACCCTCTTGACCTCTCGATGCTAGATAAAAGGCTTTCCGACCTCTTCAGCAAGTGCCTCCTCCAGCCCAACTAGCCAATGGCGATGCGCGCCGACTGCTGGGCGGGGCCTAAGCAGCCCATAGAAGTCAACGGCGCATACTAGTACGCCCCACATCTTCAAGGCCCACCTTCCTCAGGGACGGCATGGTACGCCCTGTGGTGGGAAAGGGTTAATCTAGTGGTACCAATTGTCTCTAGAGTTTTTTGCTGGATTGACTGTAATGTACTGTCTTCTCTTCTCTTATTCTTCCTATTTTTCAGACCCAAGAACGCCTGATTCCAGTCTTTCTGGTAGACTTTAAAAGGGTTCTTAGGGCTGGATTAGGAGGACTACATATTTTATCATCCAGCAATTTAATCTCATACTCAATATTTTAGGAGTTACTGAGGAATAATATTTTAATAAAAAAAGAATAAAAGTTAAGTTTTAGCTTTTGTTACATGACTGTTATCACTTTTCTAATGCACCACTGCTGCATGGGATTTGCAATAAATTTTTAGGGTTACCCCCTCCTTGAAGAAGTGGGCATCCTTGTCCTATGTTAGTCAAGACAGCTGATCAGCAGTTTCCAACGAATACTACATCAGAATAGGCGCGGTGCAAAGGAAAAAATCATCTCCCTTTGTCGCCAATGCTGGAATAGGGCTCTCAGTACCTATATTTCAGAATTCATATATTGGGTCATTTCCATTCATAGCTCAAGAGGCAGAATATGTGCCTAAAAGCAAAATAAAGGATAGGGATAACTGTCAAAAAGCCATATTTCTTGTAGTGGCCAGGTGTAAATCTTTGAAAGGAGATCAAAAGCATATTTTATTACTTTGTATTTCTGTAAATGTAACACTTCAATGTACTTGAACCCAGGACATACTTGAAAACGAGAGAAATCTCAATGTATCCTTCCTGGTAAAATCCTTTATAAATAAATAAATAAATAAAAATATAAAGCCAAAAGAACAAACTTGGATAACAGAAGATTGGATCAATAACTGTAACAAGTCAGGGTCAAGAATGCAGAGGGAAGTGTAGTTGAAAGGAGGCCAAAGGTCAAATCCAAAGTAAAGAGCAAATTGCATGAAGGCCCTCCACAACATCATAGCAGGATCCTAATTATTATTATTATTATGATTGTCGTCATTTATATAGCGCCAACAGTTTCCACTGCGCTTTACAATAACCAAAGGGAACGAGATACAGGTAAACGTACATAGGATGGAAACAAGAGGTGTAGAGGGCCCTGCTCATAGGAGCGTACAGTCTAGAGTCTAATAAAATAAGCAGGGATCTGCATCCTTGGCACTCCAGATTTTTTGGAACTATCAGGGTTATTCAAAGAGCTCTGAATTGTGGCTGAAAGGTAACCGAACGCTGAAATTCAGCGTACGGTTACCTTTCCTGGCCATTCGGCTATTCAGAAAGCAGGCAGTTCGTAAATGTTGGCGAATTGCCAGCACATATGGTGCCTGTTCGAGGGCAGTGAAATCCCCATAGAGAAGCAATGCTTCATCTATTTAGAGAACATAAAACAGCAGTGAAAGGTTGCCGAAATGCCCTGCCATTCGGTGGCTTCATGCAGCAGATTTATTCAGGAGAATCCCATAGGCTTTAATGTTAAAAATATTCCCGTTTTAATTCAATCTCTAATAAACCGTTGATTATAAATATTCTGATGTAAAAAGTTTCTTTATTTATAGATTTTTTTATGATCTTTTAGGCATTTTTCTGGATTTTTTAGCAAAAATTATTTTTTTGTTTTATTTAATCGTTTTTTCTTTTTTCTGTAACAGCCCTTTTTATTATCATTCATTGGATCTCATATGTAAATTTCTGACATTTTCGCTCAGTAGTTTCTTTGCAAACAGCCTTTCACTTTTCAAACATTCAAGCGTATTGTCTTTTGTTTTTTTTTCACTCCATTCGTCGGCGGCTGCTCTGCGCTGTGATCAGCTCCTGCTCGGGTTTCTCTGGCATGTTCAGCGGGGTTAATCCAGATGTTGTTGCGGGTTTCGCTGAGCGATCGCCGCGTTTTGTGTTGAGTGTTCGCCGGGTTTGCGGCGGCTTTTCTCTGCACTACGACGGCCCTGTGGTGTTTGCGGAATACACCGCAGGGTCGCCGAAATGGGATCACCAAATCGCACCAAATTGAAGAGAACGAAAAGTCACCGAAGGTGCAGTGACTTTTCGATTCTCTTTGAATACTCCCTGTATGTTTCCCAAGAGGCTCTGCCAGCTTAATGAGTACCTGAGCATTATAGGAGATGTAGTTCTGGACAGCCAATGTTGTTGACCCATGAATTAAAGGAATAGATTTATGACTGTAAACCATGACTGTCATAGCATTCGTTGCATACCTGACAACCACTGAGGCTAGGGTCAGACTGAGGCAGTGCGAACGCGCGTTCTGGCGCACTTAATCACGGCCGTGCTAGCAGCAGATGCCGGGCAATGACGGCCAATATACGAAGTACGGTCGCACAAAAGTCCGGCTGCGCAACGCAAGTGGAAAATGAACGCATTTTTTCGAGAACGTTAAACCACTAGTACTGACGTACAGAGTGCGCTGCGTCCGCTAGAGGCGTATGTGCGTGAATTGGAGACATCAGACGCTGCTAATGTCCGGCCAACATAACGTCCAGATGCAAGAAGTGTTTTATTGATGATCCGTACAAAATCACGGATGAAACTGCGCCTAGTATGACCGCTATTGCGTATTCCGTGAAAAAATACGTCCATTCTTCGAACGCACATTTTCACGGACAACGTGAAAAATGCGTTAGTCTGACCCTAGCCTAAGGACTGTTTTGCCACGCTTCATAACTGAAAGGCATCTAATTAAGAAGACCCTGTATTAATGCTATTAAATAATTGTAACAGTAAACATATGTCAGGTTGGGTCATTTGAAGAGTTAGCTCCATTAATAATAATAATAATAATCAATCTTTTCAAAAGTTATTCCAAAAACCTTATTTTCTGCACAATTTCTCTGGATACTTTGTTGATATTTATTTGAGCCGAAAATGTCTTGATTAATGAATAATAATCAATGAATATTAATCAATCTTTGCAAAAGTTATTCCAAAAACCTTATTTTCTGCACAATTTCTCTGGATACTTTGTTGATATTTATTTGAGCCGAAAATGTCTTGATTATTAATGAATAATAATCAATGAATATTAATCAATCTTTGCAAAAGTTATTCCAAAAACCTTATTTTCTGCCCAATTTCTCTGGATACTTTGTTGATATTTATTTGAGCAGAAAATGTCTTGATTAATGAATAATAATCAATGAATATTAATCAATCTTTGCAAAAGTTATTCCAAAAACCTTATTTTCTGCCCAATTTCTCTGGATACTTTGTTGATATTTATTTGAGCAGAAAATGTCTTGATTAATGAATAATAATCAATGAATATTAATCAATCTTTGCAAAAGTTATTCCAAAAACCTTATTTTCTGCCCAATTTCTCTGGATACTTTGTTGATATTTATTTGAGCAGAAAATGTCTTGATTAATGAATAATAATCAATGAATATTAATCAATCTTTGCAAAAGTTATTCCAAAAACCTTATTTTCTGCCCAATTTCTCTGGATACTTTGTTGATATTTATTTGAGCAGAAAATGTCTTGATTAATGAATAATAATCAATGAATATTAATCAATCTTTGCAAAAGTTATTCCAAAAACCTTATTTTCTGCCCAATTTCTCTGGATACTTTGTTGATATTTATTTGAGCAGAAAATGTCTTGATTAATGAATAATAATCAATGAATATTAATCAATCTTTGCAAAAGTTATTCCAAAAACCTTATTTTCTGCACAATTTCTTCGGACACTTTGTTGATATTTATTTGAGCAGAAAATGTCTTAGTTATTAATGAATAATAATCAATGAATAATACTTAATCTTTTCAAATGTTTTTTCCAAAAACCTTATTTTCTGCACAATTTCTCTGGATACTTTGTTTATATTTATTTGAGCAGAAAATGTCTTGTAGCAAGACCAAAGAGGCTGTGAAATTCTGAAAATAGACTTGCTGCAGGACATTTGAAATGTATCCCAATTTGGTATCGACCTAAGAGGATAATTATGGTTTATACTAGAGCTTTTATTTTTGTCCAGATGGCTGAAAGCTCTTCCTTTCTATCTGCACGACTTCCAACGTACATATAGATTAAATACAATGCATTGGTACTGATACTGATTCTTACACAACAAATGGAATAGGTAATATTAACATAGTCACGTAGTGAGAAGTTTAAAAGGATTCAGTTCCATTATTTTTTTATATTTTCTTCTGTTATTCCTGGAAAAAAAGGTAGAACAAAAGCTACATTTTAAAGCAAATTGCAACTTTGCAACAAAAGCAACAGAAATGACTAAAAACCTTCTGGACTCCATAATGGCAGTGATATTTCTACTCGGCTCAAAAAGATATCATCAAACATATTAAGTATCTCAT
Source organism: Leptobrachium leishanense (assembly GCA_009667805.1). Classification (NCBI taxonomy): domain Eukaryota; kingdom Metazoa; phylum Chordata; class Amphibia; order Anura; family Megophryidae; genus Leptobrachium; species Leptobrachium leishanense. The sequence continues at coordinate 404,808,500 of CM019064.1, read as the reverse complement.
ACCCAAGTCTTTCCTAAAGACTCAGACCAACCAGTTTTAAAGAGATCTGTTAAACCAGATGAAAACAATTCTTCTCTAGCTTGAGAGTCACAAATGGATAGTTCATATTTACCAAATCGTTCTTTAGTCCGTTGTCAACAGATGACAGCATGCCCTTTCTACAGTCCTACAAATGAGCAGACCATGAGAGATATACCTTTCATATACTTCTATATTCTCCTCCGAGTGATGTTGGACCTGATTTTACACCGGCTACTAACATTTTCAAGTGAGCTGTCAAAAATAGATTGTAGACATGTGCATGGCCATTTTTTTTCCGGTTTGGATGATTTCATTACTTTTTTTTTTTCCGTTTTGTTTCGTTTCGTTCGGTATGTTACTGCAATTCGTATTTTTGGACTGATCCGAAATTTCTGATGGCGGTTTTTTGTTTTTTTTGGATCACTCGGTTTTTCATTCTTATGGGTTATTTTGTTTTTCGTGTCGATTCGTATTTTGTTTTCAGGAAGTTTTTTGTATTTTTGGGCGATTCTTATTTTTGGACAGCTGGTATTTCATTTTTTGGATCACTTTGTTTTTTATGGGTTACTTCGTATTTTTGGTTGATTCGTATTTCATTTTTATGAGTTATTTCATTTTTTATTCATTATTTTGGAATGTGAATCGGATTACTGCTACAAAAGAATAAAAATATCAGACATACCAAATAATCCGGAAAAACGTTCCTCCTCGTAGTAGAGAAGAATATCTCCCTTACGATTGTGGTACTAATAAAAATTAACCTTTATTTAAAAAATGTGCATTTGCACACCAAATAAGTAACAAACAATTATTCAGCAAGGTGCATGTGGTTTGTCATATGAGGGTTGGAGCTCCCTAATAATCCAGTACCAGGACATTCATAATCCACAACATTCAAATCATATATAGACAGGACACATTAACAGAATGATGCCTTGGATGGTTAATTTTCCAGTTTATATTATATGTATTATATGTATTATATGTATGGGTAACCAAACAGCAGCAAGGAACAATTCGTTGTGAACGACACACTTGTATTAACTAAAACGTGTAGATATCCAGGAAATGATGAAAATTCTAGCTGGTACACAGAAACATTGGTAGAAATCAATACTTCCCACAAAAAAAAATTCCCAACTTTTCACACTCTGGGTAGCAAAGCATGGAGAAATAATGAAAATTCTAAATAGTGCACAGGACATTAGTAGAAATCAGTTCTTCCCTTAATTATTTTCAACTTTACACACACTGGGCTACAAACACCCCATCAATAGTGACCACCACAATATAATCAGTAATTACCAGCCATACAGGCTCAACTAAATTAGTTGAAGTTCCCTGGGAGAGAAGCCTTTGTTCATAGCAGAGAGCTCAGTGCTGAAAGGAGGATCCAGGCGGCAGGGGTTCGGGCCTCCACCTTAAGAGAGCCCAAGGCGGTATCCCTTGAGCCTGGTATTGAGAGGCTCTATAATTGGTGAGTGTGATCAATTTTAATTTAATTTTTCCACATATACGCACAGAGTTACGCTATGGGAGTGTCGTCTCCCGACTCTCTCTGCTTTACCTAGCAACCACCATAGACGAAAGGAGGGACGTGCCACCCTATATCTGGCCGCAAGCTATTTTCCTTGAGCCTGGATTTCCCTTAGGCTCCTATTATTATTATTATTATTCTTTATTTATAAAGCGCCAGCATATTCCGCAGCGCTGTACAATAAGCACAGTATAGACAGGGTTACAATACATTGAACAACATTTGACAAACAGTACAGGAGGAGATGAGGGCCCTATTCCCGTAGGAACTCACAATCTGGGAGGGTTGGGGTTGGAAACAGGAGGAGAGGACTGTAAGGTTAGAGTGATTGATGATTGCGTCAGTGAGTTGGGTGGTAGGCTTCCCTAAATAGGAATGTTTTAAGGGAGCGTTTGAAGGAAGAGAAGTTAGGGGAAAGTCTGACAGTATGAGGGAGAGCGTTCCAGAGAGTGGGGGCTGCGCGTGAGAAATCCTGCAGTCTATCATGGGAAGAGGTGATGCGGGGAGAAGCTAGGCGCAGGTCACTGTTTGACCTCAGGGAGCGGGCTGGGGTGTATTTGGTGATTAGTGAGGACAGGTAGTGGGGAGCTGAGTTAGTGAGGGTTTTGTAGGTAAGGATAAGGATTTTGAACTTAATTCTGCAGTGGATGGGGAGCCAGTGAAGGGACTCGCAGAGGGGAGCGGCAGAGACAGAGCGGCGGGTGAGGTGAATTAGTCTGGCGGAGGCGTTCAGGATGGATTGTAGGGGGGAGAGGCGTGACAGAGGGAGGCCAGATAAGAGATTATTGCAATAGTCGAGTCGGGAGATTACCAGGGCGTGTATGAGTTGTTTTGTGGCGACAGCGGTAAGAAATGGCCGAATTCTGGAAATATTACGCAGTTGGTATCGGCAGGAGGAGGAAAGAGACTTGATGTGGGGGATGAAGGAAAGAGCAGAGTCAAGTGTAACTCCAAGACAGCGAACTTGGTTTGATGGGAAATGGTGATACCCTCCACCGTGATAGAGAAGTCAGGAGGTGGGGAGGCATTGGAGGGAGGAATAAGTAGGAGTTCAGTCTTCGACATGTTGATCTTTAGGTGGTGGGAGGCCATCCAGGAGGAGATGCCAGATAGACAGTCACTGACTTTTGAAAGGACAGGGGGAGAGAGATCAGGGGTAGAGAGGTAGATCTGAGTGTCATCAGCGTAGAGGTGGTAATTGAAGCCAAAGCTGTTGATGATTTTGCCCAGGGAGGAGGTGTAGATGGAAAAGAGCAGAGGACCAAGGACAGAGCCTTGAGGTACACCAACAGATAGAGGCAATGAGGAGGAGGAGTTACCAGCAAAGGACACACAGAAGGACCTGTTGGATAAATAGGATTCGACCCAAGCGAGTGCAGTGTCACCGAGACCCAGAGAGTTGAGGGTCTGTAGAAGGAGGGGGTGGTCAACAGTGTCAAAAGCAGCCGAGAGGTCAAGCAGGATGAGAATAGAATAGTGGCCGTGTTTTTTAGCAGTTAGTAGGTCGTTGGTGACTTTGGTGAGGGCAGTTTCAGTTGAGTGTAGGGGACGGAAGCCAGATTGCAGGGGGTCAAGTAGGGAATTGGAGGACAGGAAGAGGGAGAGGCGGTTGAAGACTAGTTTTTCTAAGAGCTTTGATGTGAAGGGAAGCAGGGATACAGGGCGGTAGTTGGATGGAGAGTTGGGATCTAGGGATGGTTTCTTTAGTAAAGGGGTAACTAGCGCGTGTTTGAAGGCGGATGGAAAGGAGCCAGTGGAGAGAGATAGGTTGAAGATGTGTGTGAGAGCAGGGGTGAGGGAGGAGGAGAGGGGAGGAATTAGATGTGAGGGAATGGGGTCGAGCGGGCATGTGGTGAGATGTGAGGAGGACAATAAGGAATTGACTTCCTCCTCAGTGGCTGGGAGGAAGCGGCAGAGGGTGGCAGAGGGGACCTGTGGGAGTGGAGGTGGCAGATAACTATCTTGTGTTGGGATGTTGCGTCTGATATTTAGAGTTTTACTGAGGAAGTAGTCTGCCAGGTCTTGAGCGCTGAAGGCAGCTGTGGGGGGAGGTGCAGGTGGGTAGAGGAGGGTGTTAAAGGTGGACCAGAGCCGTTTAGGGTTGGAGGACAGCGTAGATATAAGAGATGAGAAGAAGGATTGTTTGGCCAAGTGGAGGGCAGAGGTGTATGACCGGAGAATAAACTTGAAGTGAACAAAAGTGAACTCCTATAAATGTGAGTGGTACATACATTGACTTTATTGAATTGCTCCATTCCAGTACGACCATCTGCACTATTATTGCCTTTATGTTTTATTTCTCTCTGAGGGATATCTTTAAAGAGAAGATCTGATACTCACACCACAGAGAAGATTGATACACTTGTCTTCAATCAACAACACTCCTTTGAGTATTGAACTGCTGCACTTTTTGAGCACTCATTTGCACTAATTGACTTATCTCCATATATACTTTTTGCACATTTTACTCTTTTTCCTATGCATCTTTAATATTTCTATTTGGTATTTTAAAGGGCAATTTTATTCACTTGTATTTTACATTTTATCCAATATTAACCAGTTGTCTATTAATCAGCTGTTCACTATTTTATACACTATTTTATGCGCCGTATGGTCCTTTTTCATCTCTTTGTCTTAGTCTTGACACATATTTTGGTTGTTTTTTATGTGTTTTTTACCATACTATAGGCTGCATTTGACTATTTACTAGTAATCCACATAGCACTTTAATCAATTCATCAAATAAACAAGCGCCCACACTGTATAGTGTATATCCGTATACACATTCCCTAATCAACTAAATTAGTTGTAAACTGGCAGCATGATTCCTGTCATAAAAACCAACAATTTCCTTGTCACATTGACATACAAATAGGCTCAACGCAGCATTTCTCTGCCACTCACTTGGCGGTTTCCTCAGGAGCTCTTGAGGAATGGGGTGTTTGTAGCCCCGTGTTTGTAAAGTTGAAAATAATTGAGGGAAGAACTGATTTCTACTAATGTCCTGTGCACTATTTAGAATTTTCATTATTTCTCCATGCTTTGCTACCCAGAGTGTGAAAAGTTGGGAAAAAAATTTTTGTGGGAAGTATTGATTTCTACCAATGTTCCTGTGTACCAGCTAGTATTTTCATCATTACCTGGATATCTATACGCTTTAGTAATACAAGTGTGTCGTTCACAACAAATTGTTCCTTGCTGCTGTTTGGTTACCCATACATATAATATAAACTGGAAAATTAACCATCCAAGGCATCATTCTGTTAACGTGTCCTGTCTATATATGATTTGAATGTTGTGGATTATGAATGTCCTGGTACTGGATTATTAGGGAGCTCCAACCCTCATATGACAAACCACATGCACCTTGCTGAATAATTGTGAGCCTATTTGTATGTCAATGTGACAAGGAAATTGTTGGTTGGAATTTTCATCATTACCTGGATATCTATACGCTTAAATTAATCCAAGTGTGTCGTTCACAACAAATGGTTCCTTGCTGCTGTTTGGTTACCCATATTTATAATATAAACTGGAAAATTAACCATCCACGGCATCATTCTGTTAATGTGTCCTGTCTATATATGATTTGAATGTTGTGGATTATGAATGTCCTTGTACTGGATTATTAGGGAGCTCCAACCCTCATATGACAAACCACATGCACCTTGCTGAATAATTGTTTGTTACTTGTTTGGTGTGCAATTGCACATTCTTTAAATAATTAAATAAAGGTTAATTTTTATTAGTACCACAATCATAAGGGAGATATTCTTCTCTACTATGAGGAGGAACGCTTTTCCGTCTACAAAATTGAGTGTTTAATCACTTTCTCCTAAATATTAATGTTCTCAATCTAGTAGGCACTCCGGCTGGAGATCTACTTTGTTTAATACCAAATAATCCCATAGGTCTGAATGTAAAAAATATTCAGTTTTTATTAAATATTTACTCAATCGCTTATTTTTTTCACTTGCAACAAAAAGTCTCTATTTAATTTTTAGGGTTTTTTTCAGGATTTTTTTAGTTAAATTTTAGGTTTTCTAATTTATTTTAAAGCAACAAGGTTTTTTTTCGATAGGTTTTAATGTAAAAAATATTCCCTGTTTTTATTAAATATTTATTCAACCGTTTATTTTTTTCACTTGCAGCAAATAGTCTATTTTTTAGGATTTTTTCGATATTTTTTTGGTGAAATTTTATGTTAGTGAAATGCTCTGATTTTCAGTGGTTCAGTTCACCATAGTGCCGTTCGGTGCAGTTCGGCAGCAGTGAAATTTCCCAGAGAACTAATGATTAATCTATTCAGAGAACACTGAGCGAACACCACCGAAATGTCACTGAAATTTATACAGGCAAATCCAATAGGTTTCAATGTAAAAAATATTCCCCGATTTTATTAAATATTTATTCAAATGTTTATTTTTTATCAATTACAGGAAAGTCTATTTTTTAGGCATTTTTCAGGATTTTTTGGGTTAATTTTAAGGTTTACTAATTTATTTTAAAGCAACGAGGCTTTTATTTCCCATAGGTTTCAATGTAAAAAATATTCCCCATTCTTATTATATATTTATTCAACAGTTTGTTTTCGTCACTTGCAGCAAAATTCTTTATATTTATTTATTTTTTAGGCATTTTTTGGGATTTTTTGGTGAAATTTTATATCAGTGAAATGCCCTGATTTTCAGTGGTTCAGTTCGCCATGGTACCATTTGTTGCAGTTCGGCGCCAGTGAAATTCCCCATAGAGAAGTAATGGCTAATCTATTCAAAGGACGCCGAGCGAACACCACCAAAATTCGGTTTCCGAATTTATTTTAAAGCAATGAGGCTTTTTTTTCCCATAGGTTTCGATGTAAAAATTATTCCCCGTTTTTATTAAACATTTATTTAACTGTTTATTTTTTTCTTTTGCAGCAAAAAGTCAATTTATCATTTAGGATTTTTAGGCATTTTTTATGTATTGGCATGTGTCCCCTTTTTTTTTTCTTCTGAGAGATTTATTTATATTTTATGCTTTTTCTGAGAAGGGAAAGGAATTTTGAGAAGTAACGGAACTGACCACACATGTCCTCTTGAAATAAAATATACTTTTTTTTTTTTTGTATCATTTAGATATATTTCCATTTTTTATTTTTTATATACTCAGTTTTTTTTATATATTCCATTTTCCACTAAATACAGCACACCGATTTTGCACTTTACCGACCGTGATATCTATCACACTATATATATTTAGGGCTCTATTACATTCCTCGCGCATCGGTTTTGCGTGCACGCAAATGCGCATTTGCACGAGGACAAAACCATTTGTGCAGATCGTCTTATTACGACGTTTGTGCAAACGATGAGCTTTAACGTCCAACACGAGTGACCCTGCACGAACCCAGCGCGAGCGCAAGTTCGAGGGCGCGCATCCCATACTTAACATTGTGAGCACCAATGCGTTAATGCGCTGGTATGCGGATGGTATTACAATCTTCGCGCAACGAAAGTTTGCGTGCATTTTTGTAACGTCTTTGAAAAGCAGGTGGTAACTGTAAATGTGATCGTTCTGGGCTAAACAAAATACACCAGCACGAATAAAATAATAAAGCACAGTACAGTTACACATTTTACACATACCCAAACATTAAAATTAATAAGTTATGTCATTGTAAATTTTTTCTTTTCTTGGCTGGTGGTTGTTAATTTTTGTTTTTCCTGTTTTTAATTTGTAAATATTTTATTGGAAATGGGTGATTGATGTTGGCTGATTCCCGTGACAAATCCCGTGACAAAACAGTCTGCCCACCGATTCCTGCACGCAATGTTAATTTGCGAACGGCTTTGCGCTTCGGATTTGCGCACGAAAAATCTTGAAGGAAGAAAAAATGCGCTCTGATCGTAATACCACGTTCATTTTCGCGCGATAACGTTTTTTTGTGCGCAAAAAAATTGCGCTGCGCAAGCGCAATTGCTCAGAGAATGTAATAGGGCCCTTAGCGTTTTATTGCACAGGATTACCACTGCACTTCATTGCATTTAGCACATTAATATACGTGGGGCCATATTACATAGTGCACACTAATGTTAGTGCTCAGCTATATGAGCGTTAACGTTAGTCCTGATGGCCTTAGCGCAGGTGCACCATATTACATCCTGAACGCTAACGGGTTAAAAAACCCATTAGGAATTTGAATCTTGCGCTTTTCAGCGTCAGCTTACTGTACTTTGCGTTCCCTATGCTTAACATGCGGAGCGCAAAGTGTTAATTAGCGTAGGATTAAAGTCCTAATGCTAATTACCGTCCAGCTGCGGTTAACTGAAAAGTTACCCACTACTAGGACCCTGTGCTAGCTGATATCGCGTCTGCAGAATCAGTCAGCACCAGATGAAACCCCCCCCCCCCAAAATCACATACTTCTCATCCTGCGGCAAGAACGGCAGCTCGATCCACTCTTCTGGTCGTAGTGAGCAGAGGAGACTGGGTGAAAAAAGTCCCCCAGTCTCCCTCCGCGATCGCTCCACCGACCTGCCGGATCTCACGAGAGGTGAGATCCTGCAGGTCATGTGACCGGCAGGCAAAGCCTCATTGGAATCATTAGTGCTTCCTCGGGCATCCTGAGGCTTAGCGCAGCGTTAAGAGGCAGGCTGCTGGATTACCGCCTGCCCCGTAATATAACGCTGAAACGAGGACGCTAAGGAGAAACCTGCAGGCTCAGGTTTTCCTCCTTAGCGTCCCCGTTTTAGTATGATGAACGTAATATATCCCCTGGTTTTTTCTGTATGCTTTAAACACCACACCAAATAACACAATATATAAATATAGTTTTTTATTTATTCTATAGTTTTCTCCAGTTTTTGGAAGCATGTCTGTTGAAAGGTATTTGTATTCGAGGTTTCAGTTTTTCTTTGCATCTATTAGTGATTCCCTATTATGACGAGTTGAGCCACGAGCACAATTGCTTATTCTAAATAGAACTGGTGATAGAGAGCCACTAACGGTTAATGGCTCGTGCCAAGTACATCCATTAGCATCTCCTCCTTGTTACTGGCTCAAGTGGAATATAGCCCATAGTTTGACAGCGTATTGCACATTTTAAATATGTATAGAGTTTTATGGTTAAATATTAATTTCTAATGAATACCTGCATTGTAGACAAAAATCTCTATATAGTCAAATAATGTTTTTCAGTACAGAGTAGTAGTCTGGAGTAGTGGTTACTGTATATCCAAAATATGGAAACAGACCCTTATTGCTAAAATACTCCATAATCTCAATTTTGAACTTTAGCCAACCATGCAGAACATACAGTGAAGAGAAGACATTCCAAGGATGTGAACATTTACTAGGAGATGGCCTTTATTATATGATGCCTATCTAGACTTATTATCTACATCCTCTTTGTGTATTTATTTAGTGTATTAACCCCTTAAGGACGGGAGTAATTTTACAACTTCGGCGCTGTTTCGGAAGTAGAAGTTTGCTGAGCTCATTTTGACCGTTTTTAAGTCACGTATTATTATACCACCCAGACAAATTATATATCGTTCTTTCCGGCAGACTCGGCAGATTAAGAATTTATCATTATTATATGTATATGTCATGCCCTGCCAAAATGCTATAACAAAAAATGTAAAAAAAAAGAAAAAAAAAATTGAATTTTCAATAAAATTTCAATCTTCCACAGTGTGTAAAGTGTTTTTTTTTTAATTTTATTATCCAAGGCTCTGCGGTCATATGCTATGGGGTAGATTTGTTAAAAAAAAATTTTGGGGAGAAATTGCGTGATTTTAGCTAAACCCCCCAAAAAAAAAATCATTAGTGAAGCATCATTGTTCACATTATAATTGAAATGTGAACAATAGTGTTGCATTAAAAAAAAAAAAAACACGTATTTATTTTTTTATTATTTAATTTATTATTTTTTTATTATTTTTATTTTTACTTTTTTTAAACTTTTATTTTACTTATAACATGGTCATGTTTGATATCATTGGAAAGGCCATGCTCTGGCCTTTCCAGCAATATCCTACATGACCCCCTAGGAAATCCCTTTGCAGCTAGGGGGTTCCCTGGTTAACTGACATCAGTTGACTGGGGGGGACCCAGAGGTGGGGGCTGCCATCCAAGATGGCGGCCCCCACCGGAAATAGGCCGCGATCGGGCACAAATTAGTGCCCGGTCGCGACCTGGCAACTGAGGGGTTAACCCCCCATACAATCGCTGGAAAGGTCAGGCTGTGACCCTTCCAGCGATGCTGGCCACAGCCGCCTGGTCCCCGGCGATGGGGAGATAGAGGGATCCAAAGGATCCCCCCTCCCCTTCAGGCGCTTCCCCTGCTCCGGCGAGGGGGGACACCTGAAACTGACGTCATCGCGCCACCGGCGCCACTGACGTCAGTGCGCCGGAGGAAGGATTCACACTGATCTGACTCCGCGGGAGTCAGGGCAGCATGGGAGCGACCGGAGGAGGTGAGTATTAACGGAGGGGGGCTGTAAACGCCGAGGACGTACAATTACGTCCTGCGGCGTCAAAGCCCGCCTAATGCAGGGCGTAAATGTACATCCTGCGGCGTTAAGGGGTTAATCTAATAAGTATCTGACCCCTCCAATATTTACTTCAGACTGTAGCAAGCTAATTGAATATTGGACATGCCTGAATTTACGAATTATTAATATATCTATTATTATTATCATTTATTTATTCCGCGCCACAAATTCTGCAGCGCTTTACAAGATCAGTGTGCAAGGAGTTGATACATTGGGATACCACACATAAATGATACGGCCTGATTCAGGGGGACCCTATTCCCTAGGGAATTTACAATCTATGAGAAGTACAAGTATTTTGTGAGGTAGGCGCATCCATATCATTAGGCAGGGGCGTACCTAGGGGGGGCGGGGGTGGCCCACACCGGGTGGCACCACTCCCTAGGGTGACACTAAAAAAATATATATATATATTTTTTTTTTTTACTTTTGCAAAGTATTTTACCAGGAAGGATACATTGAGATTTCACTAATTTTCAAGTATGTCCTGGGTAGGCAAGGCCTAGGCTTTCACTTTCCAGGGGGCAGCAAAAAACCTCACCACTAAAGGAGTTACTCACAGAGCACCGAAATGACGACAACATTTTGGTGTTCTGTTGTTCCCTGCACTTCGGGGAATAAAATTTCCCCACCCTGCAGTGAATTCACCATTCACCGCAGGGTCCCCAAAGTGCAGGGAGTCAGCCGCTGAATGCCGCCACCGCAAACCCGTGGCCTGCTGTTTTCAAAAAAACTACTGAACGAAAATGTCTGGAATTTACATATAAGATCCTATGATTGATAATAAAAAGTTCCGTTACAGAAAAAAGAAAAAATGCTATTTAAAAAAGGGGGGGAAAATTTTGCCGAAAAAAATCTGAAAAATGACTGAAAGGTACTAAAAAAATCAATAAATTAAGACTGTTTACTGCAGATTAAAATAATAAATGGTTTATTAGATATTGCATAAAAATGGGAATATTTTTAACATTGAAACCTATGGGGTTTGCCTGAATAAACCTGCTGATTGAAACCACCGAACAGCAGTGCATTTCACTGCCATTTCTCTGCTGTTTGGTGTTCTCTGAATAGATTAACCATGACTTCTCTGTGGGGATTTGCACTGCCTTCGAACAGCACTGTACTTGCTGGCAGTTCGCCAAACTTGTATGTGAGCATATCACAGAGCAGTGTTGTACTTAGGGGAGTGGCGGGGGGGCAGAGCACCCCAGGTACCAGTGATTATTGGGGTGTCATTAGGGGGTACTAGGAGGTGCCACTGTCACTGTGTGTCAGCTTTGAGCTGTGTACTCAAACAACGAGCAACGTCGCAGGGAGTTTGCATAAGGAATAAAATTGAATAGAATATAAATCCCCCTCTCCTCCCTCCATACCTCCTCCCCTGCCCCGCAGCAGCTCTATGAGAGGGGAGGGGGATGTGATTTGTGTGCAGAGAGAGAAGATGACAGTAAACGGCAGGTAAAGGGGGGGTATCAGCAGAATATGAAGCCCTGTCTGCTTCCTGCTGTTTAAAGTGGACCTTTCCTTAACCAGCACTGCAGTGATCAGAAATTTGTCATTGAGCTGCCTGGCTCTTGGTGAGGTCCTGCATAGAGGGGGCCAGGCTGCATTCACTGGGTAAACAGGCACAGGGAAGAGGGAGTCTTAAAAAACTGGAAAAGTAAAGAAAAAATACCTGCAAAACACACACCCATTCGCTGCTCAGCAACTCCAATCCACAAAACCAGCCACCCAGCACACACACACAACTCCGATCCACAAAACCAGCCATCCAGCACATACACACAACTCCCAGCCACACACAACACCAGCCACCCACACACACAACTCCCATCACACAAAACCAGCCACCCACACATACAACTCCCATCAACAAAACAAGCCACATGTGTACTTTTGTTCATAGCATGAGGATTGCTATGTTGTGAGTTTGCAAAATCACTTAAAAATAACAATTATTCAAAAAAATCTACACTCACCTCTTAATGCACAGCACAGAGGACACATTATCCACCATTGGCAGATTCATAATATATCATTATTATATTTATACATCATGTCCTGCCAGAATGCTATAACTGAAAATATTTTTGAATACAGTAAAAAAGTGTGTGTCTTTTTTTTTTTACATTTTAAAGTTGGGGGTGCCAAATATAGGATCCGCCCCGGGTGCCAAATGTTCTAGGTACGCCCCTGTCATTAGGTGCCGTGCCCAAGGACACTCGCTGGTGGCATCTTCTGAGTGGGATCGGGTTGTCTTTCCATGATTGTAGAGCAGCGACCTGGTGGTTAGGTTGAACCCGCTTCTCGTAAAGTCGAGACTTGCTTCTCCACAGTTGTATTGAAAGGAATTGCTGAACGGGATTTGACTTGCTTCTCCACGGTCAAAGAATAGAGACATTACCACTGGACTCCACAGCCAATATTGTGTGGTAGGCGAGTATATACCGTTAGGTGTCTTGCCCAAGGACACTTACTGGAGAGGTGCTCTAGCAGGGATTGAACCTGGGTCTCCACAGTTATAGAGCAGTGATTTTAGTTCTACTCTATCCAGCCAGTTCTCTTGTTCTTAAAATGTTATCAGTGCTAATTTTTTCATTTTTTTACAGTCATTATGAAATTTACCTTGCCCTTGGTATTTAGGATATAGAATGTTGCTTACTACTACTGCTACCCTTTGCACCCTTGCTACCATGAACCTCAGCAGTAGCAGGTACAGCAGCCCAAGATCGTGTTAATACGATCTGGAGTTATGTTGTATCATTAAAAAATAAATTAGTTTGTTACAAAATGCAAAAGAAATTAGTTTGAATCCAAAAGGTGACCCCAAACTTTTAGCACCTTAGGCATGACACCCAAGGCGCTACAAACGTTTTCACAAGTGAATATCAGATGTTCATTTGCTGCAGCATGGAGTCCCAGCTGCAATACCTCTTTTTGGCCAACAGATGTTGATGTTTGTCTGCCACATGGGACTAGAACAGTAAATCATGCGTAAGTTATATATTGGAACTGTTCCCATTGTATAATCACCAAATACACCCCAGCCCGCTCCCTAAGGTCAAACAGTGACCTGCGCCTAGCTTCTCCCCGCATCACCTCTTCCCATGATAGACTGCAGGATTTCTCACGCGCAGCCCCCACTCTCTGGAACGCTCTCCCTCGTACTGTCAGACTTTCCCCTAACTTCTCTTCCTTCAAACGCTCCCTTAAAACATTCCTATTTAGGGAAGCCTACCACCCAACTTACTGACGCAACCATCAATCACTCTCACCTTACAGTCCTCTCCTCCTGTTTCCAACCCCAACCCTCCTAGCTTGTGAGTTCCTACGGGAATAGGGCCCTCATCTCCTCCTGTACTGTTTGTCAAATGTTGTTCAATGTATTGTAACCCTGTCTGTACTGTGCTTATTGTACAGCGCTGCGGAATATGCTGGCGCTTTATAAATTAATAATAATAATAATAATAATAATTAATGAAAAGTGTTTTTTTATTTTCAAAAATCCATTTGTTACTGGTAGTGGATTTCTGGAAAATCATTTGGTAGGGAATTGGTTAATAGAGAAATTACTTCTCTATCATGGTTGATGGTATCACTATCTCCCCATCAAGCCAGGTTCACTGTCTCTGAGTTACACTTGACTCAGCTCTTTCCTTCATCCCCCACATTCAATCTCTTTCCTCCTCCTGCCACTACCAATTACATAATATTTCCAGAATTCGGCCATTTCTTACCGCTGACATCACAAAGCAACTCATCCACGCCCTTGTAATCTCCCGACTCGACTATTGTAATAATCTTCTAGCTGGCCTCCCTCTCTCCCGCCTACAATGCATTCTGAATGCCTCTTCCAGGCTCATCCACCTCACCCGCTGCTTTGTCTCTGCCTCTCCTCTGCGAGTCCCTTCACTGTCTCCCCATCCATTGCAGAATTGAATTCGAAATCCTTACCCTGACCTACAAAGCTCTCACTAAATCAGCTCCCCACTACCTGTCCTCACTAATCACCAAATGCACCGTAGCCCGCTCTCTAAGATCAAACAGTGACCTGCTCCTAGCTTCTCCCACATCACCTCATGATAGATAATAATAATAAATCAAGGACAATAAATGCAATAAAATATTTTTCTCTCTATTGAAGTACATCACAGATCCAGTCTCATGTTATCTCATTCAATTCATCATGTGAAAACAAGCATTTTTTATGTTGATTCCATTGTCGTTTTTTTTTGTAGTCGAAATTCTCTAGCATTGTTTTTACCGTCATTTTCTGCAGTTGCTTTTATCAGAGTTCAGGGAAGAACGACACTTTAAAATTGCTGAAGCATTCACACTGATGTTGCAAACAACAGTACGTCAATTCTAAATGGAGAATAGCTGCAGATTCCTCATTATACTTAACAGTAACAGCAGTAGCATTGTTTACAATTACTTCACCTGTTGAAAATTGCTTTTCTGTACCGCTGATATTCACTATAGTTGCTACAGCGGTTGTTTTTGTAGTTGTTAGCAACGACAGCGCATTTTGCTGTCACAACAGTGGTTGGTGAATAACTCCTTTTGTGTTATGGGCTGTAAAAAACTGAATAAAAAATGCTTATACGACATGGGCAAAGCTAAGCACTATTCCTCTCAATGATTGAAGAGATACAAGTAGGAATTGTCAGGTTCTAAGCCTCAGGGCTCAGCAAGGCCTGAATATGCAACCGTCTCTAAATCACAAGTTTCTAGCAATAGCTGAAGGTGGCATTTGTTTTGCATCTGTTCACAACGCTTAATGAGCTTTCCATAAGCCATCCTGTTTCTATGTTTATTAGTAGCAAAGATTTAAGTATGCAACAATACATCCACTGATAAAACGAGTTGCAGTGGGTTTTGTAAATGATCAAGAACTGTGTGTTACTAAAAGACCTATTTTATACAGTTATATATTTGCCGAATCGTTTTGTCGGGGCAAATCTCATTACCAGTCCTTGACATTCATTTCAAATGATTTTCATCATGTTGTTGTATATTTTCTTCTTGTTTCAGATCTAAATAATCAGCAAATGATCTCGATCTTGGACACCTTTTGGAAAATGTCACCATGAGATTTTAACTATGAAGTAACCTCGTACAGGAGCCTTGTAGAACCAGCATGTCAGGCCTTAGTCCTTCGTTTGGCTCTCCTGTGGAAACGGGAAATGGAACTTTTCTGGAACTCTTCCCAACCTCCCTCTCGACTTCAGTGGATTCTTCATCTCCCTCGAGCCGTTTGTCAAATGTTTATGTCTACGTTTCCATCTTCCTTAGCTTGCTGGCATTTCTCCTGTTGCTGTTAATTATCGCTCTTCAAAGACTGAAAAATATTATCTCTTCAACCTCTTCGTATCCTGAGTATACCAGCGATGCTGGAAGCTCGTTCACTAATTTGGAAGTTTGCAGTATTTCATCACAGCGGTCATCTTTTTCTAACCTGTCCTCTTAAAGCTACATAAAAAAATGGGGGGGAAAGGGAACATGAAAACAAGGAAATATTGCATGTGACATTTTCCTTTGAAACTGAAAAGCCATCTCTAAATTCATTCTGTTTGAGTCGATTCTGCATTTTAAGTCGCTTACATTGTTGCCATTTATGTATTTAGTCTGCTTACACTGACTTGGACGCACATGAGCTAATGTTGAAAAAGAAAACGTTCAAACACGAGCGCAGTTTTCTTACGTGTGGCAATTCTGTCGATGTTTTTAAGTTACACAAAATCATGTGGTTCTGATGGTTTGCATACAGGGTCTCCAACTGTGGCTTTAATTGTCTATATTTCTAATAATTGCCTACGAGCTCGCTCCTGATGTCCGCCAGAGGATTCTGAGTTTTACAAGCTGTAAACACATAGGTGGCCAAGTTAGGAAGCATCTGGTTAGTAAAATGTGCCTGCAATGGCTTTCACAAAATAAAGTATTTCTGCAACGTTCCGGAGTCTTTTCATTTGTAGAAACAAAACAAAAAACAACTTCTATATATAATTTATATAACAATTTTCATAAATAAAGATATATAAATAATAATGAAATACAAAAAGGAATTTAATTTGGTCGTATAATGTGTTGGATCTAGACATGTGCATTCGTTTTAGTACTAAAACGATTTAGTCAGAATTTTGGGATAATTTAGTTTTAGTATGACTCAAGAGAAACGAAACTGTTCAGTACAAAAAACGAAAGAAACTAAAATAAAAAGCACTACATTTTAGTTTCAGTCCTTTTTGTGATATTACATTGATGAGTGAAGGAGACCAGCAATGAAGAGCACAACATCGCAACATCCGAAGTTCTGCACCCTCCACATCCCAATGCAGTAGGATGTTCTATACAGAGATGGGCACTAATTAATGCAGGAGGATGTTCTATACATTATACAGAGAGGGGTATTAATGCAGGAGGATGTTATATACATTATACAGAGAAAGGTATAAATTGAGGAGGATGTTCTATACAGAGAGGGACATTAATTAATTCAGGAGGATGTTCTATATATTATACAGAGAGGGGTATTAATGCAGGTGGATGTTGTATACATTATACAGAGAGGGGTATTAATTAATGCAGGAGGATGTTCTAAACATTATACAGAGAGGATCCTTTTCTTCAGCCCTTTAAATCCAGTGGCTGTGAGCGCTGAGATCGGCTGCTTGTTACATTATCTCTCAGTACAATGTATCAGGCTCAGTTGTTACAGTAACTGACTGTAACAGCGCTCAGAGTTTCAGTAAAACAAGGAAATAATATTGTTCTAACCTCTTATATATAAAAATATTATTTACTAGTTTTACTGAAACTCTGAGCGCTGTGATGAGCAGCAGTCAGTTACTGTAAAAGCTTTGCCTGACAAGGGGCAGTATTACAATGTTGGTAATAACTTAACCAGAGCTGTTGTAAACTGAAAACCTCCATAGGCTATAATGGCTCTGGGAAGTTTACAACAGCTCTGGTTATGTTAGCACCAACTATGTAATATGGCCCACATTGTGCTGAGAGTGAGAGATACTGTAACAAGCAGCGATTACAGCCCTCTGAGGAGCCGCTACAATAGTAATTGTATCCATTGGTTTTCGGATGAATGAAATTAGTTTTCATACTAAAGAACTGAAAACGAATTTCTTTAGTAACTAAATAAATTGCATTTTAGGACTAATGCATTAGTTCAAAACGAAATTTTGTGCTGTGCACATGTCTAGTTGGATCACATTACAAAAATAACAAATAACAAAACTACTGTATATACTTTAAACGTTGTCGTCATGGGAGAGAGCCCTCTATTAAAACGAAAATAGTTAACATGCCAAACCAATTATCTTTTCACTGAGTAGTTATAAGTAGTGGCTATCATTCAGACGGTGTGCGCTACAGTAAGAGTTTCACCTTTGCTGGTTCAGGAATCCGCTGTGCGTGCTTGCTCAGCGTGGAATTTTGACGATAGCTTGTGGCAAGTTGGAATCAGCACGATGGTGTTTGGGGCTGGGACACCATAAAAGGGGTTAACTATGGAAATAGAAACTGAAAATCAAAAATCTGAAAGTTAAAGTCTAATTTTCATCTCTGAAAAATGTGGTCAACGAAGTTATGATGGCTAAAACTATGACGAAAATCTATTGACATTTTCATCAACTAATAAAAACTAGACGGGGCGGTGAGCTGACTACATTGCAAAGGGCCATTCACAAGTTCGTGTAGGGCTCCAAACGGAGCAGGTTCCCGAGAAAGCTCCTGTTTCAGGACAGGAGTAGGGGGGAATGGGCCTCCCGCATCTCTTTATGTATTACAAGGCAGCCCAATTCGCTATGATTTCTCGGATTCATAGCACCCTGGCAGGGCCGAGATGGGTCCAGCTTGAGCAAGCTCTTACAGGTGTCCCCCTTTGTCCACGCTTATGTGGCTGGCAGATGACCACGTTCCACGTACTCTCGACAGTCCAACGCTCCAACACTCGCTCCGCTTGTGGAGGCAATGGTGGTACCGTGATGGTCTGATGGCGTTTCCAGAGGGGAGGCGCCCTGCAGCTTTTGACTGGTGGGTCCGGAAGGGATCCTTGGAGTTGGTACACCTACTTCTTCAGGGTCCCTCAGAGAGTCTTACGCCCTGCAAGGTTTCCAAACTCTTTCATTATGCCCTGGCATTATTATTATTATTATTATTCCTTATTTATAAAGCGCCAGCGTATTCCGCAGAGCTGTACAATGGGCACAAAATAGACAGGGCTACAATACATTGAACAACATTTGACAAGCCAGTACAGAAAGAAACTAAGGCCCTATTCCCATGGAAACTTACAATCTAGAAGGGTTGGGGGTGGAAACAGGAGGAGAGGACTGCAAGGTGAGATGATGGACTGGTTGCGGTAGTGAGGAATATCAGTGAGTCGGGTGGTAGGCTTCCCTGAATAGAAATGTCTTAAGGGAGTATTTGAAGGAAGAGAAACTAGGGGAAAGCCGGACAGTATGAGGGAGAGCGTTGTTACAAGAAGGAAGGATAGAGCACTTACAGAAATTACGTGAGGGTCGCTACAGGGGCCCCAAAAGTTAATCTTCCCAATATCTCAAAAATAGAAAATCACAACACACACAGGACAGCGCTCCCCCATACACCTCAACGTGGAAGACCTAGATAGGAAAACAAGCGGTTTACGGAACAAGGGATTATTTTTCTTTTTCCCAAAATTCTCTGAACAATCGAATGGAGATAACAATCCGCAACTCATATATAGACGGAAAATTTCTTCCTTTGCAGTGATTCTCGACAAGGAATTTGGGATGCAGTATAGATCTCAAGAGGAAAAACAAAAATCATAGTACAATACTGTATAAATATAAACATATGAAGTATCAAGTGGATCGTATTCACTCACACTTTAGGAGAGCTGCAAGCCCTCAAATGAGTATGCTGCAGGTGTTTGTAGGCCAACCTGCCTTCCACCATCCAATCCGATTGGAATTCCACCATACGATGAACAGGTATAGGTGTTGATGGTCAAGGTCTCCACTTTCTTAGGGGATGGAGCCTGTTGTTCCCTTTCTAAACGAAGATCCAGGACACAGGGCTCAACAAACAAGTATTTGTTAAAAACAAGGTAAATAAAAACAAAAGATTCGGCCAAACGCGTTTCGCGGCTCTCCAGGCGCTTCCTCAGTGGCTGTGAATATAAAATTACCATCCTCCTGCAGTGTCCATCCTTAAATAGTAGTTTGATAGGGGCAAAAGTGAAACCACCTGGTTCCGTGTTCTCTAAAGAGTTTCTTTCGGCGCTCTATGATGACGCAAAATCGAATCCATCTCCATGGATCCCAAAGCACATGGAAAGCTTGCGGTCACGTGCTTGACGGCTTCTGATCATCAGAGCACTCTGGGCAATCGCTGATCACTCGTACGTTCAGTCAATAATGTCCTGCAGGTTTTTATAAAACATTATGCCCGATCTCCCATATCTCAGAGAGATGGGACAGGGTTAAAAAGAATGGGACATGGATAAGCATCCATCTATTAAAAGGTGTACATATCAAGAAAAAACACACATGAATGTCTGCAACTGTTTTAAACAAAAGGAAAAATCACTCAAAAGAGGGACAATGATAAAAATAGAGGAAATACATAAAGATTCGATGGGAAGTGAAGGTTTTCTATAGCTCACACCTGTGGATAAGGAGATGGAAAAGTAGACCCAGAAGACGATATTACAAAATGTGGGGTCCTTTATAAAAAATTTATGGATAAATAGATAGGTAAAAAGTGTCACAAAAAATGACACAACTCAAAATCGGTGTTAAGTCCATTAGGAATGAGAGTGTTGAAATGGAAAATCAGTTTCATCTCTTCCTGGTTCATTTTTTTAATACAATCTTCCCCACACCAATTTCTAGTCATTTTCTTTAAAACAAGGAATTGTAAACCAGCAGATGAACCCTCGTGATGATCTCTAAAATGGGCAGAAACAGTGTGATTGCCATATTTCTTCCGAATATTTCGCACATGTTCCATAACTCTGATGTAAAGCGGTCTGGTGATTCTTGCTATACTGTATATACTTTATTGCATGGACAAATGAGGGCATAGATAACATTGTTGGAATGACAGGTAGTGAGTGATTCCTTTGTTTAAAATTTTCTTTATGGTCAAAATGGACTATGACTCTCTTCTTCAAACCTAACTTTTTACATGCGTTGCATGACCCACATCTGTAGAAACCTTTTATTTGAAAAATATTGTCACTATTCTACTTAATGCAGTTGTAACTTCTTACATTTTATTTTTTATATTTTTGGCACCGCTATTGATAATCTTAGGTTTGTCTCCCAAAATATCCTTTAGAGCAGGATCTTCCAATAGGATAGACCAATATTTTCTGAAGATTTTGTTGAGCTCTCCTGATTGACAGTTGAAGTTGTAAATAATTGGAGCTGTAGATGCTGGACTCTCCTTCTTAGATAATTTAGATTTATATTGCAGCATACCCTTCCTATCTTGTTGTTTGATTTCTTTGATATTGGTGTTCAGAAATTCATTATCGTGTCCCTTATCCAGTAGGCTTGTGCACCGATTTTTTTTTGGTTCGATTCGGTTTGATTTGTTCGGATGTTTAAAATTTTCGATTCGGCTCGTTTCGACCGATTTCTGTTTCGATTCGATTCGGTTCGGTTCGGCTCGTTTTTTGTGTACATTTTTTTTTCGGAATATCAACCATTTTTCGTATTTTCGGGTCACTTTGCTCGTTTTTTGTATCGACTTTTCGTGATTTCGGAAATTTTCGTTTTTTTCGGAACGTCTGTTCTCCTCGTTTCAAAGTGTCTAACTCTATTCGTTTTGACGTAAACTACTATGGTTTACTTTTTTATACTTTATATATTTTTTTATAATACATTTTTGGTTTGTTTTTCGGATCCGATAAGTCATTCTGTCGATACGATAATTCTGGCGATTCTATCGTGTCTTTAAATAAAGATCCTTTTTTTCCTATGAATATATATTTCACAACTTTATTTAATCACATTAAAAAAATGGTATGAAAGCCAAGGAACAAAAAAAAATGAACAAAACGATTTAAAAAACGCTAAACTGACCCGAACTTTAAAAATAAAAACCAGAACAAAAGGTTTTAAAACGGAAAAATAGTTGATCAAAATGATCTGAAACGAAAAAAAACAAACAAATAAAATGATTTAAAACAGACAAAAAAAAATTAACCCTTTCGCTGCTGAGACATTTCACGGCTTCCCTTCAAGCCTGTGTGCGGCACTGCGGTCTGCTGCTGAGCTAATTTTTAACACTTTCGCTCCTCTTGTTTAAATGCGTTTTTTTGAAGCCTTATTTTATAATATGACCCAGACATGTTATATATCGTTCTTTCCGGCAGACTCGGCAGATGATTCATAATATATCATTATCATATGTATGCGTCATGTCCTGTCTGTATATTATAACAAAAAATGCAATAAATTTAGAATTTTCAATGTTTGTTTTACAAGGTGTAAAGTGTTTTGTTCACATTTTAACATGCGAGTGTTTGCGGTTATATTTTATGAGTTGCGTTTGTTAAAAAAAATTGAAATGGGGACTTGTTATATTTTTTTGGGTGAAAATTACACTATTTTTAACAAACGCACCCCATACAAAAATCCTTAGTGCAGCATCATTGTTCACATTATAATTGAAATGGGAACAATATTGCTGCATTAACGAAACAAAACAAAAAACCTGTTTATTTTTTTTTATATTGAAATTTTTTATAATTTTTAACATTGTCATGTTTGGTATTGTTGGAAAGGCTATGCTCTGGTTGATCCAAAGATACCAAACATTAACCAACCAATAGCTGCCGCGGATCGGGAGATAGGGGGTTCCAATGAACCCCCTATCTCCACCATTGGTCGCAGTTAGGGGTTAACTCCAGAACTGACGTCATTGTGACGAGGTCTTGGGACTGTCGGCAGCTGCCGTTCCCCCACGCTGTTGTCTTCCTGCAAAGACGTGACCATGTTGGCGGGCAGCGTCTTAGCGGGCAGCGGTGGGAGAGAGAGAGCTCATAGCTGGGAGGAGGTGTTGCGTGAAGCTGCAAACAGGGACAAATAAACTAGACCTGAGCCGCACTAAGAATCTTTGGGTTGTGTCGGAGAAGACTTCACGCAGTGCTACCATCAATATTTTTTGATAAATTCTTGGTTATACAATGAATGTGACTGTGGACAAAAATCCATGTTGTTGTGACATCGCCTAAGCTTAACAAAACCATGCCACGTCGGTAATCAAATCTCAAGGCAGTACAACAAGGTTGTGTTAGTGTGTGACATTTTTTGGCCAGGCAGGCAGTGTAGAATGTGCACAGTCACATTCATGGCCACAAATATGTTGACAAATTTATGACAAAGGGTCCATAGAAATGTCAATAAATTTATGTACATATAATTTTAACAGTGTGGAAACCAAGCAATACATATTAACTTATTAAGTAAGGAAAAGCAACGCACACAAACAGGAAAATATAGAAAAAATATAAAATTTATTTACAACATGCCACGGATGGCAAACTGCCCAACAGGGGCACAAACAAACATAGGGGAGGAGGAGGCTGGTCTCACTGCCGCTCCAGGATGTCAGCGGCATTGTTAATATGCTCCCTTAACTCCTGGAGCAACTCCTGGATGGCTTCTATGTTGGTGGCAGCCAGGCGTAGCTCGCCGATCGCCATCCTATTCCTCATCCTGACACTGGACCTGTCCGGTCTGGCTTCTCCTTCTATATATCCAATAAATGAAAGAAGGAAAATACAGTAAGTAAAGCAGGTTTCTATTTTTGACTGAAAGTCTTGAAAAAATATAACAGTAGTATATACCAGTGCTGGCGGCCTCCTGAGGCTCTGTCTCCTCCGACTCCTCCTCCTCCACCACCACCGTCAGCATCTCTTCCGGTGCTATATCTAAGAAATTAAAGAAATTAAAAATACAGTAAACAACAAAACTGATTTGTTTTTGAACAAAAGTCGATGCAAAATACAACAGTAAAAAAAAACTGGACTCGCGGCCTCCTGCTGCGGCTCCGGCTCCCTCTCTCCATCGCCCTGCTCCTCCTCTTCCTCCTCCTGCTCCTCCTGCTCCTCCTCTTCCTCCTCCTGCTCCTCTTGTGCTATACATAAAAAAATTAAATTAAAATACAGTAAACAAAAAATGTTTCTGTTTTTGACCAAAAGTCGTTGCAAAATAAAACAGTATATACCAGCGCTGGTGGTCGCCCGTGGCTCCCCCTCCTCCTCCACTGGGGCACTGGTGCCCGCCGGGGCAGATGCTGCCTTTGCCTTCCTGTCTTCTGACAAATCCAAAAAATAACACGGAAATAATGCAGACTGGAAAAAATGGTATATCTATACAATATATTGCCGAAAGTATTGCGACACCCCTCCACTACCCCACTACCAGCTTGACCCACCAATACTCCCATCTCATAGTTCTAAAGTCACAAAATATTTATTTATTCATTGGAAACAGAAAGTGATACGCATTTACAAATACAAAGTTTACAGAATCAGCGATATAACCGATAATAGTTAAATATACGATGTCCAGAATTATCGAAATGGAACCGAAATCACGAATGGAACCGAAATCATGAATAGAGCGAAAATAAATTTCGATTTGACACATTTCAAGTCCATTCGAAAATTCCGAAAATATTTCGTTTCGGCTCGGAAAACTTTTCGGATCTGTCGGTTTTCGGGTCCGATCCGATTCGGAAAATCGGTCGAATCCAAAAACACGAATCGGGAAATTTCGTGAAAATTCCGAAATTCCGAAACCCGAAACGCACATCCCTATTATCCAGGAAGTCTTGTTTAATTTTGTGAGCTTGTTCATCAAACATATGATCTTCTTTACAGTTCATCCGGATACAGGTAAATTGACTGCCTGGAACACTCTTAAGCCAGGTGTGGGAATGGCAACTAATAAATTGAATAAAACTATTCGTGTCCACAGGTTTGAAATAGGTTTTAGTTTTCATTTTCATCTGATGTATATAAATGGTCAAGTCCAAAAAATTAATCTCTTGGGTAGTACACTAGAGGAGGAAGGTCCTGTAAAAAAAGAAAGAAGATAAACCAAGATACTGATATGAAGGCCATTTTTAACCTCACTAAAAGAATACTGAACAAAACTGAAATAAAGGTATTAAAAAAAGGTTTTATTTGCCCCAAGTGTTCGACATAATAAATTCGAAATGTTTCTTGATTTAGAGAAATTCAAGAGAAAATTAAGTTTTAAATTTTTTTTCTTAAAAAATCCTCTTGAATGTCCTTCCATTCCAAGTGGGTTTACTCACACTCATTTATATTCAATTTACTAGTTGCCATTCCCACACCTGGCTTAAGAGTGTTCCACTGCGCATGCGCGGTCTCGGCGGCCATTTTCCCCAGTCTTGCGATTGCCGCCATCTCGAGAGTCACACGCGCCTTCGTTCTCTGGCACACCGTTACAGTAAGACGCTCGCTAGCTCTCTCAATAAAAGGAGGCAACCGCTAGCTGCCGGCGGGAGAGTGCCCACACAACAGGGGTGTTTAAACTAAAAAGGACAAACAGTCTTATTAAATTGACTAAATGTTAGAAAAAACTGAAATTAAGTGCAAAACATGCAAAAACATGAAATTACATGAAATAGAGTCTGACAACCAGGAGCTAAGTTGGTAAACGACTCACCTGGAGGTCAGCAGCAAAGAAAAGAGGCCAAGGGAGGGACTTGATGATTTCTTATTGTCATGTTATTTTTTGATTGGTTTACCCTTACATAGTTACATAGTTACATAGTTACATAGTTATATAGGCTGAAAAAAGACATGCGTCCATCGGGTTCAGCCTCTCCCACATAACCTACTGCTGTTGATCCAAAAGAAGGCAAAAAACCCAGTCTGAATGCTTGCCAATATGCAACATACTGGGAAAAAATTCCTTCTTGACCCCAGAATGGCAGTCAGATTTCTCCTTGGATCAAGAAGCTTTTACCCACATATTAAATATTATAACCCTTAATATTCTGTGTCTGCAGGAAGTCATCCAGTCGTTTTTTAAAAGTCTGTACAGACTCTGACCCAACCACCTCAACAGGCAGAGCATTCCACAGCTTTATTGTTCTCACCGTAAAATAACCCTTCCTATGCTTTAAGCTAAATTTTCTTTCTTCCAGTCTAAATGGATGACCCCTTGTCCTATGTATAGTCCTGTTAATGAATAGGTTATCAGACAATGGTTGATAATGGCCCCGTATATATTTATATAAGGTTATCAGATCCCCTCTAAGGCGCCTTTTCTCTAAACTAAACAGGTTTAAGCTTGTTAGTCTTTCCTCATAACTTAACCCTTCCATCCCCCTTATTAATTTAGTTGCCCGTCTCTGCACTTTTTCTAACGATATAATATCTTTTTTTAAGACAGGTGCCCAAAATTGCACGGCATATTCAAGATGCGGCCTGACCATTGATTTATACAGAGGCAAAATTATGTTTTCATCCCGTGAGTGAACTCCCCTTTTAATGCATGCCAGTACTTTGCTGGCCTTGGCGGCTGCTGTTTGACATTGCACATTGTTACTTAGTTTGAAGTCTATGATTATTCCCAAATCCTTCTCCTGCTTGGATTTCCCTAACTCCGTACCATTTAGGGTATAAATTGCTTGTGTGTTCTTCACTCCAAAGTGCATAACTTTACATTTATCTAGATTAAATCTCATCTGCCATTTAAGTGCCCAGTCCCCCAATATATCTAAATCCCTCTGCAGCGAAGTAACATCCTGCTCACATTGTATTACTTTTCCTAGCTTTGTGTCATCTGCAAACACTGATACATGACTTTCAATGCCTATCTCAAGGTCATTTATAAATAAATTGAATAGTATTGGTCCTATAACAGACCCCTGAGGGACACCACTTACCACTGGTGTCCATCTTGAAAATGTACCATTTATGACCACTCTCTGTACCCTATCTTTTAACCAGTTTTCTATCCAAGAACAAGTATTTTCATCTAGACCATTTTTTCTTAATTTAAGTAATAACCTTTTGTGTGGAACTGTGTCGAAAGCTTTGGCAAAATCTAAGTAAATCACATCCACTGCGACCCCCTGATCTATACTTCTACTTACTTCCTCATAGAACGTAATTAGGTTAGTCTGACATGATCTGTGTTTCATGAAACCATGCTGATTTTTGCCAATTACATTATACCTCCCAATAAATTCCTGAATATTATCCTTAGTAACCCCTCAAATACTTTCCCAGCCACAGATGTTAAGCTCACAGGTCTATAATTCCAGGCACAAATTTTAAACCTTTCTTAAATATAGGGATCACGTCAGCTTTTCTCCAATCCTCTGGTACTATTCCTGAAAGAAAAGAATCTGTTGCTAGGTAAACTTTCTTTGCTGCTGGAGGTTTAGTAAAGAAAAGAGAATGCAAAATATTCGCCTTGTGTCTTTATTAAAATTAAGATTATTCTGACACCAAGGCTAGAATAATCCACAATTATCTAAGAAGGAGAGTCCAGCATCTACAGCTCCAATTATTTACAACTTCAACTGTCAATCAGGAGAGATCAACAAAAGCTTCAGAAAATATTGGTCTATCCTATTGGAAGATCCTGCTCTAAAGGATATTTTGGGAGACAAACCTAAGATTATCAATAGGGGTGCCAAAAATATCAAACAAAAAAATGCAAGAAGTTACAGCTGCATTAAAAAGAATAGCGACAATATTTTTCAGATAAAAGAAGGTTTCTACAGATGTGGGTCATGCAACGCATGTAAAAAGTTAGGTTTGAAGAAGAGAGTCAGTGTCCATTTTGACCATAAAGAAAATGTTAAAGGAATCACTACATGTCATTCCAACAATGTTATCTATGCTTTCATTTGTCCATGCAATAAAGTATATAGTGTATATACGAAGAACCACCGGACCGCTTTACATCAGAGTTATGGAACATGTGCGAAATATTAGGAAGAAATATGGCAATCACACCGTTTCTGCCCATTTTAGAGATCATCACGAGGGTTCATCTGCTGGTTTACAATTCCTTGTTTTAAAGAAAATGACTAGAAATTGGTGTGGGGAAGATTGTATTAAAAAAATGAACAGGGAAGAGATGAAACTGATTTTCCATTTCAACACTCTCATTCCTAATGGACTTAACACCGATTTTGAGTTGTGTCATTTTTTGTGACACTTTTTACCTGTCTATTTATCCATAATTTTTTTATGAAAGACCCCACATTTTGTAATATCGTCTTCTGGGTCTACTTTTCCATCTCCTTATCCACAGGTGTGAGCTATAGAAAACCTTCACTTCCCATCGAATCTTTATGTATTTCCTCTATTTTTATCATTGTCCCTCTTTTGAGTGATTTTCCTTTTGTTTAAAACAGTTGCAGACATTCATGTGTGTTTTTTCTTGAAATGTACACCTTTTAATAGATGGATGCTTATCCATGTCCCTTTCTTTTTAACCCTGTCCCATCTCTCTGAGATATGAGAGATCGGGCGTAATGTTTTATAAAACCTGCAGAACATTATTGACGGAACGTACTAGTGATCAGCGATTGCCCAGAGCGCTCTGATGATCAGAAGCCGTCAAGCACGTGACCGCAAGCTTTCCATGTGCTTTGGGATCCATGGAGATGGATGCGATTTCGCGTCATCATAGAGCGCCGAAAGAAACTCTTTAGAGAACACGGAACAAGGTGGTTTCACTTTTGTCCCTATCAAACTACTATTTAAGGACGGACACTGCAGGAGGACGGTAATTTTATATTCACAGCCACTGAGGAAGCGCCTGGAGAGCCGCGAAACGCGTTTGGCCGAATCTTTTGTTTTTATTTACCTTTTTTTAATAAATACTTGTTTGTTGAGCACTGCATCCTGGATCTTCGTTTAGAAAGGGAACAACGGGCTCCATCCCCTAACAAAGCAGAGACCTTGACCATAAACACCTAAACCTGTTCATCGAATGTTGGAATTCCTATCGGATTGGATGGTGGCAGGCAGGATGGCCTACAAACACCTGCAGCATGCTCATTTGAGGGCTTGCAGCTCTCCTAAAGTGTGAGTGAATACGATCCACTTGATACTTCATATTTATACGGTATTGTACTATGATTTTGCATTTTTGTTTTTCCTCTTGAGATCTATACTGCATCCCAAATTCCTTGTCGAGAATCATTGCAAAGGAAGAAATTTTCCATCTATATATAGATGAGTTGCGGATTGTTATCTCCATTCAATTGTTCAGAGAATTTTGGGAAAAAGAAAAATAATCCCTTCTTCCGTAAGCCGCTTGTTTTCCTATCTAGCTCTTCCATGTTGAGGTGTATGGGGGAGCGCTGTCCTGTGTGTGTTGTGATTTTCTAAGTATGAGGGAGAGCGTTCCAGAGGATGGGGGCTGCGCCTGAGAAATCCTGCAGTCTATCATGGGAAGAGGTGATGCGAGGAGAATCTAGGCACAGGTCACTGTTTGATCTTAGGGCTGGGGTGTATTTGGTGATTAGTGAGGACAGGTAGTGGGGAGCTGAGTTAGTGAGAGCTTTGTAGGTCAGGGTAAGGATTTTAAATTTAATTCTGCAGTAGATAGGGAGACAGTGAAGGGACTCGGAAAGAGGTGCAGCAGAGACAGAGCGGCGGGTGAGGTGGATGAGCCTGGCAGAGGCATTCAGAATGGATTGTAGGGAGGCGAGGCGGGAGAGAGGGAGGCAAGCAAGAAGATTATTACAGTAGTCAAGTCAGGAGATTACAAGGGCGTGGATGAGTTGCTTTGTGGTGTCAGCGGTAAGAAATGGCCGAATTCTGGAAATATTACTTAATTGGTAGCAGCAGGAGGAGGAAAGAGATTGAATGTGGGGGATGATGGATAGAGCCGAGTCAAGTGTAACTCTGAGACAGCGAACCTGGTTTGATGGGGAGATAGTGATACCATCAACCTTGATGGAGAAGTCAGGAGGTGGGGAGGCATTAGTAGGAGCTCAGTCTTGGACATGTTAATCTTTAGGTGGTGAGAGGCCATCCAGCAAGAGTTGCCAGATAAACAGTCACTGACTTTGGAAAGGATAGGAGGAGAGAGATCAGGGGTAGAGAGGTAGATCTGAGTATCATCAGCATAGTGGTGGTAATTAAAAACAAAACTGTTAATGATTTTGCCCAGGGAGGAGGTGTAGATAGAGAAGAGCAGAGGACCTAGGACAGAGCCTTGGGGTACAACGACTGATAAAGGCTTTGAAGAGGAGGAGTTACCAGCAAATGACACAGAGAAGGACCGGTTAGACAGATAAGAGTTGATCCAAGAGAGTGCAGTGTCACAGAGACCAAGAGAGCTGAGAGTCTGTAGAAGGAGGGGGTGGTCGACAGTGTCAAAAGCAGCTGAGAGGTCAAGCAGGATGAGAATGGAATAGTGGTCGTGTTTTTTAGCAGTTAGGAGGTCATTGGTGACTTTGGTGAGGGCAGTTTCAGTTGAGTGTAGGGGACGGAAGCCTAATTGCAGGGGGTCGAGTAGGGAATTAGTGGACAGGAAGAGGGCAAGGTTGAAAACTATTTTTTCCAAGAGCTTACAGGTTAACGGAAGCAGGGATACAGGACGTTAATTGGCTGGAGAGTTGGGATCGAGGTAGGGTTTCTTTAGTATAGGGGTAACCTGTGCATGTTTGAAGGCAGATGGGAAGGAGCCAGTAGAGAGAGATCGGTTGAAGATGTGTGTGAGAGCAGAGGTGAGGGAGGAGGAGAGTGGGGGTATAAGATGTGAGTGAATGGGGGTGAGAGGAAACATGTTGAGATGTGAGGAGGACAGCAAGGAAATGACTTCCTCCTCAGTGGCTGGGAGGAAGCGGCAGAGGGTAGTAGAGGGGGCTTCTGGGACTGGAGGTGATGGAGTATTGGTTCGTGTTGGGATGATGCTTCTGATAGTGAGAGATTTATTTAAGAAGTAATCTACCAGTTCCTGAGCACTAAAGGCAGATGAGGAGGGAGGTGTGGGTGGGTAGAGAAGAGAGTTGAAGGGCATGCATTAGGGTTGCCCTGCCACACAGAATGACAGCATTTGATAGGTCCTGCAGTAGGCGAGGCCAGGAGACGAGGCTCGTTTCGACCTTGTATGACCAGTTACTCCACCTTACGTTCCCTCAGGATCCTCCATATGTGGAAAAATGGGAGACTGATTTGGGAGAGTCCCACTCTCAAGAGGAATGGGAGTACATGACAGACTGCACTTCTAGGGTGACGACCTGTACTGCGAATAGGGAAAACTGTTACAAAGTAATGGCCCGGTGGTACCTTCACCCCACCAGATTGGCTCGCTGTTTCCCGGGGGCCTCGTCCGAGTACTTTTGGGGATGTGGAGAGGAGGGGACTTTCTTTCATTCCTGGTGGTCTTGTGGCATGGTCAGACGTATTTGGGATGACGTGTTTGCGGACCTGAGCAGATGCTTGCGCTCCCTCCTACCAGTGGGCTGCCTTGCTGAACAGACCTCACCCCTCTGCTATATTCACTAGCTGTGAACTTAGGCTTGTGTTTTTAGGATTTGCACAGCTGTGCACATATGTTTGGTGTGTACATCGAAGGGACCCCCTTCATTCTGGTCCATGATAGACTCTAAGAAATGCTATGTCCTCACAATGGAGCTCTTGAACGCAATGCCGCATGACCGTATCCGTATGGCACAATTTCGAGAGGGTGTGGTCTCCGTGGCTTGAAGCATTTACCCTCCCCGCCTATGAGAGCTCTTGTCTTCTCCGGGTAGGATGGGGAGAGTAACAATTCCGGACAGCTGCTGTGATTTGCTGTGGGGTGCATGTTGGGGTGCCTACTGTCCTCGACCCTGTTTTTCTTGCTCCACTTCCCCCTTCCCATTCCTTATCTCCCACCCTTTTCTTTTTTTTCTTGTTTTTTTTCTCTTCTTTCCTCTTTTCCCCTTCCTCTTGCCGCTCTATCCCACGTCTTTTTCCCCTCTCTGATTCCTCCACTTCAGGGCTCCCGCCCCTCTTGGCTGTCCTCGATTTCTCAGGTGGGTGCTGTCTGGAGACTTTGACCCCCGACTGCCACACTATACAGCTATGGCCTTGGGAGCAAATGTGGTGTGGGAGGGAGCGGGTTTCATGCAGGCCTTGTATTGTTCCTGTACCATGCCTATGCTCATGTGTAATGCGACTGTTACCCCCATGACGATTGTCATTCTCCTTATTTTTCCCTTCTGTACCCTTCTGTTATAATTTGATTGTGAATAAAATTATACATAAAAAAAAAGAAGACTATACAAAAATATGATAAAGCGACTAATTTTAATTTAGTTTTAGTCAATGTCCCTTGGTTAAAATGCCCTTTCTGTCATGAGGTAGACTGGTGGGCTTTTATTAATGCCCCCTAGAAACAAATCCGCCTTGGGATCAAAAAACAAAGACACGGAGCGGAACATGCTGTAATAATGACCTGGCTGGAGGTACAATAAAGCATACATAGTACAGGAGGGCTGGGGTCGCGCCTATTCCCCGATGGGGCGGCTGCAACCACCAAATGTACCCTGCCCAGCAACATGTATTAAACATAACAAGGAGAAAAATGTAATCTGCGCTTATTCCCAATATACTGTGTGAAACAAAACACAATTACAGGCTTTGGCTTCTATTAATGGCCATTAAAAGAGTAAGCTCACCCGCCAAACGTCACGGCACCTCTAGTGAGTGTGAGTCCTATCCAAAAATGAAGCCACAGGCTGCTGTATAGTGAACCATAATTTCTCATGCTGCTTTTCAGTCATGAGGTAGACTGGTGGGCATTTGTTAATGCCCCCCCAGAAACAAATCTGCCTTGGGATCAAAAAACAGACACGGAGCTGAAGATGCTGCAATGATGACCTGGCTGGAGGTACAACAAAACATACATAGTACAGGAGGGGTGGGGTCGCACCTATTCCCCGATGGGGGCGGCTGCAACCATCAAATGTACCCAGCCCAGCAACATGTATAAAACATAACAAGGAGAAAAATGTCATCTGCTCTAATTGGAGCACAAAGGAACTGTATAAAAAAGATGGTTTGCATCTTTCTCATAGGGGAACATATGTTCTCAGTGAGAAGTTCAAAGGTTTCACAAAGGAATATTTAAACTAGGAGGGGGGGACAAAAGGGTAAAAAACAATCTGCCCGATTGTCCCTCAAAACTAAATCGGAGGGTGCAAGCAACATGCGAGGTAAAAAATGACCAGCTCAGAGTCGTGTCTATAAATGCTCGCAGTTTAGTCAATAAAATCAATGAACTGGAGGCAATGATGGCAGCTGAAAAAGTAGATTTAGGCTAGGGTCAGACGAACGCATTTTTCGCGTCGTCCGTGGAAAAGTGCGGTCGAACGGACGTATTTTTTCACGAAATACGCGTTAGCGGTCATACGATGCGCATATTCGTCCGTGATTTTGTACGGATCATCAATAAAACACTTTTTGTGTCTGGACGTTATGTTAGCCGGACATTAGCAGCGTCTGACGTCTCCCAATCACGCAAACACGCCGCTATGCGGACGCAGCGCACTCTGTACGTCAGTAGTAGCGGTTTGACGTTCTCGAAAAAATGCTTTCGTTTGCCACTTGCGTTGTACGGATGAACTTTCGTGCGGCCGTTCGTCGTGTGTTCCCCGGCATTGGATGTCATTTGCTGCTAGTACGGCCGTGATTTCGTGCGGCTAAACGCACGATAAAACTGCGTTCGTCTGACCCTAGCCTTAGTGGCGGTTACTGAGACATGGTTCAGTGAGAAAAATAACTGGGACATAACAATACCGGGGTACTCTTTATATAGAAAAGACAGAGAAGGTAGGAAAGGAGGAGGAGTGGCCCTGTATGTGAAAAACAACATAAAAACGAACCAAATAAAAGTGAGCGAGGTGAACATAGAGTCAGTTTGGGTTACGCTAACATTTGATAATCATACAGTAGCTCGTGTAGGTGTGATCTATAGACCCCTGGACAAGTAAAAGAGCTAGATAATCTGCTGTTTGAGGAAATAGCCAAAATGACAATGAAGGGGGTGTGACGGTGAGCCCCCTATAGGGTGATGGGGAGCCTTTTATCTGGCAGAGGTTGAAGCCTTTAGGGCAGGAATATGGTATAGCTGCCAGTAACAGAATCAAGCACTGTACTTTCAGATTTATACCCCAAAGCCAGGGAGTATGACAGGACAACTGAACTGCTACTAAGCTCCAAAGGTTTTGAGACCAACGGACAACTTAGAGCACCCAACAATACAGCAAATAGCAAGACTTGAGCGTCAGTACTGAGGTATTTGGTATGACAGACAATGAATTGTTCAGACTGCAGGACAGTCAACACACTGACAGATTTATTGTTCTCAGAACACCTTGATCGGGTATGTTGTAACTTGCAATTATCAGGGTCTATTGACACACGTACAGGCTTAGGGATCATGCAAGCCTGGGTTAAAATCAGGAGCAGGAATCGTATATAAAACTGGGTCGGCAACAGAATAGTAATGAATACAAGAGGAAGCAATGCGGGAACAGAACTCTTCTAAAGACATATACAGGGCTGGAGATAGAGACAATGAATTTTGCAAGCTGCAGGGCAGCACTAAATATGAACAGATACAACAGACTGATGATCCAGACACTCCCAGCCAGGGAGTACAGAAAAAAGCCCTGAGGACCACTCAACAGCAAATTGGCTTTGAGGCCAAATGCCTGCTGAGAGAAAACAGCTTAAATTATAAACAGACAGAATAATACCTGAAACAGACAAAGTTAATACTAGAGAGAGGTCCAAGAATCCAATCCAGAAGGTCATACATAGAATATCAGAAATATAACTTCAGGGAACAGACGAGAGAGTAATTCTAAAACTAGAGCCAGGGGGTCATACACGGAATATCAGAACCATAATAACAAGAATATTGCGAGCAGGAACTAGGTAGAATTTGGTCTATCCTGATCCAAGGATCAAAGGGAAATCCTGGCCCTACATATAGGGCTGAAAAGGTCATGTGACCGCAGACCAATTAGCCCAACAGATGGTCTGCAAAGCCTGAAAACCAAAATAAACAGGAATCCCTGCTACCATTAGCAGGGGCAGGGTCGAGATGTGACAGGAGGAAGTTATTATCATGGGGGACTTTAATCTTCCTGATGTGAACTGGAAAACCAAAATAGCTGGGTGCACCAGGAGTACCAATATTCTAAACTCCCTACTGGGATTATCTCTAACACAAGTAGTTGAGGAGCCGACCCGTAAAGAGGCCATATTGGATTTAATACTCACAAATGGAGGTTTGGTATCAGACGTTGTTGTAGGTGAAAATTTGGGATCTAGTGATCACCGTCAGTGTGGTTTAATATAAGAACAGGGATGGAGCCGCACCACACAAAAACAAAAGTTTTAGACTTTAAAAAAACAGATTTTTCTAAAATGAGATTTTGTGTGAATGAGTCATTATCAGAGTGGAGGAGTTTAAAGGGAGTCCAGGAGAAATGGGATTATTTAAAGGAGGCATTATTGAAGGCCACAGGCAATTGCATTCAGCTTGTTAGCAAAAGGGAAGAAGGGAAGAAACCACTGTGGTACTCTACAGAAGTGGCCAAAATAGTGAAGAACAAAAAGATAGCATTCAATAATTATAAAAAAACTCAGAGTGAAGAAGATAGGCAAACCTATAAGATTAGGCAGAAAGAGGCAAAGCAATTTATAAGTGCTTCCAAAGCACACGCAGAAGAGAAAATAGCTCAGTCAGTAGCAAAGGGGGACAAAACATTTTTTAGATACATAAACGAGAAAAGAAAAGTAAAAGAAGGATTAGTTAGATTAAAAACAAAGGAAGGAAGGTATGTAGAAGAGGATAAAAGTCTCGCTGACTGCCTCAATGAATATTTTTGTTCAGTCTTTGCAGAAGAAAAGGAAGGAAAGGGACCTCAGTTAGGGGGAAACACTAAAGAGACATTTACATATGAGTTTACAGAGGAGGAGGTTCTACAGCAGCTGTCTAAAGTAAAGACAAATAAGTCAATGGGGCCTGATGGGATCCACCCTAAATTATTAAAAGAGCTCAGTGGTGTAATAGCAAAACCGTTAACAGATTTATTTAACCAATCCTTGTTAACGGGAGTCGTCCCAGAAGACTGGAAATTAGCAAATGTTGTGCCCATTTACAAGCAGGGTAGTAGGGAGGAATCGGGGAACTATAGACCAGTTAGTCTTACGCCAGTAGTGGGGAAATTAATGGAAACCATGTTAGAGGAAAGGATTGTTGAACATCTAAAAACACATAGATTACAAGATCAGAAACAACATGGGTTTACCTCAGGGAGATTATGCCAAACTAATCTTATTTTTTTTTGATTGGGTAACAAAAATAATAGACAAAGGTGGTGCAGTAGACATTGCTTATTTAGATTTCAGTAGGGCTTTTGATACTGTTCTGCACAGAAGGCTTATCAATAAATTGCAATCTTTGAGCTTGGATTCCAATATTGTTGAATGGATTAGGCAGTGGCTGAGTGGCTGAGTGGCAACAGAGGGCTGTGGTAAATGGAGTTTATTCGGCGCAAGGTCTTGTTACTGGTGGAGTACCTCAGGGGTCAGTACTTGGACCCATTCTCTTTAATATTTTTATTAGTGATATTGCAGAAGGTATTAATGGTAAAGTATTTCTTTTTGCTGATGACACAAAGATTTGCAACAAGGTTGACGTTACTGGAGGGATCGGCCAAATGAAAAATGATTTAGGAAAACTAAAAAAATGGTGGGAGCTGTGGCAATTGAGTTTTAATGTGGATAAGTGCAAGATAATGCACCTGGGGCGTAAAAACCCAAGGGCTGAATATAGAATATTTGATACAGTTACATACAGTTACATACAGTTTGATACAGATACAACATCTGAGGAAAGGGATTTAGGGGTTATTATTTCAGAGGATCTAAAGGTAAGTAGTCAATGTAATAGAGCAGCAGGAAATGCTGGCAGAATGCTTGGTTGTGTAGGGAGAGGTATTAGCAGTAGGAAAAGGGAAGTGCTCTTGCCACTGTACAGAGCACTGGTGAGACCTAACTTGGAGTACTGTGTGCAGTACTGGAGACCGTATCTCCAGAAGGATATAGACATCTTAGAGAGAGTTCAGAGAAGGGCTACTAAAATGGTGTACGGCTTGAAGGAGAAAAGTTACCAGGAAAGGCTTAATGACCTTAACATGTACAGCTTGGAAAAAAGACGAGACAGAGGAGATATGATAGAAACATTTAAATACGTAAAGGGAATCCACAAGGTAGAGGAAGGGAGTATATTTAAAAGGAAACAAAGTAGCAAAACAAGAGGACATAGTCTTAGATTAGAGGGGCTAAGGTTTAAAAGTAACATCAGGAAGCATTATTTTACTGAGAGGGTGGTGCATACATGGAACAGCCTTCCAGTAGAAGTGGTAGAGGCCAAAACAGTGATTGAATTTAAGCAAGCATGGGATAGGCATAAGGCTATCCTAAATAAAAGATAAATCCAGGTAAAGTATGTAATTGGGCAGAATAGTTGGGCCGAAAGGTTCTTATCTGCTGACTTTTTGTATGTTTCTATGTTTCTATCTGCGCTTATTCCCATTATACCGTGTGAAACAATCCACAATAAGAGGCAAGTCTGGAGTGCTCTGGATCAGATTAGGGATATGTCTGTATTTTATTGTGTTCAGCTTTCCTTCAACCACAACCAGTCTCCCGGTCTCTACTGCTAAGAAACACTCCTAGAGCATGATGCTATCATCATGCCTCACTGTTGGGATGGTGTTTCAATCTAAAAAAATGTTTAAAAAAAAGATAGAAGGGGCCTTAATACTTTTTAAATGCACAGCACATTATTTTTATGTTCTGTTGATATTTATGGGAGCTACGTTGCTTGTAGACATTTTTATAATACACCATAAAAACAGCAACCAAGTGCAGCCTCGCAGTAAGGTTCACGGGTATCTATACAAGATTTCATCAAGACTTGAGAGGCCAGTCTCCCCATTAGGGATGAGCCGAACACTCCCCGAGTTCGGTTCGAGCCCGAACCGAACTTCCCATTTGTTCGGGACCGAACCCAAACCCCCATGCA
This sequence comes from Leptobrachium leishanense, assembly GCA_009667805.1. Classification (NCBI taxonomy): domain Eukaryota; kingdom Metazoa; phylum Chordata; class Amphibia; order Anura; family Megophryidae; genus Leptobrachium; species Leptobrachium leishanense. Next base: position 404,771,289 of record CM019064.1, on the reverse strand, counting down.
AATCAATGGTGCTGAAAATACGTTTTTTTAGAGTGCCCTCCAAGAGGGCATATATGCTACATATTTGCCATAAAGGTGTATGGGGGTCCGGGTAGTGCCCTGGGGGACAGGAAACAAGGACAAAAAGTTTTAAAAAAAGTTTTTAAAATGGACAGTGAGTTTTCCATGAAATAAGGGTTAAAAATAAAAATGAAAAATTCCTTCAAATATTGTGCCTAGGAGGTCCCCATAACCTGCCCGTGAAGTGGCGGATTTCTAAGATGTATAGAAACACTTAAAAACAAAAAAATGACGTTTCATATGACGATAAATGCTTTTCCTTTAATCTATCCATAAACAACTGCTTGGGGCGGCAGCCTGTATGAAAAGACATTTTAGGACGAGCAGAAAAAGTTTAGTGTTTTTTTTGGCTAAATTATTGTGAAACTTATGCAGGCTTTGGATGAAAGTAACAATAGGTGCTTTAAAATTGGGCTTTTAGCGTCGGCAACAGTGCCATCACACCGTAACCCCTCTGAGGATATGAATCTGATACAGGCGTCAATGGCAGTGCACCCAGATATTGTGCCTTTAGTGCCAGGCATGCAAGTACTAACATACAGTAACCCCTCTGTGGTATTGTGGAAGAGTGCAGGGGTGGACCATGTGGTCCTATATTGAAAAGTGTTTTTTTTATCTGTTAATGGGCGTCAGTGCACCCAGATATTGTGCCTTTAATGCCAGGCCATCAAGTATCATCATACAGTAACCCCTCTGTAGTATTGTGGAAGAGTGCAGGGGTGGACCATGTGGTCCTATATTGAAAAATTTTTGATCTGGTAATGGGCGTCAGTGCACCCAGATATTGTGCCTTTAATGCCAGGCCAGCAAGTATCATCATACAGTAACCCCTCTGTGGTATGGTGGAAGAGTGCAGGGGTGAACCTTGCGGTCCTATATTAAAAAGATATGCATCTGGTTAAGGCGTCAGTGCACCCAGATAATCTGCCTTTGGTGCAAGACTGCCAGACCAGCAAGTATCATCATACAGTAAGGCTGGGGTCAGACGAACGCCGTGTTAACGTCCGTGTTGCCCGCACATAAGTACGTCCGTGATAGCATACAATTGTGTTAAATGGAGCCCCACACACGAAGTACGTCCGCACAGAAGTGCGGGGGCTGACGGACGCTGCAAACGGACGCAGGTTAGGCAAGAACGTAATACTGCTAGAACGGACGTGCAGAGTGCGCCACGTCCACAACGTCCGCATAGCTTTGTGTGTGAGTGATGCAACAAGGTCAGACGGACTGCATTTATACGTCCAGCATTTTTGACGGACAGAATGTTCTTTCATTGTAATTTATTTTCCCTGCTACATCAGTCAAAAAATACGTCAGTGAAAATAACCGACTGTGTGGCCACTACCTTGTCGTCAGTCAGTAAGAACGTCCATACTGCACGGACGCACAGTCCGTAGAAAATGCGCTCATCTGACCCTAGCCTAACCCCTCTGTGGTATTGTGGAAGAGTGCAGGGGTGGACCATGTGGTCCTATATTGAAAGGTTTTTGATCTGGTAATGGGCGTCAGTGCACCCAGAGATTGTGCCTTTAATGCCAGGCCAGCAAGTATCAAGATACAGTAACCCCTCTGTAGTATTGTGGAAGAGTGCAGGGGTGGACCATGTGGTCCTATATTGAAAATTTTTTGATCTGGTAATGGGCGTCAGTGCACCCAGATATTGTGCCTTTAATGCCAGGCCATCAAGTATCATCATACAGTAATCCCTCTGTGGTATTGTGGAAGAGTGCAGGGCTGGACAATGTGGTCCTATATTGAAAAGTGTTTTTTTTATCTGTTAATGGGCGTCAGTGCACCCAGATATTGTGCCTTTAATGCCAGGCCATCAAGTATCATCATACAGTAACCCCTCTGTAGTATTGTGGAAGAGTGCAGGGGTGGACCATGTGGTCCTATATTGAAAAGTGTTTTTTTTATCTGTTAATGGGCGTCAGTGCACCCAGATATTGTGCCTTTAATGCCAGGCCATCAAGTATCATCATACAGTAACCCCTCTGTAGTATTGTGGAAGAGTGCAGGGGTGAACCAAGTGGTCCTATATTGAAAAGTTTTTGATCTGGTAATGGGCGTTAGTGCACCCAGATATTGTGCCTTTGGTGCAAGACTACCAGGCCAGCAAGTATCATCATACAGTAACCCCTCTGTGGTATTGTGGAAGAGTGCAGGGTTGGACCCTGCGGTTCAAAAAAATAAAATGATATAAATCTGGCACGGGCGTCAGTGCAGCCAAATATTGTGCCTTTCATTGCAGCAAGTGCCTTCACACCGTAACCCTTTTGTGGTATTGTGGAAGAGTTCAGTGCTGGAGGTTTTGTGAATGCAGAAGAGGACATCCCCTATCTATTCCATTACTTCAGCATCAGGGGATTGATAGCTGCTGATCCAGGACTGATTAATTTTTATAAATGTCAGCCGGTCTACAGAGTCGGTGGACAGACGCACTCTTTTGTCTGTGACAAAACCTCCAGCGGCACTGAACGTCCTTTCGTAAAGCACGCTAGATGAAGGGCAACCTAGTAGCTGCATAGCATATTGGCTAAGTTCTGGCCAGTGATCCAATCTCAACACCCAGTAAGCCAGTGGATCATCTGCTGGAAACGTATCCAGGTCTGCCCTTGCCCCTAGGTAGTCCTGCACCATATGGTGAAGACGCTGGCAATGGGTGCCTACATTTGACGTCCCTGGGCGTCGAGGACTAAAAAAATTAAAAAATGCATCAGTCAAGCGGCCCTGTCCTTCACCGCTATTCCTCTGATCACCTGCAGTCTCAGAAGCACGTGTGTCAGCACTTGGTAATCTAACAGTGCCTGGAAAGGTGTTACACAAGTTTTGCTTTAGAGCGTCCTCAAGTTTTGTCATCCTGTGCTCCCTCTGTGCGGGCAGGATGAGCTCTGCAACTTTCCCCTTGTATCGTGGATCAAGAAGGGTTGCCAACCAGTAATGATCCCTCTCCTTGATAGCACTAATCCTGGGGTCCTTTAGCAGGCTTTGCATCATTAGGGAGCCCATGCAGTGTAGGTTGGAGGTGGCATTAGCTGCCGAGTCTTCCTGGTCAATGAGGATGACCGTATCGTGCACTTCCTCCTCCCAGCCATGCACAAGCCCTTCTGTTTCTGGGCACACAAAACCCTGCCTTGAGGAATCCCCACCTTCAATGCCCCCACTACTTAAATAGTCCTCCTCCTCCTCATCCTCCTCCTGTCTGATCTGAGTAGCTGAGTCAGCTGGAATGCTGTCTGTGCAAAGACTGGGGCCTTGAGAGCTAGGGAAGGCCTCCTCTTCCTCCCGCTGCTCTGCCTCTAGAGCCACATCTATAATTCCCCGCAGAGTGTGCTCCAGCAGGAACACTAAAGGAATTGTGTCACTGATGCATGCACTGTCCCTGTTCACCATCCTCGTTGCCTCCTCAAATGGTGACAGTACAGTGCATGCATCCTTGATCATCAGCCACTGCGGGGGGGAAAAAACAAGTTGACCTGAACCTGTCCTTGTGTCATACTCACACAGGTACTCGTTGATGGCCCTCTGCTGCTTGTGCAGATGCTGCAGCATTGCTAATGTCGAGTTCCACCTGGTGAGCATGTCACAGATCAGACTGTTTGTGGGAAGGTGGAATTCTCTTTGAATTTCTGCCAGGCGAATGCTTGCTGGGAATGACTGTCTGAAGTGGCTGCAGACTTTTCTGGCATGGATGAGAAGCTCTGGCAGCCCTGGTACTTGGTTAGGAAATGCTGTACCACCAGATTTAGGACGTGTGCTAGGCATGGTACATGCGTCAATTTACCCTTGCGTAGGGCAGAGAGAAGGTTGCTGCCATTATCACAGACGATCATTCCCAGCTCAAGCTGGCGTGGTGTTAACCATCTCTGCACCTGCCCCTGCAGAGCTGACAAAATTTCTGACCCGGTGTGGCTCCTGTCCCCTAAACAAACCAGCTCAAGCACAGTATGGCATCTTTTTGCTTGAGCCAATGCATAGACCCTGTCAGGCGTCAGTTTAACTGCCACTTCGCCAGAGACAGAGAAGGAGGAGGAGGAGGAGGAAGAGGTGGTGGTGGTGGAGCTGACAGACCTCATACAAGCAGCTTTCTGGAGGCGTGGTGGATGAACAAGCTCCAGCACAGAGCCCTGTCTTGGATCGCTCCCAGCTGCAATCAGAGTTACCCAGTGTGCCGTGAAGGAAATGTAACGACCCTGTCCATGCTTGCTGGACCACGTGTCTAAAGTGACATGCACCTTGCTGCTGACTGCCTTTCCCAATGACTGGATAACATTGTCTTCCACATGCTGGTATAGTGCTGGAACGGCCTTGCGTGAAAATTAATGGCGTTTTGGAACCTGCCACTGTGGTACAGCGCATTCAGCAAATTCACGGAATGGAGCAGAGTCCACCAGCTGGAAAGGCAGCAGCTGCAATGCGAGTAATTTTTCTAAGCTGGCATTTAGACGCTGTGCTTGGGGATGGTTGGGACTATATTTTTTCTTTCGCTGCAGCAGCTGCGGCAATGTAATCTGACTGCGTAAATCTTCAGCTACTGGGATGATGTCACATTGTGAGGAAGGACCTGCTGGTACATCCATTACTGTAGCATCATCCCTGTCGGTGGAGGTTGTAGGCAATTGCATGGCAGGACATACAGTGTGGGTAGAGACAGATGAGGAGGAGGAAGACCTACGCAAAGTTTAGCGCCAACGGGATGGGTGGCACTTGTTCATATGTCGCCTCAAGCACGTGGTACCCAAGTGTCCGGTGTTTATCCCACGCTTCAGCCTCCTCTGACATAGATTACAAATAGCAACGGTGGGGTCTGCTGCACATTTCTTAAAGAACTCCCAGACAGCAGAGTTCCTGCATGTGTTCTTTGATACAACAGCGCTCTGCACCGGAGCAGCTCTGACATGTGATGCCTTGGACTGGCTAGTGCTACGGTTGGTCACAGAGGATGTTGTGCCTCGTGTTTGCTGTGCCTCCTCCTCCTCCCCCTCCTCCTCACTTGATTCCTCAGTTCGATCTGGCACCCAGGTGGAGTCAGTGACCTCATCATCAATGTCATCTTCACCCCCTATCTCCTCGTCACTGGAGCCAACTTGGCAGTATGCTGCAGCTGCTGGGGCAACATGAGTGCCAGTTATTTGTGTGTCATCACTGGCACCCCTTCCTCTAGGTTGATTATACTCCCTTGCTCAACCTCAGAGATTGAATCAGAGCACTGTACTTGCTGCCCATCCTCAAGCAGCATGTCACTCTCATTGTAGTCAAACAATTCAGCTGACTCCTCCGTGTGTGATAGCGAGGCTACGGCAGGAGTAGCTGTGGGCATGGAGGCTGCATTAGATGCTTTGGCAGCTGAGGTGGACTGTAAAGCACTAGAAGCCTGGCTGGCAGAGGACTCGGAGGATGAGGATGGCCTGGTTAGCCAATCCACCAAGTCCTCTGTATGTTGCTGCTGCTTAAGACAGCCAGCACGAGTTAGAAAGGACAAGCGTGCCCCTGCAGAGGATGCACCACATCCACCACGACCAGAGACACAGCCTCCCGACACAGGGGCTGCTTGCCCTCTTATCTGTGGCTGGGAGCGTCTGCCTGTCCTTTTTGTTCTTTCAGACATGGTGAGTGATATATAGATTAATATATACAGAACTCTGATTCAACTCTGGTATAAAGATTTAAATAACTCTGGTATAACTCAGTGAGACACACTGATAGCTGGCAGCCAGTGACAAGAGACAGATCACCTTAATTCCCAAGTGTTTTAAAGAAATTAGTGAGCCCCAAAATACAGTGTGGTACTGTTTGTATAACGAGACACAGATCACAAGTGTTTTAAAGAAATTAGTGAGCCCCAAAATACAGCGTGGTACTGTTTGTATGAAGAGACACAGATAACCTTAATTCCCAAGTGTTTTAAAGAAATTAGTGAGCCCCAAAATACAGCGTGGTACTGTTTGTATGACGAGACACAGATCACCTTAATTCCCAAGTGTTTTAAAGAAATTAGTGATCCCCAAAAAAACTTGCTGGCTGTGTGACGAGACACAGAAGATCACCTTGATTCACAAGTGTTTTAAAGAAATTAGTGAGCCCCAAAATACAGCGTGGTACTGTTTGTATGACGAGACACAGATCACCTTAATTCCCAAGTGTTTTAAAGAAATTAGTGAGCCCCAAAATACAGCGTGGTACTGTTTGTATGACGAGACACAGATCACCTTAATTCCCAAGTGTTTTAAAGAAATTAGTGAGCCCCAAAATACAGCGTGGTACTGTTTGTTTGACGAGACACAGATCAACTTAATTCACAAGTGTGTTAAAGAAATTAGTGAGCCCCAAAAAGATTTGCTGGCACAGTGACAAGACCCAGAAAATCACCTCGATTCACAAATGTTTTAAATAAAGTTGTAAACCCCAAAAAAACTTGCTGGCACAGTGACAAGACACACATCACCTAAATTCCCTGATATTTGGTCGAAATGAGACCCCCCCAGTAGCGTGGCAGACCGGCAGTAACAACACAACTATCTCCTTTGAAATCTCCTCTGAAATGCGTGCAGAAGCGCTGCGTGGAAACCTTATATAGTGTGCTGCGGGACTTAGCTCTGTGATCCCATGATTGGGCAAAAAAAGACCCAGAGGCCATCATATACAGCCCGTTACTATGTGATTTATTGCTGTGGATTCTGTGATACGTTCATACACACCGCACATTACTGTGAGTTTTATTGCTGTGGATTCTGTGATACGCTCATACACACTGCACATTACTGTGAGTTTTATTGCTGTGGATTCTGTGATACGTTCATACACACCGCACATTACTGTGAGTTTTATTGCTGTAGATTATGTGATACACTCATACACACTGCACATTACTGGGAGTTTTATTGCTGTGGTGCTATGTTATGTCCTTTTTTTTGAAGGGGGAGAAAAGCTGTTAGAGGTTGAGGGAGTGCCGGGGGGGCCCCATCGTGAGCTGTAGTAAGGCGCCCCATCATTTCTGATCGCAGACCTGCATGTCCATAATTTACAGTAAAACGTGTGACATTTTGACATTTAGATAGGATCTGATTACGTTATATAAATATATACGGGGTCATTATAAACCATTGTCTGGAAACCTATTAATAGGACTATCTAGGACTATACACAGGACACGAGGTCACCCATTTATACTGGATGAAAGGAAATTCAGCCTAAAGCATAGGGAGGGTTATTTTACAGTGAGAACAATAAAGTTGTGTAATTCTCTGCCTCTTGAGGTGGTTGGGTCAAAGTCTGTACAGACTTTTAAACAAGGACCGTTGACTTCCTGCAAAAACAGAATATTAAGGGTTATAATATTTAATATGTGGGTAAAAGCTTCTTGATCCAAGGAGAAATCTTTCGGATCTACAGCAGTAGGTGATGTGTGAAAGCCTGAACTCGATGGAAGCACATCTTTTTTTCAGCCTATGTAACTATGAAACCATTTTTGGAATTCATCTCTGGTTGCATTTTTTCATTCAATTTACCTGATATTTTGAAAAAATACTGTACTAAAGCAGCCAATATTTTTTCCAAATATCGGCCCGACAGAATTAAATCGTGCTCTTGGTTGGAATTGGACTCTAGGGCCCCTATTACATTGTTCGCACAATTTCGTTCTGCAGCGCAAAAAATTTTGCGCGCATCGACCAGCGTTACCGCGCGAAAATTAACGTGGTATTACAATCCGAACGCATTTTCTCATCCGTCCAAAAATAACATTCGTAAAAACGACGCGCAAAACGAAGAGTAATACACGCGCAGTAACGTAGCGCACGTAAATCAGTGTGCGGACTGTTTTTTTTGCGAGACTGTTTTTTTTGCGGGATTCAGCCAATCAGAATTAAGAACCTTAATTGACATCAATTTACCTTAATTGACTCACTTAAGTTTTTGCGCCTGTCAAAGTAAATCTGAGTATATATGCTGCAACAATAATAAAAACACGCACAAATTCACAATTTTATTGTTTGGGTATGTGTAGAATGTGTAACTATACAGTGATGTATTTTTTTTTCGTGCTGGTGTTTTTCGTTTTGGCCAGAACGTTCAGATTTGCAGTTACCACTAGCTTTTCAAAGACGTTAAAATTATGCGCGCAAACGTCGTTCGTAAAAAGATGCGCATCGATTGTAATACCATCCGCGTACCAGCGCACGTACGAATTTGCGCTCACTATGTTAAGTATAGGACGTGCACAGTTCATCACGCTCGCGCAGGTCCATCCGCGTTAAACGATAACGTGCATCGTTTGCGCGAATGTTGTAATACGACTTTCAGCGCAAAGGGTTTTGCCCCTCGCGCAAATGCGCATTTGCGCGCGCAAAATAAAATGCGCAAGGAATGTAATAGGGGCCTAGGAGTTTTAAGATTTACAGGGTTATCCAAAGAGATCCGAATTGCTGGAGAAAGGTAACCGAACACTGAAAATGAGCGTTCGGTTACCTTTCTTGGCCATTCGGCTATCCAGAGAGCAGGAAATTCACCAAATCCTGCCGAATTGCCTGCACATACGGTGCCTGTTCGGTGCCTGTTCGAGGGCAGTGAATTCCCCATAGAGAAGCACTGCTTCAGCTATTCAGAGAACACAAACCAGCAGTGAAAGGTTCCCAGAATGCCCTGCCATTCGGTGGTTTAATTTGGCAGGTTTATTCAGGCGAATCTATAGGCTTCAATGTTAAAAATATTCCCGTTTTAATTTAATATCTAATAAACCGTTCATCATAAAATTCTTCAGTAAAGAGTCTCTTTATTTATAGATTTTTTAGGATATTTTAAGCATTTTTCTGGATTCGCTCAGTAGTTTCTTTGCAAACAGTGTTTCAATTTTCAAACATTCAAGCAAACTGTTTTGCTAATTTATTCACCTCCTTCGTCTGCGGTGTCGACTTTTTCTGGCGGCTTCGCTGCTTGTGATCGGCTCCTGCTCGGGTTTTTTCGTGGTTTTCGGCGGGTTAATCCAGATGTTTTTGCGGGTTTTCGGCGTGCATTCGCCGGGTTTTGCGGTTAGTTTTCGTCGGGTTTGCGGCGGCCTTTCCCTGCAATTCGGGGACCCTGTGCTGCTTGCTGAATACACCGCAGGGTCGCTGAAATGGGATCGGCAAAAGGAACCAAATTGAAGAGAACGAAAAGTCACCGAATGTGCGGTGACTTTTCGATTCTCTTTGAATTACCCTGTAAATATACCTGGTCACTTTATGTTCTGATTTTTAAATTCTTTGAAGCACATTTAGTAGAACATTGCAACATAATTATGGCGATCCCCTTTTATTTTATGCCAGAATAGGCACTTACAAACTTTTCAGAACTTAGAGTAAAAAAAAATCTTGAAGTCCTTTCATCGGTTTGACTGCTGGAAAAATTATATATTAATAGCTCTAATTTTCTGTTCTGAACTTAATGTTGTAATTATAATGATGTGATCCATGGTTATTCTAGAACTCTGAATTGCATGTTATAAAATGAAAACTATACATTTAGCCTTATAGAGAGAAATAGCTTTATTCATAGAAATCAAAGTCTTTTCTGCTTTTTTTCCCCATTGATTTTTTTCCCCCCCACAATCCTAAATAGAGTTTTCAGATTTTTTTACTGTCAAAACTGTGGATATGCAAAGCGTTTCTGTAGGAAAGCTGGATGACAGAAAAACTTTTTTTTTAATAGGAAATCATTACAAATCGATCCGACATTCTACTACCACTACTCTTGGGCAGCTGCGTACACTGTTAAAATTCAATGCAATTTCACGCAAAGAACACAGCAAAAATTTGCCATCTGTGCTTTGAATCCCATATGCCCACGTTAAACAAAAACACAGGTTCTTAGCTTATTTAAAGCGCCTCTGTCATGGTCAAAACTAGTTTGGCTCATTCGACAGGGCATCCCTCCCCTTTTATAGATCAGTCTTTTTCGTTGACCAATATAATTGAAAAAACTGAGATATTTCAGTTTATAGAGTCCCCCTCTCATGATATGCCACCATGTTGCAATTCAGGAGGGCCACTAGTCAGTGTGCTGTGCCAGCTGGCACTCAAATGGTGTCTGACAGGACAGTCAACACTGTATGTTAACTGAACGGGGAGGGCTGTCCTATAGGTTCTTCCCACCTGTGGCATGCCGCAGGTCATGTGGGAGGACTAGGAAACTTTAAAATATCTCAGGTTTTTTTCCTAATTATTTGGGTCTGTGAGAAAACACAAATATCTATATAAAGGGAGAGGTGTGCTGTACCGGCTGGGTGGAGTAGAGGTAACATCACTGCTCTGCGTGGAGAGAGCCTGTGGAGTCTTGGGTTTGATCCTGATGAGCACCTCTCCAGTAAGTGTCCTTGGGCAAGACACCTAACGGTACATACTCACCACCCAGGACATACTTGAAAACGAGAGAAATCTCAATGTATCCTCCCTGGTAAAATCCTTTCTCAAAAAAAAAAAAAAATGGGCAAAACCTGTTTTGCCCATGACAGAGGCTGTTTAAATGGGCAGTATCATTTAAGCCAAGCTGCTAAAGTCAAGGAAAAACATGTTTTCAACTCAGACCAAATGGAAGACTTATTTATAACCAGCACCAAACAATCCCCATTTCGGGGGAAAAAGAACCCATTGTGGGGACAGCATCAAATATGACAAAGTTTCAAAATTGTAGCTACACCTCAAAACCGGTCCTGTGCTCTACTCCCACTGCTCTTGTGTGGCACCATAAACACTGTTACTATTCAGCCCCACACCATACAAGAAACACAGTGGCAGCTCTAAACTGACAGGGTTATTCAGAGAGAGCCGATCTGACCCCAAAATGGCACTGAACAGTGAACTTACCCGTACGGTGCAATTTAGTGGCCATACGGCTATTCAGAAAGCTGTCAGTTTTGGCGAATTGCTAGCAAAAACAGTGCTGTTCGGCGGCGGTGAGATCTCCATAGAGAAGCACTGGTTAACCTATTCAGAGAATGCGGAACAGCACTGAAATGTCAGTGAAGTGCCCTGATGTTCGGTGGTTTCATTCGGCAGGTTTAATCAGGCGAATCCCATAGGTTTCAATGTTAAAAATATTCCTGTTTTTATTAAATTTCTATTGAACAATTCATTCTTTTAATCTGCAGCAAAACGTAAAAGTTTTTGTTAAGATTTTTTTATGCATTTTTCGAGATTTTTTCGGGGAAAACAAAAATCGTTTTTTTTTAAATAGCGTTTTCCTTTTTTCTGTAACAGACCCTTTTTTTATTATTATTATGACCTTATATGTTCCAGACAATTCCAGACATTTTCATCCAGTAGTTTTTTTGCAAACAGTGTTTCAAATTTGGCACTTTCAATGTTTTTGGGTTTTTTAACTCATCCGGCGGCTTGGCTTTTTTATGCTGCTGGTTGGCGCTGTATTCGGTGGCTCGTCGGCTGCATTTGGCAGATGTCCGGTGGGTTTGCGGTGACTGTCCAGTGGGTTGTGGCAGCGGTCGGCGGGTTTGCGGTCGCAGATCATCGGGTACGTTCAGGATTTTATCAAATCCATTCAAAATTTCGGAATGTATCAGCGGCAGTTTCCAGTGATTTTCTGCGAAATTTCGGCGGATTTTCGGGTCCATTCCCTGCACTCTGTGGACCCTTCAGTGAATACTGAATTTACCGCAGGGTCTGGGAATGAGAGCGCACCGAAATGAAATGAATAACCCCTTAAGTGAGACCTTAAGCCAAGGTCTACTATGGGGCTCTATTATTGTGAAGAAATGCAGAAATTAACACAACATATTATAACTAATAAAGGTGTATGTTAACGAAGGAGCACATTTCTGTGGTATATCAGAAATCCCATGAACACATGCATATGGGAATTCCATATAAATATGTTTTAGACCCAGCGGTGAGAGCAGCAGCACTGAGAATGAGCTCCTGAAAACTTCCCCATTTTATACCTTATAATGAGCAGAATTTAAGGATTTAACCAGGAAAACAAACTAGGAAAACAAAGACTTCATGCAAGATGACAAACAAGCAAAGAATAGTCAATGAAGAGATAAAAGAAAATTAAAACTAAACAAGGGAAAACAACAAGTCCATCCAGAAGACCAGCATCAGAAAGCACCAGATTCCAGCAAACTGCAGAACAAGGTAGGACCATCCTCCCACAACACCAATAACCCACAAGATTATCAAATTTATATAGAAACATCACTTTCGAAACATACAAATACATTCAACATGGAAAACTGCACTTTAAAAAGACAGAACAAAGACTCCAGCACACAAGCCACAGGCAGCAGGGGGTCCGACACCTTGGAGTTTGTTTACACAAAAACAGAAAAGAGCAACCAGGCAAAAAAAGCCATAAAAAAAAGGAACAAATTGAACAAAATCCAGAGACTCTGTTTGCTGACTTCTCAAATAATGATCAGGGTAGGATGAAAACAAATGTATTATTTCATACTGAGAACACTGAGGCCTGGCATAGAGCTTTCTGCAAATACTACAATAATATTAAAAAAGGAGATATCAACAGGGGCCGCCAGATCACGGTCAGGGATGAGGAAAATAAAGAGTGTAATGTACTCGCCTTAAATATTTATCACAATGGCACCATCATGGTACAAGGCACTGAGACCCATTTAGAGGAATTTGAGCAACTCTTCCCTCAAATTAAAGAACAAGCCAAGGACTTCAAGGACCTTGAAAGTCCAGCTAGTAAGACCTGTGAGGAACACATTACAGCAAAGAAATCCCCCAGAGTCATGTCTGCATTATGCCCCAGTCAAGATCTCCCCTCACCCGAAATCCTCAGAGACTGCATATCCCAATTAGAAAGAGACTTCATTCAATTCAAGGAACAGCTTCAAAGGGAACCAGGTGACAGAAATGCAGATTACCAACTCAGAGAAGAAATTAACACCCTGAAATCTGAACACAGGTCTGCCATACAGGACATCCAACTGAAGATCCAAGAACTTCAAGAGGAAAATATCCAGCTGAGAGAAGAGATGAGGAAACTTAAAACACAAACACAGCCCATCAACCAGGAGAGAGAATCAACAATGATTAATATAGACAAAGTGCCTGAAAATGAACATGAGACAAATAAAACTCCATACATCAACAACACAGAGATCAGTGACTGTCAGGATCACCCACGTCAACCCTGCAACCTGCACAATGCACACTCCTGGACTCTGACATTCTACCCTAGAACCTCACCTGCCCTTCATCCTCCCTAATCAGTCCTGCATTTAAGGAAGTCACACCCTCTACCCTGGACTTCCTCATTGAAGTCCCAGACTGAATTGCAGTACAGAGCTTATCCCAGGAACGCCTGATCCAAAGCCTTTCCAGAGGACCCTCTATATCCTGGACATTTTCCCTTGAAGCCGGTAACACCCCTTGCATCCGGATTCCCCCATCTTGAACCCCTGGCTACCAGACCCCCTTGATCTTGGACTTTGACCACCCTGATTGCCGCCTTGCCTAGACCCCCCCCTTGCTTTGCCCACGACCATTCTATTGCCTGCCCCTTGCCTGAGACCCTGACTTCCAAGCTCTGTGTTATATGTTTATATCTGTATTATTGTTTATTCATTGCTTGCCCCATGTGCTGTTAAGTTCCCTTTGTGTCTATTTCCACTCTCTCTCTAGTCTCTTATCCTCTTGCTATCCCTTATTTCTAAAGTTCCGCTCGTTCCCTCTTAACCCGTGTATTCCTATACACGTTCCCTCTTAACCCGTGTATTCCTATACACGTTCCCTCTAAGCTGTGTATTCCTATACACGTTCCCTCTAAGCTGTGTATTCCTATACACGTTCCCTCTAAGCTGTGTATTCCTATACACGTTCCCTCTAAGCTGTGTATTCCTATACACGTTCCCTCTAAGCTGTGTATTCCTATACACGTTCCCTCTAAGCTGTGTATTCCTATACACGTTCCCTCTAAGCTGTGTATTCCTATACACGTTCCCTCTAAGCTGTGTATTCCTATACACGTTCCCTCTAAGCTGTGTATTCCTATACACGTTCCCTCTAAGCTGTGTATTCCTATACACGTTCCCTCTAACCTGTGTATTCCTATACACGTTCCTCTAACCTGTGTATTCCTATACACGTTCCTCTAACCTGTGTATTCCTATACACGTTCCCTCTAACCTGTGTATTCCTATACACGTTCCCTCTAACCTGTGTATTCCTATACACGTTCCCTCTAACCTGTGTATTCCTATACACGTTCCCTCTAAGCTGTGTATTCCTATACACGTTCCCTCTAAGCTGTGTATTCCTATACACGTTCCCTCTAAGCTGTGTATTCCTATACACGTTCCTCTAAGCTGTGTATTCCTATACACGTTCCCTCTAAGCTGTGTATTCCTATACACGTTCCCTCTAAGCTGTGTATTCCTATACACGTTCCCTCTAACCTGTGTATTCCTATACACGTTCCCTCTAACCTGTGTATTCCTATACACGTTCCCTCTAACCTGTGTATTCCTATACACGTTCCCTCTAACCTGTTCAGCTAGTTCCTACTAGCCCTGGAACCTGTATATTTCTCCTTAACCTCCCTTCCCATAACTCTCAGCCATCCCTCTTATTTCTAGCTCCTTTTCTTGCATCTCCTCTGCTACCCTGCATCTATTCCCCATCGTGCCCAGTCTCCTCCAGTGTCTAGTTCTGATCTGTTGTTTTAGTGCATGTCTTTTATGTTCTGGTGTTTATTATTTAATAAACCCTTTTGTTTTCCTGCATACCTGCCTATTTCACTGCATCCTGGGCTCACAACCCCACCTGCTGCATTAATCCCAGTCTGAACGCATGACAGTGACAGCCAAAACCACTCACAAAATCCTGAACCCACAACCAGCCGGCCAACAAATCCCAGACAACAAACCCCTGAAACTGTAATAATAATGGATTCAAATGGGAAGTACTTAAACACAAGAAGGCTCTTCCCAAGAAAAAACGTCACCAAAATCCATTGTGCTACCATTGAACAGACAATGGAAGTCCTCACAAATCCATACTTCACGAACCCCAAACAAATCATCATACACACAGGTACGAACAACATTCAGACAGAACAGAAAGGCATTGCAGACAAACTGTCACAACTAACAGACACTGCACAGCAAAAGTTCCCCCACTCCAAAATAATCCTATCCTGTCTACTTCCGAGGAAGGACATATCGAACCACATCATCCAGAACATCAACACAGAACTGGCGGGTAAAACTAGCTCAAAGCCCAACATTCATCTGGCCCAACACCCTTCCATAACCCCTGAACACCTCTACGATAACAAACACCTCAACAAACAAGGGGTGAGTCACCTGGAAAGAGAATTTAAAGACATTGTACTGAACAGAACCCATATCCCCGAACCTGGCACAAACCAAACCAAAACTAACACAACAACAACCACCACAAGACGACCTCAAACCGCACCGCACCAAGACAAGAAACACCACATTTAAACCAAGAACAGGATAAAACAGATGGCAAGAATGGCGGAAACCACCCGCCCCAAGATGGACATCAAGACCTCCACAGAACAGAGACTTGGAGGAGATACAGACCCTCCTCGGCACACTATACAACAAATTAATGTGAATTGATCTCATAATGAACTACAATGACAACCATCCACAACCTGGTTGTCCCATGTAATTTTGCTCATTACAAGGTATAACAACATAAAATGACATCACTAACAATCAGTAGCTGGAACATTCAGGGTCTGAATGCTTCAGCCTTTGGATCCAAAGTAAACGATCCAGACTTCAAACATAGACTGCACAACGTGGACATACAAATCCTGCTGGAAACATGGAGCCGGGCACAGGATGACCCACAAACACCTGTGGGCTACAGAGAATTTTCCGTGCCTGCCCAGAAGGATAAAAGCATCAAACAGGTCGCCATTCAGGAGGAATATTAATCTGGTATAAGGAGGAGCTACACGAGAACATCAAAGCAATCAAGAAAGGAGACAGCCACATCTGGATAAAAATAAGTAGCTCCATCCTCACCTCTCAGTCAGACATCTTCCTATGTGCAGCTTACATTGCACCACCAGAGTCTCCATACTCCAAAACAGACACCTATGAGGTGGTACAGAGTGAGGCCTCCCACTTCCAGTCCCTAGGACACCTGCTTCTCTATGGAGACCTCAACGCCAGGACAGGAAGAGAAAAGGACTATGTGACCTCAGATTGGAACACATACATTTTGAGAGCCGCAAACTACTGTCAGGAGTCAATACAGGTGCAAAGAAACAGCTATGACAATACAACCAACAAGAGTGGAAGAAAATTGCTGAATTTGTGTCGGAGTCTCGGGCTTTACATCCTTAATGGCCGCACCAAGGGATACTCTCTGGGAAGGTATACATTAAGCTCCCATGTAGGAAACAGTGTGGTCGACTATGCAATCACGGATATGAACTCCACTCACATCAACGCCTTCACCGTCACCCCACAAACACACCTGTCAGACCACAGCCAACTACTGCTTTATATTAAATCCTCAAACAAACCATCCTCAAAACCCCATCAGAGCGGACTGTACAACCTCCCACCATCGTTCAAATGGACCAGACACGCTACCATAGCCTACAGAGAGGTCATCAACAGACCCGACATCAAAGATCAGCTAACAGTCTTTCAAAACCATACCTATGTACTAAGTCCCCAGGGGTGAACCAAGCAGCAAAGGACCTCCACAGTATACTACACACCATCGCAGAGACCTCCAACATTAAAAAAGTCAACTTCAAGAAATCATCCAATAAACAACCCAATAAATGGTTTGACAAAGAATGCAGAACACTAAGAAACAACCTACGAACAGTCTCAAATAAAAAACACAGAGACCCCGACAACATTGACCTGAGGATCACACATGGTGTCCTGCAGAAAAACTATAAACAAATCCTCAAAAAGAAAAAACAAAACCTCATCTCCCAAAACCTTCAACAACTGGAAGAGGCTCTTCAGGATAACTCTTTCTGGGAAACCTGGAGTCAAATAGGCTCAGGATCCAAGAAAAAAACACCTCCACATCCAAAATGGCAACATCTGGCTCAACTACTTCAAGAGCCTGTACAAAGACATTCCCAAAGAGGAGCTAACTGGGGAACAGGAACACATCATCAGAAGACTACATGAACTGGAGACAAAAATAAAGGATTTCCAAAACCCGTTAGATACACCCATTACACCCCAAGAAGTAGCAGAAAAAATTCAAGATCTGCGAAGTAAAAAAGCCAGCGGGATGGATGGAATTCTTCCAGAGATGATTAAACACGGCTCTCCAGAAGTACACGCCGCAATATGTAAAGTTTTCAACCTGGTCCTGAGCGTTGGATTCTACCCTCAAGTATGGAACCAAGGCCTCATAACACCCATCCATAAGAGTGGAGACCAATATGATCCAGCCAACTACAGAGGGATATGTGTCAGCAGCACACTGGGAAAACTGTTCAATAGCATCCAGAACAAAAGAATCCTCAGCTTCCTGACACAGCATAACGTCTCAACAGAAGCCAAGCAGGGTTCATGCCAAACCATCGCACTACAGATCACATCTACACCCTGCACAGTCTCATCAAGGACCATGTCCACAATACAAAACATGGGAAAATATTTGCTTGCTTTGTGGACTTTAAGAAGGCCTTTGACTCAGTGTGGCACCCAGGCCTTTTCCTCAAACTACTGGAGAGTGGAATAGGAGGGAAAACATATGACGTCATCAAGAGCTCATATAATGAGAACTTCTGCAGCATAAAGGTGAATGGGAAGAGAACAGAGTACTTCCGGCAGGCTCGTGGAGTCAGACAAGGCTGCAGCCTAAGTCCAACCCTCTTTAACATCTACATCAATGGACTGGCTGAAGCTCTAGAATCCTCCTCAGCACCAGGACTAACTCTACATGACACCGAGGTGAAGTTCCTGTTGTATGCAGATGACCTCCTATTACTGTCACCAACAGAGAGAGGTCTACAAGACAGCCTGGAAGTGCTGGAAAAATACAGTGCGGCATGGGCACTACCCATCAACCAAAAGAAAACAAAGGTCATGGTTTTCCAAAGGAAGAACACAAAAACCAAGAGTTCCTGTTTCACACTTAATGACTGCACTCTTGATGAAGCCAACAGCTACACATACCTCGGCCTAGAAACAAACCGATCGGAAGTTTCAAACCAGCCATAGAGGCCCTAAGAGACAAGGCGCGTAGAACCTTCTATGCCATCAGGAGAAACCTCTACAAACTAAAACCGCCTGTAAGAGTCTGGCTTAAAATCTTTGATAGCGTCATCACTCCAATCCTCCTTTATGGCAGTGAAGTATGGGGCCCCATCACCTACCCTGACCAACCCAAATGGGACACCAGCCCAACAGAAATATTCCATCTGGAATTCTGCAAGCACCTCCTCCAAGTCCATCGGAGCACCTCTAACAATGCTTGCCGGGCAGAGCTGGGCAGACTCCCCTTACTTCTGGCAGTACAGAAGAGGGCGCTATCATACTGGGACCATCTAAACATCAGCAGCCTCAACTCATACCACCATAAAGCCCTACTGGCCAACAAGGACCATCCAAAACCATGTGGGCTGCAACAACTCATATCCACCCTGATCATCCAAAGCCCCCATGAAGGCAACCTGACAAAATATCAAATAAAGGCCCTATTTAACAATTCCAGGGAAAACTATATCAGAGAATGGAGACATGATATAGCAAACTCCAAGAAACTCACCATTTACCAATCCTTACAGAGGGAATACAAACTGGCCCCATACCTGGAGGTACTACAAGACCCCAAGGACAGACAGATCCTGAGCCGGTACAGACTGAGCGCCCACAGCCTGGAAATTGAATCAGGGCGGCATAGACAGACCTACAAGCCCAGGGAGAATAGACTGTGCCAGCATTGTGACCTGGAGGCCCTGGAAGATGAGGTCCACTTCCTCCTACAGTGCCCCAAGTACTCAGCACTGAGGGAAACTCACTTCCAGAGACTCTCCGCTCTCATCCCGGACTTCACCTCTATAGAAGAGACGAGGAAACTCCACATCATACTGGGAGAAGAGGAGCCGGCGGGGAAAAAATATCTGCCCAATACGTAGCAGAATGTCACAGACTGAGAGGAACATGAGAGATCCTGGACTTATAAATCCCCAACATGGACTCGCCCCCATCCCCCTTCACATTATCCCTTACCCCTGATAATGTCCATGGACTTGCCCATTCCCCCCCATATATATGTCCCACTACCCCCCCTCCTCCCCATATGCTTTGGCAATGCTAAAATATATTTGGTCCTGCCAATAAAGCTTATTTTGATTTGATTTGATTTGATCATGCTAGGTCCCTGTTTTGAGCGAGGCCTTAGATAACTGCCTATTTGACCGAATTATAGAAGCGCCTTTGAAGAAACACTTGCAGACATGTCATACTTGCTGCTGTCCCCACCTTGTTTTCTTTTTAACCCCTTAACGCCAAGCAGGTTGCACCCGGCAGGGGGGTGGTTAACGCCAGCAGAGAGTGCTAGTATGCCCCCCCACCAGGTGCTACGGCAGGCATCTCCTTTGGCAAGCCCACACAGCTGACACGCGACAAGCGTCCTTGGCTTCAGCGATCAGCCTGAATTCAGGCCGTCCCACAGCAGCCAACTGTAACGGGGGGAGTAGCGCCCACCAGAGAGTAGCGGAGTTGAGATCCTTAAGGACTGATAAATCTCTTTGACGTTTAAACACTGCTTGGCATATACAGACTTATACACTTGAGGCAGCGAGGATGAACAAAATGCTGAATTGCTACTAAGCACTAAAGTTTTCGAGACCGATAGACTACTTAGAGCACTACGTCAGACAGTTAGTGAATTGCGCGGTCTGCAGGGCAGTCAGGAAATGAGCTGCTTTAACATTTTCTGATAATCGGGAGCAGATCAGCGGTACCTTAGGATATTCAGCGGCGATACATACACGCCGGGGTCTGTCTTGAGTACAGTATTGAGTATATATGCTGGTAAGAGCACACCGAACATGAGCCGCATATAAACAGTACCTTTTGATTGCAGTTATTATATACATGTGTGGCCGGAGAACATGAGCCCTGGGTTGAGTATAGGAACCTAATGAGGCCACAGACGATACCCACAACTTAGAAGGGACAATACCCCAGTAATGTGTAAACACCCCAGCGGCAAGCATGGGGTTAAACCACCAAAGCACCACACAGGCGATCTTAATCGAGCAGCAAGAGAATAGTCAAAAACAAGCCGGGTCAAAAAGCAGGAGAAGGGATCGTATCCATAAAACGGGTTGACAACAATGAATCAATGCACACAATAGTTAGCGATGCGGGAACAGACTCCTCGACAGGGCGACGAGGCAACTCCTCGTGCCCTGTTTTAAACCCGGCGGCTCCTTGTGACCATGCCAGGCCCCGCCCCCTCGGACGCCACTCGGCCATTCCCCAGTGCTGGCAGCCTGCCAGCTCTTTGCACAGGACCTTGCCCAGACCCCCCAGGCAGCGCAGCAAGGGCTGAAGATATGACACCAACCACATGTGGCAAGCACTGACTGCTGGGTGGGGCCTAGGCAGCCCATAAAAGTACTAGCACGTCCCGTGTCTTCAAGGCCCACCCACCGCAGGGACGGTATGGTACGCCCAGTGGCCGGAAACTGTTAATCCAAAATGGGGGGTTGTTAGGTGCTGGGTATAAATAATCCCACAATTTTATCTCTGAGCTTAAAATGGCTGGAGTCTATGCATTGACATTAGACTCCCATCTAAAGAGGTTTGAATTGGCAAAGGCAAATGGACTTAAAATCGTAATGGCCATTTAAGTGCCTAAACCTTTGTGTTATTGTTTAGTGAGGATATGTGAGATTCAAAAAGCAGATGACAATGTTTTTGTCTCATATACACAAAACGATCCCACCCTTAGGATGGAGGATACTGACATAAATAATAATATGTGTACACCTTAAACAAAAAAATGCCTTATTAGACAGTAAGAATAGAACCTATAAGAACAAAGGCAAATTATTATTATTCTTTATTGATATAGCTCCAGCATATTCCACAGTGCTGATAAAATAGGGCAATGATTGCATACTGAATCATTTATAAAATCCTGGATTAATGGTATTGAATACAAGGTCCAGCAACAAACAGAACCACCAGACCCGTATGGCTAATTGGTTGCTGATACTTTATCATTAGCTAGTAACATATACACTTTGTTCATATAGTAAGTTTCTATCCAACAACTTAATAATGAAAGAGTTTACTTGCACTAAATTAAGCTTAATTAGCACTATCTAAACACACTAGTAAGTAGTAAATTCAGCAGCTCCTTAGCAGTCAAAACAGGTATCCCAAACCTGACCAGGCATCATGAGGTCATTGGGGGTTATCGGCTACAGTAATTGTTAAATAATATCCCAATGCAACACCAAACCATTTATGGCTTTCATCAAACATTAGTAGAAACCCCAATAATAGTGTTGTCAGGCTAAATAGGGCACCTATATCCAAACCATATAGTTTGGATAGGACCCTCATCATTCATTGTCTGGATTGGCAGGGCCGGATTTGTATCTCCTGAGCCTGTAGGCACAGAAACGTGGAGGACCCCCCAAAAAAAAAAAAAACTGCCAAAATTACTTTTTAAATTCTCATTTTGGGGGAAAAAAAAATTGAAAAAATCTAATTGAATAACTGTTTCTCGCTGCGCTCAAATCAAAAGAAGGGTCAGAGTCTGTTGCCTTAGTTGAGTCAGGCCGAGTCAGATGAGCGTTTTTCAG
This sequence comes from Leptobrachium leishanense, assembly GCA_009667805.1. Lineage (NCBI taxonomy): Eukaryota > Metazoa > Chordata > Amphibia > Anura > Megophryidae > Leptobrachium > Leptobrachium leishanense. The sequence continues at coordinate 404,749,425 of CM019064.1, read as the reverse complement.
AGCGGAAAGACCATCCGTGAGATTGGACGTTCCTTCCACTCTGATGCCCTTGTGGCCACCTCGTGGAGCGCAGTTAGTGTGCTCAGTGCTGCAAGGCTCGATCCTCCTATGGAGGATTGTGCTTTGCAGCCCCTTTGAACGCACGCTGTAGCGTTTTGACAAGGAAGCTTTCAGCACGTCCGCTGTAGGGTGCGCAATTTGTGCACGCGCTACAGCGTGTGCCTGGCCCTGTCGAAACATCGCAATGCTGTGACGGGAGGCACGTCAGTACGGGCGCACGTAATGCGCTCGTCTGACACCAGCCTTAGTGAAGGGATATTGTTCGTTTTATATGTAAAAGCATATTTTGCCTCTGCCACAGAACAGAGAAAAAAAAATCTTGCATTTACTTTAAATTTTTTTATTTATTTTTTTACACATTACATGGTCATGTTTGGTATCATTGTAAGACCAGGGTCCAACCTTTCCATCGACACCTCACTTAACCTTGTGCGGTTTACAATTTAGAGATGCAGGTTCCAAAGTTCCCCTGTCTCTCCTCACGGTAGTGCCATGATTTAGGTTGTTGATGAAACAAGGCTTTGCACCATCAGCTTCACACTTTCTGGCAGTGAGGGAAATGAGAAGGTGAGTTAGCAGAACATCACTGTGCACTATATAATTGTAAACTGAATAATAGTGCTGCGTTAGAAAAAAAAAAGAGAAGTTAATATTTTACTTGTTATTTTATTTTTACATAACTCTAACCTGGATATATTTGGTATAACTGGAAAGGCCGGCATAATCTGTCCTTTTCAATGATACCTCATATGTCCCTCCAGTCCTTAGGGATCCAGAGATGCAGGGGTCTAAATGATAGTAAATTGTAATCTATATATATATCTATAAAATATATATATATATATTTTCTTACAGAGCAAGGCACCCTCTTGTGGCAGGCACCTGTAGGCACATGCCTACTCTGCCTAGTTATAAATTTGGCCCTGTGGTTTTGGATACCTTTTTTGATTTCTAGGTAGCGGCTGAATTTAGTACATATTAGTGTATTTGGTAATCCCCTATGTAGACAGCCTTTAGGACTACATTAATAACCTATTGTTGTAGCAGATAATCCCCAATGACCCTCATCATACGTGGTCTGGTGGGATACCTGTTTTGATTACTAAGGATCTGCTTAATTTAGTACATACTATACATACTATACGTATTTACGTCCTAATGTGCTCTGATAAAAGAAATATGGCATTTGTGAAATGTTGACAGATTGTAGCACATGTAGCAACCTATTCATTAACAGGACTATACACAGGACACGAGGTCAGCCATTTAGACTGGACGAAAGGAAATTCAGCCTAAAGCATAGGAATTAGGAAGGGTTATTTTACGTTGAGAACAATAAAGCTGTGGAATTCTCTGCCTGTTGAGGTGGTTGGGTCAGAGACTGTATAGACTTTTAAAAAACGACTGGATGACTTCCTGCAGACACAGAATATTAAGGGTCATACTATTTAATATGTGGGTAAAAGCTTCTTGATCCAAGGAGAAATCTGACACCATTCTGGGGTCAAGAAGGAATTTTTTCCCAGTGTGTTGCATATTGGCGAGCATTTCAGACTGGGTTTTTTGCCTTCTTTTAGATCAACAGCAATAGGTGTGAGAGGCTGGACCCGATGGACGCATATCTTTTTTTCGGCCTGTGTGACTATGTAACTATGTAGATAGCCCTTATTAAGGGTAATTTAGTACAAGCAATCTGATTATTAGTAAGTTGTTGGATAGACATGTACTAAGTATGTGTATATGTTACTAGCTAATGATAACGTATTAGCAACCAGTTAGCCTTATGGGTCTGGTGGTTCTGTTTGTTGCTAGACCTTGTATTCAATACCATTAATCCAGGATCTTATAATTGATCGAGTATGCAATCGTTGCCCTATCTTCCATTTGCCTTTGTTATGCGTTTTATTCTTATTTTCCAATAAAGTATTTTTTGTTTAAGGTGTACATATATATGTTAGCATCTTCCATCCCAAGTGTGGGATGTTTGTGTGTATATGAGACTAAAAAATTGTTATCATGTTGAATCAGATATATCCTCACGAAACAAAAACCTTACAGTTTAGGCATTAAGGCCGGAGTCAGATGAGCGCACTAGGTGAGCCCATACTAGCGTGCCTCCCGGCGGCCGTCTCAGCGTTGTGACACTTCGATGGGGTCAGTCACACGTAGCAGCATGCACACGAATTGCGTGCACTACAAGCGTCGGTGCAGAAAGCCTCCCCATCAAAACACTAGACGCGCATTGGACGGGACTGCAAAGCGTGATTTTCCATAGGGGGGGCATATTGAGCCTTGCAGCGCTGAGTTTCATAACTGCACTCAGCGAGGTGGCCAGACGGGCATCAGAGTGGAAGGACGTCCACTTACAGACGTTACTTCCGCTCTCAAAGACGCTCGTCAGACCCCGGCCTTAAATGGCCAATGCAATCCAAGTCCACCTGCCAATGCCAAGTGAAACCTCTTTAGGTGGGAGCCTATCGTCAATGCACAGACTCCAGCCATTTTTCGTTCAGACACACAATGGTTGGATTATTTATAGCCGGCATCCTAAGGGTGGGATGATTTTGTGTATATGAGATTAGTAGGTGAAATGGTTAAACCCTAGATCCAGGCTACCAAACATTGCCCAGTGAGAGTTTTTTTAAATTTAACAATTTTTTAGAACATCAATACAACGAGGCAGGTAGAGAGATGTCACGTGAATTACGAAATTTATTGACAATTTCGATTTTTAAAAACGTGTAGTTTATTTTTTTTATGCAATTCACAAATGAATCTGTTACTTTTATCTTCGTAAAAAGAAAGAACAATTTGAGTTTATGTGCGTGCTGGGAATTTTCTTTTCAAATAAATTTACTTTTTCCAATATGTTTTTTATTTTATTTTTTAAAGGAAGGTCAGATTATTGCTCGAGGCATTTTTATCTTGTAATTATTTCTGACAGCACGAAAGCATTTGCAGCTTTTATCAAATGAAAAAAAAACAAAACTACGTTCCCAAAAGAAATAATGTTGAGCTATTTCGTGGAGTTAATGGTGTTATCTTGTTCTTGACTTCTTTTGTTTCTGAGTATGATGCGTGGTTACTTTGGAAACAATGAGCTGTATGTGTAACGCAGTTACACTTACATTTCCTGAATTAAGCATACAGACACATTCTTGGGAATGGAAGATGTTTAAAATCACTCATCCGTTTTTTCTTTCATCCAAGCTTTTATGTATATAGTTTCAGTCGTGTCTCATTTTTCTCTCCAATTAACAAGGTCTAAAGCGCATTTCTCTTCTAAGTAGACTTCCCTGTGATTGCTATGATACTCTCTTATCATCTCATAGCCTAAAAGTCTATTTTAGATGTGCTAATCTCATAGTTTGAGTGCAAACATATTTTTTTGTCTTTTTTAAATGACTTCTGACAGCCACATTTTTTTCTTACTAAAGTACATTTAAAAACTTTCTTTCCAAAGCAAATCGTTGTTTGTCATTGTAATTTTTCAAGTTGTGAAGTCCATCAGTCAGAAATTGATCGATACAGCGCCTGTGGTGCCATCCAGTTAGTTTTCCCTGAAGCTACTATTAATCCCTTTTAAAAAATATCTAGAGTATGTTTAGGCATTATACTTATTACATAATAATTATAATTAATAATTTTTATAACATAAAAAAAAATAAGATTAAAATAATAATAAAATATATATAAAATAATTTTAAAAAAAAGCAATAAATCCATAAAGGTATGGGAGAACCAGCTGGTGCAAACTCGTTGAGTTGGATTCTGGAGAATGTGGAAGTGGTTCCAGGTCTTTCAGAAGTGGATTGGTGTGGTATATATGTGTAATATGAGCAAATTCATTAATGTTTTTGTCAGTGCTTTACGGGCTGTATTTACCACATATCACATTTAAAAATAATGCTATTGTTGCGATATATCACATCTACATTGTCCTGAGGAAAAAAAAAAATCAACAAATTCAGTAAAATTCAAGACAATCCAATGTAGCCACAATATATTACCCATTATAAATATTTAAATTTGTACAGTGGGGTTCTGTGATCCTCTGTATTTAGCTGGTAAAACAGCACAGCAGGGGACCCCCATCTGCCAAAAAAGCCTGGTTTTAAAAAAATATTCAAAATCTTAAAAAAGCCTCCCTATGTACCCGAATCCCATTGACAAAGCATGCAGTATTATAAAATGTTCGGCTCAATACTTTCAAGTTTCAAGAACTAAACTGGCCATCGCTGAAATCTAGACGCACCCTTCACCTTTCCAACCTGGTGTTTAAGAGCTTTTCTGGGAAGCTACCACCCTACCTGAATATGCTGCTTCCCCCAGCAGTTCCCTCATCCTATAACCTCCGATCCAGGACCAGCACCTTACTTACAATACCACAATACAAAAAGAAAGTGTCTCGATCCTCATTTTCCTACAGAGCACCACAGTTATGGAATAACCTCCCAGACACCATCAAATCTTCCCCCAGTCTAAAGTCCCTTAAGAGTTCCCTATTAACATACCTCAATACGAAATGCACCTGTAAACATGTAACATAATGACTTTATTTCCTACATATTTATTTTTCTGTATATTTGGTCTTGTGTTAATATCTTGCATTTTACTATTTTGTATTTCTGTAACCACTCAATGTTCTTGAACCAAGGACATACTTGAAAACGAGAGAAATCTCAATGTATCCTTCCTGGTAAAATCCTTTTATAAATAAACTAGGTGTAAAGCCTGCCCAGAGGGCAGTCTATTGATAAGTGTGGTGCATTGTGCTTGGTTCTGTGCTCTGTGCCGTTTATTCTGTTGTGCTCGGCTCTGTGCCGTCTATGGTACTGTGCTCGGCTCTGTGCCGTCTATGGTACTGTGCTCGGCTCTGTGGCGTTTTTATTGTGCTCGGCTCTGTGGCGTTTTTATTGTGCTCGGCTCTGTGGCGTTTATTCTGTTTTGCGTTTATACTGCCCCTGCTCATGGATATATGCCCCAACACGTGGATACTGCCCCAGCTCGTGGATACTGCCCCAGCACGTGGATACTGCCCCAGCACGTGGATACTGCCCCAGCACGTGGATATTGCCCCAGCACGTGGATGGATACTGCCCCAGCACGTGGATACTGCCCCAGCACGTGGATACTGCCCCAGCACGTGGATATTGCCCCAGCTCGTGGATATTGCCCCAGCACGTGGATATTGCCCCAGCACGTGGATACTGCCCCAGCACGTGGATATTGCCCCAGCTCGTGGATATTGCCCCAGCACGTGGATATTGCCCCAGCTCGTGGATACTGCCCCAGCACGTGGATACTGCCGCAGCTCATGGATATTGCCACAGCACGTGGATACTGCCCCAGCACGTGGATATTGCCCCAGCACGTGGATGGATACTGCCCCAGCACGTGGATACTGCCCCAGCACGTGGATACTGCCCCAGCTCGTGGATACTGCCCCAGCATGTGGATATTGCCCCAGCACGTGGATACTGCCCCAGCACGTGGATACTGCCCCAGCTTGTGGATATTGCCCCAGCACATGGATACTGCCCCAGCTCGTGGATACTGCCCCAGCACGTGGATATTGCCCCAGCTCGTGGATACTGCCCCAGCACGTGGATATTGCCCCAGCACGTGGATACTGCCCCAGCACGTGGATACTGCCCCAGCACGTGGATATTGCCCCAGCTCGTGGATACTGCCCCAGCATGTGGATATTGCCCCAGCACGTGGATACTGCCCCAGCTTGTGGATATTGCCCCAGCACGTGGATACTGCCCCAGCACGTGGATACTGCCCCAGCACGTGGATATTGCCCCAGCTCGTGGATATTGCCCCAGCACGTGGATATTGCCCCAGCTCGTGGATACTGCCCCAGCACGTGGATACTGCCGCAGCTCGTGGATATTGCCACAGCACGTGGATACTGCCCCAGCACGTGGATGGATACTGCCCCAGCACGTGGATACTGCCCCAGCACGTGGATACTGCCCCAGCACGTGGATACTGCCCCAGCTCGTGGATACTGCCCCAGCATGTGGATATTGCCCCAGCACGTGGATACTGCCCCAGCACGTGGATACTGCCCCAGCTTGTGGATATTGCCCCAGCACATGGATACTGCCCCAGCTCGTGGATACTGCCCCAGCATGTGGATATTGCCCAGCACGTGGATACTGCCCCAGCTTGTGGATATTGCCCAGCACGTGGATACTGCCCCAGCACGTGGATACTGCCCCAGCACGTGGATATTGCCCCAGCTCGTGGATATTGCCCCAGCACGTGGATATTGCCCCAGCTCGTGGATACTGCCCCAGCACGTGGATACTGCCGCAGCTCGTGGATATTGCCACAGCACGTGGATACTGCCCCAGCACGTGGATGGATACTGCCCAGCACGTGGATACTGCCCCAGCACGTGGATACTGCCCCAGCACGTGGATACTGCCCCAGCTCGTGGATACTGCCCCAGCATGTGGATATTGCCCCAGCACGTGGATACTGCCCCAGCACGTGGATACTGCCCCAGCTTGTGGATATTGCCCCAGCACATGGATACTGCCCCAGCTCGTGGATACTGCCCCAGCACGTGGATATTGCCCCAGCTCGTGGATACTGCCCCAGCACGTGGATATTGCCCCAGCACGTGGATACTGCCCCAGCACGTGGATACTGCCCCAGCACGTGGATATTGCCCCAGCTCGTGGATACTGCCCCAGCATGTGGATATTGCCCCAGCACGTGGATACTGCCCCAGCTTGTGGATATTGCCCCAGCACGTGGATACTGCCCCAGCACGTGGATACTGCCCCAGCACGTGGATATTGCCCCAGCTCGTGGATATTGCCCCAGCACGTGGATATTGCCCCAGCTCGTGGATACTGCCCCAGCACGTGGATACTGCCGCAGCTCGTGGATATTGCCACAGCACGTGGATACTGCCCCAGCACGTGGATGGATACTGCCCCAGCACGTGGATACTGCCCCAGCACGTGGATACTGCCCCAGCACGTGGATACTGCCCCAGCATGTGGATATTGCCCCAGCACGTGGATACTGCCCCAGCACGTGGATACTGCCCCAGCTTGTGGATATTGCCCCAGCACGTGGATACTGCCCCAGCACGTGGATATTGCCCCAGCTCGTGGATACTGCCCCAGCATGTGGATATTGCCCAGCACGTGGATACTGCCCCAGCTTGTGGATATTGCCCCAGCACGTGGATACTGCCCCAGCACGTGGATACTGCCCCAGCACGTGGATATTGCCCCAGCACGTGGATACTGCCGCAGCTCGTGGATATTGCCACAGCACGTGGATACTGCCCCAGCACGTGGATGGATACTGCCCCAGCACGTGGATACTGCCCCAGCACGTGGATATTGCCCCAGCACGTGGATACTGCCCCAGCACGTGGATACTGCCCCAGCACGTGGATACTGCCCCAGCACGTGGATATTGCCCCAGCACGTGGATACTGCCCCAGCACGTGGATACTGCCCCAGCTTGTGGATATTGCCCCAGCACGTGGATACTGCCCCAGCACGTGGATATTGCCCCAGCTCGTGGATACTGCCCCAGCTTGTGGATATTGCCCCAGCACGTGGATACTGCCCCAGCACGTGGATACTGCCCCAGCACGTGGATGGATACTGCCCCAGCACGTGGATACTGCCCCCCAGCTCGTGGATATACTCACCTACATCGGCCCTCCAGCGATGGCGGTCCCGCTTCCAGCGTTCTCTCTCTCTCTCTCTCCGTTGGTCGCCGGGATGACGTCACGAAAGCCTTTGACCCCCGGGGTCAAAGGCTTTCGTGACGTCATTCCGCGCGAACAACAGAGAGAGAGAGGATGCTGCAAGCGGGACCGCCATCGCTGGAGGAGCTAAGGGCCGATGTAGGTGAGTATGTGTAGGCAACATCCCCCTACATTGGCCCAGAGCCTCAGCGGTGGCTGTCGCAGGCTGCTCGGCCGGCCTCCAGGCTTAGGCGAGCCCCCGGCTCGGCTGGGCCTGTAGGCCCAAGCCAAGCCGGGGGCTCGCCTGAGCCTGGAGGCCGGCCGAGCAGCCTGCGACAGCCGGAGGACAGTCACCGCTGGAGCTCAGGGCTAATGTAGGTGAGTATGTGCTCTCCACACCCACCCTGCTTACTCGGCCGGTATCCAAGCTTAGGCGAGCCCCCGGCTTGGCGTGGGCCTAGAGGCCCAGCCGAGCCGGGGACTCGCCTGAGCCTGGAGGACGCCCGAGCATGCAACTCGACCGGCCTCCATGCTCAGGCGAGTCCCCGGCTCGGCAGGGCCTCTAGGCCCAAGCCAAGCCGGGGGCTCGCCTAAGCTTGGATACCGGCCGAGCAAGCAGGGTGTGTGTGTGTAGAGCACATACTCACCTACATCAGCCTCGAGTCCTCCACCGGTTCCACACATACTCACCTACATCGGCCCTTAGCTCCTCCAGCGATGGCGGTCCCGCTTCCAGCGTCCTCTCTCTCTCCGTTGCTCGCCAGGATGACGTCACGAAAGCCTTTGACCCCCGGGGTCAAAGGCTTTCGTGACGTCATTCCGGCGAACAACGGCGAGAGAGAGGATGCTGCAAGCGGGACCGCCATCGCTGGAGGAGCTAAGGGCCGATGTCGGTGAGTATGTGTTAGGCAACATCGGCCCTGAGCTCCAGCGGTGACCTCCTCCGGCCGAGCAGGCTGCTCGGCCGGCCTCTACGCTTAGGCGAGTCCCCGGCTCGGCTGGGCCTGTAGGCCCAAGCCGGGGGCTCGCCTGAACCTGAAGGCCCGCCTAGCAGCCTGCTCGGCCGGAGGAGGTCACCGCTGGAGCTCAGGGCCGATTTGGTGGAGTATGTTTTGGGAATTTAGGCCCTGAGCTCCAGCGGTGACCTCCTCCGGCTGTCGCTGGCTGCTCGGCCGGCCTCTAGGCTTAGGCGAGTCCCCGGCTCGGCTGGGCCTGTAGGCCCAAACCAAGCCGGGGGCTCGCCTGAGCCTGGAGGCCCGCCTAGCAGCCCGCTCGGCCGGAGGAGGTCACCGCTGGAGCTCAGGGCCGATTTGGTGGAGTATGTTTTGGGAATTTAGGCCCTGAGCTCCAGCGGTGACCTCCTCCGGCTGTCGCTGGCTGCTCGGCGTGCCTCTAGGCTTAGGCGAGTCCCCGGCTCGGCTGGGCCTGTAGGCCCAAACCAAGCCGGGGGCTCGCCTAAGCCTAGAGGCCCGCCGAGCACCCAGCGGCAGCCGGAGGAGGTGTCCGCTGGAGCTCAGGGCCGACTTATGGGGTTATGTGTGTTTTGGGAACTTCGGCCCCGATCCTCCAGCGGTGACCGGCTGCCGGCGGCCTGCTCGGCGGGCCTCTAGGCTTAGGCGAGTCCCCGGCTTGGCTGGGCCTGTAGGCCCAAACCGAGCCGGGGGCTCGCCGAAGCCTAGAGGCCCGCCGAGCAGCCAGCGGCAGCCGGAGGAGGTCTCCGCTGGAGCTCAGGGCCGATTTAGGGGACAATGTTTTGGGAACTTTGGCCCCGATCCTCCAGCGGTGACCTTCTCCGGCTGCCGCTGGCTGCTCGGCGGGCCTCTAGGCTTAGGCGAGTCCCCGGCTCGGCTGGGCCTGTAGGCCCACACCGAGCCGGGGGCTCGCCTGAGCCTGGAGGCCCGCCGAGCAGCCAGCGGCAGCCGGAGGAGGTCTCCGCTGGAGCTCAGGGCCGATTTTGGGATGTATTTTTTTGGGAACTTCGGCCCCGATCCTCCAGCGGTGACCTTCTCCGGCTGCCGCTGGCTGCTCGGCGGGCCTCTAGGCTTAGGCGAGTCCCCGGCTCGGCTGGGCCTGTAGGCCCAAACCGAGCCGGGGGCTCGCCTAAGCCTAGAGGCCCGCCGAGCACCCAGCGGCAGCCGGAGGAGGTGTCCGCTGGAGCTCAGGGTCGACTTATGGGGTTATGTGTGTTTTGGGAACTTCGGGCCCGATCCTTCAGCGGTGACCTGCTGCCGGCGGCCTGCTCGGCGGACCTCTAGGCTTAGGCGAGTCCCCGGCTCGGCTGGGCCTGTAGGCCCAAACCGAGCCGGGGGCTCGCCTGAGCCTGGAGGCCCGCCGGCAGCCGGAGGACGGTCACCGCTGGAGGATCGGGGCATCTGGCCGTGTAAACACACGGGTAGCTGCGCGCGGCTCGTGCGTTTTTTTTGTTTTTTTTTTCACGCGGCCGGCACGCGCAGCTACCTGTGTGTTCTAACGGCCGCTTTCAAATGTCCGTCGCGCATGCGCAGTAGGGTTTTGGCGACGGACAGTTTTTAGCTTACTCTTTTATAGTATAGATAAATAAAAGTTAGCGAGTTTCAGAAGACAGCCAAATGGATAGTTAAGTGACTGCTTGACTCTCACTAGGCACACTATATCACCAATATCCTTATGCAATGCCCATCACTATGTAAATAGCACACAGTGAGTGCAGTCCCCCGTCATGGGCATATTTATATACATCAGGGGAAAAGGTTGCAATAAACAAGCAATACAGGTGGGTGCTTCCAAGACTATTAAATGCAACGTCCAGAAAAGGGCACTCCATTACAAAATGGGATGCAAACGGAAGTTGTGAGGCTTAAGCAACATAATCATTTTCTGTGAACTAAATTCCAGTCATTTGTTGCCTAAATTAGGTGGTTAAAAACTACTTTAAAGTGGAGTGTTCTTTGAAACAGAATGCTCTTTATCTCTATGTTCTGTATAAAATGTATAAAAAAATATATATATAAACATATATATATAATAAAAAACAGCAAAAGGTTGCACTTAACCTCAAAACCAAGCGGGTGCATCTAAGACATCAAATACAAAACACCAAGAAAGAGCACTCTATATTATTGACCACCGTCTTCCATAATTTTCTGTGAAAAAAAACACATAAGGAAATTATGATCATAACTTTGTGAACTGAATCCCCATCATTTTACCCCATCGTTGACAAGTCCAATCTAGCTTGACCGAATCTGCACTTACAGGATCAACACACCCTGGAGCTCCCCGGCAGCTCGAGGCCTTTATAATGGAAATATATGGTCTATACTCAGGCAGGTAAACAATGTCAGGCCTCGTCCGATGGCTCGCCTCGGGGTCTCACGTGGGGTCGTCGCCGTGTTCCGGGCCATCGGGCCGTGGCATTCTTGGGGGTCGACAGGCTGGGACACAGTCGATCAGCGGCTGCGATAACCCGGCACTCGTCTCCCGATCCGCGGCGGTGTCGAGCCTGGTGCCGGCTCTTCCTCCGGTGGTCTCCAGCATCCCATCGTGGCGCCTCACACTCGGGCTCACCTGGGGGGGGAGAGTGGGACTGGGAGATCTCACGGCCTCGGCACCAGTGAGGGAGGGTGGACCCGGCGTGGTGCCCCCGGCTTAGCGGCTGGCCCTGGCTCCGCTTCTGTTTGGGGAGTTCCCCTGCAGGGATTGGGCCAGGGGGCAGTGACAGCGGCTGGGGGGCTGGGCCGGGGTGCTGCATCTCCAGAACTGGATGACTGAGGTTCCTTGGCTCCAGGGCTGCACCCACCCCTGGGGTGGAGCAACAGGAGATGGGCTGGTCTTTCAATATAAAAATCTGGTCTAACCATACCTGATTGTCCAGTAGCTGACCTTCCTAAGAGACACTTCATAGCCTTCTATTGAAGTTTGGAATTTGACCCTTTTTCCTGTTTAACCTTTTATGATCCTTTGCCGCCTGCACGACCCTTGGACTGATTACCGACCTGCGATATTGCCGTTCGATTTCTGATACCACAATTAGATATCATTCCTGCATACTAGGGTCCAACCTCAAGAAACACCTTGACAAACAAGTGGAAGCACGAAAGAAAATCCCTGCAGGAATAGTGACGGTCAATATCCAGCAACATAAATGGGGTAACCCTCGAACAAAGGATATTGATTGACTGAGATAGTAAATAAAATTTTACTTTTATTAAAAAGAAACAGAACAACATAATGACAAACCAAAGAATAGATAAAAAGTCTCTGTGGCTCTAATCAGCGTAATAAATGCCACATAGGGTACTAGGTGCACATAGATAAGACTCTCATATGGGATTCAAACAGACAAACGATTTAAATTCTGTCAACTACTATCAAAGTAAAGAAATGGGCCTTCGTGGGTCCGCACAATAGGACAGAGAGAAGCTGCTATAGAGAGAGTTCCCAATAGGATAATTGGCAAATTAAATTGCATTAGGTAGAGGAAAGGTTGAGGCCCATAATCAATGCTGGAAGCTCTACCAGATTAGGGCCAACCAACCCCAAGATTAACACCAAACCACAGAGACCAAACAAATATTAAAATCAAAAACATAATCTGCATGGGAGTAAGCACTCCATCATTCGACGCATTTCGCCATAAACACTGGCGTCCTCGGGAGCATGCAGGAAGTAATGCTCAGTCTGGCAGCATAACAAGAAATAAGCTTTGATGTCAGCCCAGCCTCCAGGACCCTGGGGGCAGGAATAGCGTCATTGTGCCGGGCGCGTTGACGTCTATTTCAGGTACCCCCCCAGGGGAAGGTGCCTGAAGGAGAGGGGGGAGGTCATTTGGACCTCTCTCTCTCCCCATCCGTAAGGGGCATGCTCAAAAAGGAAGGCACCGCTTTGAAGGGCACAGACTGCCCTTCCAAGCGGTGGCTGCCTTTAACCCCTTGGGTGCTGGATCGCGATTCGGTGCCAACAGGCATTGGATCGCAGTCCCCTCCTGGAGCTAACCGACATCTTGGATGTCAGCCAAGCTTCCGGGATCTCCCCCTGCCAACTGGCGTCATCGCACATAGCGAAATGACGTCAGTTCAGGAGTTAACCCCTTGCTGCCACCTATGGCGTAGATAGGGGGTTCCAACAAACCCCCTATCTCCCGATCTGTGACAGCCAGAGCATGGACTTTCCAATGATACCAAACATGATGTTGAATGTAAAGAAAAAAAATTAAATTAAATAAAAAAATTAATTATTTTTTTATAAAAATAGAGAAAACTGTTTTTTGTTTTGTTTTATTAATGCAGCAATATTGTTCTCATTTCAATTATAATGTGAACAATGATGCTGCGCTAACGATTTTTTTCCATGGGGGCGTTTGCTAAAAATCACGTATTTTCCTCCCACAAAATGTTACGAGTCCCCATTTCAATTTTTTTTAGCAAGCGCACCCCATAGAGAATGTAACCACAAAGGCTCGTGTGATAAAATGTGAAAAAAAAACACTTTACATGCTGTAGATGATTGAAAATTCTAATTTTATAGCATTTGTTGTTATAATATTCAGGCAGGACATGACGTATACATATAATAATGATATATTATGAATCTGCCGAGTCTGCTAGAAAGAACGATATAATTCGTCTTGGTCGTATGATAAAATGTGACTTCAAATCACGTTTAAACATGATGAGCGAAACCGGTAAAAATGAGTTCACGGGGGCGTGGCCGGCTGCTGATGGAGAGGGACGCGTGTCTCTGGAGCTCCGACCCGTCCTTCTCTATATGGGTTCCTTTGATGTCCTTAGCCGGTGAATTTTATCTCCCTGGAGCCCAGGGCAGCTAGCCATCGATGTTGCACTGTCCGGGGTCCGTTTTGCCCTCCCTCGGACCAGAGACTGAAGCTGTGCTTTTTATTTTTGTCTGTCACCCTGAATAATCTGCGATCGGCCATCTTGAGGCCTTCTGTCTGGCTCGAGCCGGGACCTAGCCTGATTACTGACACGACCCTTTGAGGATTTCCCTGCTGGGCGGACAACTGGAGTGAGCTCTAGGGATGGGTGCACCCTTTTCTTGCGGCCACTCTGGAGGTCTGCACGGCGGCAACAGCTGAATGAGTAGGGGCTGATGACCCACCCCCTCCCTCTCCTGTGGACGTGATGGATGGGATATCAGGCCTGGATGCCTGCCTAATGATGCTGAACGGAGAGGACTCTGATGGCCCGCTTACAATAGGGCTTTGGAGACGCATGATGGCTGTCCTGCAGGCTTGCAGGGGAAAGATGGATCGACGCGTTGATACTCTCATGGAGGCCTTACCTACTGATGCTGTAGATGACGCGGATGGTGGGGGTGAAGTAGTTTCTCTGAGCACAAATGTGATCTACGAGCCTGTTGCTACTACTGCGGCCTGTGTGGATGCTGAGGTGGGGACTACCGAGGCCTATGTGAGTGCTACTGCTGATGGGAGAAACGCTGAAGTGGATGGTAGCCTAGATGGGACGAGGAACTTGCCGTCTTGGCCCCCGGAGGCTGCTGTATCCTTGGGTGCTGGAGCACCGTTGGTGCCCCGCGACATCCGATGGAAGACTGCTGTCGTTGGACCGGTTGGGACTGGCCCACTTCGGAGGCCTATGGAGATGGGAATGTCCGAGTCGGTAGCGGTGCCCTTTGGTCCGGGGCTGCAGATGCTAGCTCTCGACGTGGCGGCTGATATGGGTGGCCATGGGCTCTGTCGACAAGATGAGCGGGGTGCCTTTTGCGGAGAGTCTGGGGATGACAGGGTGCATGGATTTGCTCTATGGCGAGATACGGGTTGAAGGGGTCTGCCCTTCTTAGCGGATTTTTGCCTGCCTAGCCAGTACTCGACAGTCCGTCCTTTGTCCCAGGCTCCGGATGTCCCTCTCTGATGTGCACTCCACTTATTTTGTTGTTTTGTGAGTTTCCCCCTGTATGAAGCATACTGCGGACTGCATTCTTTATTTTTACTTTATGTCCCTTTTTGGTATTTTTTTATTTTTTATTACCCCCCCTCTTTATTTGGCGTTTACAGGTTATCTCGGGGAACGCCATTGCGGCCAGTTGCCCGACTGGACTCCCTGGGTACCCGGGCCTAAGTGCCACTTGTTCCCCTTGGCCCCCCACGGTCCTACAGACTTTAGGGAATACACCAGGGGCGGCACAATTTTGGTCCTTGCCACTGCTCCCTGTTTTTTTTGTTTTTTTTCTCCATTTTAGATATCTGATGTCTTTAGCTGATTTGCTGTTTATTTTATATTTTTTGAGCCCACTGCAAACTCTTTTGACATTTTGCAGTAAACGGAAGACTTTCGCTTTCTATTCCACCCCATTTTTCTGTTCTGAAGACTCTTACTGATTATTAGCTGCGCTTTTTGCAATAATGCTGATTCTCTTGCTGATGGTCCCCGGCCAACTGCTTAAATCTAGACGTCTTTTTTGTTCTGTGCCTGTTTTGATGCCTTGCTTTATATTATTTTTCTTACGAAGTGCTTATATTGATGGCTTCATGTGGCCCTGTGCGGCCCTCATTTTTCCTGTTTATACGATGACTTCTTTGTAAAATAAAAATTTTCAATACAAAAAAAAAAAATGAGTTCACCACTAGGGATGAGCTGAACACCTCCGTGTTCGGTTCGCATTCGAACTCGAACAATTTCAAAAGTTCGAGTTCGGACGCGAACACGATTCGAACTCAATGCAAGTCAATGGGACTCGAACGTTCAATTTTTAGAGTGCCCTCCAAAGGGGAATATATGCTAGATATTTGCCATAAAAGGTGTATGGGGGTCCGGGTAGTGCCCTGGGGGACAGGAAACAAGGAAAAAAGTTTAAAAAAATGTTTTTAAAGGAACAGTGAGTTTTCCATGAAATAAAGGTTACACCGTAACCCCTCTGAGGTATTGTGGAAGAGTGCAGGGGTGGACTCTGCATTCAAATATTAAAATGATTGGAATCTGGTACAAGCGTCAGTGCACCCAAATATTGGGCCTTGGGTGCCAGCTAGTGCCTTCACACCGTAACCCCTCTGAGGTATTGTGGAAGAGTGCAGCGGTGGAAGTTTTGGTAATGCAGAAGAGATCCCCGATCTATTCAGTTACATCAGCATCAGGGGATTGATAACTGCTGATCCAGGACTGATTCATTTTTATAAATGTCAGCCGGTCTACAGAGTCGGTGGACAGACGCACTCTTTTGTCTGTGACAAAACCTCCAGCAGCACTGAACGTCCTTTCAGAAAGCATGCTGGATGAAGGACAAACTAGTAGCTCCATAGCATATTGGCTAAGTTCTCGCCAGTGATCCAATCTCAACACCCAGTAAGCCAGTGGATCATCTGCTGTAAAGGTATCCAGGTCTGCCCTTGCCCCTAGGTATTCCTGCACCATATTGTGAAGACGCTGGCAATGGGTGCCTACATTTGACGTCCCTGGGCGTCGTGGACTAAAAAAATTGGAAAAGGCATCAGTCAAGCGCCCCCCTTCACCGCTCTTCCTCTGATAAACAGCAGCCTCAGAAGCACCTGTGTCATCACTGGGAATGACTGTCTGAAGTGGCTGCAGACTTTTCTGGTCTAGCTGAGAAGCTCTGCCAGCCCTGGGTACCTGGTTAGGAAATGCTGTACCACCATGCTAGGCATGGTACATGCGTCAACTTACCCAGCCGTAGGGCGGAGAGAAGGTTGCTGCCGTTATCACAGACGACCATTCCCAGCTCAAGCTGGCGTGGTGTTAACCATCTCTGTGCGTGCCCCTGCAGAGCTGATAGAATTTCTGGCAGGGTGTGGCTCCTGTGCCCTAAACAAACCAGCTCAAGCACAGTATGGCATCTTTTTGCTTGAGCCATTGCGTAGCCCCTGCCACCCGTCGGTTTAACTGCCACTTCGCCAGAGATAGAGAAGTAGGAGGAGGAAGAGGTGGTGGAGCAGACAGAACTCATATAAGCAGCTTTCTGGAGGCAAGGTGGATGAGCAAGCTCCAGCACAGAGCCCCGTCCTGGATCCCTCCCAGCTGCAAGCAGAGTTACCCAGTGTGCCGTGAAGGAAATGTAACTGCCCTGTCCATGCTTACTGGACCACGTGTCTAAAGTAATGTGCACCTTGCTGCTGACTGCCTTTCCCAATGACTCCATAACATTTTCTTCCACGTGCACTGCTGGTATAGTGCCGGAATGGCCTTCCGTGAATTGAAATGGCATTTTGGAACCTGCCACTGTGGTACAGCACATTCAGCAAATTCACGGAAGGAAGCAGAGTCCACCAGCTGGAAAGGCAGCAGCTTTAATGCGAGTAATTTTGCCATGCTGGCATTTAGACGCTGTGCAAGGGCATGGTTGGAACTATATTTTTTCTTACACTGCAGCAGCTGCGGCAACGAAATCTGACTGCATAAATCTGCAGCTGATGGGATGCTGTCACATTCTGAGGAAGGACCTGGTACACCCATTACTGTAGCATCATCCCTGTCAGTGGAGGTTTTAGGCAATGACATGGCAGGACATATAGTGGGGGTAGAGACAGATGAGGAGGAGGACCTATGCAAAGTGTTGTGCCAACGGGATGTGTGGCAGGTGGTCATATGTCACCTCAAGCACATGGTACCCAAGTGTCCGATGTCTTGCCCACGCTTGATCCTCTTCCGACATAGCTTACAAATAGCAACGCTGCAGTCTGCTGCACATGACGTGAAGATTGAAGAACTCCCAGACAGCAGAATTCTTGGACGTGTGCTGCGAGACAACAGCGCTCTGCACCTGAGCAGCTCTGACATCTGATGCCTTGGACTGGCTACCTTTGCTCATAGAGGACGTTGTGCCTCGTTTTTGTTGTGCCTCCTCCTCCTCCTCACTTGACTCCTCTGTTCGATCAGCCACCCAGGTGGAGTCAGTGACCTCATCATCATCATCACCCCATATCTCCTCGTCACTGGAGCCAACTTGGCAGTATGCTGCAGCTGCTGGGGGAACATGAGTGCCAGTTATTTGTGTGTCACTGGCACCCCCTCCCTCTAGGTTGATTATACTCCCTTCCTCAACCTCAGAGTTTGAATCAGAGCACTGGAGTTTCTGCGCATCCTCAAGCAGCATGTCACTGTCATTGTAGTCAAACAATTCAGCTGACTCCTCCGTGTATGGTGGTGAGGTTACGGCAGGAGTAGCTGTGGACATGGAGGCTGCATTAGATGGTTTGGCTGCTGAGGTGGGCTGTAAACCACTACAAGCCTGGCTGGCAGAGGAGGATGAGGATGGCCTGGTTAGCCAATCCTGCAAATCCTCTGTATGTTGCTGCTGCTTAAGACGGCCAGCACCAGTTAGAAAGGACAAGCGTGCCCTTGCAGAGGATGCACCACGTCCATGACGACCAGGGGCACAGCCTTCCAACACAGAGCTATTATCTGTGTCTGGGAGCATCTGCCTGTCCTTTTTGGGCTTTCTGACATGGTGAGTGATATATAGATTAAAGATATACAGAACTCTGATTCAACTCTGGTATAAAGATTGGAGATATGCAGAACTCTGATTCAACTCTGGTATATAGAGTAAAGATATTCAGAACTCTGCTATAAGTCAGCGATTTTACTGATATTTTCCCTGCAAGGCTGCCAATGTCCTCTACTCTCTCTCTTATTCACTTCCTCTCCTGCAAGCTGCAACACCCTGATACCTGGCAAGACACAGATTCAACTCTGAATAGATAAACAGATGAACTCTGATTAAACTGTGTTATTGTATGGTATCTAGAATTAGATTAAAGATATACAGATTTTCCAGAACAATAATATACGTCAGTGATACACCCTGTCCCTGATAACTGGCAGTGCCAAGACACAGATTCAAATTTCCAGAAGTATGCTATGCCTCAGTGATACACCCTTATAGCTGGCAGTGCCAAGACACAGATTCAAATTTGCAGAACTCTGGTATAACTCAGTGATACACCCTGATAGCTGTCAAGACACAGATTCAAATTTGCAAAACTCTGCTATAACTCAGTTATACACCCTTATAGCTGGCAGTGCCAAGACACAGATTCAAATTTCCAGAACTCTGGTATAACTCAGTGATACACCCTGTCCCTGATAGCTGGCAGTGCCAAGACAGAGATTACAATTTCCAGAAGTATGCTATGCCTCAGTGATACACCCTTATAGCTGGCAGTGCCAAGACACAGATTCAAATTTGCAGAACTTTGCTATAACTCAGTGATACACCCAGATAACTGGCAATGCCAAGACACAGATTAAAATTTGCAGAACTCTGCTATAACTCAGTGATACACCTTTACAGCTGGCAGTGCCAAGACACAGATTCAAATTTGCAGAACTCTGGTATAACTCAGTGATGCACCCTGATAACTGGCAGTGCCAAGACACAGATTCAAATTTGCAGAACTCTGGTATAACTCAGTGATACACCTTGATAGCTGGCAAGACACAGATTCAAATTTGCAGAACTCTGGTATAACTCAGTGATACACCCTTACAGCTGGCAGTGCCAAGACACAGATTCAAATTTGCAGAACTCTGGTATAACTTAGTGATACACCCTTATAGCTGCCAGTGCCATGACACAGATTCAAATTTGCAGAACTCTGGTATAACTCAGTGATACACCCTGATAACTGGCAGTGCCAACACACAGATTTCAATTTCCAGAAATCTGCTATAACTCAGTGATACAGCCTGTCCATGATAGCTGTCAGTGCCAACACACAGATTCCAATTTTCAAAAATCTGCTTTAACCACTTGAATGCTAAGGACGCGCTCAGCGCGTCCTCAGCATTCCCGCTGGTATGCGGAGGACGCGCTGAGCGCGTCCTCGCATTGGGGTCAGCGTTCGGCCGGTTCCGGCCGATCGCTGGCCCCTCCGGTGCGGGCTGACATCCTGGATGTCAGCCCGGCATCCGGAGCAGTGGCCGCCATTATTAGGTGTCATCGCGCCCCCGCGATGACACCTAATTCAGGCGCCCCCCCCGCATGTGCGGAGGAGGCGCCTGAAAGGGAGGGGGGGGAGGTCCTTCGGACCTCTCTCCCTCCCGATCGGCGGCTCACAGGGGCTTAACCCAGGCATCATTTGGAAGGGCACAGCCTGCCCTTCCAAATGATGCCTGGCATTAACCCCTGGGGAGCTGGATCGCAAATCGGCGCTGAAAAGCGCCGATTTGCAATCCTTCCCGGGAGCTGGTCGACATCTTGGATGTCGGCCAAGCTTCCGGGAACTCCCCCAGAGGACTGGCGTCATCGTGCGCAGCACG
Source organism: Leptobrachium leishanense (assembly GCA_009667805.1). Classification (NCBI taxonomy): domain Eukaryota; kingdom Metazoa; phylum Chordata; class Amphibia; order Anura; family Megophryidae; genus Leptobrachium; species Leptobrachium leishanense. Next base: position 404,729,406 of record CM019064.1, on the reverse strand, counting down.
ATGACGCCAGTCCTAGCATTAACCCCTAACTGCCACGAACTGTGGAGATAGGGAGTTCCAATGAACTCCCTATCTCCCGATCCGTGGCAGTTAGGGGTTAAATTTTGATATCGTTGGATCGGCCAGAGCATGGCCGTTCCAACGATACAAACATGAAAGTAAAAAAAATTGTAAAAAAAAAAAAAAAAAATTAAAAAAAAAAATAAACACTTTTTTTTTTCTTTTTTTTGGTTTGTTAATGCAGCAATATTGTTCCCATTTCAATTATAATGTGAACAATGATGCTGCATTAACGATTTTTGTATGCGGTGCGTTTGTTAAAAATGGTGTCATTTTCCCCAAAAAAAAATGTAACGAGACCCCATCTCTAATTTTTTTAACAAGCGCACCCCATACAAAATATAACCGCAATTGCTCGCATGTTAAAATGTGGAAAAAAACACTTTACACGCTGTAAATTATTGAAAATACATATTTTATTGCATTTTTTGTTATAATATACAAACATGACATAACGTATACATATAATAATGACATATTATGAATCTACCGAGTCTGACGGAAAGAACGATATATAATATGTCGATGTCATATACTAAAATAAGCCTTCAAAACACGTTTAAACATGATGCGCAAAACAGGTAAAAAATGACCTCAGCACAGGGGCGGGAAAAGCCTCAGCAGCGAAAGGGTTAACTCAGTGATACAGCCTGTCCCTGATAGCTGTCAGTGCCAACACACAGATTCCAATTTCCAGAAATCTGCTATAACTCAGTGTTACAGCCTGTCCCTGATAGCTGTCAGTGCCAACACACAGATTCCATTTTCCAGAAATCTGCTATAACTCAGTGATACAGCCTGATATGCAACAATCTCCTCTCCTCTCTGATTCACTCCTGCAACAAACACACGCTGGGGCTGCCTTAGGGGAAGCCTTATATAGTGTGCTGCGGGACTTAGCTCTGTGAGAAGCTGAGAAAATTTGCCCAATCAGGACTCTGAGCCTGATTGGCATAGTCTTGCATCTGTCTTGCACCTGACCTGTGGTCAGGTGCAAGGCTGTAGCCAATTACAAGCCTCAGGCCAGTGGAAAAGTGCATTGTGGTCCATTGTGGTGCATTGTGGGCGAACACGCAGCAAACACGCAGAAATGTTTGAGGTTTGCAGAACGGGCAATGTTCGAATCGAACTCATGTTCGGATCGAACCAAACGCCCATCCCTATTCACCACACAGGGGTGAAATGGCTCAGCAGTGAAAGGGTTAATGTTTTAGATGCACCTGCTTAGTTTTGAGGTTGAGTGTAACCTTCTGCTGTTTTGTTATATATTTCCAAAAGTATTCGCTCACCCCTCCTTATGCGAGTCAAGGCAGGTGAGCGAATCGAATACTTTTGGCAATATAGTGTATATTTATTATTGCAGAAGCCATTTGCACATCACAGCAATTCAAAGAACTGCATCCCAGATCTCCTGTGCTACATCCCCCACGTGCAGCAAGGAATTCTGGGTAGGATATGCAAATGACATCTGTCTCACTTTTATGCATCCTGGGTCTGTTATTACACAGAACCCTTAAATCAATGCCCTGCCATACTAGATGGCTTTTTAGCAGAGATCAGGTTTATGCATCTGGTCAAAGCCACTCCTAGGACAGTGCTGTTTCAAGTTTATTGGACCCTCATCAGCTGGGAGCTAGGCATGATGACCAGTTGCTGAGATGCTTGGACCCGTAGGACAAATCAGTACTTACAAGGGTTGTGGTGGTGGACAAAAAGTGAGATTTTATATATATATATATATAAAAATCCACTGCATACAGCACTCTCCATATTACCGTTCATTGCCTGGTGCAATCCAGTTGAAGTATATAGAATTACGCAATAGAGGATGCACTCACGGTCTTCCAAACAAATATAAAGAATTTATTTTACAAAACTCACATGGACATCAACGTTTCGGCTCGCAGAGCCTTTTTCAAGATAAACAAACAACACCAAATAACACATTTTTATACTAACAAACCAATGAATGAATTAACTCACAAATCTGTCAGAAATCTCACTAATGAGTTGCCCCACCCCATCCTGAATCAACAAGATTACGGGCGGGGGCCAACAACACATTGATAATGGGACTGAATACTAAGAAAAAATATATATAACAATACAGAGATACAAAAATACAAAAAGTTAAAAGCAAAAGATGAATGACTGAATATTGTAACTAATATTGCAATGAAACAAAAATCTTTTTACACCAACTGACCCAAAAATATGAACCTCTAAATGTAAAGTCAGTGATTTAACGGGGAGATAAAAAAGATGTAAAGGAAATATATTCGTTCAAACCTCTAGGTGAAACTGTATCTAGTTTCATTGTCCAGAACGCTTCTCTTTGCAACAATAATTGAGACCGATTACCTCCACGTTTTAAAGGTGGTATATGGTCTATAGCCTTAAAATTTGTGTAGGTAACCTATGCTGTAAAGCCAAAAAATGTTTTGCCACAGGCTTATCAGTAGACCCATCTCTAAAGACAGTGGTAATATTAGACCTGTGGCCTCGGATCCTATCTCTAAGGGGTCGGTCGGTTTTTCCAACATAAGAGAGTCCGCAAGGACATGTAATTAAATACACCACAAACTCTGTGGTGCAAGTAATATGATGACGAATGGAAAAGATTTTTCCTGACCTAGGATGTGAAAAAGTTGAGCCAGGCTGCATATGGCTACACGTTACACAACTTGTGCACCTGAAGCAACCATGCCGAAGAGAGATAGAACTAGATGAATATGATTTAATTGGGTCTGTCTTGACCAACCAGTCACGAAGACTTCTGGACCTCCTATAACTTATTACAGGAGTATTATGAAATTTAGAGGGCAAAAGTACTATCGTATTTAAACATCGGTCGCACTAACCCAGACTTTTGCAAAAAATGGGTTGCGGTTGCTAATCGTTGCTCATTAGATTGGTTGATTTTGGTGGTCGAGGAGGTTGGGAAAGAAATAGTAACTGTAAGGCAATCGATTTCTACTTTTGAAGAAGTGAATTATGATGCTTTAAATTCTACTTCATTTGAAACTCAAATGTCTAAGTTGTCTGATGATATTAATAAATATAAATCTGAACTAATTTCCTTCAAGAAACAGAAACTTAGCAAAGTCAACCTCGATTATACATCTCACAGAGTCTATAAGTGGTTAAGTGCTGAACGCCCTCATTACCAACCTCCTGGAAACAGACGGAGAATAAGGAGACCGAATATCGAATCAGTTGATGTTACATCGGGTGAATCAGCTTCAGAGATTGAAGGCCCGCAGGAAACTTATACCAAATCCACTAACTCTTTTTTAGCAGAGGAACTGATAGAAGATCCCAAAAGATTACCGACAGCACGGATATTTACAAGAGGTACCAGCAAATTAACCAGAGACGGAGAATCCCTCGAAGAGGGCAGCAAGGTAAGGTCACAAGAGGCAAAAACAAACCGCCTCTCCCGAGGAGATAATACCGATCTTCAATTTATCATCCAAACAGCTGACTAAAGACCATATTAGTTTATTGTCTAAAGGCTTAACATTTGTACCTACGTCTACACCAACAGATTTTGATCTAGAGGTTGAGGCTTATAAATTACAAAGGACTTTGACTTTACAAGAAAAATCGAAAGGAACTTATATTCAAACCAACCCATTTAGATTACGTAATACACACGAAGTGAAAACCCCCAATCATTTTATCAATACTTTTGGAGATATAATGCGTGATACTATGAGAAACTCTAGCAAGCAAAACATCAAAAAGAGGTCTAATCTTTCTCATGATGAATGGGGAGCAATGAAAGATTTGTCACAGGATTATTCTATCGTTATTCGTGCGGCAGACAAGGGGGTGGCATTGTTATTTTGGACTATGCATTATATAAGGATGATATTTTAAACCAACTGAATGATACACAGACCTACAAAAGGTTATTTGGTGATCCGACAAAACAGATTGCGGAACGTATATTACCTATTGTCTCTATGGGTTTAATTTGGGTATATTGATGAAACCACAGCAGCCTTTTTGACTGTGCAACACCCTAGGATTCCCATTTTTATACTATACCCAAATTGCATAAAAATCCGGTGAAACCACCAGGACGCCCAATTGTCTCCGCGTGGGAGGGATTTTGGAACCGCTGGGCAAATTTGTTGACTATTATTGTAAATCCACTGTTTTGTCACTTTCTACATGTTTGAAAGATACTAGTCATTTTTACAGATGATCTCTCAGGTTACCCTACCGCCTAATCCAGTTATATTAGCGACATTAGATGTAAAAAATCTATACACTTGTATTCCCAATGTTGAAGGTATTTCTGCTATGCGCAAGGTTTTGATGGAATCTGATGTGTATCGAGGTCCACCTATTGAATATTTATTGGAGTTGTTGAGATGTACATTGGAAAATAATTTTTTTCGATTTGAAAAACAGTTCTACATGCAGACAGCTGGCACGGCGATGGGGCCCGATGGCTCCATCCTACGCCAATATCTTTATGTATGTATTTGAAAATTTTCATATTCTTTCACCTTTTTTCTGAAAAATTATTATTTTACTGCAGATTTGTGGATGACATCTTTTTAGTGTGGAATAATACGGAGGTAACCTTAATGCAAATGGTTGAACAAATCAATTCATTGTCCTCTACAATTAAGTTGACATCTATTATTTCCACACAGGAGATTGTCTTCTTAGACGTGTTAGTGTTTCGAGCGGGTGATCGTTTAGGTTACACATTACATCGAAAAGAAACAGCCAGGAACACTATTTTAAGAGCAGATAGTTTCCATCCACCGTACTTAAAACAGTCTTTGCCAGTGTCCCAATTCCTACGTACATTAAGAAACAATAGTGATGAGGAACGCTGTACTTTGCAATTAGCCGATACCTATAATAGGTTTAACACAGAGAGGTTATTCTGACAACGTTCTTCAGCAAGCCTTTGTGAAGGCTTTGAAAAAAATTTCATCCAAGAAAATAGAAAATCCTTTGGCCAATAGTAAGATGTACCTACCTATGACATATCATTCCTATAGTCATAAAATCACACAAAATATACATCGACAATGGGAAATGTTTAAATACGATAGTACTTTTGCCCTCTAAATTTCATAATACTCCTGTAATAAGTTATAGGAGGTCCAGAAGTCTTCGTGACTGGTTGGTCAAGACAGACCAATTAAATCATATTCATCTAGTTCTATCTCTCTTCGGCATGGTTGCTTCAGATGCACAAGTTGTGTAACGTGTAGCCATATGCAGCCTGGCTCAACTTTTTCACATCCTAGGTCAGGAAAAATCTTTTCCATTCGTCATCATATTACTTGCACCACAGAGTTTGTGGTGTATTTAATTACATGTCCTTGCGGACTCTCTTATGTTGGAAAAACCGACCGACCCCTTAGAGATAGGATCCGAGGCCACAGGTCTAATATTACCACTGCCTTTAGAGATGGGTCTACTGATAAGCCTGTGGCAAAACATTTTTTGGCTTTACAGCATAGGTTACCTACACTCAAATTTAAGGCTATAGACCATATACCACCTTTAAAACGTGGAGGTAATCGGTCTCAATTATTGTTGCAAAGAGAAGCGTTCTGGACAATGAAACTAGATACAGTTTCACCTAGAGGTTTGAACGAATATATTTCCTTTACATCTTTTTTATCTCCCCGTTAAATCACTGACTTTACATTTAGAGGTTCATATTTTTTGGTCAGTTGGTGTAAAAAGATTTTTGTTTCATTGCAATATTAGTTACAATATTCAGTCATTCATCTTTTGCTTTTAACTTTTTTTGTATTTTTGTATCTCTGTATTGTTATATATTTTTTTCTTAGTATTCAGTCCCATTATCAATGTGTTGTTGGCCCCCGCCCGTAATCTTGTTGATTCAGGATGGGGTGGGGCAACTCATTAGTGAGATTTCTGACAGATTTGTGAGTTAATTCATTCATTGGTTTGTTAGTTAAAAATGTTTATTTGGTGTTGTTTGTTTATCTTGAAAAAGGCTCTGCGAGCCGAAACGTTGATGTCCATGTGAGTTTTGTAAAATAAATTCTTTATATTTGTTTGGAAGACCGTGAGTGCATCCTCTATTGCGTAATCTCTATATATATATATATATATATTATATATACCGTACTGTGCAAAAGTTTCAGGCAGGTGTGAAAAAATGCCGTAAACAAAGAATGCTTAAGAAAGAAATATAATTAATGATTGTTTATATTTTTCAATTTTCAACATGCAAAGTGAGCGAACAAAAGAAAAATCTAAATCAAATCAATATTTGGTGTTACTACCTTTTGCCATCAAACCAGCATCAATTCTCATAGGTACACTTGTACAAAGTCAGGTATTTTGTAGGATTATAGTCAGGTGTATGATCAACCAATTATACCAAACAGGTGCTAATGATTAGGAATGAGCCGAACACCCCCGTGCCTTTGATGGCAGCCAGTGCCTTCACACCGTAACCCCTTTGTGGTATTGTGGAAGAGTGCAGTGGTGGCAGTGAGAACACAAAGATTAGAACAATTCCCAGATATTTTGTATAAATGACTGACCCCCAAAATAGTTGGTGGCAGTGAGAACACAAAGATTACAACAATTCCCAGATATTTTGTAGAAATGAGACCCCCACAATTGCTGCTGGCAGTGAGAACACAAAGATTAGAACAATTCCCAGATATTTTGTAGAAATGAGACCCCCCAATAGCTGCTGGCAGACTGGCAGTGAGAACACACACTAACACAACAATCTCCTCTCAAAAAACATGTGCTGAAGGCTGTGTGAAGCCTTATATAGTGTGCTGCGGGACTTAGCTCTGTGAGCCCATGATTGGGAAAAATTTTCCCAATCAGGACTCTGAGCCGTGATTGGAATAGTCTTGCACCTGTCTTGCACCTAAACTGTGGTCAGGTGCAGGCTGTAGCCAATTACAAGCTTCAGGCCAGTGAAAAAGTGCATTGTGGTCCATTGTGGTGCATTGTGGGTGAACATGCTGCGAACACACGGAAATGTTCGAAGTTCGCGAACATACGAACTGGCGATGTTCGAATCGAACTCCCGAACACATCGAACCGAAGAGCTCATCCCCTACTAATGATCATCAATGTCACACGTAGGTTGAAACACAGTCATGAACTGAAACAGAAACAGCTGTGTAGGAGGCTTAAAACTGTGTGAGGAACAGCCAAACTCTGCTACCAAGGTGAGGTTGTGAAAGACAGTTTCATGTCATGGCAAGATTGAGCACAGCAACAAGACACAAGGTAGTTATAGTGCATCAACAAGGTCTCTCCCAGACAAAGATTTCAAAGCAGACTGGGGTTTCAAGATGTGCTGTTCAAGCTCTTTTGAAGAAGCACAAAGAAATGGGCAACGTTGAGGACTGTAGACGTAGTGGTCGGCCAAGGAAATTTAGAGCAGCAGATGAAAGACACATCAAGCTTATTGCCCTTTGAAATCGGAAGATGTCCAGCAGTGCCATCAGCTCAGGACTTGTAAAACCAGTGGGACCCAGGTACACCCATCTGCTGTCTGGAGAAGTCTGGCCAGAAGTGGTCTTCAAGGAAGAGTTGCAGCCAAAAAGCCATACCTCCGATGTGGGAACAAAGCCAAGCGACTAAAGTATGCACGAAAACATAGGAACTGGGGTGCAGAAAAATGGCAGCAGGTGCTCTGGACTGATGAGTCAAAATTAGAAATATTTGGCTGTAGCACAAGGCAGTTTTTTTGTCAAAGGGCTGAAGAGCGGTACAATAAGGAGTGTCTGCAGGCAACAGTGAAGCATGGTGGAGGTTCCTTGAACATTTGGGGCTGCATTTCTGCAAATGGAGTTGGAGATTTGGTCAGGATTAATGGTGTTCTCAATGCTGAGAAATACAGGCAGATACTTATCCATCATGCAATACCATCAGGGAGGCGTGTGATTGGCCCCAAATTTATTCTGCAGCAGGACAACGACCAAACATACAGCCAAAGTCATTAAGAACTATCTTCAGCGTAAAGAACAAGAAGTACTGGAAGTGATGGCATGGCCCCCACACAGCCCTGATCTCAACAACATCATCAAGTGTGTCTGGGATTACATGAAGAGACAGAAGGATGTGAGAAAGCCTACATCCACAGAAGATCTGTGCTTAGTTCTCCCAAGATGTTTGTAACAACCTACCAGCCGAATTCCTTCAAACACTGTGTGCAAGTGTACCTAGAAGAATTGCTGCTGTTTTGAACGCAAAGGGTGGTGGTCACACCAAATATTGATTTGATATAGATTTCTCTTTTGTTCATTCACTGCATTTTGTTCATTTATGAACATAAATGTGTAACAATTCCATTTGTGAAAGCATTCTTTGTTTACAGCATTTTTTCACACCTGCCTAAAACTTTTGCACATTACTGTATAATAATATATATATATATATACACACTATATTGCCAAAAGTATTCGCTCACCCATCCAAATAATCAGAATCAGGTGTTTCAATCACTTCCATGGCCACAGGTATATAAAATCAAGCACCTAGGCATGCAGACTGTTTTTACAAACATTTGTGAAAGAATGGGTCGCTCTCAGGAGCTCAGTGAATTGCAGCGTGGAACTGTGATAGGATGCCACCTATGCAACAAATCCAGTCGTGAAATTTCCTCGCTCCTAAATATTCCACAGTCAACTGTCAGCTGTATTATAAGAACGTGGAAGTGTTTGGGAACGACAGCAACTCAGCCACGAAGTGGTAGGCCACGTAAACTGACGGAGCGGGGTCAGCGGATGCTGAGGCGCATAGTTCGAAGAGGTCACCAACTTTCTGCAGAGTCAATCGCTACAGACCTCCAAACTTCATGTGGCCTTCAGATTAACTCAAGAACAGTGCGCAGAGAGCTTCATGGAATGGGTTTCCATGGCTGAGCAGCTGCATTCAAGCCATATATCACCAATGCAAAGCAAAGCATTGGATGCAGTGGTTTAAAGCATGCCACCACTGGACTTTTGAGCAGTGGAGACGCGTTCTCTGGAGTGCCGAATCGCACTTCTCCATTTGGCAATCTGATGGATGAGTCGGGTTTGGCGGTTGCCAGGAGAACGGTACTTGTCGGACTGCATTGTGCCAAGTGTAAAGTTTGGTGGAGGGGGGGATTATGGTGTGGGGTTGTTTTTCAGGAGCTGGGCTTGGCCCTTTAGTTCCAGTGAAAGGGACTCTGAATGCTTCAGCATACCAAGACATTTTGGACAATTCCATGCTCCCAACTTTGTGGGAACAGTTTGGAGCTGGCCCCTTCCTCTTCCAACATCACTGTGCACCAGTGCACAAAGCAAGGTTCATAAAGACATGGATGACAGAGTCTGGTGTAGATAAACTTGACTGGCCTGCACAGAGTCCTGACCTCCAGTGGCGTCACTAGGGTTGGTGTCACTCGGTGCAGTAACTTATGGTGTCACCCCCCCCCCCGAGTTTTACGGAATTTTTTTAACTACTCTTACTCCTAAATCAGTACTCCCAAATAACACTGAATGCTCATACACACACTGCACATTACTGTGAGGTTTATTGCTGCGGAGCTCTCTCATGCTCACACAACTTTTTGCCAACTGCCAGCAAGTACGATGCCTGTTCGAAGGCAGTGAAAGCACACATGGATATATATTGCCCCCAGCAGCTCTGGATATATTGCCCCCAGCAGCTCATCCATGAATATATATTGCCCCTAGCTCACATATGGATATATTGCCCCAGTTCACAATTATATATTGCCCCCAGCAGCTCACCCATGGATATATATTGCCCCAGCTCACATATGGATATATTGCGCCTCAGCTCACATATGGATATATTGCGCCTCAGCTCACACATGGATATATTGTCCCAGACCAGCTCACACATGGATATTGCCCCAGCTCTCATGGATATGCCCCCAACACACATGGATACTGCCGCAAGCACACATGGATACTGCCCCCAGCACACATGGATAATGCCCCAGCTCACATGGATATGCCCCAGCAGCTCTCATGGATATTGCCCCAGCTCCTCTCATGAAATTTGCCCCAGCTCCTCTCATGGATATTGCCCCAGCTCCTCTCAAGAATATTGCCCCAGCTCCTCTCATGGATTTTCCCCAGCTCCTCTCATGGATATACTGCCCCAGCTGCTCTCATGGATAATGCCCCAGCTCCTCTCATGGATTTTGCCCCAGCTCCTCTCATGGCTATACCCCAGCTCCTCTCATTGATATTGCCCCAGCTCATGGATAATGCCCCAGCTCATGGATACTGCCCCAGCTCATGGATATACCCCAGCAGCTCATGGATATGCCCCAGCTCATGGATATGCCCCAGCTCATGGATTTGCCCCCAGCTCATGGATTTGCCCCAGCTCATGGATACTGCCCCAGCTCATGGATATGCCCCAGCTCATGGATACTGCCCCAGCTCATGGATATGCCCCAGCTCATGGATTTGCCCCAGCTCATGGATACTGCCCCAGCTCATGGATATGCCCCAGCTCATGGATACTGCCCCAGCTCATGGAATGCCCCAGCTCATGGATAATGCCCCAGCTCATGGATTTGACCCAGCTCATGGATTTGACCCAGCTCATGGATATGCCCCAGCTCATGGATATGCCCCAGCTCAAACATGGATTTGCCCCATCTCATGGATGTGCCCCAGCTCATGGATATGCCCCAGCTCATGGATTTGCCCCAGCTCATGGATTTGCCCTTGCTCAAACATGGATTTGCCCCAGCTCATGGTTATGCCCCAGCTCATGGATATGCCCCAGCTCATGGATTTGCCCCAGCAGCTCATGGATATGCCCCAGCTCATGGATATGCCCCAGCTCAAACATGGATTTGCCCCAGCTCATGGATATGCCCCAGCTCAAACATGGATTTGCCCCAGCTCATGGATATGCCCCAGCTCATGGATATGCCCCAGCTCAAACATGGATTTGCCCCAGCTCAAGGATATGCCCCAGCTCATGGATTTGCCCCAGTTCATGGATATGCCCCAGCTCATGGATATGCCCCAGCTCATGGATTTGCCCCAGCAGCTCATGGATATGCCCCAGCTCATGGATATGCCCCAGCTCAAACATGGATTCGCCCCAGCTCATGGATATGCCCCAGCTCATGGATATGCCCCAGCTCAAACATGGATTCGCCCCAGCTCATGGATATGCCCCAGCTCAAACATGGATTTGCCACAGCTCATGGATATGCCCCAGCTCATGGATATGCCCCAGCTCATGGATTTGCCCCAGCTCATGGATTTGCCCCAGCTCATGGATATGCCCCAGCTCATGGATTTGCCCCAGCAGCTCATGGATATGCCCCAGCTTATGGATATGCCCCAGCTCAAACATGGATTTGCCCCAGCTCATGGATATGCCCAAGCTCATGGATTTGCCCCAGCTCAAACATGGATTTGCCCCAGCTCATGGATATGCCCCAGCTCATGGATATGCCCCAGCTCATGGATTTGCCCCAGCTCATGGATTTGACCCAGCTCATGGATACTGCCCCAGCTCATGGATACTGCCCCAGCTCATGGATATGCCCCAGCTCATGGATATGCCCCAGCTAATGGATTTGCCCCAGCAGCTCATGGATATGCCCCAGCTCATGGATAATGGCCCCAGCTCATGGATATGCCCCAGCTCATGGATAATGGCCCAGCACATGGATATGTCTCAGCTCACCTCCTCCTGCGCCGCGTGTTCGCTCCCTTTGAGCGTCTGGTGGCGTGCAGCTTGGGCGCTCGCCTGGGGGAGCCACGTAACCAGCCTCGATTGGCTGGTGACGTGTTTCCTCCAGGCGAGCACCGAAGCTGCATGCTTCGGACGCTCGCAGGGAGCGAATACGCGGCGGAGGGTGAGACACCCGCCCTTAGGGTGACGGTGTCACCCTAAGGGCAGGTGTCACCTGGTGTGGGCCGCCCCCCGTCCCCACCTGACCTCAACCCAATAGAACACCTTTGGGATGAATTAGAGCGGAGACTGAGAGCCAGGCCTTCTCGTCCAACATCAGTGTGTGACCTCACAAATGCGCTTTTTGAAGAATGGTCAAAAATTCCCATAAACACACTCCTAAACCTTGTGGACAGCCTTTACAGAAGAGTTGAAGCGGTTATAGCTGCAAAGGATGGACCGACGTCATATTGAACCCTATGGATTAGGAATGGAATGTCACTTAAATTCATATGCGAGCCAAGACAGGTGAGCGAATACTTTTGGCAATATAGTGTGTATTCATACCTGGCCCTAAATAACCTCACGTTAACCTCTTAATCAACTGCACGACTGCCTGAATTTGCATTAAACCATAAATGTCCATATTTCAAGGTTAAAAACAGGCAACGCGCAATCTCCGTACAGTAAGAGCCAGACTAACACATTAAATGGAGTTATAAGCATCCGAAGAGATATTTATTAATATTAGCATAATCATTTATATAGCGCCAACAGTTTCCACAGTGCTTTACAATAACCAATGGAAATGAGATACAGATAAATGGACATATGATGGAAACAAGAGGTGTAGAGGGCCCTGCTCTCATTCAGTGTTTGGTATTTGTAAGAAATCAGCATACCGATAAACTCACATTGAATCACAAAAATCAATAGTTCCATTGAAAAGTATTAGCCGCAAGCTACTATATAAATTTTTATCGGGAAACGAAAAGCTGGTAAACCCAAATTTGAGTCTACTGAATTTAAAAAAGCGGCAATGCGGCTGGAAAAAGTCCCCCCAGTTTTGTTAATTGGGTTGAAATAAATTAAGGCTTATGTTCTACCAGTTTGATTAGAATGCTTCTGACCTGAGGGAGAGGTCATTAAATTTTAATTTTTTTTTGTTAATCCAATAAAGGTATTATTGCATCTTGTACGCTACACTATCCTGTATTATTATTGCATCCTGTACTACTGTGTATATATATATAGCGCGTTTCTTCGATTTGGAACAATTTATTTTCTATTCTGAAATAAAGCAGGGACCTGCTCTGGTTCAAAACTAGGCTGCTCGTGTTTAATTTGTTGTGGTGGAATGGAGGGAATTTGAGGAATTGTTCTAAGATGGTACTGTGGGTTTAGTCATCTCCCATGACTACCAGGAAAGGCAGAGATAACCTATTCACGAAGTCCACAGAAAGAAATAGATCTCTGACCTTTCTGAGTGAATATTGATGAAGATGTCAGTTCACGCTTCCAATGCTTGGTCTTAATTCTGCAGACACAGGTCAGCTGTCATTGTCCTCCCAAATGTGGCCAGAGAATCTAGTTTCAGACATTTTTTTCAGCAAAGAAAATACATTTCAATGACAACCCACATCTATTGCATAATCTATCTATCTATCTATAAAAACGCAAACGTCCTGACTGACTCATCAACGCCCAGCTGAAACCGTTTAACCTAGGAACGTGAAATTTTGAAGGTGCACTGTTTTTATGATGTAGGCACCCACTAAGGAAGGATTTTTGGAAACTCTGGCCCTAAGGAGGTGAAAAAGGGGGTTGAATATTTTATCAGGATACCTATAGCTCAAAAACAAAAGATGTTACAGACGTGAAAATCAGTATTTAGATTCTTCCTGAAAAATTAAAAAACACCTATTTTACCGTTTTTCAAAAATCCAAGCGGGGGGGCGAAAAAAGGGGGTTGAATATTTTAAATATTTTAAACACGATACCTATAGCTCAAAAACAGAAGATGTTACAGACGTGAAAAATCGGTATTTAGATTCTTCTTGAAAAAACCCCCTACATATTTTACCATTTTTCAAAAATCCAAGTGGGGGTGAAAAAGGGGGTTGAATATTTTAAACAGGATACCTATATCGTAAAAGCTGAAGATGTTACAGGCCTGAAAATGGGTATTTAGATTTATCTTTAAAAATAAAATATGACGTATTTCACCATTTTCTGAAAATTACTTGGGGGGGCAAAAAGGGGGGGTTGAATACTTTTATCATAAATGCGAAAGTCCTGACTGACTCATCAACGCCCAGCTGAAACTTAGGAACATGAAATTTTGAAGGTGCATTGTTTTTATGATGTAGGCACCCACTAAGGAAGGATTTTTGGAAACTCTGCCCCTAAGGGGTTGAAAAAGGGGGTTGAATATTTTAAACAGGATACCTATAGCTCAAAAACAGAAGATGTTACAGACGTGAAAATTGGTATTTAGTTTCCTCTTGAAAAATAAAAAAACATGTATTTTACCATTTTCCAAAAATCCAATTAAGGGGGGTCGGGGAAAGGGGTGTTAATACTTTTATCAGTATACCTATGTTTAAAAAACCAAAAGTGTTACAGGTGTGACATTTGGTATTTACAATCTTCTTGAAAAATAAACAAAAACATGTATTTTACCATTTTCCAAAAATCCTAAGTGGGGGTGTGAAAAAAGGGGGTGAATACTTTTCAACAGGATACCTATATCTCAAAAACAGAAGATGTTAGACGTGAAAATTGGTATTTAGATTCGTCTTGAGATACAAAAAAACACGTATTTTACCATTTTCCAAAAATCCAGTGGAGGGGGCAAAAAGGGGGGTTGAATACTTTTATCACTATACCTATATTTCATAAACAAATGATGTTACAGGTGTGAAATTCGGTATTTATAATCTTTGTGGAAAAAAACCCAGACGTGTTGTACCATTTTCCTGAAAATCCCAAGTGGGGGGTGAAAAAAAGGGGGTATGAACAAAAAAAACCTCATGTTTTTTTAAAAAACGGGCAAAAGCTAGTATATAAATAAATCCTAAAAATGTACAACATTTAATGTGTACCTTCTGGTACTTTTTGAATTCAGAATCCTATCTGCAAACGATGTTGCATGTATTTTCATTACCAGGTTGGATTGTTATTTACACTGACAGGTCTATTCACTAAAAGGTGAATCTCAAGAAAACTGGGAGGAGAAGAGAACAGTCTAGACAAAATAACCGATTTGAAAATAATTTTGAGCTGGATTTTTGATTTCTCCAGTCAGTTCTACAGAGTTTCACCTTAACGAATAGACCTGTTAGCGATTGGTTAACCATTCGCTGCGGCATCATTGGGATAAGCTTATCAGATGAGCACACTAACTGTGTCCGTAGTGACCCATCTTCCCAGCGTCCATCATAGGAGGCTTGCGCTTTGTAGTGCTGAGTGCACTACCATGCCCTCAACGAGGTGATCACACGAGCATGTGAGCAGAAAGATCTTCCATTCTCAAAGACATTCCCTCCATGCTCTTGTGACCTCGGCCTTATACATTGTCACAATATTTATTTTTGCCCAGAGTCACATTTATTTGTGGCCCGGATCTTGTATTGATGATGGGGTAGTCGGACGCTGTGTAAAGCTTTCTCCAGCACTTTATCCCAAAGATTCTCAATGGGGTTAAGGTCTGGACTGTGAGGTGGCCAATCCATGTCTGAAAATAATGTCTCGTGCTCCCTGAACCACTCTTGCACAATTTGATCCTGATAAATCCTGGCATTGCCATCTTGGAATATGAAAAAAGGGAATGTAGATAAGACAAAGATAGAAACAAGGTCTAGAGTAATATTCTCAAACACCAAAGTGTTAGCGTGTAGATTGAACGCACACGAAACATACCATCAAATGTCCCATCAAACTGCTTGATACAATCCACCTAAACCAACCAATTGGTAGTAAACAATTAGGAGGAATGCCACAATGGATACCAGCAGAGGTGAAATAAAAAGCATTTATTACTCACACTTGGAGAATAAAAAAACAATGCAGCCAATATGAGTTCAGATTGGGGGTGTGTATAGAGGCTCAACGCGTCTCATCCCCCCTAGGGACTTCCTCAGGAGTGAATATGGTGTAATGGGCTTTAAGGTGCAATTAATATAAAACCTAATGGGCAAAAAAGATAATATGTGATGATCTTCACGTGCGGCCGCCGCCATCTTGGTTTTTACTGCGCATGCGTTAGTCTTCTTCCTCTCGCGATGGTAACATTACAAGAATTTTTTTGTCCAGAGATCTGACAGTTGATTTACCTCTAAGGAAATTTTTGCTGGAGGCCATTTCGTTCATTCTCCAACACAATTATTTTTGGAATGATGGTGGGTTCTATCTTCAACTAAATGGTATGGGGTCCAGGTTTGCCCCCAGTTATGCCAACATATACATGAGGTATTGGGAGCTCCTCCACATTGAGGAGGTGTTGGCTATGGGGGCAGGCCTGGTCCTCTGGCGAAGATATATAGACGATGTGTTAGTGGTTTGGAATGGCACACAGGCTTCTTTTGGAGGACTTTACTAACTACATTAACCGGAATAATTTTCAGCTCAAATTCTCCCCAGTATATGGAAGGGAGTCCATTGATTTTTTGGACGTCTCTTTTTTTATTTTTGAGTCCAGAGTACACTCTAGCAGGGTAATTCAAAGAGATCCGAATTGCTTGAGAAAGGTAGCCGAACGCTGAAAATCAGTGTTCGGTTACCTTTCTTGGCCATTCGGCTATCCAGAGAGCAGGCAATTCGCCAAATCCTGGCGAATTGCCTGAACATATGGTGCATGTTCGGTGCCTGTTCGAGGGCAGTGAAATCCCCATGAATAAGCACTGCTTCGGCTACTCAGAGAACACAAACCAGCAGTGAAAGGTTCCCGAAATGCCCTGCCATTCGGTGGTTTAATTCGGCAAGTTTATTCAGGAGAATCCCATAGGATTCAATGTTAAAAATATTCGTATCGACTTTTATTTCGTGATATCGGAAATTTTCGGTCTTTCGGATCGTCTGTTCTTGTCGTTTCAAAGGGTCTATTTCATTTTGACTTAGACGAATGGTATTTCGATACGGTAATTCTGCCGATTCTATCGTTTTTTATGAAAGATCCTTTCTTATGAATATGCATTGCACAACTTTATTTAATCATATTAAAATGGTATGAAAAGAAAAAAAAATGAACAAAACGATTTAAAAAACGCAAAAATACTGACCCAAATGGTCTGACATTAAAAACAACAACCAGAACAAAATGATTTAAAATGGAAAAAAAGCTGAACAAAATTATCTGTAACGAAAAAAAACCAGAACAAATTAAATGATTTAAAATGAAAAAAAAAAAAAAAAAATTAATGCAGCATATGAATCTGCACACTGCTGGGCAGCACCTCTACAGAATAATACAGCATAGGATTCCGCACACTGCCGGGCAGCACCTCTACAGTATAATTAATGCAGCATATGAATCCGCACACTGCCGGGCATTAATTATACTGTAGAGGTGCTGCCCGGCAGTGTGCGCAATCATATGCTGCATTAATTATACTGTAGAGGTGCTGTCCGGCAGTGTGAGGATTCATATGCTGCATTAAATTATCTATGTAGAGGTGCTGCTCGGCAGTGTGAGGATTCATATGCTGCAACTATCGAATTTGAAATGAACTATCAAATGGATTTTAAGTAACTATCGAATTTGATCGAAATGAACGATAATTACGGAATCAGCAATGGGACTGAAAAATACGATGTCCGAAATGACCGAAATGGAACCGAAATAACGAATGGAACGAAAATGACTTGCGATTTTACAAATTTCCCATTCATACGAAATAACAAAATTATTTTGTTTCGTATCGGAAATTATTTCGGAAAGTGTGTATTTCGTTGCCGATCCGATTCGGAACATCGGATGAATCCGAGGCACCGAATCGTCCCGTTTCATGAAAAACACGAATTGGTCCGAAATGAAATGCACATCCCTAACAGGGTAATTCAAAGAGATTCAAAAAGTCACCGCACGTTCGGTGACTTTTCGTTCTCTTCAATTCGGTTCCTTTTGCCGATCCCATTTCGGTGACCCTGCGGTGTATTCAGCAAACACCACAGGGCCCCCAAATTACAGGGAAAAGCTGCCGCAAACCTGACGAAAACTAAGCGCAAAACCCAGCGAATGCACGCCGAAAACCCGCAAAAACATCTGGATTAACCTGCCGAAAACCACGGAAAAACCTGAGCAGGAGCCGATCACCCGCAGCGAAGCCGCCGGATAAAGCCGATACCGCATAACCGAATAAATTAGGAAAACAGTTTGTATGAATGTTTGAAAAGTGAAACACTGTTTGCAAAGAAACTACTGAGCGAAAATGTCTGAAATTTACATATGAGGTCCAGGGAATGATAATAAAGAGGGCTGTTACAGAAAAAATAAATAAACTTAAAAAAAACCTTAAAATATCCTAAAAAATCTATAAGTAAAGAGACTCTTTACTGCAGAATTTTATAATGAACGGTTTATTAGATATTGAATTAAAACAGGAATATTTTTAACATTGAAGCCTATGGGATTCTCCTGAATAAATTTGCCGCATGAAGCCACTGAATGGCAGGGCATTAGGGGAACCTTTCAATGCTGGTTTGTGTTCTCTCAATAGCCGAAGCAGTGCTTTTTCATGGGGATTTCACTGCCCTCGAACAGGCACCGAACAGGCACCGTATGTTCAGGCAATTCGCCAGGATTTGGCGAATTGCCTGCTCTCTGGATAGCCGAATGGGCAAGAAAGGTAACCGAATGCTGATTTTCAGCGTTCGGTTACCTTTCTCAAGCAATTCGGATCTCTTTGAATAACCCTGTAAGGCTAGGGTCAGACTAGCGAATTTTTAACGTGCGTTTAGGCGCACTTAATCACGGCCGCACTAGCAGCAAATGATGGGCAATGACGGCCAATATACGAAGTACGGTCGCACAAAAGTCCGGCTGCGCAACGCAAGTGGAAAATGAACGCATTTTTTCGAGAACGCAGAACCGCTAGTACGGACGTACAGAGTGCGCTGCGTCCACTAGCGGCGTGTGTGCGTGATTTGGAGACGTCAGACCCTGCTCATGTCCGGCCAACATAACGTCCAGACACCCAAAGTTTCCTGGTTTGGATTCGTAAAAAATCACGCACAAAAATGTGCATCGTATGACTGTTTTCGTGCATTCCGTGAAAAAATACGACAATGCGTTCGGACGCACTTTTTGACGGTCCCTGCGAAAAATGCGTTAGTCTGACCCTAGCCTAAGTGTAACTAGAATATATAGTATTATTTCTATTTCCTGTGTTAAGTATACTTTATTTAACAGTTACTCATGTACAAACTGTATTTCTTCAGAAAGGGTTCAGGGCACTTAGTGTATACAGTACACATTGCCTTCAGCCTAATTGACAGCTGATAATTAGACCTTACCGATCCACAGCTCATTGATATTTGTTTTATTGGCCTTGGAGGATTGAAAGGTTTTGCTTGCTGTCCTTGTCAGGAATCAAAACTACGAACCTAAGTTTTGACATGCGGTACACTCAGCGTATTAATCAACCAAGCCGCGTTCATGGGTATTTTTTCAGTAAATTCCTGTATCCTCGTTTGCTTCTAAAATTTCTGTGTTCACTAAGAACGCTGCACTACATCAAGACTCCAGTGTATGAATTGTATCCCTGTATCTTTAGGCTATTTTTCAGTCTGTCTCTCAACAAAATAACCATTAAATACATAACTATTCATATTAAAACGAATCTAAGACTTTTTAATTGGCATTTCTTAAATAAGAAATGTTGTAACGAATTAAGTTCACTCGTTTCCTTAAGCTATTTTAATCCATTATAATAGTGATTACTGCACTTCATTCCACAATATCTGTATATAAAATTAATGGTCCATTAAAATCAACATAGTTAAATATTTGCCTTAAGTCTTTTTAAAAAAAAATATAATAAAGATTGAAATTAATTAAACAAATATGCACATCATAAGCAGAGTTAATAATGATAATAAAACTTTGATTCCTGTGCAATATTTCAGCATTGTTTTTCATTAACCACTTGGCTGCTAAGGACGCGCTGAGCGCGTCCTGCCAAGTGCACCTCCTGTGCTATGGACGTGCTGAGCACGTCCTAGCACAGGAGGCAGCAATCGGCCGGGATACCGGCCGATTGCTGGCCCCCCCGGTGCGGGCTGACATCTTGGATGTCAGCGCGGCACTCCAGGACCCCAGGGGGAAGATACATGTCATCGCGGCGGCGAGATGACATCTCTTTTTTTTTGTGTTTGTTTTGTTAAGCAATATTGTTCCCCTTTCAATTATAGTGTGATCAATGATGCTGCACTAACGATTTTTGTATGCGGTGCGTTTGTTAAAAATCATGTAATTTTCCCCCAAAAAAAATGTAACGAGACCCCATTTCAATTTTTTTTAACAAGCGCAAACCATAGAAAATATAACCGCAAACGCTCGCATGTTAAAATGTGAAAAAAACACTTTACACATTGTAAATTATTGAAAATTCTAATTTTATTGCATTTTTTGTTATAATATACAGACAGGACATGACGTATACATATAATAATGACATATTATGAATCTGCCGAGTCTGCCGGAAAGAACGATATATAATATGTCTGAGTCATATATTAAAATAAACCTTCAAAATACGGTTAAACATGATGAGCAAAACTGGTAAAAATGACCTCAGCACACAGGCGTGAAATGGCTCAGCAGTGAAAGGGTTAAACAGCACTTCATGGTGGGTTTTAAAAAAATTAACTCCAGTAATATTTTTTTAAGATTAGCTAGTGCAAAATAGAAATGTCAGGCCCAATTCCGACAGACTTTAAACTAGCAGCTTGAGATACTCGAGACATACGTGAGCGTTGGCACTAGGTTAAAAGAGGTTTCTGCAGGCCGGCCAGATCAGATCCCAAATGCTAATGGGTTAAAAAAATCTGTTAGCGCATCCGTAATAGCGCTTTCTAACGTGAGCTTACTGTAGTTTGTGCTCACTATACTTAACATGGGGGTGCAAAGAATAATTAGCGTAGGATTACAAAGTTCTAATGCTAATTACCGCACCATTTCGGCTAACTGAAATGTTAGTCATAGCTCCAAGCTGGTGCTAACCGATTCCACTTCTGCAAAATCATCTAGCACCAGCTGAAGACCCCCCCCAAAAAATCAGATACTCACCTCTCTTCCCGCGGCACGAACTACCACTTCTAGCCGCCGGGAGCAGAGTGAGACTGGGGACAATTAGTCCCCAGTCTCCCGCTGCGATCACTCCATGATCTCGAGAGAGCTGTTAAGATGTTTGAGCTACAGAAAGACACTGGTCATATCCAGAAGAATACTGGGAACAAATATTCCAAGAGAAAACTGCAGACTGTGGTGTCCTCTGTATAGTGGGACCAGCGGTATGTAATGGATTTTTTGGTCTATTTTAAAGTGTTAAGTGGTTTTATAAAAGCTTGTTATTCCTGGCTTGTGGGTCTACATGCCAATATTAATTGTAGACTACCAACTCGCGCCAAGAATGATGAGCTACCATGGAACTGGCCATTAGTCAACGCTTCTTGTTACAGGTGTAAGATAGCGCTACTACAGTAAGGAGCCGGTAAAGCCGAGTTGAAAGCAAAGCTTGTGGCTCAATGTAATACCATCTAAATAAATGCTAAATTAAATCGGTGAGGCCATTAAACTTAATGATACTCTTGTTAAGTTTAAAAGTTGGGTCAAAATAGGGCTCAATACGAACAAAAAAAAAATGCATTGTGCCCAAGATTTACAGTATATATTATATTGAGATAGGGGAACACAATGAAGGGATCAGAGTAACTGTATTTTCTCAATGTTTTCAAATAGAACAAATGAAAAATAAAGTATAAAAATAGTGAAAAAATATAGCCAGGTGTTGCTAAAATAATGTTTAATACCTAGAAATACAGCTATGTAATTTGCTGTAGTGGAAAAGAGGCATAAATGTGAGATAGCATAAAGAGCAGAGTATTATTCAAATTATTAAGAGCATGATAATAAATCGTGAAAGAAAATTTTTCACATTTGCTTTGTTTTGAACCTCTCTAGAACCTAGAGCCTTATAGCCAAGCTTAAGCATTGGCTTAAACAGTCAGCTGTAAAGTATATCTGGATGGAGTAGAGGTAACATCACTGCTCTATAACTGTGGAGAACCAGGTTTGATCCTTTCCAGTAAGTGTCCTTGGGCAAGACACCTAACGGTACATATTTGCCACCCAGGACATACTTGAAAATGAGAGAAATCTCAATGTATCCTTCAAGGTAAAATACTTTATAAAAAAATCTGAAACCAGCCATGGACTGACTGTATCTTTGTCTTTCGAGTGTATGTTTCTTTCAGTACAGGGTTACCTGGTGCAGTGAATTTGGGAGAGGTTGTTTGGAAATCATCCTTCTCAATGCTTGCAGTTGTTCTAGGGTACTTGGACCCACCTCCTCCGTACCTTGGCCAAAGGGGTTATTCACTAATCTCCGAATTGCCCCAACAGTGAATTTCAGCATTCATTGCAATTCGTCTATTCACTAAAAAGTCAAGACAGACAAATTGACAGCGAAATATGGTGCAATTTGCTTCAATTTGGACGTGTTCAGCGGCACCAAAAGAACTATTGTGTCCTCTATAAACACAACGCCAAATTGCACCGAAATACCCTGATTTTCGGTGTTTCAATTCGACAGGTTTAAGCAGGAGAATTCCATAGGTGTCAATGAATAAAAAGTAATATGCTTTTAAATTAGTTCTTAAACACCATTTATTCTTTTGCAAAATTTTATTTTTTTAAAGACCTTTTTAGTATTTTTTAGACAACATTTTTTTTAAAAGACTTTATTATTTTCTAACAGACCTTTATCATTATTTCTTAAAAATGTGTCCAAATAACAAAAAACGTCCTTTTTTGATTGACGCTCCTATTATGTAGAATAAGAAACTTCCTCTTTTTTTTCCCAGTTCGGTGGAATTTGCCAAAGCCAATTTGGCACAATTCAGCGATTGTTGGTGCAATTTGGCGGTTTTCGCCGATCTCCGATAACTGCTTTGGCGACTCCAATTTCAGCAAAATATGATGACCATTCGCTAGATAGTGAATTCACTGTATTTTCAGCAAAATGGAATCGGCAAAGTGAGTTGAAATGGTCCAAAACTGCTCGCAATTTCGGTGCTTTGTGAATAGACTCTAGTGTATTCGGCCAAATCGATGCCATTTTGCATTTTTCCTCACAGCAGAAACATTACTTCCTCATGTCTCTGCGATCAACACCTTCTGTGCTTTTTCCCTGCCTAGAGTGAGCCCCATCTGTCTTCCTAGTTTGTTTTTCCTCAGGTAAGCCCTGTCCTCTGTCCTGTATTGCCTTTCATGGCCCTGGATCCAGATTTCAGTCTCTGAGGGCTTCGGGCCTGGCTTCACTCAGCTGTATGCGTGTGTCCTGTTTTAAAAGGTGCAAAATGCTTGAATGAACTTGCAGCTCCATTCTATATCCAGCATGCTGTGTAATGCTGAATCCAGGCCTATGTTTGCTTACATTTTTTAATTAAATGGCCGACTATTACTTATTCCATAAGGATTACACTAATCTCTATGCACTTTTAACATGGTTACCATGGAGAATTGTTATACTTACAAATTACCAGTGAATATATATTTTCTCACAATTTGAAAAATTCTTTGAAATAAACATCTTCAATAAGACTTCAATTTTTTTTGTCATCTTTAATACTTATTGTGTGCAGCTCTGCACAAAACCTTTTCATCTCCCAGAGAATCAAATTCTTCACAAGACAATCTCTGGGAAGGAAACTCTCTGCTCGTGAAACTCAGAGTTTAGTTCACAGAGTTAAAAATTGTTCTCCTTTTAAAGAACCATTTGACAGGTTTGTGTCAAAACTGTATGGATATGCCTTGCATTTTAAAAGACTGCACATTTTAGGTGACTCACATTAAAGGCAATAGAACAAAATCTGGAGAGGGCGGATGCTCAAACTTAAAACTGGAAAAAGACAGTACTAAATAATATAAGAAAATCTGGCCCCGCAAAACAAGAAAAATACAAAACACTGCTTGTTGACAATTAATATAATTCAAAACTAAGTATACCTTTTATTTACAACAATTCAAACAGAGGTGGATTATCGACACCGTCTAAAACACAAATCATGCATATGTAATCTCACTTACTCGTGTTGACGTCCTATGTCAAAGCTCACATAGGCACACTGGATCGATGAGGGTAGGTGTGGAGAGCATACATAATTTTTATGCATTTCATCCCTCTCTGGGACTTCCTCAGAGCATGCGTCAGTCCTTTAAACAGAGTCTTAAATTCAAGTTGCTTCACAGCCAACCCTATCATATTAATCCAATCCTAACGCTTTACTACCATACCTGTCACTATTTCTGATTCAAACCCTAGTACTGCTGCTCCTTATCACTAATTAGATGGGAACTCCCCTTGTTCTCCTCCACCCCAGCTCCTCTAAAGTGTAAACATTAGCACACTACCTGATGACACTGGCCTGGCTATACAATCCAGTCTCCCTCAGTCCTCATCACTCTGTCTTCGTACACTGACTAGTGTAGTGATTTTATTGCCAGCATTTGGATTTACTGTTCTGGACTTAACATCTGCCTATTTAATCAATTACTATCCTGTTTTGCCGGGCCCCCGACCTCTGCACCATCTGACCACATCCTTGGATTACTCCTGCTCTGTACCGCTTACACGGATTTGCCCCCATGCATACTCCCACTACGCAGAGGCCAACCTCCTTGTTGCTCTACATAATAAGGTTCTGCAAGGGTGTGCGCCATCTTTGGTATCCTGGGCTCCAACTCCCTGACATTATCCACCTTACCAGGGCCCTCTCCTCTACACTGCTCACCTCTCGTTCGTACGTTTGCTTGTAAATCGTAATTTGTAATGTTAGTTCAATTCCCCATTCAATGTTGCAAAGCACTGGGGAAACCATTGGCATTATATAAATGGTAATTATAATAAAAATGTTTACACCTTCCACTTTGATCATTCAACATACAAACCCTTTGAATGCCAGGGGAAACCCAATCATCTCCATCTGTAGGTTCTGTAAAGGATACTGACATTCCTCTGCACTCACATGAAGCTGGCAACTTGGGAGATCTCTATGAACATCTCATTCCAGAAAGCTAAGAATGGGGCTGTCAATAAACTGACAAACTTATTCAGACATACCGTTCCTTTGATCTGAACCGCTGCGTGGTGCTAAGCAACATTTTACACCAGCCCTTAGTGTGGTGGCCCTTTGGGGCTTTTTGGTTTGTAAATATTTTAATACATTTCTCACAGTACTTCTTGAAGCTTCATAAGAATCTTTACCACACTGTAATATGTAAAATTTCTCTGTGATTCAATGCAAACCATATTTCAACACCACTAGGTCAAAATGTCAGGAATTAGCCATATCAAACGAGTCAAACAACAAGTAAAAAAACTAACTAAGCTGCACTAGCTGTACTTTCATGAATGCAGAGCTACAAGACAGATGTCTGTGCTGCAAGCCCGGTAGATTTATTAAGGAATACTCTATTAACACCATAGCGACAGGGTACGTCCTAGGAAATAGGCTGCATAACAACCAAGGACGAACCCTGTATATTAGTGATAGACCAATATAATTTTTCTGGCACCGCTAATCGGTCACCTTTATGGCCGATAACAGGTACCGATATTCTGCACACTGAGCAGTATTACAAAGTTGGTGTCACGCTCGCCCCAGGCTTGCACGTGGTAATGCCCTGGTTCAGGTGAAAGCCCCTATGCAGAAATACACAGACAGCTATATATATATATATATATATATATAATGACAAGCAACACAGGGTTGACTGGAGACCTCTGCACGGCAATACCACAGAAGCCCTGATCTGATAGGCCGGTCTTTGAGATAGTCGCATCTAATCTAGAGGAAAAAAGTTACCTTGAAGTCATGCAGAGTCTTATGACAAATACAGATGACAGGGATCAATGTAAACGGCACGGACAAGGATCATGCATAAGTAAAAGCCACGAGAAAAGACAGAAGTCAGAACCAGAGCGAGAACGTCATACAGATGCCGGGGTACAGAACCAGGAGGAAAGTCAGACAAGCCAATAATCGATAACCAGGAAATCAGAATAACACAGAAACAGAAAACCAAAACAAAAGGGAACAACTATAAACTGAAAAATACAGGAGAAACAGAAATAAACCAAGGACACTATAACAGAGGTAACAGACAGACAGGGGAAACAAGTGTAGCGCTGTGTTGAAAATCATCTTGCTGTGGCAGTACCTATTTTTGGCCACAAGATGGAGACTATCGCGATCAGATACTGGACATTGGGACTACAATGCCCGGCATGCTTTGCAAGAAGACAGGAAGTGGGTGGGGACTGGACACTTACATCCTCTGCCTCGTGGAGAGAGTTCCAGAGCGCGCCAGGGAAGCAGAGAAAGCAGACGCACCGAGGAGATCGCGGGAGAATCTAGGCCCAAAGCCTGAGGGAGACCTGTTGTTCCGGTTTGGGTCACCTAGCCTGAGGAGAAGGAGACTCGCCAGAGCCTAGACACTGCTGCAGACCGGCGGAATCGAACGGAGAGCAGGCGGTGAGCTGGACAAGCGGCATAAAGTGAGACAACGGATCCGGCCGCTAGTATCCACAGTCAAAATCCGGAGGAGAGACGTCCTGGGTCAGCGGAGCCTAAAGCCTGCGTCGGATGGGTGAGAGGCCTCCAAGGCTGTTTGTGATTAAAGGTCAAGCTGCTGTTTTCTGTTTAAAGTCCACAGGGCCCCAACTGACTAGTCGAAGACTTTCTCTAAATAAACTCACTGGCCAGTTGAACAGTACCCGGGTACCACACACACATATACACCTTTCACCTCCTGGGACTTAACTTGTGCAGGACTCATTTTCTTTTAGGAATCGGAATAGGGGTTGAAAATAAAGATACGTTCCGAAAATATATATTTTTCCTCTTTTTCCGTTGCGCGTTTGCCGTAATACGAAGGGATTGTATGTTCGGGGTTTTGCTACGTGTTTTCTTTTTCTGAACTATCGGGAAATTGCATTGCTTTTATGTTCGGTTGCGAATATTTTATTTTCCGAAATACGAAGCCTCGTGTTTCGTTTCTTTTCCGCTACGCGTTTTACCGGGATACGAAAATACTGTAATAATACTTGTGAATACCGTGTCTCAACATCTGCTCAAATATTTTATTAAACTATATAAATATAAAAACTCACAACTGTGTTGGAGTATATTTATTCCCTAGTGCGGGGAGACTGACCCGTGGTTCATTTTCAGCGGCTCCTCCGGGAGTGAGCGCTACACGTGGGGGCTTGTTTCCGGGATCCAGTCTCTGGAAAAACCGCATCTAAAGGGTTAAATATGGATCCAGACACTGTTGCCGAGTGGTGTGGGGAGCATAGTAGTCAGTCAGAATGTTGTATAGTTATGGATATTCCAGCAGACACTTGGGCTGAAGATCAGATTCGCCAGGCCGTGGCCACACTAGCACCAGATCATCGGGGGTTAATACTGGACATTGAAAAAAACCCAGATACTTCTCACATGTATGTTCTTCTCGAATGGAGAAAGTGTGTTCCGCCATGTCTTCAGGACACGAGCGTGAAACTGGCCGAAGAGGTGGAAGTCCAACTAATTAAGCCAAGTACGCCACGTGGCGAATCCGCAAGTGTTTCCGCGCCTAGTCCGTTGGCCATGATAGGGCCTGAATTTATCGTGGCTATTGGAGATCTACTGGCTAAATGTCAGAAAACAAGCCCTCCTCACACTAACTTCGGTTATCGACGGTTAAGAAATTTTACAGGAAACGTACCAACTCCGGCGGGAGAAGAAACCTTTGAAGAATGGGTGGAACAGGCGATGCAGGCTCTGGATGAGTGGGATGTCCCTGAGGCCCAGAAAAAGCAAAGGATCACCGAGAGCTTAAAGGGACCTGCGTCAGAAGCGCTGAGAAACCTAAAACTGAGTAGAAAAGATTGTACTGCTTTGGATTATTTAAACGTTCTTGAAGAAGTTTTTGGGCGAACTGAAAAGGCGGCCAAATTGGTATATCAGTACGAACACACCTATCAGAGAAGAGGTGAAAGGATGACCGAGTACATGAGGCGCCTGGATAAGATTCTACACCAGATACTCCTGAAGAAAGGGGCCGAACCGTCCGAAGTAGATAAGATCCGAATAAAACAGATCCTGAGGGGTTCTCAACCTCTAGATCCAGTGATGATGCAGCTGAGAAGCAGAGCAGGTAACCAAGAGTTAAAGTACCTGGAACTGATCCGAGTTGTACGAGAGGAAGAGGCTTTACTAGAAGAGAAATCTTTCAGGCGGGGGAAAGGGCTTATGCACAACCTGTGAGACATAACGACGGCCTGCAACCTGAAAGCGACTCTCTAGATACCTATGGATCTGACGAGGACGAACAAGAACATCTAGTTGTTTTTAAATCTACAGAGAAGGCTGCCAAAGAGTCGAACCTCCCTGAACGGGGTGAATTGTCCAAGACCGTCAAGAAGGTTCAGGAAGCGCAAGTTGAATTGCAGCAAGCGCATGCGGAACTGTGCCAGGTGTTGATGAAGGTGACAGAGATGCAGGCAGAAATGCAGAAATTCCTCACAGGTATGCAGACGACGGGAGTTGCTGTGGCGTCTGGTCCAAATCCTTTAACCAAATCTCAACAAGCAATTACGTCTCCGCTCTCTAAGAAGAGATGTTTCGGGTGTGGAGAAATGGGCCATTTCCGCGCACAGTGCAAAGGCCGAAAGCCTGAGAAGGATAGAGTCAAGGGACTGTTGGAAGCTCTGGAGGGACTGTTATCTACCTCACCGGCGGGAAACGCCAGAGGGCACCAGTGAAGGAGCAACCTGAGTGCCCGAGGGTTGAACCTCGCTCCAGAAATCAAGCCAAGGTTAAGAGGGCGAAAAGGCCCAAAGCCGAGTCGACTGTAGAGCCTGCCAGGACTGAAAGAGTCACTCCCTTAGCATCCGGGTCTGCGTCATGGGGAAGCAATGCACACCCAAAACCTGCACGGGCCAAGAAAAAGGCCAGGGTACAACAAACTGGGTCTAAGTGTCCGGATACCGCCACCAAGTTTCCCGACCAACTGATAGGTCCTTCTCCTATTGTGCCAATCCAAGTGGAAGGAATCTACACCAAAGCCCTGTTGGATTCAGGGGCTCAAGTGACATTGATCTACAGAGACTTCTACGACTTAAAGCACATTCCTTTGCAAGAATTGAAGGATTTGGAAATATGGGGTATCGGCACTGAGAAACTCCCTTATGACAGGTACCTGCAAGTGAAGTTGGAGATCGGATCTGAAGTCATCGGGCAGTCTGGGGGTTGTGATGCATTGGCTATTGTGTGTCCTCGACCCTCGGGTGCGAACAGAAGCTCCCTGATAGTGGGGACGAATACTGACCTAGTGCGGCGTCTTCTGACGCCTATTGTGTTGGAAGAAGGTTCAACTCAAGGGGTACACCCAATGTTACGTCGGGTCTATCAGAGGATGGTCGAGCAACGAAAGGCACCTGCCGAGGTGGGAAGACTGTGGAGACTGGGTGGAACAGAGAAGGTTCTGCAAGCAGGAGAAGTAGCGAGTTTCCGGGCTTCAGTCAAGTTGAATGGATCGCAACCAGGCCCCTATGTGGTGCTGGGAACCGATTTTGATCATGGGAGTGAAACCGGAGTCGAAGTAATTCCTGAAATAATCTCCACCAAAGCTCGGAAGAGTCTCGGTCAGTGTGTGCAACGTGACGGATTTTCCAGTAGTCCTTAAAGCACGAATGCCTATTGGGCAAGTAGAGTCTGCTACACCCCTCTCTACCGATTCAGGAGGGGGAGAGGGTAAAGAGATTCCAGATGAAAGATTCTACCCCAAGGACGCTCCTATTTCACCTGAATGGAAGAAACGTCTTCAGTCTCAAGTTCTAAAGTGGAAGGAATTGTTTTCAAAAGATGAGTTCGATGTGGGCCTAGCTAAGAGTACTGAACACCGCATTCGATTACAAGAAAACAAGCCGTTTCGCGAAAGATCAAGGCGAGTTCCGCTAGGAGACTTAGATGATCTGCGAGAGCAACTGAACGAGTTACAGAGAACCAAGGTGATTCAAGAGTCCAGGAGCCCGTATGCATCTCCTATAGTGTTGGTCCGGAAGAAAAATGGTTCTGTCCGCTTATGCATAGACTATCACACATTGAACCGGAGAACCATCCCTGATCAGTATGCCACTCCTCGGATTGAAGATGCCCTACAGTGTTTGTCTGGAGCAAAGTGGTTTAGTGTACTAGACCTGCGAAGTGGGTATCACCAGGTACCAATGCATCCTGAAGACAAGGAGAAAACTGCGTTCATCTGTCCACTGGGGTTCTTTGAATTCAACAGGATGCCTCAAGGCCTTACGGGGGCTCCAGCTACGTTCCAACGGTTGATGGAGAAGACAGTCGGGGATATGAATCTAATCGAAGTATTAGTGTACCTGGATGACATAATTGTGTTTGGGAAGACTCTGGAAGAACATGAGCAACGTTTGGAGAAGGTCTTGAAGAGGCTCCATGAAGAGGGGCTGAAACTGTCTCTGGAGAAATGCCAATTCTGCCTACCATCTGTTACGTATCTGGGACATGTGGTCTCAGCGGAAGGTGTTTCAACAGACCCTCGGAAGTTGGAGGCCGTAGCTTCTTGGCCTAGACCCCGAAACGTCACTGAGCTTAGATCTTTCTTGGGATTCTGTTCATACTATCGAAGATTTGTGAGAGGATTCGCGAAAATAGCCCAACCACTGAACAAACTCCTGCAGAAGGAAACCACAGAAGAAGGCTGTAAGGTCTCTGACAAAAACCCGTCAGCTCCGGGGCCAAGGAAAGCTCGAGAGTCTATACAAGGTGAATGGACCAGTCAATGTGAAGGAGCTTTCGTAAAGCTGAAACAGAGCCTGACCCGAGCTCCTGTTTTGGCCTATGCGGACCCTCACAAGCCGTATAAACTACATGTGGATGCCAGCTGAGAAGGTCTGGGAGGAGTCCTATATCAGGAGTATGGTGGGTTGCTGAGGCCTGTGGCGTACGTGAGCCGGAGCCTTGCACCTTCGGAGAAGAACTATCCTACTCACAAGCTGGAGTTCCTAGCCTTGAAGTGGGCATTGGTGGACAAGTTGAAAGACTATCTGTATGGAGCTGAGTTCGTGATCAAGACGGATAACAATCCTCTTACTTACATCCTTACTACCGCAAAACTGGACGCAACGGGACATCGGTGGTTGGCCGCTCTGTCAGGGTTTCGGTTCAGCCTGAAGTATCGCCCTGGGGTGAATAATCGAGATGCTGATGCGTTATCGAGAAGACCCTACACTACAGAATGGACTCAGTTGACTCCAGACGGGGTGCAAGCTTTGTGTCAAGGAACAGAGCGCCGGGTCAAAGGAGGGATTGAAGCAGAGGCCATAGGAGTTATGGCTGCGGCTGTTCTTGAGTTCTACTGGAACCCTACGCAGTTAAGGGATGAAAGTTTACCTATCTTTTCGAGACAGGACCTGAAAGCAGATCAGGCCAGAGACCCTTTAATTGCCTTGACCATAAAGGCCCTGTCTGCAAACCAGCGAGAGATTTTGTTAACCAACTCCCCGAGTGGAGCCAGATTGGTCTACAAAGAGTGGGAGCGGTTAAAGATGTTGGATGGGGTGGTCTACCGAAGGGGCCCCTCAACCAACTCTGAAGAGATTCAACAGTTATTCCTCCCTACTAAACATAGGGAGAGTGTGCTGCGATCACTACATGATGAGCATGGACATTTGGGTGCAGAGAGAACTTTTAAGCTGGTGCGAGATAGGTTCTATTGGCCTTGTATGAGGGCTGAAGTAGAAAGCTATTGTCATTCCTGTCTGAGGTGTATTCAGAGAAAGACTCTACCGACCCGAACTGCTCCAATGAGCCATCTGCAGAGCCAGGGACCCATGGATTTGGTGTGCATTGACTTCTTGTGCTTAGAGCCGGATGCTAGTGGGCAAGGGAACATTCTAATAGTGACTGATCATTTCACTCGTTACGCCCAAGCTTTTTCCACGAAAGATCAACGCGCTCCGACTGTAGCCAAGGTGTTGATGGAAAAGTTCTTTGTTCACTACGGACTGCCAAGGAGAGTGCACTCTGATCAGGGTAGAGACTTTGAAAGCAGATTGGTGGGGCAGTTGTTAGAGCTGTTGGGAATCCAAAAGACCCGAACCACACCATATCACCCTCAAGGTGATGCTCAGCCTGAAAGGTTTAATCGCACACTGTTAAACATGCTGGGGACCTTGTCGAATGTGGAGAAGCAGAGTTGGAGTCGTCACATAGCTACTCTGGTGCATGCATATAACAGTATGGAGAGCGATGCAACTGGATATTCACCGTACCGTCTTATGTTTGGAAGGGAGGCTCGACTGCCGGTTGATTTGGCATTTGGGTTATCCCTAGACCAGACCTCAGTAGCTTCCCATAGAAACTACGTGGATAGACTTCGAAAGAATCTGGCTTCTGCGTTTGAACAGGCCCGTTTGACCTCGGGAAACAGGGAGCAAAGAAACAAAAGGAACTATGACCTGAAAGTTCGAATACAAGATCTACAACCCGGTGATAGGGTCTTATTGAAGAACTTGGGTGCGGCTGCGAGACACAAGTTGGCGGATAGGTGGAGTTCCCAGGTTTACATTGTCTGCAAACAACTGCCGGGTTTACCAGTGTATCAGATTCGCCCGGATGGAAAGGCTGGGCCTCTTAAGAACTGGCACCGAAACCACTTGTTACCTTTGAGAGAGGCTGTAAGGATGCCGGTTGGGGACGAATTGCCTCGGCCAAATCCGCCTGTTCCATGTTTGCCTCCTGTTACTCGATCTCAACAGACCCGGGTTGCCTAAGAGAGAGAAAGAGACAGTGAAGAAGAGAGTTATTGTCTAGGTTGGATGCGCTCGCCGGAGCCTGAAGAGGTTGTCGTTGTCCCTGAGCGGTGGGAGAGTAACTTGAGGCCTGAAGCTCCAGAATTCTTGTTGGAAGTCCCTGAGGCTGTTGATATCCCTGAGCCTCTTGAATTTCAGTTAGAAGTCCCTGAGGCTGTGGGGATCCCGGTAGCTCCGGAAGCTTATTCAGGTGATTACAGTTCTATGCCTTCACTGGAGGGATCATACTCTGAAGAAACGTCTGCTCCAGTGATAGAAAGAGAAATTGAGCCAACGCCTATAGTACTTCCACCTGAAGAGGAACTGATTGAGCCAGAACCAAAACGCTCTGTTCGACCGCCCCAACGACTCACCTACGACTCACCAGGACATAGCACTGAAGAGGCCATCACCACGGTGCGGAGGTTGCCTGAAGTGTCTTCTATGCTAGCTGAGGTAGCCCAAAATATGAGTCAACTTGAGGAAGTGTTATTAACTCACTATATGTATGCTGCTGAACCTGTACATGTTATATAAACTGCATTCAAATGTTGGAAATGTAATGTAATTGTTGTACCTCCTTGGAGAGACCCAAGAGTTCTAGGAGGGGGAGAGTGTAGCGCTGTGTTGAAAATCATCTTGCTGTGGCAGTACCTATTTTTGGCCACAAGATGGAGACTATCGCGATCAGATACTGGACATTGGGACTACAATGCCCGGCATGCTTTGCAAGAAGACAGGAAGTGGGTGGGGACTGGACACTTACATCCTCTGCCTCGTGGAGAGAGTTCCAGAGCGCGCCAGGGAAGCAGAGAAAGCAGACGCACCGAGGAGATCGCGGGAGAATCTAGGCCCAAAGCCTGAGGGAGACCTGTTGTTCCGGTTTGGGTCACCTAGCCTGAGGAGAAGGAGACTCGCCAGAGCCCAGACACTGCTGCAGACCGGCGGAATCGAACGGAGAGCAGGCGGTGAGCTGGACAAGCGGCATAAAGTGAGACAACGGATCCGGCCGCTAGTATCCCCAGTCAAAATCCGGAGGAGAGATGTCCTGGGTCAGCGGAGCCTAAAGCCTGCGTCGGATGGGTGAGAGGCCTCCAAGGCTGTTTGTGATTAAAGGTCAAGCTGCTGTTTTCTGTTTAAAGTCCACAGGGCCCCAACTGACTAGTCGAAGACTTTCTCTAAATAAACTCACTGGCCAGTTGAACAGTACCCGGGTACCACACACACATATACACCTTTCACCTCCTGGGACTTAACTTGTGCAGGACTCATTTTCTTTTAGGAATCGGAATAGGGGTTGAAAATAAAGATACGTTCCGAATATATATTTTTCCTCTTTTTCCGTTGCGCGTTTGCCGTAATACGAAGGGATTGTATGTTCGGGGTTTTGCTACGTGTTTTCTTTTTCTGAACTATCGGGAAATTGCATTGCTTTTATGTTCGGTTGCGAATATTTTATTTTCCGAAATACGAAGCCTCGTGTTTCGTTTCTTTTCCGCTACGCGTTTTACCGGGATACGAAAATACTGTAATAATACTTGTGAATACCGTGTCTCAACATCTGCTCAAATATTTTAGTAAACTATATAAATATAAAAACTCAGAACTGTGTTGGAGTATATTTATTCCCTAGTGCGGGGAGACTGACCCGTGGTTCATTTTCAGCGGCTCCTCCGGGAGTGAGCGCTACACAAGACCAAAGTACTATCAACAGAATATACAAACAGGGACTGGATCAATTTAGCAGGCAGCTCTCAGATACAGCAAACACTGGAAACCAGGAAGTGAAATGATAAGAGAGCAATGCGCCCATAGTGCATTGCTCTCTTATGGGGAGTGAATCAGAACAAGGGCAAACACCTGAGCGGGGAGACCAGAAACCCTTAACCCCGTGAGCTGCAACCCAGGAACAGCAACATAGAATAAAGGACCAAAACTGGTTATATACAGAGGTCAGGGGGACAGGGCAGAAACATGGAATCTGACAGTTAGTACAAACGTAACCAGAGCTGTTGTAAACTTAACAACCCCATAGACCAGGGGTCAGCAACCTTGGCTCCCTGATGTTTTGGAACTACATTTCCCATGTGGCTCAGTTAGCCTAATGGGTGACTGAGCATCTTGGGAATTGTAGTTCCCAAAACATCAGGGAGCCAAGGTTGCTGACCCCTGCCATAGACTATAATGGCTCTGGTAAGTTTATAACAGCTGGGTAAGTTAGCACCAGCTTTGGAAAATAACCCTCTATGTTTTGAAAAATAAACACGTAACCCTACATGTGCTATCCTGATATACCAGAGCCCTGAACCTGCAGGTTAAAAAAAATGTCCCACAGCTGTGTGTGCAACACCCCCTGCACACAACTCTAATGAAGAGCAAGAGGGAGGGGTTAAAATAAAAATCCACTAAAATAATGTACATTTAAAGATTTATGAGTATCAGTTCATATTTACATTATTTTAGTGGATTTTTTATTTTAACCACCCCTAGCTATTATTTAGATTCGTGTACAGGGGGACGTTGCACACAGTTGTGGGCCATTTTTTTTCAGTTGCAGGTTCAGGGCTCTGGTTTATGAGAACAGTGCATGTAGGGTTAACACCTGCTGTGTGTCTGATGTGTGGCTCTGACTTGTCCCTTTGCTAGTGATAAGACCTGCAGAGGGGCACAGGGCGAAGGGTAATTTAATGTTACATACAAAAAGGGAGAGCCTGGCCAGGAGTAGCAGATCAGCCGTAATTAACAGCTCAGTAATGGGGTTTGTACTAGGGATGAGCCAAACACCCCCGTGTTCGGTTCGCATTCGAACTCGAACAATTTCAAAAGTTCGAACTTGAACTCGAACCGAACTCAATGCAAGTCAATGGGACTCAAAAGTTTGATTTTTTGAGTGCCCAGCAAGAGGGCATATATGCAAGATATTTGCCATAAAAGGTGTATGGGGGTCCGGGTAGTGCCCTGGGGAACAGGAAACAAGGACAAAAAGTTTTAAAAAAAAGGTTTTTAAAGGAAGAGTTAGTTTTCCATGAAATAAAGGTTAAAAATAAAAATGAAAAATTCCTTCAAATATCGTACCTAGGAGGTCCCCATAACCTGCCCGTGAAGTGGCGGATTTGTAGGATGTATAGAAACATTTAAAAACAAAAAAATGACATTTCAAATGATGTTAAACAGTTTTCCTTTCATCTATTCATAAACAACTGCTTTGGGCGGCAGCCTGTATGAAAAGACATTTTAGGACACACTGAACAAGTTTAGTGATTTTTTGTCTAAATTGTGGAAACTTATGCAGGTTTTGGATGAAAGTAACAATAGGTGCTTTAAAATTGGGCCTTTAGTGTCGGCAACAGTGCCGTCAAACCGTAACCCCTCTGTGGTATTGTGCAAGAGTGCAGGGTTGGACCCTGCGGTCCAATACTAAAATTATATGAATCTGGCACAGTTGCAGTGCACCCAAATATTTTGCCTTTGGTGGCAGCAAGTGCCTTCACATCGTCAGTGGTGTCACTAGGGTTGGTGTCACCTGGTGCGGTAACTCATGGTGTCACCCCCCCCCCCCGAGTTTTACGTTTATTTTTATTTTTTTAACTACTCTTACTCAGGGCCGGCCCGTCCATGGAGCAGGGTGGAGCAACGGCGCCAGGCGGCCCTTTGTCAGGGGCGGCATTTTGCTGCCCTGTCCTGGGCCGTGGCGTGGAGCTCCACCCTGGACAAGGCACGGCCCGCCCTCCTCCATCAGGTTCTGAAGCAAGGCAGTGCCCGCCCCTCTCAGAGGACCGGCGCCCGCCCAACTTCATGCAAAAGGATGGCACCCGCCCCTTCATGTGAGCGGGCTCACACCCACTCCCTTGATTCGAGCGAGGCGGCAGGCGGAGCCCACCACTTTTCACAAACCAGGCCCTAAACCTTTCAAGCTTGCCGCCGGACTCCCTCGGATCCTCCCCCCGCCACTGCCCAGGACTCTCTCAGTGCTCTCGGAGACTCCCGCACTCGCGCCGCAGATGCCCAGTGCCAGCCCCTCTCATCAGACCCCGCGGTAGGAGCCAATCTCCGGTGCTCAGTGCAGCCCCTCCCTCCAGCTCTATGCGCGGCCGCCAGCTCCACGTGGGTCCAGACTCCTGCAGGCAGCCCCAGCATTTTTAGTATATCTCTGTGTATTTGTATGGAAAAATGTCCTTATTTGGCGCCGTTTTCGTGGTGTATATGTGGTGTATATACTTCTGCCCCTGCTCCAGAGATAGGCTGGCAATGCTTCGCTGATGCCTGGTTTATAATAGTGGAGAAAAGGGAGGTTTATCTCTGGTTGGGCGCTGCTTGCAACGATGAGGGGGTTAAATCTCATTAACTGAAAAGTGGGTCAGAATATTATATCGACAAATGGCTCATATGGCTAAAAGGAGTGGATGGTTCACAGTATGTTCCTCTTTGTTTATCACAAAGTGCAAAGTGTGCCCAAATGAGTGCAACAAGATGCTTTTATGGTTAGTGATGTTGTGAGTCTACACCGCATGGGAATGGATAAAGAAAACCAAATAGTGCTCACTGTGGCACTAACCATAAAAGCATCTTGTTGCACTCATTTGGGAACACTTTGCACTTTGTGATAAACAAAGAGGAACATATTGTGAACCATCCACTCCTTTTAGCCATATGAGCCATTTGCCGATATAATATTCTGTGTATTTGTATATCTGTACATTCATCCTACACAGGGGGAGGGGTGCTAATTAACTCTTCAATAAAATGGCTGGGAGAAGAGACAAAGCAGTGTATTATGGGGTATATTCCCAAGAAAAAACATAGATAACTACGCACGCGCTTGTATAAGACATATGTAACCAATGAAAGAGGATCAAGCAGGGCCCCACGTGGGAGAGCTCGTCTGCATATATGTGGATGTGTGGGTGAGTTTGTGGATGTGTGTGTGTCTGTATGTGGATGTGTGGGTAAGTTTGTGGATGTGTGTGTGTGTCTGTATGTGGATGTGTGGGTAAGTTTGTGTGTGTGACTGTGTATGTGGATGTGTGTGTGTGACAGTGGGCCCGGGATATGTGGCGCTCTGTGATACTCGTACACACGGCACGTTACTGTGAGTTTACTATGAGTTTTATTGCTGTGGAGCTCTGTGATACGCTCATACATGTCACGTGTTTTTTTTTGTTGGGGGGGGCATCATTTCATCCTTCGCTCCAGGCAGCACAGTGGCTTGGGCCGGCCCTGCTCTTACTCATAAAGCAGTACTCCCATATAATACTGAATGCTCATAATACACAGCGCACATTACTGTGAGGTTTAAAAAATCTAGAAATAAAGAGACTCTTTACTACAGAATATAATAAATGGTTTATTAGATATTGAATTATAACGGGAATATTTTTAACATTGAAGTCTATGGGGCAAAACATTTCCCACACGAATACACTAAAATGTCCAAAATCACAAAACAAAGTCGATACGAAAAACGAGCCGAAATTAACTATAATTGAAATGGGAACAATATTGCTGCATTAACAAACCAAAAAAAAGAAAAAAAAATTGTTTATTTTTTTTTATAAATTTTTTTAAATATTTTTTTATTTTTAATTTTTTTACAAACGTTTTTCACATTCGTGTTTGGTATCGTTGGAACGGCCATGCTCTGGCCGATCCAACAATACCAAACTTTAGCCCCTAGCTGCCACGGATCGGGAGATAGGGGGTTCATTGGAACCCCCTATCTCCACCATTGGTGGCAGCTAGGGGTTAACTCCAGGACTGGCGTCATCGTGCTATGCACGATGACGCCAGTCCTCAGGGGGAGTTCCCGGAAGCTTGGCCGACATCCGACATCCTCATGGATATGCCCCAGCTCCTCATGGATATTGCCCCAGCACCTCATGGATATGCCCCAGCTCCTCATGGATATGCCCCAGCTCCTCGTGGACATGCCCCAGCTCCTCGTGGACATGCCCCAGCTCCTCGTGGATATGCCCCAGCTCCTCCTGGATATGCCCCAGCACATGGAATGCCCCAGCTCCTCATGGATATGCCCCCAGCTCACACATGGATTTGCCCCAGCTCCTCATGGATATGCCCCAGCTCCTCATGGATTTGCCCCAGCTCCTCATGGATATGCCCCAGCTCCTCATGGATTTGCCCCAGCACATGGAATGCCCCAGCACCTCATGATAATGGCCCCAGCTCACCTCTGCCGCCTTTTTCGCTCCCTCAGAGCGTCCGGCGGCGCACAGCTTGGGCGCTCGCCAGGGGGAGCCATGTGACCAGCCGCGATTGGCTGGTGACGTGTTTCCTCCAGGTGAGCGCCGAAGCTGCATGCTTCGGACGCTCGCGGGGAGCGAAAAACGCGGCGGAGGGTGAGACACCCGCCGTTAGGGTGACGGTGTCACCCTAAAGGCGGGTATCACCTGGTGTGGGCCGCACCCCCTGCCCCCACGTAGCGACGCCACTGGTATATACATTTAACGGCCGCACGCCCACGGACTTACTCTATCCAAACAAAGTTCAGAATGATGTGAAACATTGGGACTTTTTGGATAGATTTCGATTTTCGACTATCCAAAAGTAAAAAAAAAAAAAATGGTCGAAATCTAATGCAAAAGTCCCGATGTTTCACATCGGGATGTCAGATATTAATAGGCTTGTGCACCGATTTTTTTTTCGGTTCGATTCGGTTCGATTTGTTCTGATGTTTAAAATTTTCGATTCGGCTCGTTTCGACCGATTTCTGTTTCGATTCGGTTTGGTTCGGCTCGTTTTTCGTGTACATTTTTTTGGAATATCGACCATTTTTCGTATTTTCGGGTCACTTTGCTCGTTTTTTGTATCGACTTTTCGTGATTTCGGAAATTTTCTTTTTTTTCGGAACGTCTGTTCTCCTCGTTTCAAAGTGTATAACTCTATTCGTTTTGACGTAAACTACTATGGTTTACTTTTTTATACTTTACATATTTTTTTATAATAAATCTTTGGTTTGTTTTTCGGATCCGATAATTCATTCTGTCGATACGATAATTCTGGCGATTCTATCGTTTTTTTTTTTTATTAAATAAAGATCCTTTTTTTCTTATGAATATACATTTCACAACTTTATTTATTTAATCACATTAAAAAAATGGTATGAAAGCCAAGGAACAAAAAAAAAAGAACAAAACGATTTAAAAAACGGTAAACTGACCCGAATGGTCTGACTTTAAAAATAAAAACCAGAACAAAAAGGTTTTAAAACGGAAAAATAGTTGATCAAAATGATCTGAAATGAAAAAAAATAATAAAATAAAATGATTTAAAACAGACAAAAATATAAATTAACCCTTTCGCTGCTGAGGCATTTCACGGCTTCCCTTCACGCCTGTGTGCGGCACTGCGGTCTGCTGCTGAGCTAATTTTTAACAGTTTCGCTCCTCTTGTTTAAACGCGTTTTGAAGCCTTCTTTTATAATATGACCCAGACATGTTATATATCGTTCTTTCCGGCAGACTCGGCAGATGATTC
This sequence comes from Leptobrachium leishanense, assembly GCA_009667805.1. Taxonomy (NCBI): domain Eukaryota; kingdom Metazoa; phylum Chordata; class Amphibia; order Anura; family Megophryidae; genus Leptobrachium; species Leptobrachium leishanense. The sequence continues at coordinate 404,689,087 of CM019064.1, read as the reverse complement.
ATAATATATCATTATCATATGTATGCGTCATGTCCTGTCTGTATATTATAACAAAAAATGCAATAAAATTAGAATTTTCAATGTTTGTTTTACAAGGTGTAAAGTGTTTTTTTCACATTTTAACACGCGAGTGTTTGCGGTTATATTTTATGAGTTGCGTTTGTTAAAAAAAATTGAAAAGGGGACTTGTTATATTTTTTTGGGTGAAAATTACACTATTTTTAACAAACGCACCCCATACAAAAATCCTTAGTGCAGCATCATTGTTCACATTATAATTGAAATGGCAACAATATTGCTGCATTAACAAAACAAAACAAAAAACCTGTTTATTTTTTTTTATATTTTAATTTTTTTAAATTTTTAACATTGTCATGTTTGGTATTGTTGGAAAGGCCATGCTCTTGTCGATCCAAAGATACCAAACATTAACCAACCGATAGCTGCCGCAGATCGGGAGATAGGGGTTCCAATGAACCCCCTATCTCCACCATTGGTCACAGTTAGGGGTTAACTCCAGAACTGACGTCATTGTGACGAGGTCTTGGGACTGTCGGCAGCTGCTGTTCCCCCACGCTGTTGTCTTCCTGCAAAGACGTGACCATTGGCGGGCAGCGTCTTAGCGGGCAGCTGTGGGAGAGAGAGAGCTCATAGCTGGGAGGAGGTGTTGCGTGAAGCTGCAAACAGGGACAAATAAACTAGACCTGAGCCGCACTAAGGATCTTTGGGTTGTGTCGGAGAAGACTTCACACAGTGCTGCCATCAATATTTTTTGATAAATTCTTGGTTATACAATGAATGTGACTGTGGACAAAAATCCGTGTTGTTGTGACATCGCCTAAGCTTAACAAAACCAGGCCACGTCGGTAATCAAATCTCAAGGCAGTACAACAAGGTTGTGTTAGTGTGTGACATTTTTTGTCCAGGCAGGAAGTGTAGAATGTGCAGTCACATTCATGGCCACAAATATGTTGACAAATTTATGACAAAGGGTCCATAGAAATGTCAATAAATTTATGTACATATAATTTTAACAGTGTGGAAACCAAGCAATACATATTAACTTATTAAGTAAGGAAAAGCAACGCACACAAACAGGAAAATATAGAAAAAATAGAAAATTTATTTACAACATGGGGAAGGGAAGGGAACATGCCAAGGATGGCAAACTGCCCAACAGGGGCACAAACAACACAAACAAACATACAATGGCGGCCATCTTCCAGTCTAAGCCAGGCGAACATCTTGTTCGGAATATTGGTTCACTTGAGAATTACTGGCATTTGAGGAGATGTTGGAGCTGGTCCGCATCTTTGATTACAAAGATTATGACTGCCGTAAGGGCCCTTACAGCAGGAAGAATAATTCTAGAAAGGATCGTATCGTTGACAAGCTACGCATCACCATCCTGGAGCTGTTTGGGAAAGACCGGACGAAGGACCAGATCCGAAAATGCTGGTCCGACCTCAAAGCAGGCAAGCAGGAGCAGCTGAGGCACATCCGTACCTGCAGATTTCGGGAGGAGGCTGCCACTGGCCTGTCTCACTGGCGCTCCAGGATTTCCGCGGTATTTCTTATGTGCTCCCGCAGTTCTTGGAGCAGTTCCTGGATGGCATCTATAGTTGAAATTGCCAGGCGTAGCTCGCCAATCGCCTCCCGATTGGTTGTTCTGGCTTCTATATATCCAATAAATGAAAGAAGGAAAATACAGTAAGTAAAGCAGGTTTCTATTTTTGACTGAAAGTCTGGAAAAAATATAACAGTAGTATATACCAGTGCTGGCGGCCTCCTGAGGCTCCTCCTCCTCCTCCGACTCCTCCCCCAGCACCACCGTCTGCATATCCAGTACTATATCTAAGAAATTAAAGAAATAAAAAATACAGTAAACAACAAAACTGATTTATTTTTTAACAAAAGTCGATGCAAAATACAACAGTAAAAAAAAAAAACCTGGACTGGCGGCCTCCTGCTGCTCCAGCTGCCTCTCTCCAACTTCGCCCTCCTCCTGCTCCTCCTCCTCCTCCTCTTGTGCTATAAATAAAAAAATGTAATTAAAATACAGTAAACAAAAAAAATGTCTGTTTTTGACCAAAAGTCGTTGCAAAATAAAACAGTATATACCAGCGCTGATGGTCGCCCGTGGCTCCTCCTCCTCCTCCACTGGGGCACTGGTGCCCGCCGGGGCAGATGCTGCTGCCTTCTTCCTGTCTTCTGCCAAATCCAAAAAATAACACGTAAATAATGCAGACTGGAAAAAATGGTATATCTATACACTATATTGCCGAAAGTATTGCGACACCCCTCCACTACCCCACTACCAGCTTGACCCACCACTACTCCCATCTCATAGTTCTAAAGTCACAAAATATTTATTTATTTCCTCTGCACAGACATATATTACCGTTCAATTATATTTTTTTTTCAGAAGTAAACATTACGTTTATTCAATAAAAACTATTATTTGTGTTGTGTGCATACAAAACGCATTGTGCTGATTGCTTTTAGTTATTTTATAGAAGGCCTCAGCCTCAGTTTCACTTTCAGTTTCTGCTAATAAAACTGTGGATATTGCAGAAACAACAACAGAAATCCACCATTTTGTTTTGAAATTTGCATCTAAAGCGTTCAATGACACTGCTGCAGCAAACTGAATTGCTGCGCTGCAACAATTCAGCAGCTGCTGAGGATGTATTGAACGCGGCTCTGTTTGGATGCAATTTCAGAAGAACTACATGTCCCATCCTACCACTTAGCAAAGACGCAGAGATTTTTATTGATGCGCAGGTGGGAGCCAATATTGGGCAAGCTGCGGGTCTTCTCGTATGCATCACTCAATCACAACAACCCCCCCCCAGCACACTACAGTACACACAGTGCCAAAAGAAATCCAGCATTGTAACTTCATCTACATACATCAAATGTCACAATTTTCACGAATACGTAAAATCACAAAAAGGAAGAGCTATGGCAAAAATGCATGTATGACGAGTCGTGAAAACGCAAAGCTATACACAATCACATTGCATGAAAAAAGGACTAGATAAATCAAGGTATTTCTGTGCACATTAGCACATGCAAGCACATTATTATTATTATACAGGATTTATATAGCGCCAACAGTTTGCGCAGCGCTTTACAATATAACATGACACTTACGTTTCGCTATGACGCGACGGATGTGTCTCAGCTGCTCCTGCTCGCGTACGTTCAGATCAGACCAGCGTTTCCGGAGCTGGTCCTTCGTCCGGTCCTTCCCAAACAACTCCAAAATGGTGGTGCGTAGCTTGTCAAGGATACGATCTTTTCTAGCGTTCTTCTTCCTGCCGTAAGGGCCCTTACAGCAATCGTAATCTCGTCTATCAAAGATCCGGACCAGCTCGAGCATCTCCTCAAACGACATATTGCTGGCCCGCTTCTTTCTGGGTGGTGGTGGTTCATTGAGAGACGATGTGGAGGTGTCAGAATGGCACTCGTCGTCTCTCTTCGTCTATGGTGAATAATAATAACAATATTTTGTCCAAAAAAAGTTGTCAAAAAACTGGCTCAATAAAGTTACGACATCCGCGCGCGCGCGCATGCGCGACCCGCGGACGAATCGGATCCGACCCAATTATGAAAATTCTTATCGGATCATTGGAAACAAAAAAAAAATTAATATACTCATTTACAAATACAAAATTTACAGAATCAGCGATATAACCGATAATAGTTAAATATACGATGTCCAGAATTACCGAAATGGAACCGAAATCCCGAATGGAACCGAAATCATGAATAGAGGGAAAATAAATTTTGATTTGACACATTTCAAGTCCATTCGAAAATTCCGAAAAATTTTCGATTCGGCTCGGAAAACTTTTCGGATATGCCGTTTTCGGATCAAAAAAAATTCGGAATTTCGGCCGCATCCGAAGACCCGAATCGGGAAATTTCGTGAAATTTCCAAAATTCCAAAACCCGAAACGCACATCCCTAACCTGAACCCGCGCAGTAAAGAGACACAGACACCATCACGTTGTTTCTACCTGGAGTTCATCTGACCACCTCAGCCAAGAGCCAAGTCCAAAGTGCCCTCCTGGCTTCTGGTCATTTGTTTATTACACAAATAAAACAACGCCCAGTGGCTGGCTGTATAACAGAAAAACAAGTTTGTCCAGTAAATACATTTACATATCAAAAGGACAGAGGTGTGGACTAGAATGTCGGACCGGCCCCCTGAGCTGTGGCTTGGTTTTAAAACCACATTCAAATCCAACACAGGGAGACAGATGACAACTTATAAAAACACACACATCCTAGACTATAATGTCCACATAATAAAATTTCCACAACAGTCCCTCCTCTTTGTCATTTGCTCCCCAGTGTCCCTCGAAGAATCTCGATCTTCCTTGGAAAGAAACAGTTCCTCTTGTAAAGTTCTGAATGCAAAAAGCCAAACACATGATAGAAAACAACAGACAGTCCATCTTGACACGCCGAATCTTAAAGCAAGTGTTAAAACAAATCTTGACACGTGGATCATAAAGCAAAAACAAATCTTGACACGTGGATAGTAAATCTAAAACCAAATCTTGACACGCCGATTTTTTTGGCAAATCTTAACAAATCTTGACACGTAGAACTTGACACGTAGAATCTCCTTTAGGGGAGGTGACTCAGAGGGAGGACATGAGGTGGTGGGTTGCGTCGATCGTTGGTCGGTCTGAAATCCTCTGTATCCGGTCCATGGGTTGGTCCTCTGGGCATCTCATCTGTTCGGGCTTCGGTAACTCGGTCGATTAGACATCAGGAACATCTCACTCCGGCATATAGAAGGAATAGAGACAGAAACACCATAAGTATTTATACTCCCATTACCTTTAGCCAGGATCCAATGGAAAACAAGAAATCCCCCGAAGCTTCCCAAAGCTTTAAAAAATATTCCAACCCTCACTAGCTATAGCTCCGCTTCTGCCCTGCTCCCATCAGTGTGGACCTGACCCTTGTAAATCCCCCCCCCTTTGGACGCTCTACTGTCATTGTTTCTTGGTGATCTCCCTCACTACAACACCACACAAGAATTTAAACAAGCGAACGACAGGAGCCAGAGTTACTATTACAAATGTCTCCTTGTGGCCCTTGCAAGTCTTAGGTACATTTCCCTCGCTAAAACCTAAACTAAACAAATAAAGAAAATGATACTCTTCACTCTTTGACGTAGTTGAGAAACTTCTTGCAGTGACCGGCGTGGATCCAGTTGTCTCGTCCCTCGAACTTCAGGGAGGTTGGCGTCGTCTGCAGCACCTGGAATGGCCCACGATATCTCGCCTCTAGTCCCGTCCTCGGATGTTTCTTTAGCATGATCCAATCACCTTGTTGACTAGAATGAACACTGGTTATTGAGTTTCGGTCTGGGAGAGACTCCCGGACCTGGTGGACTTTTTTGGAGCTCATCAAGAAAAAGCAATCATGATGGTCCTCAAAGTGTTTCCCTACTAGGTTGGAAAATTGATTTAGAGGTTGAGAGATTAGAAGAGTTAGTAAAAGTTGGAAAATTTACGTTTTTCACACCATTATCTCCCCCCTTCTCTTCCTCCTTCATAACAGGAAGAAGAGACGCTGTGTTCAAAAATGGTGCATCGTCTTAGAGTCAGTTTAGTGGGTGTTAGAGCCACTTAATGTCTTTACTCTCTGGGTGATTAATGTCGGGTACCCTGAGAGATACAATGTCCTAAAAAGATAAAATTTTCCTTGCAAAACTGTACTTTCTCCTTGTTAGCCTTATTACCTGTGGGCACCAGATGGTTAAGAAATGATACAGTATGCCGATAACAAACCTCCCGTGTGGGACATCAAAGTACCAAGTCATCCACATACCACCCCTGGATCGATTGGGGCCCACTAATCTAACGCGATCTTCAGCTTGCAACTGTATTCCGAGGGACTAGTCACCGACCCCTGATGAAGACGTGTCCATGTTAGGTGTTAACCTTGGAATGTAAAAACACAAAAAAAATGGAGAGAGCAGAGTTAGTTACATTGGTGACAACAGAAACATCAGAGGAAACTACAACAGATCCAGTGTTAGTGGATCCAGCCTGCCTTAGCAGAGTTAGCCCAGAAAGAGCCTCTTCCGCTTCCATCATTGGATTACCAATCGCGGCTATCCCCTCTGGCCAGGTGTACATAATGCGGTTCTTCCGGATTGAAACCACCTTCTGTATACCCTGTCAGTTTACCTTAAAAGACTTCTGAAGCTACATCTGAGCTACACCTAAGGTCTTTGTCGTCCAGAGTCTGGGTTTAAACTCCGTTATGAATTTCTCCCATCTCCAGGCGTCAAATGTCCCCTCCAGAGGGATACCCCAAGCGGTACCCTTGGACCATCTATGCCATTCTTGAAATGGGGTTTCATGGCCTTCACCCCAAACCTAGGATTTTCGTGTGCTGCGCAGCCGTCTGACTGTGGGAAGCCTCGCTTTCCTTCCCTTGCATGGATGGCACATTGCCCATGGCGATTCGAATCGGCTTATCGTCTTACCCCTGCGTCCAGGGAAACCCTGCACCAATTTAGGAGAGCACCGTCTGGTGTCCTCTTTCACGGTAGATTGTCAGACTATATCCACTATAGTCCCCCAACTAGAGACCCTAACCGAGGCACCGTGTATCTCTATGGCTTGTTGTTCCAACAGGTTTGGTACAGAACTATGCCCCAAACGATTAGTCAACAACCACAGATTACCCCCCTTGAATTATGTCTCTACCCCTCACAGTGTATGCATACACAAACGTATACGCTGTACGCTCGTACACTGCGTCGCCAGACTAAACCGCACAGCACAATGACTATCCTCTTTCTCTACTGAACAATGTGGCTTCTCTCAGTATACATTTGTTAAATGGGGATAGCCTTCTGCTGTCTATTTCCTAGCTGTACGATGTCTCATTACAACACATGAATCACTGTCACCAAATGAAAAACTTCTCAAAAAAAACCTAACAGTCTGAACTTAAAACCGAAATGACCTACTTGCTGCGCAAAGCAACTCTAAACCAATAAAAAGCGTGTTATTCTCACTTGCACAATCCGCTTTGACATAGTAAATATAAAAAGAAAGTTTTAAAACCAAATCGTTTCTTTTTCTACCGCAAAACCAACCGTAATGCGATACTATGCAAAATGCAGCAAAGTTCTAAAACTCAAAACAATAACATAAAAAATACACAAATGAAGTACATTCTCTATAAAAACTTCAGTTACAGGACATCTTGCTATATACATTGAGATTCAGTAAAAAGTAACTTTTAACTTGAAACCAAAACTCAATGCAAACACCAAGAACAAAACAAAAAACCCTTAGAACAAACAATTGTATAGGACTAAATTAACACATCAATGCCTGAAACAGTCCAGTCCCCGGCCACCTTTATATTACCATAGAAACAGGATTTAACATTACAATAAGGTCCCTAAACAGGTTTCCAGCGAAAGGAAAAAGTCAATTTGAATTAAGTTTTAAAAGTTCCATTTTTTTCTTTTTTTTCCTGCAAAAATACAAACAGTAAAATAGTTTAGAAAGACCTCAATAACATTTCTTCATTTCCCCTTTTCTGGAACCCAAAATTTGGAACTCTGCTGAATTCCCAGAGATGATCTCTTTCCTCTCTAAGCTTCACATTTTCACATTTCAGCCGTTCATATTGGGATTTTAAATCTTTTTCCTGGATCCATGACCTTGGCTGTCCCTGGCTTCTATGCCTTTGCAAAGATCCATGTCTGGGACCATTACCCCACCTTGCTGAATAAACCGCTTTACTTCTAGCTGTGGTTCTGGGATACTTAGAATCTCTCTGTCTGTTGCCATTAGTTACCACACAATTCCTGGCAATATGTGAAAATCCCCCGCACGCAAAGCAACGAATAGCTTGTCTCCCTGCACAAAACCTTCTCTGGGCACATGGTGATCGGCCTTGCTGCCCAACACTAGCCATCCTAGCATGACTAGATCCCACACCACTATCTGAATGGAGTACTTTTACCACAGACTCACCTGAAGTATCCTCCGCCATTGCACCAACATTCCCAACTCCAGGGTCAGACAAATTGTCCATCTCCATCCCTGAGTCGGTTTCAGTATCTGACCCAAAGTCCTCAGACTTCTCCATACTTACAGCACAATGTTCAGCTTCTGTCCTGCTGCAGGGACCAGACAATTCCCTTACAGCCTCCTGTGCATGCGTCAAGCTTTCAGACAAACATTCATTCTCCTTGCACAGCTCAGTATTAGACCTCACAGTACATTCATACTCTGTGCTGGCTTCAGCTGCCTGCTGGACAACAAGAGCTCTCAATTTATCCATTTCTACTTTTAAATCTTCCATCTCTCCTTCCAAACTCAGCTTCAGCCTACAAGACTCCTGAAATTTATCAGCTATCCAACCAGCAGCAAAAATCAGAGCATACTTTCCTTTCCGTTTGCGGAACTTTCCGTTACCTATCAGGTTTGTTACACAATTCTTGGCCTCCCACCAAGGGTCAATAGATCCCTACATAGCTTGAACAATGGCCGCCGTGTGTTGTACCTTAGCTACTTCCTTAAAAATGCTTTCCATTGTACAGGAATACAAACACTACAATGCTTACTACGAAAAAGACACTGCTATCAATCTCTATGAGTTGTCCCAATACTTTTGGCACAGAACTACAAAGCACCACCCTCCTACACTGTAGTACCCGTATTCACTATACCAATCAATTACCCTGAGAGATACAATTCAGTGTAACAGCCACAGATATACAAACATTAAGCAGAATCATTAACCATCACACAATGATTCCCCTATCAGGCTGGTCACTGGGCTATAACATAACCGAACACTCAAAACAAAATCAAGCCGTACATACAAAAGTTACAAAAGAGACAAAAATAACTTCAGGACAAAAACTAACATTTGAGGCAAAAACAAACTAATCGCTTTCCATAGACAGTAAAAATAAAAGTGAATCAGCTCCATCTAAAACTGAATTCCTTGATAAAAACCCTGCAGCACCAAACTAACCAAGATGGCTGCCAAAGCACATTTTTTCACACAAAGGTAAGATGGCTGCCAGGCCGCATGGGTTTTTTCACACAAAGGAAGACCAAGATGGTGTCTCCAAAATCCAGCAATAGAAACCAAATTAAACAAAACTGTTTCTCTATTCCCTGTGCCCCACCCCCGAAACCAGAGTAAAAACCTCCTCTGATTTAAAGGCTAACAGTATAAAAAATCCTCTACCAAAAACCAAAATCACCTCTTACAAACATAAAAGTTACACAAATAGAAGTTACAACAAAAACGATATACTGTACTGGTCAGCACAAACGTCACAATCTCACCATACAGTCTCTGTACAACCAGCTCAGATCCACCAAAAACTACAAAACAGAAAATTACTTATCTCGTTCTTACACAAAACAAGCAAAATCGTTCTTTTATCAAGCAGACATTTCCTCAACGCAAAAGACAAAATTACACTTTACTCTCTCTCCTTTTTTCTTCTGTGCAGAGGAAAAATCTGTTGGTTCCTTGTTTAGCTGACTCGCCATATGTTTTGGAAATTAATCTACTATCAATTCCCTAATGTAGTTTGATCTGCTGTACTTACAAGCAGCTCTGCCATCCCTTATATACGTACCTGAACCCGCGCAGTAAAGAGACACAGACACCATCACATTGTTTCTACCTGGAGTTCATCTGACCACCTCAGCCAAGAGCCAAGTCCAAAGTGCCCTCCTGGCTTCTGGTCATTTGTTTATTACACAAATAGAACAACGCCCAGTGGCTGGCTGTATAACAGAAAAACAAGTTTGTCCAGTAAATACATTTACATATCAAAAGGACAGAGGTGTGGACTAGAATGTTGGACCGGCCCCCTGAGGTGTGGCTTGGTTTTAAAACCACATTCAAATCCAACACAGGGAGACAGATGACAACTTATAAAAACACACACATCCTAGACTATAATGTCCACATAATAAAATTTGCACAACAAAAGGTTTTAAAAATCCTTTCATTAGAGTATGGTTGCTGGCTTAGGCAGGCAGGGAGGCAGCCAGCACATTTCCTGCTGCTCTGTCTGCAATATTTTATAGCACAGTTGCACTGCCCAGTGTCTTACCTCGCTCTCTCCCACTGCTCCGCATGCGGGGTTCCCTCGGGAAGGGTGAGGTGATGACGCGATAACCCAGGTGGTGGGAGGTGCAGCTCCTAATTGGACGGCTTCTTCTCAACAAGGACATGGAATCCCACATGCTCCTCGTAGTGACTGGGAGCAGCGGGGAGCGGCACGTAAGAAGGGGGGAATATAAATATTGGTAATATCGGTGAATTGAACACCGATACGATAATTCAAAATAACCCAAATATGGGCCATAATTATCGGCAGATGCAATAATTGGTGGACCCCTACTGTACGTCATGGAGTTAGGGGGCTTTTGCTCCCTATACTAACCTCTCTGGCCAGGGTCCTGCAGTTATCTGACTTCCTTGAAGTCAGACCACCAGTTTTATGGACCCTGGCTGTCGCACTGACTTTTTCGCCGGGCGCAATGACGTCAGTGTCAGGCACCCCCCCCCCGGCAGAGCCGGGAGAGTGCATGAAAGGGCGGGAGGTCCTTTGGAGCACCTAAAGTATAAGAGAGGCATCGTTGGAAAGGTCACAGTATGACCTTTCCAGCAATGCCTCTCTTTAACCCCTGATTTGCCATTCTTGGATGTCAGCCAAGCCTCCGTGGACTCGACTCCACCCACTGACACTGTAGCGCATATGCGCAATGATGTCAGTTGGGAAGTTAACCCCCGAGCTGTCAAGGGATTTCCTATGGATCTCCTGATAGGTGGCAGCTAGAGGGTCATGCTTGGTATCATTGGAAAGGCCAGAGCAATAAAATAAATAAATAAAATTTAAAACCTGTGTTTTATTTTTTATGTCTGGGTTGTATAATAAAACAGGACTTCAAATCGCATTTAAACATGATGAGCACAAACCAGTCAAAATGAGCTCTGCACAGTGGAGATTTTTCTTCCTTTCAAGTGATAGAAGTACTACCCATTGGTGACCGGAGTGTGGAAAGTTCGTATTAAAGGGGTGTGACCCCCCCAGAGTGTCAATAGGTGATTCACCTTGAGCCAATTAGGGCTCCTCCTTTGTGAGTTGACAGCGAGCACAAGTTATACTTATAAGTATATGAATTTTCTAACGTTATTGCAGTATAGAGTTCTCTCTTTATATTCCAAACAATAGGACTATATTGAAGCTGACTCTTTTATAAGAAAGATTGAAGCTAATTCAAGAAGTTGCCAACAGATAAGTGCAGGGCTCGAGTCCTTCGGGAACGCCGTTCCCGCACTTCTCCCACAGCGGGAACGCATATTCCTGCTGTCAGCCAACTTATCGCTGGGGCTGCTAGCGGAATGCATTAAACCACAATCCGCTAGCAGCCCCCTCGACTGGCCGCGTTCCCCAAGCGCCTGCCTGTCTGTCGGCTTCCTGTGCATGGCCGCTGTCCCCAGCCCTGTGAAGGCTGTGACGTGGCCTGCAGCCGAGATCTCACGAGATCTTGCGAGAAGCGTCATAGCCTACAGAGGGCTGGGGAACACCGGCGGCCACGTGCAGGAGCACGCTGGAGCAGGGAGGAAGACGCGGCATGGGAGGTCTGAGCTGCTGGGTAAGTATATTTCTGGGGTCAGCCTGGGTATATTATTCTGGGGGTCAGCCTGGATATATTATTCTGGGGGTCAGCCTGTGCATATTATTCTGGGGGTCAGCCTGGGTATATTATTCTGGGGGTCAGCCTGTGCATATTATTCTGGGGGTCAGCCTGGGTATATTATTCTGGGGGTCAGCTTGTGCATATTATTCTGGGGGTCAGCCTGGGTATATTATTCTGGGGGTCAGCCTGGGTATATTATTCTGGGGGTCTGCCTGTGCATATTATTCTGGGGGTCAGCCTCGGTATATTATTCTGGGGGTCAGCCTGTGCATATTATTCTGGGGGTAAGCCTCGGTATATTATTCTGGGGGTCAGCCTGTGTATAATTCTGGGTGTCAGCCTGTGTATAATTCTGGGGGTCTGCGTCTGTGTATATATATATGTATATATACAAACCTGAAACAGCGCTCTCCTGGGAGTGGCTTTGACCAGTTGCATAACCTTATCTTTGCTACAAAGCCACAGTGTGGCATAGCATTGATTTTAGGGTTCTGTGTAATAACAGATCCAAGATGCATAAAAGTGAGACAGAGGTCATTTGCATATCCTACCCAGAATTCCTTGCTGCATTTGGGGAATGTGGCACAGGAGCACTGGGATGCAATTCTTTGAATTGCTACTATGTGCAGATGGCTTCTGCAATATTAACCCCTTAACGCCGCAGGACGTACATTTACGCCCTGCATTAGGCGGGCTTTGCCGCCGCAGGACGTAAATGTACGTCCTCGGCGTTTAGAGCTCCCCCGGGAGATACTCACCTTCTCCGGTCGCTTCCCACGCTGTTCTGACTCCCCCGGAGTCAGATCAGTGTGATCCCTCCTCCGGCGTTGTGACGTCATCGCGCCGGTGGCGCGATGACGTCAGTTTCAGGCGTCGTCCCCCGCCGGAGCAGGGGAAGCGCCTGGAGGGGAGGGGAGGGATCCTTTGGATCCCTCTATCTCCCGATCGCCTGGTCCCCGGCGGCTGTGGCCAGCATCGCTGGAAGGGTCACAGCCTGACCTTTCCAGCGATGTATGGGGGGTTAACCCCTTAGTTGCCAGGTCGCGACCGGGCACTAATTTGTGCCCGATCGCGGCCTATTTCCGGTGGGGGCCGCCATCTTGGATGGCAGCCCCCACCTCTGGGTCACCCCCGGTCAACTGACTCATCGCGCCATGCGCGATGATGTCAGTTAACCGGGAACCCCCTAGCTGCAAAGGGATTTCCTATGGAAATCCCTTGCCGGAGATAGGGGGGTTCTTTGAACCCTTTTATCTCCTGATCGGTGGCAGCTAGGGGGTCATGGTTGATATTGCTGGAAAGGCCAGAGCATGGCCTTTCCAATGATATCAAACATGACCATGTTATATGTAAAATAAAAGTGTAAAAAAAGTAAAAATAAAAATAATAAAAAAATAATAAATTAAATAATAAAAAAATAATAAATATAATAATAAAAAAAAAATTTGTTTTTTTTAATGCAGCACTATTGTTCACATTTCAATTATAATGTGAACAATGATGCTTCACTAATGATTTTTTTTTTTGGGGAGTTTAGCTAAAATCACGCAATTTCTCCCCAAAAAAAAAATGGGTTCCCCGTCCTAATTTTTTTTACAAATCTACCCAATAGAATATGACCGCAGAGCCTCGGATAATAAAATTAAAAAAAAAAAACACTTTACACACTGTGGAAGATTGAAATTTTATTGAAAATTCACATTTTTTTACATTTTTTGTTATAGCATTTTGGCAGGGCATGACATATACATTTAATAATGATATATTATTAATCTGCCGAGTCTGACGGAAAGAACGATATATAATTTGTCTGGGTGGTATAAGAATACGTGACTTAAAAATGGTCAAAATGCGCTCAGCAAACTTCTACTTCCGAAACAGCGCCGAAGTTGTAAAATTACTCCCGTCCTTAAGGGGTTAAACACACTTTTTATAGTGTGGAGGCTTTTTATCTCACTTTTAGTCCTTCACCACAACCCTTATAGACTATATACAGTATATATATATATATATAAATTCTGTGGTTCTGTGTCTGTGTATATACATAATTCCTGGGGCCTGTATCTGTGTATATATATAATTCTGGGTGTGTGTGCCTGTGTATATATAATTCTGAGGGTCTGTGCCTGTGTATATATAATTCTGAGGGCCTGTGCCTGTGTCTATATAATTCTGGGGGCCTGTGCCTGTGTCTATATATAATTCTGGGGGGCCTGTGCCCGGTTATACATGATTCTCAGGGGTGTATGTATGTATGTATATATATATATAATTATTTATACACAGACACATACACATTTTTTTCTTCTTCAGGAAATGGGGGTTGTGGAATTCTTGGATGAGTTCCCTCACTTTTTTTTTGCCAGGACCCCTGGATAAGTGTATATATTTTAAATTTGTGCACTCACACCGGGACTAGTGCCCATCTGTTTTATTGTCATTATATGTATGGGGTGTACATAGGTGTTTTTGAGCTGCATATCTGAATAGCATCATATATAGATCAAGAAATAGTGCCACACATCTCTCTAATTGATCCTATTGTACATAATGTTCTTAAATTTGACTCCATTATATATGACATGAGATTGATGCTGGTTATTGTAAACTAATGGCTCATCCTTAGGGACTGTGTCATTTATCAACCTGAAATTAAATTAAATTTCTACAGAAACTGGCAGGTGTTGAAGGGCGCTGATGTGTAATGCGCATGCAAAAAATTGAAAACCATGTAAAATGCAGTTGTCTTTTTCCAGAATCTCAAAGAGAGGTGGAAAGTGACTTCTCTACAGAGAAGGTGACCAAGTAAATACCACCTGTTTTCTTTTGGCTTTAATCAGATATTACATTTTATCGCATCCTATAGAATCATACCGGTTGAGCTCTGTTTAAAGTTTATATATCTGCTTGCGCAATAGTGCTAAAATCTCAAGTGAAACACTGGGTTATAATTCCCACACACCTGTAAATATTATGTTTGTTTTACCGCAAGCTTGCGATGAATTCTATAATTCTTTTTTTGAAGGGCTGTAGCATTCTAATACTGTACAATGCAAAAGAAAGGAAACTCAGAATGATTTTATCAACTACGGAAAGAAGAACTAGATCACAAATTGCACAGATTGCACGTACATTTATATAAGAATGAAAAATACTGACTGTACACCTTGTTAACGCATGTATTAAATGGTTTCTATATATTAAATAGCTGAAAATGTGGCTGTTCTGGTAGGAAACCCTTGAAATATGTAACCATGCTATTTAAGTACACAGGCTTAAATTCATTTTAATGGGCTCAACAAACAGAAACTCGTGAAGGTTGTTATCAAGATTTGACAGAATTGAGCCTCAAAATGTGTAAACACTCTACCCAAAATAATGCCAGTGTTTAATTATCACTATTTGGTGTCATACATTGCAAGTCAATTAAATGTTCATCCTATTATGTGCAAAAATATAAACCTGTCATAAAAATAACTACTGCACAGTGGAACCTGTGGTTCTTTGTAGGCATCTATTCCATTTTCTGAAGTACATTTCCACCACATGAACAGATTGTTTTGTTTGCTTATACATTTTAAGTCTACCAACTCCTAGGATGCGTTCAAGTGCATTATGTGAGTAAATATATGTTCTCCTATGCTGCTTACAGATATAGACCATAATACAAAATAAAGGTATATGATTTCTGTGCTGTCTATTATCTAGCATTGTATAGACTCCACCTGCTGGCCATTTGTTAGAATATCAGTCCACCTTGCTTATGAAGCAAACAGGAAGTGTTTGTCTGTTCATTTGTTAATAAAGTTCAAAACCAATTCTAGCAGGATGCAGACAACAAGGTAGATGCACACAGAACTGGAGTTCTTACATAATTTCCCCCCAGATGTACATATGCCTGTAAGTTTAAGTACTTTACAAGTTTATTATATAGCTTAATCACACCACTGTATGTATCAAATGATTTATATGTCTAGATACCAGCTTTCCATAAAGAAAAACATTTATGCTGCATTTATTTGTAAAGTCTTATAATGCACTCATTGTAATGCTAGCTTTTCCTTTATCTTTACATAATTACCAGAAGTAAACTCAGTTTGGATTAAACACAAAACTATTTCTGTATATTTTTTTATCTGGCTGTCAGCCACTCTTATGGCAGGACAGTACAATTTCCCTTATAGCTTTCATTATGAAGTGCGTTTTATTGAAAAATATATACTGTATATATTCATATCATGATATTTATTTGAAAAAAAATGGAATGCATAGTTACTACAAAAAAGGAGGGTAAAATAGCTTTTGTTTTGCAAATTTTTTGCCTTTTTATGATAGTTAACCCCTTAACGATGGGTGGGTGTCACCTGTCGGGGTGGCTTAACGCCAACAGGTGTAGTCACGAGCTGGAGATTGCGACCCAACGTGCGGCATGCATCATTGGCTGCAGGGGGTGGCCTGAGTTAAGGCTGTCCCCGTGCAGCCAATTACGCGTGGTGCGCACAGTCTGTGGGGAGGGGCTGAGGCGGCCCTTTGAAGACAGCAGGGCGTACCTGTATGCCCTGCACCTTCAAAGCCCTCCCGCCGCACAGATGGCATAGTACGTCCAGCGGCGGCAAGGGGTTAATAGATTAAAATAATGGAATTCTCATTTTTCTTTTTTCATGAATTCTTTTATCCCTTACAGAAAGATTGCTGGGAAAAATGGTTCTAAACTTTAGATGGTGTCCTCTATGTAGCACAAATTCAGTTGGTGTCTATTATTAAGGTATAGGCACTGAAATGCAGTAAATGTAATAAAGATAATAAAAATAGCCTGATCTCCTGCTTATGGGGATTTGTAGTGATCATAGTGAGATTATTGGCTATGTAGTGGCCAAAAAATACCAATAGAATGTAAATGTAAAAGTAAAAGCTATATGTAGCATAATTTTATATATGTAGGGTGTAGTGGATATCAACGCTCGCATTGGTGATCAATTCATCCAATTTTCCGTAATTACAATGGAAAGTGATGTCTTTACTCTGTGGGGTGTTCCTCGGTAAAAACAAATAAAATGCAATGTGCAGACCATTTAAATAATTCCAATTCCAAGGGGCACCGGACCCCCTTCTTGGTTGGAATGATCCTCAGTGGTAATAGTGGTGGTGATTCATCCACTAAAACAGGACAGGCAGTCGCTGGCTATGTTTAAAACTACTTTACTAAAAGTTTAAAATACAATAAATAAAACACCTCAATCGCGTTTCGCTTTGGTCAGCTTCATCAACGGCTGCTTGAGATTTGGTGCCTCTTGAATAATAGGCACCATTAAATGTAAGTAGACATTTTATATTCTAATATAACCATTTATTTAAATGGTCTGCACATTACATTTTATTTGTTTTTACAAAGTAACACCCCACGGTGTAAAGAACTAATTTTCCAGTGTAAATACTGAAAATTGGATGAATTGATCACCAGTGCGAGCGCTGTTATCCACCACCCTACATATCTTTCTAATGGTGAACTTTTGGGGATTTACCACCTATTGTGAATACAAGCAGCTGCACACCAGGATCATCATCACATTCAACAAGAACCTTTTTTTTTAGCTTTGTTTTTGCTTTTGTTGTTTTTTTTATGTCACTGTCGCTCCTATTTAAATATTGATACATGTACTGTATCTATTAAGAGCATAATTGAAGTATTGTTGACCCATCACAAAATCACAGATAATTAAATCAATTGCTGTATTTTATGTATTTATAAATAATAATATTAAGGTCTATCATTAGAGATCATTTTGCTGTTACTATTTAAGCACGTTTTGCACATTGGTTATTTTGCACATTACTGTTGAAATTTGATTATTAAGAATTTACAAAATTCACAATATTGCATTTTAAGTGTATATACACCTTACAGAATAAACACTAGACCACTAGGTGGCGCCATATACTTCACGTCCATTCTATAATTTTATATATATATGTTCTAGTCAGTAATTATAACTACCTGAATCTTTTCTCTGTACAGTCATGAGTAACCCCAGAGTTTGCTTTATATTCTGCCCTCTCCCTCGCAGTTGTAATACAGCAGTTCAACATTTTGACTTTCTGACCATTTTATTATCCATTGGTCTCACATTTACTGGATTTGAGAAAAAAAACATTTCTGCCTGTATCCTGATAATGCAGATCCTGTGTGTGATAAAGGGGTCAGCATCTAGAGTTCAGAACTTTCATTCCAACAATATATATGTAAAGGATAAACAGATTTAGGAAAAATTAATGATGTGCGAATTCACATTATTTAAATTTTTTACATATTTCGGAACAATCTCTGTGTGAAATTTCTATGTTACCCTATATTTAATTGTTATCTTTGCATCCGATGGCTCAAATAAATGTTATGATAAAAATAATTCACCAGAAATCACTTGGTAGTGATTAGTGAAGGGATTAAAAAGAAATTGGAGAGACATTAGGCCAGGATGATAATGCATGGTTTGTTTAGCATAATCTAGCTCCTTTGTTAGCATCTGTTAAAAATGTTAATGTTAAGCCCTTCGCTGCGGATGACGTGTGGGGCACGTCCTCATTGACTCCCGCTATATGCACGTCATGGAGCCCCAGCGGAGATATCCACCTCTCTGTCCGGGGTCCCGCGGCGGTCTGACTTCAGCGTCCTCAGAAATTAAGCCCCTCCCGATGTCAATGCCGGGAGATGGCCTGGAAGGGAAGGGGGATCTGTTCGGATCCCTCTCCCTCCCGATCTGGAAGGAGCAGCGTCAAGAGCAAGGCACCGCTTAAAAGGGGAGAGTTCTCAGGCACTGGGTCGCACTTCAGCGCCTTGCGGTGCCGAATTGCGGCCTAGCTCCGGTGGGGGCCGCCACCTTGGATGGCTGGTCCACCCCGAGTCCCCCCTCGCTGCCCGACGTCATTGCGCATAGCGTGATGACGTCAGATAGCCGGGGAACCCCTAGCTGCCGGGGGATTTCCCAAGGAAATTCCCTTGTGGAGATACAGGGTTCTTTTGAACCACGATATCTCCAGAACCGTGGCAGCTAGGAGGTCATGAAGGATGTCCTTTGAAAGGCCCGAGCATGGCCTTTTGAATGATACATAACCATGTTCAAAGTAAATAAAAAAAAAATAAAAAAATAATAATAAATTTAAAAAAAAAAACATGTTTTTTTTGTGTGTTGTTTTTATTAATGCAGCAATATTGTTCACATTTCAATTATAGTGCGAACACAATGATGCTGCACTAATGATTTTTGCTAAAAATCACGTAATTCCCTTCAAAAAATGTAACAAGTCCTCATTTCTAATTTTTTTACAAGCGCACCCCATAAAAATATAACCGCAAATGCTCATGTGATAAAATGTGAAAAAAAATTATTGCATTTTTTGTTATAATATACAGACAGGACATGACGTATACATATAAAAATGATATATATTATGAATCTGCCGAGTCTGCCGGAAAGAACAATATATAATATGTCTGGGTCATTTAATAAAATGTGGCTTCAAATCGTGTTTAACCACTTGGCTGCTAAGGACGCGCTCAGCGCGTCCAGCCAAGTGGTTCTCCTGTGCTACGGATGCGCCTGAGGCGCCTGAAAAGGGAGGGGGGGGAGGTCCTTCGGACCTCTCTCCCTCCCGATCGGCGGCGTTGCGGGGGTTAACCCAGGCACCATTTGGAAGGGCACAGCCTGCCCTTCCAAATGGTACCTGGCATTAACCCCTGGGGTGCCGGATTACGAATCGTCGCTGAAAAGCGCCGGTTCATGATCCTTTCCCGGAGCTGGCCGACATCTTGGATGTCGGCCAAGCCTCCGGGAACTCCCCCTGAGGACTGGCGTCATCGTGCATAGCACGATGACGCCAGTCCTGGAGTTAACCCCTAGCTGCCACCAACGGTGGAGGTAGGGGGTTCCAATGAACTCCCTATCTCCTGATCCGTGGCAGCTAGGGGTTAAAGTTTGATACTGTTGGATCGGCCAGAGCATGGCCGTTCCAACGATACCAAACACGACTGTGAAAAGTTTTGTAACAAAAAATAAAAACAAAAAAACAAAAGAAAAATAAAAATAAAAATAAATTTAAAAAAAAATTATAAAAAAAAAAATACTTTTTTTTTTCTTTTTTTTGGTTTGTTAGTGTAGCAATATTGTTCCCATTTCAATTATAATGTGAACAATGATGCTGCACTAACGATTTTTGTATGCGGTGCGTTTGTTAAAAATCGTGTAATTTTCCCCAAAAAAAAATGTAACGAGACCCCATCTCTAATTTTTTTAACAAGCGCACCCCATACAAAATATAACCGCAATTGCTCGCATGTTAAAATGTGAAAAAAAAACACTTTACTCATTGTAAATTATTGAAAATACATATTTTATTGCATTTTTTGTTATAATATACAGACAGGTCATGACGTATACATATAATAATGACATATTATGAATCTACCGAGTCTGACGGAAAGAACGATATATAATATGTCTGGGTCATATACTAAAATAAGCCTTCAAAACACGTTTAAACATGATGCGCAAAACCGGTAAAAATTACCTCAGCACAGAGGTGTGAAAAGCCTCAGCAGCGAAAGGGTTAAACATGATGAGCGAAAGCGGTAAAAATGAGCTCAGCACCCAACGGTGAAATGGCTCAGCAGTGAAGGGGTTAACAAAGGAGGAATAAAACAAAGAACCAAGATTGCTATAACAGTAAACTGGACAAATTAAGGGTGTTCTGCAGATTTTAGAGGATCCACCGCGAATGTAAACCTGAAGCAAGCAGAAGGAACCCAGGCACTCCATTTGCAGATTAACTCAGCAGCAGTATTTGTAAGAGTGACAACATTTTGACCATGACAATCACCTTCGTCAAGCGCATGATAAAGGTCATTGTCATGGCTGAAGTGATGCTGTCACTCTTACAAATATTGTTGCTGATTTAATCCGCTATTGCAGTGCCACTGCCAGGTCTCTTTCTGCTTGCTTTATCTATCAAAGGTAATTTAATTAATAATTTTAGAAGATTGTTGCATTACCTGTGTCAACAGCACCTTCTGAAAGAGGAATACTCAGATTTAGTGCATTCCCATGATATCTTGCTGTGTATTATATGAGTACTAAACATAAACAAGTCGCACCTCTCCTAGTTAATAATAACGGCATGGTCCTTTTCAAGCCTCAAACTCCTCTGGCAGCTTGTCTTTTAGAGCTGCCTACTGTAAATGGACGCTCCTTATGCGTTATATATATATTGACTAGGCAGGGTTGCCATTTGCGTGGTGACAGCCCATGATATGTTCATTGGCCCAGAGGCTCCAGTGGTCCCTGGTCCCTCTCAAACCCTGTGCAGTTCATCTAAGTGCCACAGATGTAAGCGCACCTCCCTGCTACCCCGGATTGGTCCACCAAGATACCGACAATTTTCCCCGTGAGTCACAGAATCTGGGGCCGGTAAGAGCATTCTGACTCATCATGAGTGAGCGCTTAGTATGGTCTGCGCCAGGTAGAGGTTCAAGCCGAACACTCTCCCAACAGGTTACATCCTCTTGCTGGATCACCGGGGATTTAGCCCACTCCCTGTAAAATCAAGGAGGCAGAAGAGCAAGCAAAAGGTTTTATTTTGATTAGTTTACTGAAATGAACAGCTAAGGGAAGGGGGGCCCTGACCAGTGGTTCAATAAAGGGCCCCATGTTTTCTGATGACAGCTTTGTGAGTAGGGATTGCTAATGTAGAGGCTGCATGAAACAGTGTGGAGTAATTTTGCTTTATAAATATTTTAAAATGTAGAAATAAGTTTGAGGTGTGTTTTTTGCCCTAATTGATTAACATGAATGAGCTTACAAGACATTACAGTGGTGAGAAGAGGAATATGTCTATTTTATGTGTATCTTTAAAACATAGAGCATTTTTAGATTTAACATGTATTAGCATGAGCATGATAATAGCAACAAATATTTTTATGAGGTTTTTTTGTACATACAAAAATATGTTTTTGATTGAACTTTTTAACAGGTGTAAGGCTGGGGTCAGACCAGCGCACTTTTAACGTGCGTTCTGGCGCACATAATTACGGCCGCACTAGCAGCAGATGACGCGCAATGATGGCCAATATACGATGTACGGCCGCACAAACGTCCGGCCGTGCAACGCAAGTGGAATTTGAACGCATTTTTCTGAGAACGCTGAACCGCTAGTACTGACGTACTGAGTGCGCAGCTGCGGCATAGCGGCGTGTTTGCGTGATTAGGAGATGTCAGACGCTGCACACGTCCAGCCTACATAACGTCCAGACACAAAAAGAGTTTTATTGACGATCCGTACAAAATCACACCCGAAAATGCGCGTCGTCTGACCGTTTTTGCGCATTCCGTGAAAAAATACGTCAATGCGTTCGGACGCACTTTTTCACGTTCGCGGGGAAAAATGCTTTCGTCTGACCCTAGCCTTAGTGTTTCCATGACTTGACGTCTGGCACCTATACTCGTAATACAGAGCAACTCTCAGTTGTAGGTCAATGTAAAAAATTGTAACTGTATATCTCATTTCTTGAATGGATAAGCTTTTGCAAGACCTCTTGGCTTAATTCTACATCCAGCAGAGAGTTTGATAGGTTCTCAAGGCTAGATTTTATCTCTAGGAAACCTAAAGAGCTTAGTCCAGAGGATTCCGGACGGAACACTGACTGCTGGGTCTCAAGGTCAAAACCCGTTGATGGACAGATGGAGTAATTATCATTTCCACTCATCCACCAGGAATGGCAATGTATTGGCTTATTTTGAAGTTGTCTCACATGATTTACTTTTTTTTACCAAAAAAAAATCCACCTTTGCCTTACAGGAGCAAAATGAATATGTGCATAGGGTACTGACAAAGTAGAAGAGCCATATTTAGACACAAACTTCTCTTCGTAGCATTACAGGTACTAAGGCACCTGGACGTTTTACAGCGCGTTTCTGTGTGCTGTAAAACGCCTAAACATAGAAATCCCATGATATCCTATGGGGCCCGTTCACACCTGGGCGTTTTACAGCGCGTAGGAACGCGCTGTAAAACGTCCTACGCCCAAAGGAGTACAGGAGCTTCTTTGGGGCGCATTGCAGTGTGTTCGCGGCCATAGACTGCAGCGTAGATGTGCTGCAATGCGTGTTCGCGTGTTTTTTTATGTTTGCGCGATACGCGCATCAAAAATCACACATATTACGCGCGTCAAAAAACGCACAGGTGTGAACCCAGCCTAATGCATTTAATTTTTTTTTAAAAAGTACCATCCCAGTAAAAAACATGCCATCTGTAGCCTGGCAAATGTCAAGCCTAATGGGTTGCTTTCTGTGGCGAACAGCTCGCCTATAATACCATAAGCTAGTGCCACTGAAGTGGTATCAATTCCTACTAGTGGTATAACCTCCAGAGTCCATATGAATCCAATATTTATTAGAAAACAGGGGCAAGGTGGTCTGGCTAATATAAGTCAGAAACACCTTTTAATATGGGGCAAAAAAGTAAACTACTAAATATGGGCATAAACCCTGTATACTAGCACATAAGTGACTAGAAAACTTCCATCCAGTAGGGATGTGCGTTTCGGGTTTTGGAATTTTCACGAAATTTCCCAATTCGTGTATTCGGATTCGGCCGATTTTCCGAAAATTTTCAGATCCGTAAATGGCAGATCCGAACGAATTTTCATGCCGAAACGAAAACTTTTCGGAATTTTCGAATGGACTAGTAATGTGTAAAATCGAAATTCATTTTCGTTCCATTCGTGATTTCGGCTCCATTCCTGATTTCGGTTCCATTTCAGTAATTTCGGACATCATATTTATATCGCTGATTCTGTAATTAAATTTTGTATTATTCCCATCTCAATGTTTCCTTCCTGGAAAACCAGAGAAATCTCATTGTATCCTTCTTGTAAAAACAGAGAAATCTCAATGTATCCTTCTTGTAAAACATGAGAAATCTCAATGGCAGAATTATCGTATCGTATAATTATCGCAGCCCTCAAAATTTCCACTCGCATACTCGCATTTTGCGAGGGGAAATTGAGCGCTGGCGAGTAAAACTGCAGTCGCAGGCAGCATGATAAAGTCTATCGTGCTGCCTGCGCTGTGTATTCAGCCGGCGGCCGTGTTGTTTTTTTTTTCTCTTCGAGGTGCTCAGAGTCGGCCAGTCTTTTTTTTTTCTTTTCACCAAATGGGACTTGGCCGGAATCATTTCCTGGGAGGGGGGGGGGGGGTTGTAAATACTCTCACCCGCGGCACCTTTATCAGACCATCCTGCTGCATGCTGGATCTTTCTCCTTCACACTGGCCCCTTATTTATTTATTTATTTATTTATAAAGGATTTTACCAGGAAGGACACATTGAGATTTCTCTCGTTTTCAAGTATGTCCTGGGTTCAAGAACATTGAATTGTTACAAAAATACAAATCTTCCGGGCACAGCGTGAAGGATAATCTCCGCCCCCTCATTCTACTCTCCAGGTCAGGTAAACGGAGGGGGGGGGGAGAAATAAACAGCAGGGGGTGAAATGGAGAGAAAAACAGATGAATTGGGGGGAAATGAAATGAAAGATGAATTAGGGGGGTGGAAGAAATGAAAGATGAATTGGGGAGAAATGAAAGATGAACTGGGGAGAAATAAAATGAAAGATGAATTGGGGGGAGAAATAAAATGAAAGATGAATTGGGGGGGAGAAATTAAATGAAGATGAATTGGGGGAGAAATGAAAGATGAATTGGGGGGAGAAATTAAATGAAAGATGAATGGGGGGGAGAAATTAAATGAAAGATGAATTGGAGAGAAATTAAATGAATGGGGGGGAGAAATTAAATGAAAGATGAATTGGAGAATGAAATGAAAGATGAATTGGGGGGGAGAAATGAAATGAAAGATGAATTGGGGGGAGAAATGAAATGAAAGATGAATTGGAGGGGGGAGAAATGAAATGAAAGATGAATTGGGGGGGAGAAATGAAATGAAAGATGAATTGGAGGGGGGAGAAATGAAATGAAAGATGAATTGGAGGGGGGAGAAATGAAATGAAAGATGAATTGGGGGGGAGAAATGAAAGACGAATTGGGGGGGAGAAATGAAATGAAAGATGAATTGGGGAGAAATGAAAGATGAATTGGAGGGGGGAGAAATGAATGAAAGATGAATTGGGGGAGAAATGAAAAATGAATTGTGGGGAGAAATGAAAGATGAATTGGGAGAAATGAAAAATGAATTGGGGGGAGAAATGAAAGATGAATTGGGGGGAGAAATGAAAGATGAATTGGGGAGAATTAAAGCTGACCGTCTGCAGTTAAAGCACATTGTGTTTGTTTCATTCCAACTCCATTGTGGTGGTGTATAGAGCCAAAGATGTTAGAATTGTGTCGATGTCACAATATTTCTGGACCTGACTGTACATGTATCTGATGCCTGGGTATTGTTATTTATTATTTTGTAACTTTATTCTGAATAAAACCTTAGTGTAATTTCATAAGATAATTTAAGAAGGTGTGTTTAGGGCAGGGTACGTGGGGCAACTGGTTGCGAGTAACTCTTATGGTCTGGCTAGTAGCTTGGGACCTGAAATTTTGAGCCCTGATTATCGTATCCGAAAAACCATTAGTTTACGTCAAAACAAATAGACACTTTGAAACGAGGAAAACAGACGTTCCGAAAAACACGAAAATTTCCGAAATCACGATAAAAAAGTCGATACGAAAAACGAAACGAACCGAACCGAACGAGTCAAAACGAAAATTTACAAAATCCGACGAACCAAACCGAACCGAAAAAAAAATCAGTGCACAAGCCTACCATCCAAGGCCCGTTTACGAGCGTACAATGTGCGCGAGTACTGACTCACCTCCTGAAGTCTGTTGCAGCGTTGTGATGTTTTGACTGCGCTGGCCACACGTGCTGAAACCCTCCCCGTTGAAACGCTACGACTCGCGTTCAACGGGGCTGCAAAGCGTGATCCTCTATAGGAGGATTGAGCTTTGCACTAGCTGCGGACAGCAAGGTGGCCACACGGGCGTCAGAGTGGAAGGAACGTCCACTCTCACGTACGGTCTTTCCACTCTGAAGTGCACTTGTCTGACACCGGCCTAACACCTGATCAGATGGATAACGTAGCTGACCAGTTTAAATAAAAAGAAATATAACCTTTATTGGTATAAAGATAAAAAACAGAACACACACACCACAAAAAACTACAAAAACATGAATATTTGTACGCAAATCCCTCGAGTGGATATACTGGTCTTTTAACCCGTTCGCTGCGGAGGACGTGCTCAGCGCATCCACCCGCAGGTAGCGTTCCTTGCGGAGGACGTGCTGAGTGCGTCCTCCCTTTGGGGCCAGCGATCGGCCGGGTTCCGGCCGATCGCTGTGCCCCCCGGTGCGGGCTGACATCCTTGATGTCAGCCCAGCACCCGGAACTGCCGCCGGCACAATTAGATGTCATTGCGGCGGCACAATGACATCTAATTCAGGCCCCCCCCTGCATGTGTGGAGGAGGCGCCTGAAAGGGAGTGGGCGAGGTCCTTCGGACCTCTCTCCCTCCCGATCGCCGGCGTGCAGGGGGTTAACCCAGGCACCGTTTGGAAGGGCACAGCCTGGCCTTCCTAACGGTACCTGGAATTAACCCCATGGGAGCCGGATCACGAATCGGCGCCGAAAAGCGCCGGTTCGTGATCCTTTCCCAGAGCTGGCCGACATCTTGGATGTCGGCCAAGCTTCCGGGAATACCCCCTGAGGACTGGCGTCATCGTGCATAGCACGATGACGCCAGTCCTGGAGTTAACCCCTAACTGCCACCAATGGTGGAGATAGGGGGTTCCAATGAACCCCCTATCTCCTGATCCGTGGCAGTTAGGGGTTAATGTTTGATATTGTTGGATCGGCCAGAGTTTTTTAAAAAAAATAAAAAATAAAAATAAAAATAAAAAAATATTTTTTTAAAAATTATAAAAAAAAAGAAGTTTTTTTTTCTTTTTTTTGGTTCGTTAATGCAGCAATATTGTTCCCATTTCAATTATAATGTGAACAATGATGCTGCACTAACGATTTTTGTATGCGGTGCGTTTGTTAAAAATCGCGTAATTTTCCCCAAAGAAAAATGTAACGAGACCCCATCTCTAATTTTTTTAACAAGCGCACCCCATACAAAATATAACCGCAAATGCTCGCATGTTAAAATGTGAAAAAAAACACTTTACACGTTGTAAATTATTGAAAATTCATATTTTATTGCATTTTTTGTTATAATATACAGACAGGACATGACGTATACATATAATAATTACATATTATGAATCTGCCGAGTCTGACGGAAAGAACGATATATAATATGTCTGGGTCATATAATAAAATAAGCCTTCAAAACACGTTTAAACATGATGAGCAAAACCGGTAAAAATGACCTCAGCACAGAGGCGGGAAATGCCTCAGCAGCGAAAGGGTTAATGATATACACATATAAAAATGTGTTCAATTGTAGTGCGGCCATCCAGTCAAGTGTCCATACAGGGAACAAAGGATGCCCATTGGCTGAAAGTAGTCATGTAACTAACTATATCATACACAAACCCATGGCATCCAATCAATAAGCTGCGCTGTCAGGATGACAAAATGAGAAGATAAGGGATCTATGTTAACCTCCCTGGCGGTCTAATTTTTTCAAAATTTTGTGTCTAAAAACGTCTCATTTTTTTTTAAAGGAAACGTGTTTTTGTACATAGTTAGCCTGTAATAATTAGGAATCACGCACTGAAATCCGTGCAAGCAAGAGTACTTACTGGTAAAATCCTTTATAAATAAATAAATTAAATCGTAAATACACTGAGTCCGATAACGTTTGAAACACGACATAATAATTTATTATCCCAAAAATAATTATCCAAAATAATGCAAATAAATGATATTCAATAAAATAAAACAAAAAACACTGAAATCTGTCTGAAAACAAGGGTGAGACTATGTATGGTCTGTTACTTATCCTGTATTGCCACCTAGTGGCCGTTCATGACATTGCACATTTGAATACAGTGTATTATAAAAAAAAAATCAGTTTGCTGCCTGGTCCCGCCCCTGCATCGTGTGACTCACAGGGAGCATTACCAGGAAGCAACTCCCCGCAATCACACTGCAGGGGACAGCGAGGGAGCGCAGGAGGAGGTGAGTATGCAGCCCGAGTGTGGCTCGGGGTTACCGTTCGCAGTAGCGAAATTTAACCCCGAGTCACACTCGGGAATACCACCAGGGAGGTTAAAAGGATGCCCATTAGCTGAATGTAGTCACGTGACTACATCATGGACATCAATGAGGTAATTTGGGCATGATTCATGAGCTAATATGTAGCACCAGAAAATTTAAATTGGTAAACTACGTTATCGATCTGATCAGGTGCTAGATGGAATTTTTCTAGTCATTAACTTTCTCCGAATTTTATTACCATGAGATCACAGTAATGCAATTCCTGTGGCTACACAGAATCTTGCAGGAGGGCTATTTAACCTTGGTGTTCTTCAGGAAACAGAAAGAGAAGCCTTTCAGATAAGAATATTTTTGGATAGATGTTTGGTTTTCTGACACAGCGTGACAGTAAGTACCAAGCTTCATACAATAACTGGCACTGCTCCTCGATTCGTTTCAGATATAATTAATATTCATCTGAATATCAAGGATTCAGAATATTGATAATTCAAATTGCTGAGTCTCTGAACCAAATAAATCTGTATGAGATATTACCGAATAATCTCGGATCCATCCGAATTTTTGGATAAATATGGATGCAGTTGATAGATTCAAATGTGTTGGATGTTTAGAAGGGCATGAAAACCCATGGACCTACCTTTTTGCTAAACCTGTCCTGGGCCTCATGTCCCGTCAGAACCGTTTGTGGTCTAAAATTCTTCTGGCCACCAGAAAGGCGGTCGCTGAAAAATGGCGTTCAACTTCTATCCTGATTCCCACCTCGGTCCCGCTTATTTCATATCATGGATCATATTCGTCTCATGGATAAACGTACAGCCACCATTCTCCACACAATGTCTTCGTATGAGAAGACTTGGGAGGCATGGGACTCTAGACGGTTAGGTGGGTAATGGAGTAGGGTCTAATGAGATCGCTAGATGTAGTTAACATATATGTAGTGTTGCAACGCTGCCTCTAACTGTTGTATCTCTGTTATTGACTGGTCTCCTGCTGCCTTTATGTGCGCCCGTAGATTCCCTCCCCTCCTTTTTGAATTTTTTTCCCCTTGTTCTACCTCTCATCCTTTTCCCTTTCTTTTCCTTCTCTCTCTCTCCCCTTGAGACGTTCTCTGTCTCCCCCCTCCCTTTCGGGGGGCAAAATGTATTGGAAAATGGGTGCTTATCTGTTCCTTTTTATTGCCTTCTCTTGCATTATGTATACTGACCCAATTTGCCTAAATAAAGTATTTTTTTTTAAAAAAAAGGGCATGCCCTTTCTATAACTCATACACTGAGTATAAGTTTGCAATGTGCAGTGTATGAAAAGGGCTGCCCTATTTTATCGTATTGAGTGTGAAGTCTTTCAGACCTTTTCTCCAGTGTGCATGACACGAAAAGTGCTGCGCTACAGTAAATCAATTATATTTTTTAAGTAACAGACGCATTCAGTTTAATCAAACGCAACTGAATTTATCAACCGCTTCTAATCTCTGAAATTTTCCAGTTCCAGAATATTGGAAAGGCAAATCATCTGAATTGCAAGCTTCAGAAACGAAAAGCTGAAATTTACTGAACTGAACCTAATCAATTTATTTGGCCGTGCACATGTCTACCCTGTATGGAGACAGTAAGCTCTAAGTCAATAACACAGTAAAATATATACAGGGTTATTCAGAGAGAGGTGAAAACCAGGAGAATGACTGGAGAATTGAAAATTCTAGGTCAAAATAGTCAAACCAGAAAAATTCTCCCATTTATCTCACTTTCTAAGGGCCAAATTACAATCTTCGCACAAACGTTTGCGCCGGCACAGAAAAACATTAACGCGAGGGGTAAAACCCTTTGCGCTGAACGTTGTATTACATTGTCAGCGCAACAAACGCACATAATCATCTACCGCGGGTGAACCTGCGTGAACCCTGCACGAGCGTACTGTATTGCGCGCGTCCTATACTTAACATTGGGAGCGCAAACGTGAATGTGCGCTGGTACGCGGATGGTATTAAAATCTATGCGCAGGATTAAGGCTAGGGTCAGACGAACGCATTTTTCACGTTGTCCGTGAAAAAGTGCGTTCGAACGAATGGACGTATTTTTTCACGGAATACGCGATAGCAGTCATACGATGCGCATTTCCGTCCGTGATTTTGTACGGATCATCAATAAAACACTTTTTGTGTCTGGACGTTATGTTAGCCGGACATTAGCAGCGTCTGACGTCTCCCAATCACGCAAACACGCCGCTAGCGGACGCAGCGAACTCTGTACGTCAGTAGTAGCGGTTTGACGTTCTAGAAAAAATGCGTTCGTTTGCCACTTGCGTTGCGCGGACGAACTTTCGTGCGGCCGTTCGTCGTATGTTCCCCGCATTGGACGTCATTTGCTGCTAGCACGGCCGTGATTTCGTGCGGCTAAACGCACGTTAAAACTGCTTTCGTCTGACCTTAGCCTTAACGCATAGCCGTTGCGCACATAATTTTAGCAACTCCTAAAATCTGGTGTTAATGGCAAATTCTATCTACCTGGCCGAAACCAAATACACCAGCCCATAAAAAAAGAATCTGCAAAGTATAGTTACACATTCTACGCACACCAAACCAATAAAACAGAGAAGTTGTGTGTGCATTTATTATTGCTGCAGCGTATATGCTCAGATTGACTTTGACAGGCGCAATTTCTTAACGTGAGATAATTGTGGTTCCTAATTCTGATTGGCTGAATCGCGTGAAAAAACAGTCCACACACTGATTTCTGCGCGCAACGTTACTGCGCGAGCATTTGTCCGTTTTACGCGCTTATTTGCTTGCCGGATGAAAAAATGCGCGAGGATTGTAATTCCAGCGGTTATTTATGCGCGGTAATGTTTAACGCTTGGCAAACAAATTCATGCGTTGCGCGTGCGTTTTTCCATGAAGAATAATGGAATTTGGCCACAAATCGGTTATTTGGTCTAGATTGTTCATTCTCCTGGTTTTCACATCTCTCTGAATAACCCTGATAGTTCAGTATAACAGAGTTTGAACAACTCTATAAATTCAGGGATTCTTTAACTCACGTTTTTATTTAAATTTTCATTTTAATTTTCAAAACTGCAATCAGGAATACATTGTACATATTTCATTAGGTTGTGGGTGGGTTTAAAGTACAAAATAAGGCAATATTTTACAATTTGAGCATTCCATTTCATTCAGGTGATTGACACTTACGAAACACACTACACGACCTTTCCATTAGATTGGAAATGTATTTGTAATCTGTGCATTGAATGCTAATGGGTTCAGAGACAAGTTGAACCCAGCACACATTATCATAAAAATATGACCTTCATGTTTAATTAATGTATTCATGCCAGGCCACGAGCATAATTTCCACTAATGTTAAAGCATTCCAAAGTAGCCCATTAGTAATGTTCCTCTTTTTTACCTTATGTTTAGAAACATATCTTTCAAATTTACGATCAGTTTGGTGTTAAATTCTTTTAATAACCTCATTAGCTGTGGTTACGCTTTTTTATTTTAGGTTATTTAAATTATTTAGCTTGTGTGAGGGCAGGCAGCAAATTGGCATAATTTTATATACAGCTCTACAGAAGAACTTAAACCCAAAACATACAATCTTCTTTACGCCACCCTGCCTGTATATTATAAATGTATGTTTAATATTATTCAAACAAAAGCAATGCGTCCTGTTTGAAATATTGTCTATTATCCTTTGTGTTTAACTGCTATTCAATAAAAGTTAACGTCTTCTCTACAATGATTGAGTATACTCGAAATTCTAAAGATCTTTCAGGATCCCTAAATTGAGTAAGCATAATCTGGTCATATTTTGCAGCAATGCAAAGAAATTCTGTTTATTGCAAACGTACTCCAGAAAATGCTTCCCAAGTTTAAAAACATTGGACATGACAGCCAATCTGATGAAATTCTTTGAAAGCTTTGAGTTCCTTTTTTAAGTCAAAAAAACACAGCTCAAGCTGTAATGTATTGTAGTAGTAGTGTCTTATTTAGTGTAGGAGTCTCAGTAGCTAAATAATATACAAAAAACAATCAGGGTTATTCAAAGAGATCCGAATTGTGGCCGAAAGGTAACCGAACAGTGAATTTCAGCGTACGGTTACCCTTCCTGGCCATTCGGCTATCCAGAGAGCAGGCATTTCGCCAAATGTTGGTGGCAGCATGATGGGTGGCAGAGAGTGAAAAAGCTACACTTTTTCACTCTCTGCCACCCATCATGCTGCCACCACGCTCCTGATGACGACACTAGGCGAAATGCGTAGAGCTATTGGCATGACAATTTAATTTACATTTTAAACCTCTTTCACTCTCATCCCACAATTATGGACCAATTACACATGTGAGAATTGCTGACAGCTATCACTGCAGGATAGCAGTCTTTTTTCTTTCTCTCTCCATACCAGTATTTACTGGTGTTTGTGTGTCTTAGGGACCTGTATATTAGGGCTGTTACAGGACCATCTTAACCTCCCTGGCGGTCTAATTTTTTCAAAATTTTGTGTCTAAAAGAGTCTCAATTTTTTTTTAAAGGAAACGTGTTTTTGTACATAGTTAGCCTGTAATAATTAGGAATCACGCACTGAAATCCGTGTAAACAAGAGTCCTTACTGGTAAAATCCTTTATAAATAAATAAATAAATAAATAGTAAATACACTGAGTCCGATAAAGTTTGAAACACGACATAATAATTTATTATCCCAAAAATAATTATCCAAAATAATGCAAATATATGATATTCAATAAAATACAACAAAAAACACTGAAATCTGTCTGAAAACAAGGGTGAGACTATGTATGGTCTGTTTCTTATCCTGTAGTGCCACCTATTGGCCGTTCATAAACATTGTACATTGGAATACATTATTATAATTTTATTTTTAAATATACTGCCTGGTCCCGACCCCCTGCATTGTGTGACTCGCAGGGAGCCTTACCAGGAAGCAACTCGCCACGATCACACTGCGGGGGACAGCCAGGGAGCGCAGGAGGAGGTGAGTATGCATCCAGCCCGAGTGTGGCTCGGGGTTACCTTTCGCGGTAGTGAAATTTAACCCCGAGTCACTCGGGAATACCACCAGGGAGGTTAAGAATCCTAAAGTTTAGTAAGTCTGAGGAGGTGCATTCACTCTGCACTCTCCTCCTTCATCTACATACAGGTTTTCCCTCTCTATCCATTTTAAGGGAAGAGCGTTTATTCCTGTCCATTCAAGTACGTTTATATTAGGAACTAACTGGTTGGGACCACGTCAAGGATCCCAGAGCATAGTATTTGGACTAGGAATACACTTAGAGTATCTATTTCTATGTTTTATTTAATCCATGTCTGGTGACTCACATGTTTTTATTTTATTTTTTTTAATAGTAAAAGTTACGTTTTAATCCAGCAGACCCTGTGTCTGTAGCAACACACTGTTTTCTTCCCTTGTATACAATATTGAGTTTGGGTTACCCCCTTTGACCACAGAAGACACGGTGTTACTCACCAAATGTGATGAATTACGGCTGTTTTCATTAACTTCTCTGTACAATTGCAGCTTATCTACAATACGCATAGTGCCCTCACCAATAAACTAAATAAGAACAGAAATGCTCTCATTAATTTAAATGATCGTTCTGAAATGCTTATTAAAGCTTCAAAAAATGTAATAAGGGACCCACCTGCAAAATGTCTTAAAACTATTTGAAAGGTGTTTTTCCTTTGATTTTTTTATTGTGAACCTTAATTTAAATTAATTTAGCTCTGAAAATAGAGTAACTATTTTTCCTGTGTACATCAAGATTGCGTAAGTAAAGTATAATTACAGAAATCTTTGTGATAAAAAGCAATCTATTTTCTTCAAAGCTATCTGTATCACAGCCAATTCTGTTACATTGCAAGACACATTGGACATTGTACAGCTAATAATGGGGCGCAAATATATTTTGTACAATTAAATATATGAAACAAAACAAGTGCACTCATTTTAATTTCCCCAGGTATTTTCTAGCAGGTATTCAAAGAAAGGTGAAAATCAGGAGAATTGGCAGGAGAAGAGAACAATCTAAACCAAATAGCCGATTTGGAAAGTGAAATAAATGGGAGAATTTTTCTAGTTTGCTATTTTGACATAGAATTTTCACTTCTGACAATTTTTCTGAGTTTCACCTTTCTTTGAATAGACCTGTAGGCCTTTGTAACCTGTTTCATGTTGATTGATTACTAGGAACAACACTATCATTTTATTTATCTCTACTATTTATAAAGTGCTACGATTTTCTAATGCATTTAACAACTGTCCATGCATTACGCCTGCATAATTTCACAAAAATCACCAAGGGGGTTATTCAGCGAGCACCGAAATGTCGCCGACATTTCGGTGCTCTCACATTCCCTGCACTTCGGGGAATCAAGTTTCCCCACCCTGCAGGGGATTCATCATTCTCCGCAGGGTCCTCAGAGTGCAGGGAACGGACCTGAAAATCCACCTCAAAACCGCTGACAACCCAGCTGAGCTGCTGCCGAAAAACGCATCCGATACATTCCAAAATATCGGACCACTCGAACCTCTGCGAAAAAACACGCTGAACCCGACTGGAAAAAGCCGCCGAACAAAGCGAAAACCAGCCGCAAATAAAATACGACAAGCTGAGGAACGGGGTAAAAAACCAAAAGGATTGAAAGTGTCAAAATTGAAACACTGTTTGCAAAAAAACTACTAAAGGAAAATGCCTGGAAATAACATATAAGGTCCAATGAATGATAATAAAAGGGTCTTTTACAGAAAAAAGAAAAAAACACTATCAGGGTTATTCAAAGAGAATCGAAAAGTCACCGCATGTTCGGTGACTTTTCCTTCTCTTCAATTTGGTGCAAATCAACTTTCCCATTTCGGCGACCCTGCGGTGTATTCAGCAAGCACCACAGGGCTCTCGAAGTGCAGGGAAAGGCTGCCGCAAACCCGATGAAAAGTCACTGCAAAAACCCGGCGAATGCACGCCGAAACCCACAAAAACATCTGGATTAACCCGCCGAAGGTGCAGGAAAAACCCGAGCAGGAACCGATCACATGCAGCGCAGCCGCCGGAAAAAGCCGACACCACAGACGAGTGAAGTGAATAAATTAGAAAAACAGTTTGCTTGAATGTTTGAAAAGTAAAACGCTGTTTGCAAAAAACTACTGAGCGAAAATGTCTGAAATTTACATATGATCCAATGAATGATAATAAAAAGGGCTGTTACAGAAAAAAGAAGTAAAGTTAAAAAAAACAAAAAACAAAAAAAAAATAAAGAGACTCTTTACTGCAGAATTTTATAATGAACGGTTTATTAGATATTGAATTAAAACGGGAATATTTTTAACATTGAAGCCTATGGGATTCGCCTGAATAAACCTGTCGAATGAAACCACGGAATGGCAGGACATTAGGGGAACCTTTCACTGCTGGTTTGTGTTCTCTGAATAGCCGAAGCAGTGCTTTTTCATGGGGATTTCACTGCCTTCGAACAGGCACCGAACAGGCACCGAATGTGCAGGCAATTCGCCAGGGTTTGGCATATTGCCTGCTCTCTGGATAGCCGAATGGCCAAGAAAGGTAACCGAACGCTGAATTTCAGCGTTCGGTTACCATTCTCCAGCCATTCGGATCTCTTTGAACCCTGTATAAAAATAAAAAAAAACACGAAAAAAAATTGACGAAAAAAGCCTGAAAGATCCTAAAAAAAAATCTAGAAATAGACGTTTTACTGCAGATTAAAATAATAAACAGTTTATTAGATATTGAGTTAAAAAGGGATTTGGGGTGTCACTTTGGGGTCAGCGTTCGGCCGAGTTCCGGCCGATCGCTGGCCCCCCCGGTGCGGGCTGACATCCTCGATGTCAGCCCAGCATCCGGAACCGCCGCCGCTGAAATTAGGTGTCATCGCGGCAGCGCGATGACACCTAATTCAGGCGCCCCCCGCATGTGCGGAGGAGGCGCCTGAAAGGGAGGGGGGAGGTCCTTCGGACCTCTCTCCCTCCCGATCGGCGGCGTTGCGGGGGTTAACCCAGGCACCATTTGGAAGGGCACAGCCTGCCCTTCCAAATGGTGCCTGGCATTAACCCCTGGGGAGCTGGATCGCGAATCGGCGCTGAAAAGCGCCGGTTCGTGATCCTTTCCCGGAGCTGGCCGACATCTTGGATGTCGGCTAAGCCTCCGGGAACTCCCCCTGAGGACTGGCGTCATCGTGCATAGCACGATGACGCCAGTTCTAGAGTTAACCCCTAACTGCCACCAACGGTGGAGATAGGGAGTTCCACTGAACTCCCTATCTCCCGATCCGTGGCAGCTAGGGGTTAAAGTTTGGTATGGTTGGATCGGCCAGAGCATGGCCGTTCCAACGATACCAAACACGAAAGTGAAAAAAGTTTTTTAAAAAAAAAAAAAATTAAAAATAAAAATATATTTAAAAACAAAATTATAAAAAAAAAATAAACATTTTGTTTTCTTTTTTTTGGTTCGTTAATGCAGCAATATTGTTCCCATTTCAATTATAATGTGAACAATGATGCTGCACTAACGATTTTTGTATGCGGTGCGTTTGTTAAAAATCGTGTAATTTTCCCCAAAAAAAAAATGTAACGAGACCCCATCTCTAATTTTTTTAACAAGCGCACCCCATACAAAATATAACCGCGATTGCTCGCATGTTAAAATGTGAAAAAAAACACTTTACACGTAAATTATTGAAAATACATATTTTATTGCATTTTTTGTTATAATATACAGACATGACATAACGTATACATATAATAATGACATATTATGAATCTACCGAGTCGGACGGAAAGAACCATATATAATATGTCTGGGTCATATACTAAAATAAGCCTTCAAAACGCGTTTAAACATGATGAGCAAAACCGGTAAAAATGACCTCAGCACAGAGATGTGAAAAGCCTCAGCAGCGAAAGGGTTAAAGAGTCTATTTTTAGATTTTTAAGATCTTTTAAGCATTTTTTTTTAAAAAAAAGATTTTTTTTTAAAAAACTTTTTATATCAATTTCGTGTGGTCGACATTTCGGATTCGGGATGCCCTCGGAAGCACGAAAATGGTAAATTTCGTAGGAAAAACGAATCTGTACGAAACGAATTGCACATCCCTAGATTGTTCTCTTCTCCTGCCAGTTCATCCGAGGTTCACCTTTTAATAAATAGACCTGTAGTAAATGTAAAAAGAGCAAGACATCCCACAGGTTATGGTTCCTTATAGATAGTTTTAGACATTAATGTAGGACTATTTCCTATATTAAAGTCACCACCTTCTGCCTGTGGATAGAGAGGATGCATAAAATAGACACCAGTTTAAAAATGCTTTTTACATATAGACGCTACAAAAAAAATCGCATTGGACGCTAAAAAACAGGACACTTGTTGTTTTTTTCATTGCAGTTTGGCACCACACTCACGTCAGTATGATGCAATAAAGATGCTTTATTTAACTTTAGGGTTAGGGTTAATATTAGGGATTGTATTTGTGCTCGTTTTAGGGATTCTTTTACGATTAAGGTTACTTTAGTTTGAGAGTTAGAACTAACCCTAAAAATAACCATAACCCTAAAACTAACAAGAGCATCTTTTCTTGCACCGTACTCGTCTCAAACTGACACAAGTATGGGCCTAAGTTACACTGAAAAGAAGATATGAGTGCATAGTTACTCCACGTCAGAAATGTCAAAAGTTTATTATTCTGCTTCAAATATGAATACTGACTAATGACAGAGAACCTGGTGTTAAGTGATTTTGCAAAATCATTTTAATGCTGTAAAATAACTATATAAAAAATCAAACATGTACCACTAGTCCCGTTGTGTTGAGCGGGGCAAGATCCATCAACTCCTAATTCTGTATGAAGCAGGACATACAGGGTTATTCAGGGAAATTGCGGAATATGCTGGCGCTTTATAAATAAAGAAAAATAATAATAATAATATTCACCCCTCCTTTCAAAGATTATAGTAGTATTCAGACATTTGTAAACATGACTACTGCAGCCATTGAATCTCTAAAACCAAGGAAAAAATATATGAGTTCAAACAACGTCTCACAAGAGGAGAGACTTGCTTTGAACCAACTAAAAGCAAATACTGGAATAATTATAAAACCTTATTATAAAAATAAGGGGGGAAATACAGTTGTGATGGATCGTGACAAATATGCACGTATTTTACAAGACTAGACAACATATAGAATTTTACCATCTAATCCCTTACAGATTTTCAAAAAAGAGTTGTATAACATCCTACAACAAGCAACAGAACAGTGATTGATAACTAAAGACGAATGTAAGACCTTATATCCAGAAGCATCAACAATAGCTACTTTTTATTGTTTGCCGAAATTACATAAAAATCCCATTGATCCACCAGGACGTCCAATAGTTTCTGGCAATAACAATCTGACAGAGAGGATCAGCCAATATGTTGATAGTTTCCTTAAACCTCTTGTTCAGACTTTACCATCATATCTGAGAGATACAAAGATACATTGATGAAAATATGAGAAATTGATATCCCTTTGGATAGTCTACTATGTTTAGATGTGAACCTTTATGGATCTGTACCACATGAACAAGGCCTTTCACACACAAGATATTTCCTAATGAATAAGACTAACTATACCTCGCAAATGATTGATTTCTTGTTGAATCCTTTGGAATTTATCTTGACTAGAAATTTCTTCCTGTTCGATGGGCGCTATTACTTACAGATTCGGGGAACTTCGATGGGCACATCCAGTGCCCCATCATATGCAAATCTCTTCTTGGGGCTATGGAAGGAACAATATGTATTCCATCCTGAAATGGAAATATTCACCTCAAAAATTTCAATGTGGAAACGTTTTATTGATGACATTTTAATTGTGTGGGAAGGAGATGTTGAGAGCTTTACCAAATTTTGTCAAAATTTAAATAACAACGAACTGAACCTAAAATTTACATCTGAGATACAAACCATGTCTTTGAATTTTCTTGATATTAACATCAGCAAGTCAAAAACTGAGGGAAAAGTCAATACCACAATATAAAGAAAACCCACTTCAACCAATGATTTACTACATTGGGAGAGTTACCATCCCTATTCCCTTAAAGCAGGGATACCAGTTGGACAAAACTTAAAAAGATTGAGGAGAAATTGCTCCACTTTAGAAGAGTTTTTGATACAAGCACAGGATTTACGTGCCAGGTTTAGACAACAAGGATACCCACAGAGAGCTCTCAAAAGGGCTTTTCATTGGGCTCTGGGAAAAGATAGTTTCTTTAAGTAGTATCTCTCTAAGCCGAAATGCAATACTGGCAGTATTAGACTTATAGGAGACTATGACATAGCCAATAGTGATATTAAATCAATATTGCAGATTTATTGGCCAATTCTAACAGCTGCTGAAGATCTAACAAATGTTGTTTCAACAACTGCTACCTTTACAACCAGACGGGGATGAAATATTCGAGATGAAGTTTGTCACAGTCGTTATAATGCCAAAATTAAGAAAGAAACTAAAACTACTTGGCTAACACAAATTTTCTGTGGCACACGAAAATGCGGCAAGTGTAAAGCATGCCAATATATAGCTATACCATCTGACACCTTTAGGGATAGCAGTAATCAAAACAATTTTGAAGTTAGAAAGTCCTTCAACTGTAAATCTGAAGGAGTCATATATCTCCTATAATGCTCCTGTGGATTTCTCTATGTGGGCAAGACAATTCGTCAACTACGTATACGTATACTTGAACATATTAGATCAGTTTGTTATCTAAGAGAGACTCCGGTCAAGACATCTACGTATACATCATGAAAACAAATCTGACGATGTTCGATTTATGGTAATTGACCAAATCAATCAAACAGAAAGAGGGGGTGACATTGACAAAAAATTACAACAAAAAGAAGCTTGGCGGATATACAAATTGCAGACACTTAGCCCCAAGGGTCTTAATGAGGGATTTACATATACACCATTTCTGTAATTTTTAGATCGTTTAAGGGGTTGGTCCCATCCCCTCTTTGTATGTTTTTGGATAATAATCGCTTAGGAAAATATATATTTCCATTTATAATCTATATTTTATTCTGTCCGACTATGCAAGAGGGAAGATGTTGCATCTCTTTAGGTCTGAGCGCATGCGCCAAGACGTATTGTGAGCCTGGCACACACCTTGAGTTCTGAAGATATGGGAACTTCATTTCTTTTTACGTTTGGTGTGAGCAGGACTGACGCATGCGTATGTGCGGGGAGCAGAAAGCGTGATTTTTACCTTCCCGTCTTTTAATGTCTAATGCACATGCGCCAAAATGCATTGGAGGGCCTAGCGCACGCTTTGGTGTAAGTAGAATTGACGCATGCGTATGTGCGGCGAGTAGCAAATGCGATTTTCACTTTCCATCTTTTAATGTCCAATGCGCATGCGCTAAGACACATTGGAGGGTCTGACGCATACGTATGTGCAGAAATCTAGTGAGAAAAACATTAGAAACGCAATTTTTAATTTCTCAATTTTTGATAACCAAAAGCGCATGTGGAAATACGCATTTGTGATATGTGAACTCTGCGGACCAATGAGGGGTTAGCATGCACGAATAAACAACCTTTTTTACTCTGTTATCTTTAATCTTTGGAACCTTGAGTTTGCTGATTCTATGGTCTTATTGGTGCAGCTCTTCTGTCAGTCACTGATGCACCAATAGATGACGGGGAGGTTGTCCTTAGGATAACTACCACCACAACTGTGTTATATTTATTAATCAATAAAGGTATATAAACCCTAGACTTCTTTTAAGAAGTTCATTCCTCTTGCACACACTGAACCTCTAACTACTCCTGATGATGCTACAATTAAGTAGCGAAACGCGTCGAGTGTGCCAAGTGTGCTAACTGCAGATCCAGGGCAATAGCCAAACGGTGTTTTTTTTCTTGCACGTATTGCTGGTTGAGTTTTCAGGGGAGCGCTCCCCCTATTGTGATCTCACAGGATTTGATTTATCTAGAGTCTTTCCCCACTTTCCTATATTTACCAACCCACGAAGGTTGGCTTCTTACCTATTAAGAAATAGAGAATAGAAGAAGAAAAAGACTCATTGAGATAATTTGAACAATAAGACAAGATTGCAAAAAACTTTGCCCTATTTGCTTTGTGTGGTATTGTGTGTTTTGTGACCACCAGTAGGTGGTTTATTGGTTTTGAAATGGTTTTGAAATGGTTTTATATTGAAGAAAATAAAAGTTACATTTTATATAAGATTTACTCTAGTGATAATTGCAACTACAATTGTCGATTGACAAATTATGGGCCTAAGTTACACTGAAAAGAAGACATGAGTGCATAGTTACTCCACGTCAGAAATGTCAAAAGTTTATTATTCTGCTTCAAATATGAATACTGACTAATGACAGAGAACCTGGTGTTAAGTGATTTTGCAAAATCATTTTAATGCTGTAAAATAACTATATAAAAAAATCAAACATGTACCACTAGTCCCGTTGTGTTGAGGGGGGCAAGATCCATCAACTCCTAATTCTGTATGAAGCAGGACATACAGGGTTATTCAGAGAGAGATGATCTGTCCCGAAATGGCACCGAGCAGTGAATTTCCCTGTACGGTGCATTTTCATGGCCATTCGGCCATTCAGAAAGCAGGCAGTTCACCAACTTTTGGCAAGTTGCCAGCAAAATATGGAGCCTGTTCGGCAGCAGTGAAATCCCCCATAGAGTAGCAAATTTAATCTATTCTGAGAACACCAAACAGCAGTGAAATACCCTGATATTCGGTGGTTTCATTCGGCAGGTTTAATCAGGCAAATCCCATAGGCTTCAATGTTAAAAATATTCCTTTTTTCATACAATATCTAATAAACCATTTATTCTTTTAATCTGCAGCAAAAAGTCTATTTTTATTTTTTAGATCTGGTTGGCTCTGTGTTCGGCGGCTCGTCGTGGATATTCGGCGATTTGGCGGTGGATATTTGGGTTAGTTCCCTGCTCTCCGGGGACCTGCAGTGAATGCAGAATTCACCGCAGTGTCTGGGAATTTGATTCCCTGAAGTGTGGAAAGTGAGAGAGCACCAAAATGTTGGTGACATATGGGTGTTCTCTGAATAACCCCTGTAGTGTCCTCCTGTGCAGCTAGAGCCTATATGACTTCATGTAGAGCAGAGATCTCAATCACTGGGCCCCCATGATTCTTTGCCCATTTATTACATTCAAGGATTTCTGGAAATTGTACGAAATAAACATCTGGGGGGCTGCAGTTTGAGATCCCTGATTATTGTAGAGCTTGTCTCCATGGACTACAGGATACAAGTAGCAGCATGCAGCACCTCCAGTGTCATTTAGCAGTTCCCACCTTGGGACACTAATACAGCAGCTCACTTGTAATAGAGCTTCTCAAAAGGAGCCTTTGGATCTTATCTTCGTTGCCCTCTAGTTTCCACGGCCAAGGCAGCAAAGGAGTGGCTTAAAAAGAAGCACATTAACCCCTTCCTCAGCACTTCCTGCCGCATAGACACTTGGCTACGGATGACGCACTGGGCGCGTCCTCCCTTCGCAGCCGCGATCGGCTGGGATTCCGGCTGATCGCTCCGACCCCTGGTGTGGGCTGACATCGTGGATGTCAGTCCAGCATCAGGGACCCTGGCGGGCAGGAATAGCGTCATCTTGCTGGGCGCAAAGACATCTATTCCAGGCACCCCCCCTGCCATTGGAAGGTGCCTGAAGGGGAGGGTGTGAGGTCCTTTGGACCTATCTCCCTCCAGATCTGCTTGTGGGACGCACAAAAGGCAGGCACCGCTTGGAAGGGCACAGTGTATACGGAGGACGTTACCCACATGCCATCTGCTCAGCGGGAGCCTGTAGAGATACTCACCTCTCTCCTCCGGGGTCCCGCAGCGTTCTGACTTCAAGGAAGTCAGACGCCGCTTTTATGGGCCTCCTGACGTAAATGACGTCATTCGCTGATATGAGTATACAGATAGCGCCCCACTCCGTCAGTGTGCTCTGTTGCCTGTCAGCCAGAAAAGTATAAAAAAAAAGTAGCGTGGCATCATGCAACACTCTTGTCACTTTTGTTATTTGGACAAACACAGCTAATCCAGTCTACGATGAAACAGGTTTTCAAAATTTAAAAAGAGCAATTCCGATAAAATGTATTGGACGCCGATATAGCTTAGCTGGATTTATCCCAGAAAGTCTTTGATCAATTCTATAAGACCACGACTGATCCTTGTTGATAATCATCAGCAGATTTATTTTCACAAAGATTGCATACAAGCCCCAGGGTTGCATATACTGTATGCCTAGCTTGTGAAGTGGAAACTCACTGACTGCACCTTATGAGGTCATTCCTCTGCCCAGAAACCGAACATCAGAGAAAGCACCTGGGACTGTTGGCAGGTATGCATGAGCATGTAGCTTCCTTGTACTTATTTAATCATATTATTGATTTACACGGGAAACGTTTCATGTATCGTTTGTTGTTTTCGCTACGTGGACGCAGCACATCTGTCTTTGTAGGAAAGGAAAAGCAACCGCACTCTGCATGATTCTTTTTTTACAATGATTACCATTCACATGTAATTCACTGGAAATGTTTAATCCGCTAACCGTTTAATACAAGTCTTTTTTGCTTTGCATATTTCTCATTTTTATCAACTGTGCC
The DNA here is from genome assembly GCA_009667805.1 of Leptobrachium leishanense. NCBI lineage: Eukaryota > Metazoa > Chordata > Amphibia > Anura > Megophryidae > Leptobrachium > Leptobrachium leishanense. The sequence continues at coordinate 404,645,467 of CM019064.1, read as the reverse complement.
TAGAGAAATTATACAAAAATCACTTACGTTAGCAGGAAAGGAACTCTCAATGGGTATGATGTTTTCATTTGATTCCCTTTGGAGTGCTTGGAGTCTGCTGGGAACCCATTTACCTATGTACTTATGTGCATTCAAAATAAAACAGCAGGTGTAACCCACTTACTTAATTGTATACACTTGTCGTTTTCGCAAGCATAGAGTGTTTTATCTGCCCAGGTCTCATCAATTAGGATGGTAATGGGGTGATGTGCTACGCGTCTAAAATTTTATGCACTTGGAATTTTACGTACAAGTCTTTTATTCACACCCCGGACTATTTTCTGTTAAACGGTAAGAGAGAAAAAAGCTGGCCAAGAGAAAAACAATTACAGTTTTGCCGTTGTGTCGCTAAACAGCTTTTTTTGGGGTCACTGAAAACACCTCTACGTAATTTCTCGCCCTAGAAATATCTGTCGCTATTGCCAGCAACATGCATCGGACAAACGATATCACAACCCATAAATATGTCAGCTATTCCAACCGTGCTGTTAATAGCGGCGAGCAAATGGAAATAAAAAATCCTGCGCGAACCATTTCTCATTTCCCAAAATAAAAAAAAGAGTAGGAGGGGATCTAGATGCCCTAACCGCCACATAAAAAGCCACATCCGGGAGAAACAAAAGAAGGTCCAAAAAGAAAAATTGTATCGGGAGACAGCGCAGGAGAGGAAGGCAGCTCCGGGAGCTGCTTAGGAGCAGGTAAGCCGGCAAAGCCCATAGCGGTTAAGCCCGGGGAATACACCGCAAGATAGTGGGCGGCTCTCAGGAGACGGGGTACGCCGCCACTAGACTTCTCCAACGGTGTCCCCAGTGAAGAGACGAGCACCCATGGGGTAACAGCAGGACAGAAGGCTAATGTGTAGGCCTCCACTGTTACTAGGCCGCAAGTAAAAGAACACACCAGCCACTCGCCGGATCGCCACCAAGTCGTGTCAGCAGGAGCCAAGGCAGGTCAGCAGTCGGTCCAAGGAAATTGCTCTAAAAAAATTGGTATAGAACGGCCCCAGCCATCTGATATCAAGCGGCGTGGCACAGAGCTCAGCTAACTGGCGACTGCTCTACTCGACGTTCGGACACGCCCCACAAGGTTACTCTATTTTTAATAGTGCATCACTTTAATGGAGGGTTCACACACCTATGGGAATAGGACCCCAGTTTATTGTACATAAGGAAGAATTCGATGAAGTATTTAATTTTGATGTAAAAGACAGCGTGAATCTGGCGCTTTTCTTAGTGGTTGTAAGATTATTAAGGCGTGCTCAATATAGGTCGGTGCTGCAAGCTAGAAGATATGTGTTTACAACCTCAAAAACACGAATATAAAAGAAAAGAAAAAATACTTCCAGGCGCACCTTACTAAAATTTCCACTTTTTTTAAAACCAAAAATGGCCAATGTGCAAACATCTAATGAATTAATATTTAAACAAAACAGTGGTTATATTATGATAAATGTGTATAACTTAAGGAATACTTATATTTCAGTGGTGTTTCTTTTTTTTCCCTCTCTCAGCATGGGGTCCTGCGATATAGCTGTTCGGTATCCCAAGAAAAAAGGAGGGGGGAGGGTATTTCTCCACTTGATGTAAAAAAGGCAGCAGAGCGGCAGATAATTCAATTGAAATGCATTTATTAATCAATAAAAAGGTAGACCTTCAACTATAAAATCAATTGTTAAAGTACTAATTAATAGACATGTGCACAGCACAAAATTTCGTTTTGAACTAATGGATTAGTCCTAAAATGCAATTTATTTAGTTGCTAAAGAAATTCGTTTTCAGTTATTTAGTATGAAAACTAAATTTCATTCATCCGAAAACCAGTGGATACAATTACTATTGTAGTGGCTCCTCAGAGGGCTGAGATCGCTGCTCGTTACAGTATCTCTCACTCTCAGCACAATGTGGGCCATATTATATAGTTTGTGCTAACTTAACCAGAGCTGTTGTAAACTTCCCAGAGCCATTATAGCCTATGGAGGTTTTCAGTTTACAACAGCTCTGGTTAAGTTAGCACCAACATTGTAATACTGCCCCGTATCAGGCAAAGCTGTTACAGTAACTGACTGCTGCTCATCACAGCGCTCAGAGTTTCAGTAAAACTAGTAAATAATATTTTTATATATATATATATATAAGCGGTTAGAACAATATTATTTCCTTGTTTTACTGAATCTCTGAGCGCTGTTAGTCAGTTACTGTAACAGCTGAGCCTGATACATTGTACTGAGAGATAAGGTAACAAGCAGCCGATCTCCGCGCTCACAGCCACTGGATTTAAAGGGCTGAGAAAAAAAGGATCCTCTCTGTATAATGTTTAGAACATCCTCCTGCATTAATTAATACTCCTTTCAGTATATTATATAGAACATCCTCCTGAATTAATTAATGTCCCTCTCTGTATAGAACATCCTCCTCAATTTATACCTTCCTCTGTAAAAATGTATATAACATCCTCCTGCATGAATACCCCTCTGTATAATGTATAGAACATCCTCCTGCATTAATTAATGCCCCTCTCTGTATAGAAAATCCTACTGCATTGGCATGTGGAGGGTGCAGAACTTCGGATGTTGCGCTCTTCATTTCTGGTCTCCTTCACTTATCAATGCAATATCACAAAAAGGACTGACACTAAAATGTAGTGCATTTTATTTTAGTTTCTTTCGTTTTTTGTACTGAGCAGTTTCGTTTCTCTTGAGTCATACGAAAACTAAATTATCCCAAAATTCGGACTAAATCGTTTTAGTACTAAAACGAATGCACATGTCTACTAATTAAGTAGGATCAACAAAATCGCGCTTTCACCAATAGGCTTCATCAGTTGTTATCCTTTCTGAATGATCAGTCTGTGCAAGAAGTGCAAAAAGTCCAAAAAGAGTCCTCCTTTTGTTGCCACTTATATGCTCTGCCTTAATGTGCTGCTCAGCTGTGCTGCCTTAATGTGCTGAGTAGACTTGTGCACCGATTTTTTTTTCGGTTCGATTCGGTTTGGTTCGTTCGTATTTTGTAAATTTTCATTTCGACTCGTTTCGGTCGATGTCCGTTTCGGTTCGTTTCGTTTCCGTTTCTTTTTCGTATCAACTTGTTTTCGTAATTTCGTGTTTTTCGGAACGTCTGTTCTCCTCGTTTCAAAGTGTCTATTCGTTTTGATGTAAACTAATGGTTTTTCGGGTCCGATATTTCTGTCGATACGATAATTCTGTCGATACGATAATTCTGCCATTGAGATTTCTCATGTTTTACAAGAAGGATACATTGAGATGGGAATGATACAAAATTACAGAATCAGCGATATAACCAAAAAATATGTTGTCCGAAATTACTGAAATGGAACCGAAATCAGGAATGGAGCCGAAATTACGAATGGAACGAAAATGATTTTTGATTTTACACATTTCTAGTCCATTCGAAAATTCCGAACAAATTTTCATTTCGTTTCGTAACGTTTTCGTTTTCGGAAAATTCGGATCTGAAAATGTTCGTAAAATCGGCTGAATCCGAATGCACGAATCGGGAAATTTCGTGAAAATTCCGAAATTCTGAAACCCGAAACGCACATCCCTAGTGCTGAGCAGCACATTAAGGCAGAGCATATAAGTGGCAACAAAAGGAGGACTCTTTTTGGACTTTTTGCACTTCTTGCACAGACTGATCATTCAGAAAGGATAACAACTGATGAAGCCTATTGGTGAAAGCGCGTTTTTGTTGATCCTACTTAATTAGTACTTTAACAATTGATTTTATAGTTGAAGGTCTACCTTTTTATTGATTAATAAATGCATTTTAATTGAATTATCTGCCGCTCTGCTGCCTTTTTTACATCAAGTGGAGAAATACCCTCCCCCCTCCTTTTTTCTTGGGATACCGAACAGCTACATCGCAGGACCCCATGCTGAGAGAAGGGAAAAAAAAGAAACACCACTGAAATAAGTATTCCTTAAGTTATACACATTTATCATTATAATATAACCACTGTTTTGTTTAAATATTAATTCATTAGATGTTTGCACATTGGCCATTTTTGGTTTTAAAAAAAGTGGAAATTTTAGTAAGGTGCGCCTGGAAGTGTTTATTCTTTTTTATTTAATTTTGATACTGTGTTACTGTTGAAAGGTCTAAAAATACACATATACTTTCAAAATCTTGAGATTGAGAACAATCAACTTAATTATATTATCTTTATTTTATCAAATAAGCTTTCCCAACTCTCTCAAATTTTGTTTTCTATTGTATTTATCATTAAGAACTTGCAACTGAACTGAATATTAATGTATCCAGTTCCAGAAGTCCAACTCATGAAACATAATCTAAATGCAAATTGTGTTGTAAGTATTATTGCCTATATATGAAATAGAAGAGGTCAGAGCAAGGAGAGTGTTTGCATTTTGAAACCGCTTCTTTAAACAAGACATAGAGAACCTTCTTTTCTTTTGAAGAGGCAGCATAGTGTTTGTTTAAATAATAGGGTTTGAATGATTTCTCACTGAAATGTTTTTTTCTCCTGCTTTTCAGGATTTTCATAGGTTGATCTTTGCCATTCAATCAGGTGCAACAGTATCCAGCAATCATTTTTTAGGCATTCCAAGAGCTACTTCAATAATAATTGCCAATTGCAAATTTTGGGTTTGTGTTACTGAAAATCCATATTATTTATTAATTACTCTTTGACGCGCAAAGCTATACTTCTGTCAGGTCCTGGTCGCCCTGATCCTCTAGCGCCCCCTCTGAGATTTGCAAACATGGACCTTACACATTCCTGGACTTCCTAATTTTTGCCTTCCAACCCTGGAGCCACACACCTGCGCTCACCTTGTCCTGATCAGGATTGTATACAAGGAAGCTACGCCCTCTAGCCAGGACTTCCACATTGAAGTCCCTGACTGCAAAGACCTGTGTCAAAGCTCCCTGATCTTCTTGAGAGAACCACTTGATTCCTCTGCCAAAGACTTTCCTAAGGACCCTCTGTTGATTTCTGGACATTCATACTTCATTCAACCGGTACCCCCCAATCCTGCTCCCTTCTCCCCCCCCCCCCCATCTAGGATTCCTGTGCACCAGACCCATTGCTTGGACTTTGACTATTCTATTGCCTGCCCCTTGCCTGAAACCGTTGATCTAATCTCTGTTTCCCGTGTTAGTTGTATTTATTGTTTAGTGATATTCTTTATTCATTGCTTGCCCCATATGCTGTTAAATTCCCTTTGTGTCTATTTCTACTCTCACTTCTCTAGTCTCTTATTCTCATCTTGCTATCCCTCATTTCTCCTGCTTCCTAACTGCTCCCATATTCAGTTCTCCTTAACCTCCATTCCCACAACTCTCAGCCATCCCTCTATTGCTTCTACCTCCTTTTCTTGCATCTCATCTTCCCTAATCTATTCCCTTTTGTGCCCAGTCTCCTCCAGTGTCTAGTTCTGATCTGTTGTTTAGTTCATGTCATTTATGTTCTTGTGTTTCTTCTAAAATAAACCCTTTTTGTTACCTTGCAAACCTGCCTTTCACTGCATCTTGGGCTCACAACCGCATCTGTTGCCTTTATCGCACTCTGAACCTTGACAACTTCCATGTTTTAAAGAGCATGAAGAAAAGTCTTGATTTAGTTGTCAACTAAATTCTGTGTTATTGTCATACAGAAATAATTAATAGATAAATAAATGTATAAAGGGCCAACAGATTTGTTGTAAAAGATAGGTGGCCGAGGGGATAATCGCATAAAACGTAAGTCATGCGTGGTTCAAATATACTTAATAAAGATGATAAAGTAGGATTGGAGGACCCTGTCTTTTAATCTGAGATATGGGGACAGGAACTAGGAGGGATGGAAGTGCTTGGCCAGTGTTGCTTTAAATAGTGTGGTAGCTGAAGTGACATAGGTGTGGAAGTTCTGATTTATGACATTTGTGTGTAAGGTATGTTAAAACCAAGTACCCCATTAAAATGTTACATTTCCAGTTTCAACAATTAAAGAGATAAACCTCTGATAAAGTAAACTAATGGCATTTCTATTAAACCACCAGTAGATGGCAGCAGAGTAAAAAGCCTGAATGATGAGCACGTGTTCATCTAAAATTCTTCCCTGAGCACACGGAACCAAAAAGCATGATTTTCGTTGTTGGTAGGAAGCATTTAAGCAAAGTACACATCCTACCAGAGCTGAAGTCATGTTTTGTATGTGTTTCAGAAAACGTTTAAATAAAAGCACTTCTGGTTTCACCCAGCCCACTCCCTTCGCACATTGAAACTATTGACCATACTTTCAGCATATGTGCAACATAAACTTCTCTAAATATTGGTTTCCAGGGAGTATTTAAAGGAGTGAATATTAGGGGAGAATCTAATTAACAGCTAGAGGATTCAATACTGCTCATGTAGCCGGAGTCAGACAGGTTCACTTCATTAACGGCGCCGGACCAGACACAAGCAAGGATTGTCCAAACACGAGTCTCTTCAGGAAAGGCAAGAGTTTATTGTGTCGTCACACAAGTGCTCACACAGGATTGAATCGCTTAGAGTGAGCCCCGATTACACAGAGACATGAGGTTTTATGCCCCAAATACATAATTAGGTACATCCCCATTAGCCCACCTCCCTATGACACTCTATTCCACCCCACGTGGGTTAATACCTCCCATCATTAATTCGAACACAAAGAACATTCCACATATAACTATAAATTGATACACTTCTCGTTAGTTTGACAGTCTGTGATTTGTTTGTGCTGTCTTTCTCCGGGCAGTGCCTCCCTCCCTATCGGCTATATTTATTCAGATGGCCTGGGGCCCGGTCTTCTATACTCCTTCGTCTTTCCGCGGGCCCCAACGACCTTGGAATATCTACTTCTCCGTGCCAGAAACAGCAAAGATCTTTCATAAGACTTTAATTGCTTTTCTGCTAATCTAAACGCATTCCTAAATTTCTACGTATACCTCATTCTAGTTTCAGCTACAAACCTGTCTAGTTATATACAAGTGAACCAATATTCTGAACAAGATGGCCGCCTGTGTACAATGGCGGCCGTCTTCTAGCCTATTTCCACTTCATTCCCCCTTGGCTCAAGTGTCAGGATCTTTTCCTGGCACTTGTAGCCATTACACTCCACTATTCTGAAACTACTGAAAAAGGGGGGTTTCTTTCACTGGGAACATACCCTGTGGAATTATCAGTGGTATCTTCTGTGTTTGTGTAGATATCAGTACTGTTTTACACAGTGGCTATAAACATAGCCCTATACGGTATATCAGTATCCCTATGATCAAAATCACCACTATCATAAGTATCATGGATCCAATCTTTGAGATGAATCTCAAAATAGAACCAAACCATTCTCCCATTGCTCCAAACCCACGGAGCGGATTCCAGCCTTCGGCAGCAATCCTTCTGGCTGTGCCCTGCAACTGTGCTACCTTCTCCTGATAATCTTGAATTACCTGGTAATAGTCTGGGACTTCGTGTGTAGTGTTTCTGATGAAGGTGCAACATTCATAGTGCATTGTCATTTCACACAATCCATTCAAGGCCGCACTGATCTGCTCAAGCGCCATTTCATATATCATTTGCACCTTTCGTAACTCACGCATTTCCAGATTCAGCAGCTGGATATCCATACTGGTTCTATTCAGAATCTCATCCATCAGATTGACATAGCTATTCAATCTCCTCATCATCTCTCCTCCCCATCCAGTCCATGCTGGCAACCATGTCCATATTCGATCCATCTTCGCAAACAATTCTCTCTTCGGTCTTTCAAACACCAGTGGGTACCTAGGGTGTAGTTCTGTGTCTGTGTTTGTGTCTTCTCCCCTTAGTTTCTGGATTGGGACCAGCTTAGCCAAATAACACATTCCCGTTATTGTTGGTGGTACCCATGTGTAACACACCCTTTCACAGCACACCTGGTACCCTCCTGTCACTATAAATGGTGATGAATATAGTGTTCCCTTTGATATCTCTATCGCAAAATGTCTCAGCCGTCTCATCATATCCACTGCACCCTGCCTCCCATTGGTCACATTCCAATCACCGCCTCTTGGTCTCTAGTGAGTTGCCTGCATCGTATGTATAAATAAGTCGCCTTTTGTCCTGTTTTGAATATGTAAATGTATGATGTCCAGTTGAACTGACTTGAGTTACATAACCCACCCTCGTTATTTGTTTCTTTATCTGGTCCTAGTTGAAAACACCATTCTGGTGGATACACTGGTCCTATTATAGGGTACCCGGACTGACTGATTCTGTCTTTTCCCTGATACAAACATACTCAAATTCATTGGAACAGAGGCAAATGGTATATAAATTGTCTCTGGGTGCAGTCTACTACACACCCAGCATACAGTTTGCCCAGACTTTTTAGCATAGTCATATTTGAATTGCACAAGTAAGTGTCCTCTTGGGTTGGTTCCAGATAGCGCCTCTCGTTTTTGTCTCCACATGGTACGGTTCTCCATCACCGGGTGCGTACCATTCCAGATATGGGAAATATCCACTTTCCCCACATTGCCCGTACAATTAGAGCATACTCCACGCGAGAGTCCATAAATCAAATTAGCAAAATATAAAATCAGCACCACAAATGCCCCGAGTGTCAGAATTCCTTGGGCAATTCTTTTTACAGTCACATAAACCCAATCCCTCCCCACCGGAATTTCAAAAATAAAAAACATTTCTGGATAATCAAGGGTGGGGGCCGGGCCCCTAAAAAGCACCCTGTGGGTATCCCCCGTTGGCGGGTGGTCAGGACCTGTGCCCATCAAAACACCCACTTGTTGATCCTCTGTATTATCTGGGTTAGGATCATTTAGGTGCTCATGGCTGTGGTCTTTGTCAGCTTCAGCCTCAGTGGGTTGGTCTCGTTGGTAACAACCTTCCATGTTGGTTCAGGACTGGCTGCGGCTGCTTTTACCCTGGAGTGATGTATCCACGGGACCACCTCGGCAACCTTTACTGCTATAGGGGTTGATAACAGGACAAAATAAAAACCTTTCCATTTTGGATCTAGTGGATCATTTTTCCACTCTTTTACCCATACTGAGTCACCCGGACAATATTTATACAATGAAAGATACAGAAAATGCGGTATATTATCCCCCACCCAAATATTTAATTTCTGCATTGATTTACCCAGCATTACTACCTGATCATTTAGTTTAGTTTCTCCCAATGCCCGAAGGTCCCCCCTTAGTCCATTAATCAGAGGGGTTGGCCGTCCAAACATAAGTTCGTACGGACTTAGCTTCAATTGGGGGGTTGGTCTGCACCTAATGTGCAAAAGGACTATCGGCAGCAAGTCCAACCAGCCTAGTGACGTCTCTTGGCACAGTTTGGACATCAAAGTCTTTAGGGTACGGTTCATTCTTTCAACTTTTCCCGAACTTTGGGGCCTGTAGGCGGTCTATAGCTTCCAGGTGATGCCCAGTAGCCGGGCAAATTGTTGTAAACAGTTCTGGATAAATGCAGGGCCATTGTCCGACCCTATCTCGAGTGGAAGTCCGTAACGTGGTATTATTTCTTTCATTAGACTCTTTACCACTTCTGTCGTCTTTTCAGTTCTAGTTGGGAAGGCTTCTACCCATCCTGTCAAAGTGCACACCATCACTAGTAAATATTTGTATCCTTTGCAGGGTGGCAGCACTGTAAAGTCTATTTGTAATAATACCATTGGGGATAGCCCGATGGGCCTGTTCTCAAAATAACAAATCTTGTCTGTCTTGTGAATCTCTTACTGCTGGTATAAAAAAATTCATTGCACTTTTCTTCATTCTTGGCAGTCTGTTCTTGATAAGGATCTCCTTGAGGAAGAACCTCACCAGTGGGACTTGATATTCTTCTGCTCCCAATTCTCCCAGACTGTGCAGTATTCGTGTGATTCGTAGATTATTGTGAGAATTGATTGTCAAATTTTCAAAACGTGACGCGAAATTCTCTGCTCGTTCAACTTCAATTGTTTCTTTGTCTTCCTCCTCCCCCACTATTTTTACGCCGAAGAATTTCAACCTCATCTTGCAGACTCTGCGCAGTCTTTGCTGAACTTCTGAGGTGTTAACCATTAGGCATGTCTCTTGCGGATTTAGGGGAGTAGAGTAGAAATTTCGGCCTTGTGTTCGAGTTGGAAAAAACCATTGGATATAATCATAATTGAGTTCTAACAGTTCATAATCATCTTGCCATTTGTTCAATATTATTTCAATGAACTCGCCGTGGGGTTCAAACTTTATCAAATTCATATAGAACTCGTAATTTGGCATGGAAGATTGAGGCTCTTGCTTGCAGATCAGTACTTTAGCTTGAGCTTCTGCTTCTGTTGGTGGTGGCGGTTTTGCAGCTGCTTTTGCGGCCTGGTCCGCGCGTCTGTTACCTTTTGGAATTTCATCACGGCCTTTTTGATGGCCACGACAGTGCATGATGCTGACAGCACTTGGTTTCCACACTGCTTCCAGGAGGGCCGTGATTTCTGCAGCATATTTAATTTGTTGTCCTGAAGACGTGAGTAGGCCTCTTTCTTTGTAGAGTGCACCATGTGCATGGACTGTCATGAAGGCGTATTTGGAATCTGTATAGATATTTACTCTTTTGCCTTCAGAAATTTCAAGGGCTCTGGTTAAGGCTGTTATTTCAGCTAGTTGTGCCGATGTATGGCCTGGCAGTGGCTTTGCTTCAATAATTTCTTCTGTTGAGACTACTGCATAGCCGGAGACTTTCTTCCCATCATCCATGTAGCTGCTACCATCAGTGAATAGCTGTAGATCGTATTTGTCTAGGGGTACGTCTTTCAAATCTGGCCTGCTACTGAACACTTCTTCCATGACTTGGAGGCATTCATGATTTGGATCCTCTTCACAGTCAGGCAGTAAAGTAGCAGGGTTTAAGGTAGCGATGAGGTCCAAATGAACCCGTGGATTTTCACACATCATGGCTTAGTACTTCGTCATCCGGCTGTTGCTAAACCAGTAACCTCCTTTGACATCCAGCAGAGCCTTGACAGCATGGGGCACCTTGACATGAAGAACTTGTCCAAGGGTCAGCTTGTCTGCTTCTGCTATCAGCATTGCGGTGGCAGCCACTGCTTTCAGGCATGGGGGTAGGCCGCAGGCCACAGGGTCGAGTTGCTTGGAGAGGTAGGCCACAGGCCTCAGCCACGAGCCAAAGGTCTGGACCAATACTCCTGTTGCTGTTTGGTTATATTCATGTACGAACAGCTGGAAAGGCTTGCTATGATCTGGCAGACCCAGTGCAGGAGCTTCCATTAGCAGAGTCTTTAATTTCAGAAACGCTGCGGTTTGCTCTTCTTCCCAATGAAAGGGGTCTAATTCTCTTTCCTTGGTTGCTTGATGAAGCGGCTTGGCAATTTCTGCGAAGTTGGGGATCCACAGGCGGCAGAAGCCTGCAGCTCCCAGGAACTCACGGACTTGTCTCCTGGTCTTTAGTTGGGGTATGCGGCACATTGCTTTTTTTTTTTCTTTCTGCCCCTAGTGCACGTTTGGTACCTGTTAACTGGAATCCCAGGTATTTTACACTCTGTTTATATATTTGTGTTTTCTTTTTAGACACTCTGTAACCTGCTTGGCTTTCTGTGGGATATAATATTGTCTTAGAGCCACCGGTTTTGCGCCGGGCTTTAATTCAACTAATCTGGGCGGGTTGTCCTCCGCCCCCCACCTCAGGAATTCCAAGGAGTAGTGCGTGCGGATCCAGCGTGGCAGACAGAGTAGGTGCCGTGCGCCATTCTTCTTCCCTCGGCATAACTACTGCGATTTTCACAGATTGGGGGTTGTGCGGGCTGGCTGGATTATACTACCGAACAAAACTGCCACTCTCCGGCAGGTTTAATTGAACGTGACCCCCGGGGAAAAAAAAAAAAACATAATTTGGGCTTGCAATTTGCAAAAAATATCCCGCTCCAGGAGCTGGATGGGACATTCGGGCATATACATATACACATTGTGTAAATAATATTCTTAGAAATATTTTCTCATAGTTCAAAACAGACTCTTAATACTACATCGAAAAAAAAACAATAAAAATAAATCATTCTATCAAAAATCAAACAAAAACATACCTTGTAAAAACAGTAAAGAAAAATTACTTTAATTATTTCTCGAATTAATTTTCTAACCGTTTCATATATTTCAATTTAATTTGTTAATAAATTTTATATTTTAGTAGGCAATATTGTATACTATTACATACTTATTATTATTTATATGCAATAATATAAAAAACAGGACTCCCTTTTTTTTCTTTTCTATTTAATTCTAGCTCTGAACAAAACTTAAACTTTCGAAATAATATCAACACAAAATATAAACATATATCTTGCACTCAACAGACTTCAGACAAATATTCTATTGTAACACACACTAAAATCAGCTAAACATAGTACGCTGCACAAATACATAAAGGATTATTCTTTCCAGCTATCAGAGAGCAAAGAAAAACAAACTGCTCCCAATTTCCCCCTCTTTCTTGCAAACAGTCTGTCAGAAAAAGGAGGGGCCTATTACACCAGGGACGACGCTCAATCTTAACTTTTAATTGAACAGTTTAATAATCAATTAAAAACACAATCGGACAAAATCAGTCTGAACTATACACATAAACTATATAGCACTGCAATTATTTTACTCCATAAAATATTAATTTATTTATATATACTCTCATCGGGCATCTCAATCTTTTCTGGTGGAGCCTCTCTATCTCCTCTACCCGATGCACCCTGCTCTTCTTCCTCAGCCATACGGGACGGAGCAGAGGGAGCTGACCGAGACATAGCAGCTGCCTGCTCCTCCCTCTCCGCCCGCGCAATCGCGGCATTCAGAGCTTCCCTAGCTGCCCCATAACATAATGGGTAGGACGGGGGCAGATTATCACTCTCTTCCGGTTGATCTAACACCGGTCTCCCTCTCTCTCTCCATTATTCTGGGGGTCCTGCTTCTTATTTCTCCCCGCTATCATTATAAAATAACTCTTGTTTTTAATACAATATCTCCATATATCTATATACGGATACTGTTCAGGATGTCCATACTGCTCTGTAACTTGGGAATGTACCTTCTGTACTAACTCCGGGTCCATTGACCCCTGCTCTGGCCATCCTGGGACTAACATCGGCCACACAACTGTACACATTACTTTTAATTTCTCTTTTGTCAATTCTACACCATAATCATACGTTTTATATAATGCTTCGAAATTCCGCACCATATATTCTAGGGGCATCTCACCCTCCTTTACCTTCTTGGGCTTTGATGACCCGTTACCTATTGTCACTCCTGAAAACAATACTTTTTGCGATACAAATATTTTATTTTAACAACAGTTAAAATCTACAGTCTGATACTTCAGTCAACAATTTATCCGCATCCACATACGCTTCCCCCTTCAGTAGCCGACTGCAGTCGCCTGAGCCGAAACCGTACGTCCAGGGTCAAATCTCGTATTTGCTTCCTCGTGGAGCGAGTAGGCGCGCGTTCACTCACAGCACTCGAGTCAATTCATTCACAGCTCATACCGTATCAGATACTTTCAACATAGAATAAAACATAGGCACTTCTACTCTTTCTACTAGCCAAGGGTACTTATCCCCTTCTTTGTGGCTCCTTATACCCCGTAATTTGAACTCTAACTCTTGACTGCTTGTGGCTATGTGCACCCCGTTCCTTGTCTATACTTCCGCCTGCAATTCCAATCTGCCTTATGGATAATCTACCCACTCAGCACCACTATCTCTGCAGCTATCGCTGGCTTCACTATAAGCCCTTTTCACTATACGGCGTACACACTAGGCACTGACTCAGGCTCTTAGCCCAGTCACAGAAAAATCCCTCCTCCTTTCCCTTTTACCCACGTGGCGAAGCTCTATTTACAAACACTGAACTATGCAACTCCACGCAGCTACCTTCTCCCTCTCTTACAGAACTACCCTTTGATTGGCATTCAATTCCCCCGAATCCAGACACCCGCTAGCCACTCTGGCTCCTCAGCAATGTCAGCGCTATCAGCGGCGGGCTAGATATGCCAATAGGATGGTGGCCATCGCATCCTCTTATCCGTCTATCTCAGTCGGACGTTTCCCTTAGATACCGGTATTTCCTTTAGACATACAAAACATAGAAGACACGTTACCTATCGCCGGCGCTGCTCGCTGTTTCCTCGGACTCGGGTGTGTCCCAGCTTCCCGGGCCGGGGTCTGTTTGGGACGAGATGAGGTCCACTGTACAGGAAATCCTGCTTGGCGCCTGCAGATGTCAGCTCACCTTCAACAGACGCCCCCAACCATCGGGATTCTGGCACTGCTGCAGTCAAGCGCCGCACTGTGTTCAGCAGCCGTTGCCTGTGTCTTGGCAAAAGGCCCGTTATCCCGGCTATCGAGACCCCAGAAATGTAGCCGGAGTCAGACAGGTTCACTTCATTAACGGCGCCGGACCAGACACAAGCAAGGATTGTCCAAACACGAGTCTCTTCAGGAAAGGCAAGAGTTTATTGTGTCGTCACACAAGTGCTCACACAGGATTGAATCGCTTAGAGTGAGCCCCGATTACACAGAGACATGAGGTTTTATGCCCCAAATACATAATTAGGTACATCCCCATTAGCCCACCTCCCTATGACACTCTATTCCACCCCACGTGGGTTAATACCTCCCATCATTAATTCGAACACAAAGAACATTCCACATATAACTATAAATTGATACACTTCTCGTTAGTTTGACAGTCTGTGATTTGTTTGTGCTGTCTTTCTCCGGGCAGTGCCTCCCTCCCTATCGGCTATATTTATTCAGATGGCCTGGGGCCCGGTCTTCTATACTCCTTCGTCTTTCCGCGGGCCCCAACGACCTTGGAATATCTACTTCTCCGTGCCAGAAACAGCAAAGATCTTTCATAAGACTTTAATTGCTTTTCTGCTAATCTAAACGCATTCCTAAATTTCTACGTATACCTCATTCTAGTTTCAGCTACAAACCTGTCTAGTTATATACAAGTGAACCAATATTCTGAACAAGATGGCCGCCTGTGTACAATGGCGGCCGTCTTCTAGCCTATTTCCACTTCACTCACAAGATAATTCACAAACATGTTAGAAAGAAGTGCACTGGGGACAAAACCCTGAAGTACCACTATTTACTACTTGCAAACAGCTTGAGAATTCAAAGTTAACAACACCTTATCAGTCTGCGAACTCTGTGACTGTACAAGGTGGAGTGACAGCAAAGGCGATGTGTGTACCCATGTTCTTAGTTTGCTCCCATGAACCAGCAAGGGGAGCAGAAGAGTCTGCTCTGAGCTCATGCTGAGGAACTGCTGAGTCCAGGCACCACTTATTTCTACCTGCACCACAGATCAGCCTCCCTCCACCTGATGTCCATAGATCAGCGGGACATGCGAGCTGTCCTGCCACTGGCACCACTTCTTTCACTGTGCCCTGTGATCCCCAAGGTTCCATACTCAGCCCTCTTCTTTTTTCGTTCTGCACTGCCTCTAAGCAAACTGATCAGCTCCTTTGGAATCCAGTACCACCTATACGCTGATGACACTCAAATATACTTTTCCTCCCTGGATCAAGTCACTGAATGTCTCTCTGCCGTCTCTAAATGGATGTCTTCCTTCTTCCTTAAACTCAGTCTTGCCAAAACTGAAATTTTTGTCATTCCTACTGTTATGGATCCTGGGTACCCCAAGCTCTGTACCTGTCATGCCCCGCTCCACGGCCCACTCCCGGTCCAGACCGCCATGCTGGGAGAGGTGCCCTACTCACCCGAGATCCCTCGTGGCGCGTCGCTCCAAGTTCCTGGTCCGCAGGATGGAGAGGGAGAGCCAGGAGACGCCCCACGCCGCCGACTGAATCCGAGTCCTGAAGAGGAAAGTGCGCACGCGGAGAACAAACTCTCCTAAGTAGTATAAAACCGGGTACTCTGGCGCCCTCGGATGGCCGATTAGGGGTACTGCATGACACCTGCTCTGGAGATCCTCGAATGCCTCCCATTGACCTACCAAAATTCTAGGTACCTCAACTCCACTTCAATACCCAGGTGAAAGGTATTTCCATGATCCCATGAACCCTATTTAATTCCGCCTTCCTTCCCAGCACATTAACCAAGTTCTACTGTGCCTTCCGCCTCAGTTTCCTAGTGTTCCTCGTATCCTTTGACCACGTTATCTTCAACCCTTCGACCCGGATTGTGCCACCGACTACGCCGCCTTCTTCAACCCTTCGACCCGGATTGTGCCACCGACTACGCTGCCTTCTTCGACCCGGATTGTGCCACCGACTACGCTGCCTTCTTCAACCCTTCGACCCGAATTGTGCCACCGACTACGCTGCCTTCTTCAACCCTTCAACCCGGATTGTGCCACCGACTACACTGCCTTCTTCAACCCTTCGACCCGGATTGTGCCACCGACTACGCTGCCTTCTTCAACCCTTCGACCCGGATTGTGCCACCGACTACGCCACCTTCTACAACCCTTCGACTCGGATTGTACCATTGACCACGCCATCTTCTTCGTTATTTCCCGTTGTTCTTTCTGGGACTTTGCCTACGAATTTCATTCCAACCTTTTGACTGTATGATTTTCTGGACTTCAGTTACTATTCATGATTCACTAAAAAGATTGCTTAACTCTCCATCGTCTCCTGATTTCCTTATCCACAGCTTGCCATTGGGTTCCATACTCACACTTCACAGGGAACTCAAACCCTGCATTACAGTACCCTCCATCTGAGTGCCCCTTTCCGCTGTACACAGGAGATATTTCCACACACAGTAGACGACACGTATGTAGAGGTTTCTCATTCGAAATCCAAATGGAGAATGCTTTATTTTTCACAAATACAGGTAAAACAGACGCAGCCCCTCCCTTAACGAATACATTACAGATAACATCAAGAGTCTCCAGTCAGAACAATAGAAAGGGCCTTCAACACAATGGAGTGTTTACACATGCATCTTTATCTAAACACTCTGCTAGACCTAGGGGAACAGAGGAGTTTTCTTACAAAGAGGGAAACACAGGAGGTTAGAATGCAAGCTCTTGAGCAAGGGTCCTTTCCTACGGTTTTGGGAGTGCAAAACAGAAAACTTATACTGTAACATACAGATACACAATTTGACACAGCATAGCACATCACACAACACTATACACAGAGACAATAAACTGTAAAGAAAATAAATGTAAATAAACTTTGAAGTGACGGTTTCGTCACACCTACCTCTAAGAAGACCCCCTGTCACCTAACTCTCTAATGCCTCAAGCTCTCTACCTTGGTCTCACATTCGATTCTGACCTAACGTTTTCTCCCATGTCCAGAAAGTGACCAAATCCTTTTATTATCAACTTAAGTACATTGCCTGCATCTGCCTCTTTCTGGCGAAATATACCATGAAGGTGCTGGTTCATGTGCTTATTATATGACGGCATGATTACTGTAACTCGCTCCTTATTGGCCTCTCCAATGCTCGTATTTCCTCTTTTCAATCTGTAATAAATGCAGCTGCCATGCTTATTTTTCTCACCCATTTCTCCTCACATACCTCAGCCTTCTGCCGGCCCCTCCGTTGGCTTCCTGTACACTTCCGGATTCAGTTTAAAATACTGACACTCGTCGCTCAATAACTCAACCCTTCCTTACATGTATTCTTTACTCCACAAGCATGTCCTGTCTAGATCACTAATGTCAGCAGGAGACCTCCATCTGTCCTCTGTCTACACCTGCCAACTCTCACCTCCAAGTCTTCTCAATGGCAGCTCTGGTCTTGTGGAATGACTTACTTCTCCCTTTCAAATTCTCCCCTAATTTTCAGGCCTCCAAGAAATCATTCAAGAAATCCCTTTGATTATTGTATAGCGCTGCAGAAACTGTTGGAGCTATGTAAATGCTAATAATAACAACTTGATCGTTATATTTACCTACTGTCTAACAAAAATCAACTGTTTGTCAGACAAAATTCTCTTTCCATAACAAAGACTCTGGGGGTTAATCAGAGCACCAAAATGTCAGTGACAAAATATATGTTAGGGTGGACCTGGCCTGGCATGGGTGCAGAAGGGTGTGAGCTAAATATGCAGTGATCCCACATGAATACAGACATGAAACAGCAACAAGAATTTATTTAAAGCCAGACTAAATACACAGCAGGTATCCAGAACCAAAACAAAACAGACACAAGGATCAGAACCTTAGAACCCTAGTGCCCTTCCTAGGGTGATACCTCCTTTATAAACATTGTTCAATTAGAACTGAAGAGAGTCCAGGTGTGGTTCCAGGGCTTGAGATCCAAAAGGAAAATGAAAGTCCAGAACTTAAATGCAATGTTCTTGATACCAGAGGAGGCGCCAGGGGCCCAGAACGTCACAATATACATAGATACAGGAAAATGGTGTTGTGCCTGAGCCCTATCAGGGCAGCTGCAGCAACCAGATGTAAACAAAAGCCTCTAATTGTGTTTTGTTTCACATGGTGTTATAGGAAGAAGCGCAGATAACATCTTTATTTCTTGTTATGTTTTATACATGTTGCTGGGCTGGATACATCTGGTTGTTGCAGCCGCCCACTAGGACTCAGGCGTGACACCATTTTCCTGTATCTATGTGTTTTTTGTCGTGTTTCCAGCCAGGTCATCCTTGCAGCTGTCCTGTACTGTGGTTTTATTTTCAATCCCAAAGTGGAATTTTTCTGGGGAGGGTATAAAAGAAAACCCACCAGTTTCCCTCATGACTGAGAAACAGCATGAACGTATGTGGTTGCTCAGAAAGCAGCTTTCGGCTTCATTGATAGGACTCACCTCACTAGAGGTGCCGTGGCGTGGAAGATAAGCTTACACGTCAATGACCATTCAAGTAAACCAAAACCTCTAATTGTGTTTTGTTTCCCATGGGGATATAGGAATAATCGCAAATGACACCTTTTTTTCTTGTTAGGTTTTATCTATAATATTTAAACTTGACAGACCTTCAGCTACCAGCCATCTGATTCCATCAAATAATGATGCCAACTTCACCCAAGCCCCAGGTTTGAACCACACACACCTACAAAAATGTTTCCAATATCTGCTTTTTTTCTACTCCAACTTTCGCTTCATCACCCTTCACATTGTCATCAGCTTCCGTAGATTAAACTTTTTTAATGCTATTTTTAAAGTAAGTAAACGCGTATTTTAAAGAAGACATTTTAAGAGCTTTGTGAATTTCGAACACATCCTAGCTTCGCGCAGGCTCTCGTGAAGGTCATTTAGGATTGTATTGCTAATTATAAATTATGGTTAAAGGTTATACTAACAGGCCATCAATGTTCTTTTGGTTTCATCTTCTATTTCAAGATAATGTACTTTCTAATTATCTGAAAAATTGCGTTCACTGTCCCTATTTGTGCAAGTTCACCTTCAAATGATTTAAATATAATTGTCTGCAGGGCATCCGCAGCCGAAGATACAAATAAATAAACCAAAAGCTCCTATGCAATCGCCAAACGAAAGGATTCAGCGTGGGATATGGATGTAAGGTTTCCTCTTAACTACTAATTGCTAGGATAGAAATAAAAGTGCTGTCTGGAGATCTGTACCAGATGAAGAATCTGGGAAATGATTCACAGATTAACCATTCAGTCTCTCACACTGATGGGAATTAGTGAAATGACAGTGAAATTTGTGGCTTTGTGATCTGTTTTAATTTCGTTCATTGGGATATTTAACTAGAAGCTGTTGAGGATCATCAGTCATCCTTTTTTTAAAATTGAGTAACTGTATTAAAGTTTTTTAATTTGATGGCATTATTTTAAGGGCAAAAAAAACATGTTTGGTTTTTTCCAAGCCATTATTAACCCCTTAGTGACCGGGCGGTTTTACACAAATCCGTCTTTTAGTGACCGGTGCTGTTTTTACGTTTCTGCGCTGTTAGTGTTTAGGTCAAATTTTCCTCTTACTCGTTTATTCAACCCACACATATTATACACCCTTTTTCCCACCATTAAATGGACTTTCTAGAAATACCATTATTTCCATCATATCGAATAATTTACTATAAAAAATATGAAATATGAGGAAAAAATGGTAAAAACACACTCTTTCGTAATTTAATCCCCAAAATCTACAACCACCCAAAAATACCCCAGCTAAATAGGTTCAAAATTTTGTCCCGAGACTAGAAATACCCAATTTTTACATGTGTTTGCTTTTTAACCCCTTCACTGCTGAGACAGTTCACCTATGTGCGCTGCGCTCATTCTGACCATTTTGTGCTAATTATTTTTAGATGACAGCCTAGGTCCTATTTAATTAAACTCCCCCCAGACAAAAAAAACGTTTAAAAAAAAAACATTTTTTTATTTTATTTAATTTTTTTATAATTTGTTTTATTTTTTTTATTTTTTTTTAAAACCAAACCTGGTCATGTTTGGTATCATTGGAAAGGCCATAATCAGGCCTTTCAAATGATGTCAAATACGACCATCTAGCTGCCATGGATCGGGAGATATGGGGATCCTTAGGATCCCCTTATCTCTACATGGCAGCTAGATGGTTAACTGGCCCACTGACATCTTCACACATATGGTGTGGTTGTCAGTGGGTGGGGGGGGACCCAAGATGTCAGCCCCCCTCCAGGTTTGAATCACGTTTTGGCGCCAATTGGCGCCAAAACGTGATCCGGCGGCGACACTATTAATGCTATACACCGCTGAAAAGGTTGTAGCTTCAATGGTTGGGGAGATAGAGGGCTCCAAAGGAGCCCCCCTCCCCTCCATTGAATTGCATGGGGACGCCTGCTGATGACGTCACCACGCAGCGTGGCGACGTCATCAGCCTCGCCTGCCCATGTAAATCACATGGGCAGGCTTCCTCCCTGCCAGATCGCCGAGGGATCCAGTGAGGGAGGTGAGTATCGGGCGGGAGGGGGATTAGGCGCGGCTGACGTACCCTGTACGTCCGCGGGTCTAAGGGAGACCTGTGGACAGGACGTACAGGGTACGTCAGGGGTCCTTAAGGGGTTAAGATGATATGATAAGAAGGTGAACTGCTTTTTTGCATCGTGGCCAAAGATTGGTATTTTCATCTCTTGGCGCTCAGCCACGCGGCCTGATGCCAGCTGAGCGTGCAGAGAAGATGGGGCTGTATACACTGAGGGAATCTCGAATGCAGCGCCACCTACACACGCAGCACTTCGCATCGCGTTCAGTGTATCTCCGGCTTAAGCGTTATCACTTTCCTAACGCTAAACAGTTAAAAATCCATCGGCGCATCTGTGATTGTGCTACTTACGTACTTTGCGATCCCTATGCTTAGCATGAGGAGCGCAATCAGTAATTAGTGTTAGGACTTTGTAATACCTTACTTATCCTAACACTAATTATCGCACCAACGGGTGAACCAACTCATTCCACTTTTGCAGAATCAGTTAGCACCACCTAACCCCCCCCCCCCCAATAAATCAGATTTTCAACTTATCCGCGGTGAGAACAGAGGCCCGATCCGCTGCATCTGGCTGCAGGGAGTAGAGTGAGACTGGGGACAAAGAGTCCCCAGTCTCCCTCCGTGATCAGTCCGTGGCCCTGCGTGATCTCGCGAGAGCAAGATCGTGCAGGGCTCGCGGCCCAGCAGCAGAACCCTCCATGAAGTTCTACAGAGGTGCTACTGCGAGTATCACCGATAGTAGCGCTTGGTTTCGGGGCCACGTGCTGAATTTGTGCCTGCCCTCTAATCTCTCGCTAAAATAGGGATGATATGGGGAACCCTACAGGCACAGGTATGCCCCGTTAGCATCCCCATTTTAGCGCAAACATAGGAATAGTGCCTTAGGTGTTTTACATGTTCCTCTAAAGATCCTAGTTTAAAGCTGCTACCAGGTTTATTATTGTTTTTTAACAGCTAATATAATAATGCTAGCATTTTATTTGGACATATTAACTTCCTGGGTTGCTTACAGCAACATAAACGCATGGGCACATTAGCAGAGACATGAGCGCATTGTACAGGGTTCCGAAAGAGTTTCAGTGGAAAAAAAGCAACTGCCAGCTTAGTCTACAGACAACACAGATCCCATTGCACTGCGGATACACGATATATATTTATTTATTTATTTACCAGGTATCTTACCAGGAAGGATACATTGAGATTTCTCATTTTCAAGTATGTCCTGGGTAATACATCACCACCCTATCAATAGCATAGGGCTTTACACAAAACCATATGGGCACAAAATATAAAATTCAGTTCATTACAGAACAGATTTGGTAATGGTCAAGCATAGTCAGGGTTTACCATCACAATCTTGCCACTTTGATAAAACTGCAGTGGCAAAAAAACAATGCGCTAATGGGGGAAGCGTCAGGAATGTAATATGGGTGGCATGTCTTAAACACTCTTATCCTGGTGGTAACGCTTACATCGAGTCCTAAAATTAGCACCAACTATGGAATAGTGCCCCGTGCTTCCACCTTGTGGTGCTCTCCTCTCCTGCCCCTCTATATACTTTCATGCCCTCCAGGTCACCCTTCGTATGCTATCTATTAAACTGTACAAATCATAAGCACAATATGCTCTGTGGTGCAAATTAAAATGTGGTGAGGTCTCCCTAGGCTTGCCAAATAGTTTGCATGAATGATGCGTCGTGTATTTTGGTACCTTTTGACTTTGATTGGTTTATAAAGTGATTTTTATAATTGACAAATGAATGCGATTGTCCCAACATTAATTTGATTGTGATGGGCTGTCTGACGACTTTTGTGCATAAAATACCACTTCCATTCAAGTTACAGCATCTTTTGTTTGTAGTGGAGCCTGCCTGGCAGTTAATAAAACCGAGTAACCTGGCTCCATTAGCTTATGAATGAACCGGAAAAAATCTGCGACAGCTTTTCTTTCACTTGAAACAGCAAGGGGTCCGTAGTGTGTAATATATGAACATGCAGAAGACTTTTGAGAGCAACCAATTGTTTTATCAAGTCATTTTGGTTCCCCGGCAAAGGATAATCGCTTTTGTTTTTTCCACTTTAAAGTTACATTGTATCTTTCACATACAGTAAATCTAAGAGTGACCAGTTAAAACACAACTAATGGCACACTGTAAAAAATAATGTGCTAAACTTGCTAAAAAAATATGACTATATTTATACCACACCTAGGGCCCTATTAAATTCATAACGCTAACGTTAGCGCTCATCTGTGTGTGCGTTAAAGTTGGCTTTGGTTGCCTTAGCACGAGTGAACCATATTACAATCCAACGGTAACGGGTTAAAAAAAAACGTTAGCCGTTCAGATCTTGCACTTTTCAACATGGTTACTGTACGTTGTGCTCCCTATGCTTAACATGGGGAGCGCAAAGAGTTAATTAGCGTTAGGATTACAAAGTCCTAACGCTAATTATGCCAAGCTGCAGTTACTGAAAAGTTAACCACAGCTAGGACCTGGTGCTAACTGATTCCACTTCTGCAGAATCTGTCAGCACCAGCTGAAACCCCCCCCCCAAAATCACATACTCACCTCTAATCCCGCGACGAGAACAGAGGCTCAATCCACCTCTTCTTGCCGCCGGGAGCAGAGAAAGACTGAGGAAAAAAGTCCCTCAGGCTCCCTCGGCGAATCACTATGCCAACCTGCCGGATCTCTCAAGACGAGATCCTGCAGGTCATGTGACCAGCAGAGGAAGCCTCAATTGAGTCCTATGGACTCCATGGAGGGGATGCTCGCAGTGGCGCTTAGCACTGCCACAAGCACCCTGAGGCTTAGTACCATGTTACAGTGCAGGCTGCTGGATTGGCGCCTGCATCGTAATATCACGCTAAAACGGGGACGCTAAGGAGAAACCAGCAGGCACAGGTTTAATTACATTAATTGAATAAATTTAAAATTTTAATTATATATATGTTACGGTTAAAGCCCGAAGTGCGGTTAATCCTAACATTACCCAGGCGTCATTAGCAAAAGTCCGAAGTGAAATGAAATTTCGGACTTTACCCGGGTAATCTGCAAAGGATCCAGAGGCCTCTGGGTACTCCGCATTTCTGCTCTGGTTTAACCGGGTAATTCGCACATTACCCTGGTGTTGCTGGATAAAGTGTGATGTGCAACAAAACATCGTACTTTATCCGGGTAAACTGCAAAATATCCAAACGCCTCTGTGTACTGCACTTTTCTTGGGTTTTCAGCAGGTTACAGATGACTGAATTCCGAGGATTACCGGATAAAGCTGCAAACTGTTATCTGACTGATAACAAAATAGTGTTTTTTGTTATTTTTAATGAAATTGTATCCACAGTCACAAACCACACTAAATAACTGTCATGTAAATCCGTGCATTAATTGTGTGAAAATTAATTTATGAAGATAAAGATATTATATAAAGAGTAACCTGAAGGTTATTATGTTTTATAAATGATATATAATACATATGACACATAATAAAGATCATGTAACTCTTTCACATTCATATAAGAAACATATCCTGTTACTCTGTATAGTCATTATATCCGCAATACATTTTAATGTTTGTCTTTCCCATTTTCATTGATAATATCCATAGATAATTGCAAAATTCACTTTTACCCAAGCGGGGTTGGATGCTCTGCAGATCAATGGGTGGGGTGGAGGATATCACCAGACCTGGGCAGCAGGGAGGGGGGGAGAAGGGGGCATTCCTCGCATCCTGACCACTTTACAACAATAAAGTAGTGAGGATGAGTAGAGTGTCCCTTTAATATGTTGCAAAAATTAGGTTATGTGACTACCTCAATATACTAAATAAGCAGGTTTTTCCATCAATGGGTTTTTTCTCCCCTGATGGCACAGCGGGCATATTCCAAGATAGCAATGCCAGGATTCATCAGGCTTACATTGTGCAAGAGTGGTTCAGGGAGCATGAGACATCATTTTCACACATAGATTGGCCACCACACAGTCCAGACCTTAACCCCATTGATAATCTTTGGAATAATGTGCTGGAGAATACTTTTCACAGCGTCCGACTCTCCCATCATCAATACAAGATCTTGGCAACAAACTAATGCAACTCTGGATGGAAATAAATGCTGTGACATTGTATAAGTTTATCGAAATGATGCGATGATGAATGTGTGCCATAATCATGATAAAAGGCGCTCCAATGAAATTTTACAGTTTGTGACTTTTTATGTTGGCCAAGGTGTGTTTATATGTATGTGTGTATGTGATCTATGCAGCAAAGGGGTATATCATTAAGGATTCAGCAGCATTTACTGTATTACACTCATACAAATGTAATAAGTTCTCGTATCCCATGGGCAGCTCTTAGTGACTTGATACAAAGCAGACGGCAACTGATAATTGAGTTATGCCCAAAATCCTAAACAGAAGTTCTTCCATATGACAAAACACTGGGGACTAATTTGGCACTTTAACTTAAACTGGATGAAAACTTAATTGATGGTTCTTGGATGACTAAAATAATCCTACCAATATTCAATTGGCGTTAATCTCCAATTAGGTTTGGCAGGATAAATACTGATTTTGCAGAAAAAAATAAAATTAGCATATGGTTAGAATAGAAAAAATAGCAGAAGGTGCATTAATATTAATTCTAAGTAGGTAAAGCATGCAGAGAATATAATTTGCCTTAAGGAGAAACAATAACATGCCGTAACTGTTAAGGAAGTTCTAAATGTAGAAACATATGCAATGTGAGTTTTGGCACTGCAGGTCTGGATTATTCTAGGTTCTCACCGTGAAATGTAGAGCAGCTAATCTGTGAGCAGTGCCCTGGAAAGCGCTTTTTGGATGAGAAGTTAACAGGGTCATATTTAGACTTGGTACTGCCCTAGGCGATACAAATTCTGCTGCCAGCACACTAGATATCAAATGGATATAAACATGTTGTAACAGGGCATCATGTAGAGAGCAAGGAAAGGTCCTGTCCGGGGTTTATGTGTCACCCAGATTTCTCTCTTTCACCTTCCGGAACCTCTAAGCACTTGGTTTCTGGTTTTGCACTTTGCCTCAGTGGCAATTTAGTGCAGGTGAGGCAAACAGACCATCGCTCTGGAGTCTGGGGAGCAGACGGTCTCTATCTGCTGGAGCACAAGGTTGGTCATGCTAGTTTGCTGAAGCCTGACAAACACTAGGTTTGCAAAGGTTGTTAGTCAGGGCTATTGTATGTTTAGTTAGTTAGTGCCGGGACACGGCTAGGAATTTTCTTTGCTTTTGAACTGTTTATTTTGAGCAATATACAGTGTGGTGTATAACCTGTGGGTTGCTGCAATAAATGTAACCCCGTTTGAAGAAAAGTCACTGGTCTGGTCTCTGAACCTTTCAAGAGTGCTCACCCCAGAGAGCAATTGCACCCGCTACCTGTTTCCCAGCTCACATATGGTGGAGAACTTTGGGCAAGTGATAGCAAGAACCTGCTATTTAAAAGGCCAGTTACTGAAGTGAAAAAGAAAAAAAAAAATGGATGTTATAAAACAGTTGGTGTTGGCTAATGCAGCAGAGCAACAGGCTAATGCTACACAGCGGGACATGTTAAATGCTCTGCAGAAGCAAACTCAGGTTCTGCACACGCACACGCAGCAGCAGATCAGTGCTGTACAGGAACAGACACAAATGTTATTTGAAATGCTTGCAGTTGCTGCTGTGTCACGGTTCCCAGATCCCACCACGCAGTACTTAACGCCCCACACTCCACAGAGCCCAGAAGCTACCAACAGAGTAGCTGTGAAAGATCTCTAACTGTCTGGTCCTTAGAATTGGCCAGGTAAACTAGCTAGACAGAAAGGGTTAACAACACAGGGAGTAGTCAGCCGAGCCAGAATCAGGAATACAGAGTTCAGAATGGTCAAATGGAATAGCCGGGTCGATATCAGAGCAGTGGCGTAGTACAAGAAAATGGTCTAGGGCAAGAGAAGGCAGAATAGTCAGAAACAAGCAGAGGTCAATAACGGGTTAATTCAATATAGCAGTCAGGTACAAGGAGCTCAGGTATGGATAACCACGATCTGGCAACTGCTGAGAATACACTGAGGGATTTTAAAGACCTTCACCAGGCCACGCCCCCCACTCAAGCCGCGCCTCATGCAGCCACCTCCCTGCCTGTCTCCATTTAAACCGGGCATTGGTCAGCGAGCAGCATCAGACATGCTGCCCTTAAGCACACAGGTAGGGCTGGAAGCTCCCAACGTTACATGCTGAAGGCGATCGCAAGACTCTGACGGAGGTGGTACAGACTCTGGCACAGAGGTCTCCCCTGCAAGCTGCAGATTCTTCTGACAACTCCTCACCCATCCATGTCAGTCGCTTCCTTTCCAAGATGACAGCAGAGGATGATCCAGAGGCTTTCCTGTTAACATTTGAAAGAACCGCTGAGAGGGAAGCATGGCCTAAGACACGGTGGGCAGGATTGGTGGCACTCTTGCTAACCGGTGAATCACAGAAAGCATATTATGATTTGGAGTCTGTGGATGCCATGGATTATGACAAGGTCAAGCTGGAGATACTAGCACGGCGAGGTGTTACTTTGGCAGTGCGAGCACAGCATGTTAACAACTGGTCCTACCAAGCTGGGAAGTCACCGCGGTCACAGATGTTTGACCTCATCCACCTGGTACGAAAATGGCTGCAACCGGAGTCCCTCTCGGGAACACAGATCATTGAGCGGGTAGTCATGGATCGCTTCCTAAGATCCTTACCGATCGTCTTGCAAAAGTGGGTAACCCAAGGGGACCCCAAGGGGACCCCAAGTCGGTGGATCAGCTTGTGGAGATTGTTGAGAGGTACTTTGCAGCTGAGGATTTGAATGCCTCCCTGGTGAGCCCATGGACTTTCCGCCCAAAACCAAGGCCTCCCTCGGCAATCGGTAAGACTGTTCCAGGGAAAGTGGGTGGTGAGCGTGGCAAGGAGGCAGAGGGAAAAACTGCTGATTTAAACCAGGGAGGTTGGCATTCCAAAGCGGGAACACCAGTGCTCGTCAGCAGACCTAACCTGAGGAATGTAAGATGTTTTCGGTGCCAGGAACTTGGGCATTTAGCTGCGAACTGTCCATTAACTGATGAGCCTATGCAGTGTGACTTGTCTTTCAAGGAAAGACGGCAGTCTTTGTTTTCCACGGTTTCATGCACCGCAGTGCCAGTAAAGGGAAAACACATGTGTGCAATAACTGTGAATGATAAGCATGTTACAGCTTTGCTGGACTCTGGAAGTTTAGTAACCCTTATTAAGGCTGAATTGATAGGCTCTGTGAACTTCCGGGCTAAAAAGGTTGCTGTAGTGTGTGTACATGGTGATACTCGGGAGTATCCTATAGTAGCTGTGAAGTTTGGAACCGCACAGGGTGATCTGAGGCACTTGGTTGGGGTTGTGCCTCATTTGGTGCATGATGTAATTATAGGGAGAGACTTTCCTGAATTTTGGGAACTCTGGGAACACCCAGACTGTGCCACAGTTTCTAAACCAGAGACTGAATCTGAATACATGGATGCTGCAGAGCAGTTGTATTCAGAGTATCCCTCTTGGGGGTCCCCAGACTTTCCCTTCTCTGTTTTGGCAGGAGAATTGGAAGAGTCTGAAGGCCCTATAGCCAATGAGGATAGACAGCCCTCTGTTGAAACTGAAGCTACTCTAGAGTTTGCAGATCTTAACACTCATAGAGAGAACTTTGGTAGTGAGCAGAGGAAGGATCCTACTCTTGTGAGGGCCTGGGAAAATGTTATGATGATCAATGGGGAACCTGTTGACCCAGGGAATAGGCTCTCTTTTCCTTACTTCATTAGTAATGATGACATGCTATATCGTGTGTATAAAAAGAACAATGAAATTATTGAGCAATTAGTGGTCCCCAAACCGTACAAAAAGGTGGTATTGGAGCTTGCCCATGGACACTTATTGGGGGGTCATTTAGGTACTGAGAAAAACACTGAAAGGGTTTTACAGAGGTTTTACTGGCCTGGGGTACAAAAAGATATTGAAAACTATTGCAAATCTTGTCCGGTTTGTCAAATGTCTGCACCCCTACCTCATTTTCGGAGTCCCTTAGTACCCTTGCCAATAATCGAGGTGCCATTTGAGAGAATTGCTATGGACCTTGTGGGCCCGCTTCCGAAGTCTGCCCGAGGGCATCAGTATATCCTGGTCATTATGGATTACGCTACCCGTTACCCTGAAGCAATTCCGCTACGCCAGACATCAGCCAAGAATATGGCTAAGGAGTTATTACAGGTGTTTAGCCGGGTCGGGATCCCTAAGGACCTTCTGACGGACCAAGGTACCCCATTTATGTCACGAGTGACAAAAGAATTGTGCAAGTTGTTTAAGGTGACGCATTTGCGAACCTCGGTATACCATCCTCAAACCGATGGACTAGTAGAGCGATTTAATAAAACCTTAAAAAGCATGCTGAAAAAGGTTGTTGACAAGGATGGGAAAAACTGGGACTATTTGCTTCCATATCTGATGTTTGCCATCAGAGAAGTTCCTCAGTCCTCTACAGGGTACTCTCCATTTGAATTACTCTATGGGAGACACCCTCGGGGACTTATGGACATAGCCAAAGAGACCTGGGAGGGGGAGAAGACACCCCACAAAAGCATTATTGAGCATATTTCGCAGATGCAGGACAGAATTACAGTAGTAATGCCAATTGTAAAAGAGCATTTAGCTCAATCGCAGGCAGCTCAGCAGAGAATATATAACAGGGATGCTCAAGTCCGCATTTTCTCACCTGGCGACAGGGTGCTGGTATTAGTTCCCACAGTTGAGAGCAAGTTCCTTGCTAAGTGGCAGGGTCCCTTTGAAGTGATAGAAAGAGTTGGGGAAGTAAATTATAAAATTCACCAGCCAGGGAAAAGAAAACCAGAGCAAATATACCATGTGAACTTGCTAAAGCCCTGGAAAGATAGAGTATCGCTAGCTGCTGGGTTCATCCCAATAACCCACCAGCTGGATACTGAACACCCTCAGGTCCCTGAAGTAAAAATTGCTGAGTCGCTGTCTAAGTCACAAAAGCAGGAAGTCAGAGAGTTTTTAATAAAAAACCGAGAAAATTTTTCAGAGATGCCTGGTCAGACGTCGGTAACACAACATGACATTGTTACTGAACCAGGGGCACGGGTTAAACTTAAACCTTACCGTATTCCTGAGGCAAGGAGGAAAGACATCAGTAGGGAGGTGAAGAAAATGTTTGAGCTAGACATCATTGAAGAGTCCAGTAGTGACTGGTCCAGTCCCATTGTCCTAGTCCCAAAGCCAGATGGGAGTTGGAGGTTTTGCAATGATTTTAGGAAGCTCAATTCAGTGACCAAGTTTGACACTTATCCTATGCCCCGGGTAGACGAACTTATAGACCGACTGGGCACAGCTCGTTATTTGACAACTTTGGACATGACCAAAGGATATTGGCAGATTCCCCTGACAGAAGGTGCCAAGGAGAAGACGGCCTTCGTAACCCCTGAGGGTTCGTTTCAATATAAAAAGATGCCTTTTGGATTACAAAATGCACCTGCTACATTTCAGAGAGCTATGGACAAACTTTTGAGACCCCACCAACAGTATGCAGCAGCATACTTGGATGACATCGTAGTACATAGCACTGACTGGGAATCTCATTTGCCTCGAGTCCAAGCTGTCTTGGAAACTCTCCATAGAGCAGGTATCACTGCTAATCCAAAAAAATGTGCCCTGGGGTTAGAGGAAGCCAAATATTTAGGTTACACGATTGGGCGTGGAGTCATAAAACCCCAGCTAAACAAAGTAGAAGCCATTCAGGAGTGGCCACGTCCTACCAGTAAAAAACAAGTCAGAGCTTTCCTTGGGATAACGGGATACTACAGGAGGTTTATCCCAAACTTTGCAACTCTTGCAGCCCCGTTGACAGACCTTACCAAAGGGAAGAATTTAATGGTCAAATGGTCCCCAGAAGCTGAGGAATCTTTCCAGGTCCTGAAGAGGGCTCTTTGTGCACAGCCAATCCTCTACTCCCCTGATTTTTCCAAGGACTTTGTAGTCCAAACTGATGCATCTGATGTTGGTCTAGGGGCAGTTTTGTCACAGGTACATAATGGTGAGGAACACCCTATAGTGTACTTAAGCAGAAAACTAAACGATCATGAACAGAAATATGCAGTGATTGAGAAGGATGGTTTGGCTATTAAATGGGCATTGGATGCCTTAAGATATTATTTATTAGGGCGCCAGTTTGATCTGGTGACTGACCATGCTCCCCTCAAATGGATGGCTCTAAAAAAGGAGACCAATAGACGTGTGAACCGTTGGTTTCTGGCATTGCAGGACTACAGCTTCACTGTGAAGCATCGCCCGGGTAAAAAAATGGCCAATGTAGATGCTCTGTCCAGAGTCTACGCTTGTGTAGCTGACAGTGTTCCACCCAGGGGGTTGAAACAAGGGGGGAGGGTATGTAACAGGGCATCATGTAGAGAGCAAGGAAAGGTCCTGTCCGGGGTTTATGTGTCACCCAGATTTCTCTCTTACACCTTCCGGAACCTCTAAGCACCTGGTTTTGCACTTTGCCTCAGTGGCAATTTAGTGCAGGTGAGGCAAACAGACCATCGCTCTGGAGTCTGGGGAGCAGACGGTCTCTATCTGCTGGAGCACAAGGTTGGTCATGCTAGTTTGCTGAAGCCTGACAAACACTAGGTTTGCAAAGGTTGTTAGTCAGGGCTATTGTATGTTTAGTTAGTGCCGGGACACGGCTAGGAATTTTCTTTGCTTTTGAACTGTTTATTTTGAGCAATATACAGTGTGGTGTATAACCTGTGGGTTGTTGCAATAAATGTACCCCCGTTTGAAGAAAAGTCACTGGTCTGGTCTCTGAACCTTTCAAGAGTGCTCACCCCAGAGAGCAATTGCACCCGCTACCTGTTTCCCAGCTCACAATGTACATACATGCCGCCTGGCCACAAAATGTCACGTACTCTAAAATTTCACTGGGCCGCCTTTTACTTTGATTACAGCACACATTCGTCGTGGCATCGTTTCAATAAGCTCATGCAATGTCACAACATTTATTTCCGTCCAGAGTGGCATTAATTTCTTGCCAATATCTTGTATTGATGATGAGAGTCGCAGCGCTGAGTAAAGTCTTCTCCAGCACATTATCCCAAAGATTCTTAATGGGGTTAAGGTCTGGACTGTGCAGTGGTCAATCCATGTGTGAAAATGATGTCTCATGCTCCCTGAACCACTCTTGCACAATGTGAGCCTGATGAATACTGGCATTGCCATCTTGGAATATGCCTGCTGTGCCATCAGGGGAGAAAGAAATCCATTGATGGGGAAACCTGTTCATTCAGTATATTGAGGGAGTCAGCTGACCTCATTTTTTGGGCACAAAATGTTGCTGAACCTAGACCTGACCTACTGAAGCCACCCCAGATCATAACAGCCAGGGTTTTTTCGGCATGACATTAACACAAATATTTGCAACCAATATGGGCCATTTATTTCAATAGGAGTGTAATTTAGAATAGGAGCAAAGTATCTTCTTTACATCACGTGATTTTTGCTACCATTCATTCTAGTTTAGAGACTCATTCAGGGTCGGATTAACATAGGCGCAATTGGAGCTGCAGCTCCAGTCCCATGCCTCATAATAGGCCCAGAGAAAGGATAACTATATCTGCACTGGTGGTCATTTGGACCCCAGTATCTCCAGATCCTTAGCAGCTACAGGTTCATGTGTAAAGGCCAGAGCATGACCTGTCCAGTGATACCAAAACATGCCCAGGGTTTATGTAAAAATAATAAATTAATGTTATTTTTTTTCTATCGCAGCACTATTATTCACTTTGCAATTATAAAGTGAATAATGATGCTGTACTAATTCACAATCTAATTTCCAATGTCGCCAGGCAATGTGGAGGCGATGGTACCGGCTGGGTGGAGTAGAGGTAACATCACGGCTCTGCATGGAGAGAGCCTGTGGAGTCATGGGTTCGATCCCAACAAGCAACCTCTCCAGTAAGTGTCCTTGGGCAAGACACCTAACGGTACATACTCGCCATCCAGGACATTCCTGAAAACAAGAGAAATCTCAATGTATCCTTCCTGGTAAAATCCTTTCTCAAAAAAAAATAATTTTATTATGCATTGTTCCATCAAATACCTACACAGCTGTACTGCAGCGAGGAGCACTGGGGTCCTTAGGAACCCTGCGTCTCTCAATTTTAACACGCACAAGGTCAAGTGTGGTGTCATTGGAAAGGTCAGAGTCTGGCCTTTCAAACAATTTCAAATATGACTATGTATCATGTAAAAATAGAAAAAATAATCTGCCAAATTTGTAGGGGAAAAAAGGATATATAATTTGTCTTAGTCCTGTAATAAAACATGACTTCAAATTGCGTTTAAACAGGATAAACACAAACAGTCAAAATTAGCTCAGCAAACAGGTGAAATGGTTCAGTAGGGAAGGGCTGTGCTCCTCTGTTGTTTACTCATGGCCACAGCTTACTACTGTGGAGAGGTGCAGCTGCAATTGATAATAGAAGACACAAACAGTGTGGAGGCCACGAGTAAGAGCAAAGTTGACTGTTTGACGCACTTTAACATGGGGGCCATTAGGCCAAGTTGCTACAATATGGGCCTCTTGGTTGTACTTGCCTCCTGGCCCAAAGTTGCCAGTCGGCCCCAGGTAATGCACATTGGGGGGGGGGTGAGAAGAAGAGGCATAGGTTCACCCAACTCTTCTTCTCCAGGCTCATGAAGGCTTTAATCCAGCACCGGGCTTATTACTAGGAGGTTTAATGCTTTTGCAGCTCTGTTATACACCCACGAACCCTAAGCATGTTAGACTGCAAAAAGAAAAGAGGAGAAAATTCTGCCCACTTGAATTCGATGTTCTAGGCCCAGACATACTAATGTCTGGGATATACATTAATAACAATTGTCAGTAGAAATGCTTTGTGTTTCAATCTTCCTATTGACATTATTTTTTCATCTGCAGGTTATAAATAAGATACAGTCTAATTTAACTGACCTTTTCAGTGCCCTGAGTCTATTTTACTGACCTTTAGTAAACGGACAGATAACTGTGCTGTATTGAATACGCTCACAAAAAAAATGTGGCTGATAAGCTGTCGCATACAAACCCGGGGAAATGGTACTTTTTATCAGGGAATTGTTGGAATTCAGTCAGCACAGTGATGGATGGAAAATGATTTTCAGATGTCAGGAAACCGTATAGGACTATAAAGATTTTCTTTTACAACACAATAATGGACAAACATTAGAAGCCTGACTGAAGATTGAAGCAGCTGCGGTCAGAAAATAAGTATGATATCTCTGATGTATGTCACACTTTACGGGCACTATTCCTTATTTTGCACAAAAACGGAGACGCTAATAGGGAAAATCTGCACCAGCAGGTTTCCCCGTACCGTCCCCATTGTAGCGTTATATTCCGGGGCAGGCGATACTTTGGCACTTTGCCCCGGAATGCAGCAGAACCCGATGGGATACTTGCAGTAGTGCGCCACCTCGACTGTCACCTCCAGGGGTACATTGGACTCCATGGAGATTTGCACTTCAGGGCTGTGAGCCCTGCATCTTGCGAGATGTGCGCCGTGCTGCAGAGTGATCGTAGAGGGAGACTGGGAACTACATCTTCCCAGTCACACTCTACTGCTCACTGAAAACAAGAAGCAGCAGATCAGGGCTCCGTTCTGGCCGCGGGATGAGAGGTGAGTTTAGGATTTATTAGGGGGGTTAGGGGGCATTAAATTATTCAGCTTTTAGGCTGGGGTCAGACAAACGCAGTGCGAACGCACGTGAAGCCGCACTTTATTACGACCGTGGTAGCAGCAAATTTTCACGGTTCCCAGATCCCACCACGCAGTCCTTAAAGCCCAACACTCCACAGAGCCCAAAAGCTATCAACAGGGTAGCCGTAGAAGAATCCCTAACTGTCTGTTCCTTAGAATTGGCCAGGTATACTAGCTAGACAGAAAGGGTTAATCAAAGACAATGTTGTAATACAAAACCAGGTCAGCAACACGGGGGTAGTCAGACGTGCCAGAATCAGGAATACAGAGTATAGAATAGTCAAAAGGAATAGCCGGGTCAAAATCAGTGCAGGAGCGTAGTACAAGAAAATAGTCTAGGGCAACGGAAGGCAGAATAGTCAGAAAACAAGCAGAGGTCAATAACAGGTTAAATCACGAGAGAATTCAGGTACAAGGAGCTCAGGTATGGATAACCACGATCTGGCACTGCTTAGAAGGAACTGTTGGTTTTTAAATGACCTTCACCAGACCGCGCCCCCCTCTCAAGCCGTGCCTTATGCAGCCACCTCCCTGCCTGTTTCAATTTAAACCGGGCGTTGGTGAGCGAGCAGCATCAGACATGCTGTCTTCAAGCACACCGGAAAGGCTGGAAGCCCCCAACGTTACACAAATGACGTCCAACGCAGGCCAACACACGAAGTATGTCCGCACAAAAGTTCGGCCGCGCAACGCAAGCGGCAAACGAATGCATTTTCGCAAGAACGCCAAACCGCTAGTACTCTTGTACAGAGTGCGCTGCGTCCGCCTAGCAGCGTGTGTGCGTGATTAGGAGACGTCAGACGCTGCTCATGTCCGGCCAACATAACGTCCAGACACCCAAAGTTTCCTGGTTTGGATCCGTAAAAAATCACAGCCGTAATTTCGCATCATATGACCACTATCGTGTATTCCGTGAAAAAGTACAGGCATGCGTTCGGACACACTTTTTTACAGACGATGCGAAAAATGCGTTCGTTTGACCCTAGCCTTAGGTGACGCTAAAAATTTGGCTTACGTGTGACTGTGGTAATTAGCACAATACCTTACTTATCTTAATGCTAATTACTGATTGCGCTCCTCACGTTAAGTATAGGATGCAAAAAGTACAGTAAGCTCGCGCAATCACCAATGTGCTAAGTGAGTTCTTAAGGGTTTAGCATCAGGAATGTAATATAATTAAAAAGTATTCAATTCTGCAGCTTACAGCAAAAAAAAGAAGACATTTTAATTTTTAAACCATACATGGTCATGTTTAGTATCACTGGAAAGGCCAGACTCTGATCTTTCTAATGACAACCCATGCGACCTTGTGGGGTGTATAGAATAGAGATACAGGGGTCAAATGCAAACCTTCCACTCCTTATACCATTGTGGCAGCTTAAGTTAGCATGTTTTCTGTAGCCAACGATTTAACCCCTGCACTACTACGTGATATTCCAAAAATCCACTGTCAGGAACCAATGTTTTTTTTCTTTAAAACCATTTTTAAATAATTTTGAAGTAAGAAATATTTTTTGAATATTTCCAATTTATTCCTTACTGTAATACCCTATTTGACAGGCAGATATCACCATCTAGTGGCCAAATGGAATTACAGCAGTTAGAACCGCAGCAGACAATTCACGGCCTTGTCAGCTTGGGAAAGTCCAATAATGCACTGTTTCTCAACTCTGGTCCTCAGGGCCCCCTAACGGGCCAGGTTTGCCATATATGTGAAGCACAGGTGATATGATTTGCAATGAGATAGAGCTCCAAATCGTGTTAACACGATATCGGGCTGCTGTTTCTGCTACTGCTGATTGTGTATACATGATCATGGTAGTGAAGGGGTTAAGTTGAACCTGTTGTCCCCTTCGAAAGTGGGGCTCATCTAACTGGGAATTACTCTAAATATGTAACAATTGTATTTATTAATTTGCTAACACACGCTGGATATTTGGAAAACTTGAGTAATTCCCTATTAAATATCATGCTGTCACTCACTGCATGCTTGCGGGGTGGTTTGTGACAGCTCTGAGCGGAGAGCCATCCTACAAAACACCCCCTCTGCTCACCTCGTACAGCCATCTGTATGTGTCTTTTTGTTTCGGAAGTATCTCGGTATACGTATCTTCTCTATAAGAATCCTTTGATAAAAAGATGTTTCTCAGCACAAACATTCATTGTCTCCACAAGAGCCTCTTGTAATCAAGATCTGTCTCAGTACATACTATGATCCACTCAAGAACCTTTCATAGTCAAGGTATACTGCAACTCCAGCCAAGATGCTTTTACTGCATATTTTCACCTACTTTACTACATGCTGTCTCTGCTTTATCCCCTTTACTACCAAGTGATTTTCCAAAAAAACATTGTCAGAAACCAGTGGTGTTTTGTAAAATCATTTTTAATTAATTATAAAGTAAAAAATATTTGAGCTTATACCCATTGTATTTCTTACTGTAAATAACCTATTTTGGCCAGTAGATGGCGCCATCTAATGCCAAATTGAGTTACAGTAGTTTGAGCTGCAGGTCAATTTTCTTCTTTTCTTCCCTGCATCGACTGCTGAAAGCCCAATGTAAGGGCATCAACAGATGATTTTATACAGTTTTAGCTCTTTGGGCATTATGCCCACAGGGCTAAAACTTTAGGGGCACCTTCTGCAGCCCAAAAGCTATCAAACTTTGTTTGCTGCCAACTCATTTCATTTGCTTTTGGGCTGCAGATCATCAGACCAAAAAATGCGCCAAACACAACGGAAAAAGCCAA
Organism: Leptobrachium leishanense; assembly: GCA_009667805.1. Lineage (NCBI taxonomy): Eukaryota > Metazoa > Chordata > Amphibia > Anura > Megophryidae > Leptobrachium > Leptobrachium leishanense. The sequence continues at coordinate 404,607,955 of CM019064.1, read as the reverse complement.
CGAGCCTTCAATCACAGCGCAGACCAGCCACTGCAAAAAGCCGGCGAGCTGACGAATGGATAATAAAAAAAAAGTAATAAAGAAAAGTAGAGAGTGAGGGAACACCCCCAATCTCTTACGTGGTCACAGAGTATCTAAACTATAAAACAGTAAGATGGCGGCGTGTCCGTCGCCACGCCACCGTCTTTGAATGCGCGCGCATCCAACCGCCGGTGGCCGCGTTACTGTTCTCTTTCGAGCGGCCGCCCGCATAAACTCTGTTGCTCGCTCACCTGGGTGGAATCTATACACCAGCCAGCTGCGATCTCGCGAGATCGCGGCTGGCTGGTGGATAGATCCCACCCAGGCGAGCGAGCGGCAGAGTTTATGCTGGCGGCCACTCGAAGGAGGTAAAGCACGCGGCCGCCTGCAATATATCCATGTGAGCTGGGGCAATATATCCATGTGAGCTGGGGGCAATATATCCATGTGAGCTGGGGGCAATATATCCATGTGTGCTGGGGCAATATATCCATGTGAGGTGGGGCAATATATCCAGGTGAGCTGGGACAATATATCCATGTGAGCTGGGGCAATATATCCATGTCAGCTGGGAGCAATATATCCATGCGTGAGCTGGGGGCAATATATCCATGGGTGAGCTGGGGGCAATTTATCCATGCCTGAGCTGGGGGCAATATATCCAGGTGAGCTGGGGCAATATATCCATGTGAGCTGGCCTGGGGCAATATATCCATGTGAGCTGGGGCAATATATTCATGTGTGAGCTGGGGGTAATATATCCATTTGAGCTGGGGGCAAATATATCCATGTGAGTGGGGGGCAATATATCCATGTGAGCTGGGGGCATTATATCCATGTGAGCTGGGGTAATATATGTATGTGAGCTGGGGCAAATTTATCCTGTTCTAATATATAAATGCCTTTGTAATGCGCTGCCAGCTGCTCGTGCACCCATCACAACTGCTCATTTGGCGGATGGGATGGCGCCAGACGCGTTACAAACACATTTATATATGGAGATACTCTTGGATAGGACATTGGAAAAACAAATATGTGGACATGAATTCCGAGCTGGCGACAACAACACTAGACTGCCCTCCGGGCAGGCTTAACAACTAGTAAAAACATAAACTTATTAGTAAATTTGATAGTTAAAAAAAACAAAATACGATTGAAAGTGTAAAAATTTAAACACTGTCTGCAAAAAATTACTGGACGAAAATGCCTAGAATTTACATATAAGGTCCTATGAATGAAAATAAAAAGGTCTGTTAAAAAAAAAAGAAAAAACCTAAAAGATCCTAGAAAATCAATAAATAAAAAGAGTTTTTACTGCAAATTAAAATGATAAACGGTTTATTAGATATTGTATAAAAACGGGAATATTTTTAACATTGAAGCCTATGGGATTCGCCTGAATAAACCTTCCGAATGAAAACACCAAACAGCAGGGCACTTCAGCAACTTTTCACTGCTGTTTGGTGTTTTCTGAATAGATTAACCATAGCTTCTCTATTGTGGATTTCACTGCCATCGAACAGGCACCGTACTTGCTGGCAGTTCGGCAAAATTTGGGGAACTGCCTGCTCTCTGAATAGCCGAATGGCCCCGAAATGGCACCGTACAGTGAAATTCACTGTTCGTGACATTTAAGGGCTAGATCATCTCTCTCTGTATAACCCCTTATGTCACTGTAATTCTTCTTTACTTTTACAATTGGTCATCCCGTCGGGAATCTGGCAGAGAGTGCGTTAAGTTATATAAGGCTAAATAAATACGATAATAATAAGAATATATAAAGAAAGTCTGCACATGAAAAGTGCTGCCTATTTGTCTATAAAAGTTAGGTGCTCTCTGGATAAACCCCTAGCTCTTGGTCTTTTTTAGGCTGATAGATCCCCATGAGATCTCACAGCTCATTTCTAGATCTAGCAGGGCAACCTATTGAATCTAGCTCGCTGTCTTTAATTAGCACATTGAATATTTATTGTATTTGGCCACAATGGATTTTAATGTGGATATGTGAGTGCTATATTATCGTACCAGCATTGCATTCTATCTGGCTGTGACTTCTTTTTACTTTCTTTTACGTAGTGATTGCATTCAGGGTTATTCAAAGAGAACCGAATTGCTGGAGAAAGATAACTGAACGCTGAAATTCAGCGTACGGTTACCTTTCCTGGCCATTCGGCTATTCAGAGAGAGCAGGCAGTTCGCCAAATGTTGGCGAATTGCCTCCACATACAGTGCCTGTTCGGTGCCTGTTTGAGGGCAGTGAAATCCCCATAGAGAAGCAATGCTTCGTCTATTCAGAGAACAAAAACCAGCAGTGAAAAGTTGCCGAAATGCCCTGCCATTCGGTGGTTTAATTCAACAGATTTATTCAGGCAAAGCCCATAGGCTTCAACGTTAAAAATATTCCCGTTTTAATCCAATATCTAATAAACCGTTTATTATAATATTCTACTGTAAAAAGTTTCTTTATTTATAGATTTTTTAGGATCTTTTAAGCATTTTTTGGTATTTTTTTGCAAAACATTTATTTTTTAATTTTTTTTATAAACATTTTTTCTGTAACAGCTCTTTTTATTATCATTCATTGGATCTTATATGTAAATTTCAGACCTTTTCGCTGAGTAGTTTCTTTGCAAACAGCGTTTCACTTTTCAAACATTCAAGCGTACTGTTTTTTTTTTCCCCTCCATTCGTCTGAGGTGTCGGCTTTTTCCGGCGGCTGCTCTGCGCTGTGATCGGCTCCTGCTCGGGTTTGTCTGGCGTGTTCGGCGGGGTTATCCAGATGTTTTTGCGAGTTTCAGTGTGCGTTCGTCCTCATTTTGAGGTGAGTTTTTGGCGGGTTTGCGGCGACTTTTTCCTGCATTACAGCAGCCCTGTGGTGCTTGCTGAATACACCGCAGGGTCGCCGAAATGGGATCGCCAAATTGTACCGAATTCAAGAGAACGAAAAGTCACCGAACGTGCGGTGACTTTTCAATTCTCTTTGAATAACCCTGATTGTGCCCTGTGTTATCAGAATGCATGATGTGGCATGCAATATGTTGGAATATTTCACCTTGGAACACAAAAATAAGCAACTATTCTAACAGTTTGAGGCCAATGTCAGACGAGCACAGTCAGAGCGCACTCTGCGTGCGTGCATAACGGACAGACGTACTGACGGAAGATACTGTAGACACCACAAGGTTTTTTTTGACGGACGTAGAAAATAAAGGGAACTATGGGAAATAAAATTAATATGAAAAATGATAAAAATTTGAAAAGGATATGAAAAGCCATTTTGTGCGTCAAGGTGCTGGACGTCGCAAATGCGCTGCGTCTGACATCTCATCACTCACACAGAACGCTACGTGGACGTGGCGCACTCTGCGCGTCCGTCTAGCGGTTTCAAGTTCTTACCTAACTTGCGTCCGTTTACCACGTGCATTGTGCGGTCGCAGTTCGGTGCGCACGTACTTCGTTTGTGGGTCTCTATTGATCATGATTCTATGCTACAACACAGACGTTAAACTGTGCGGCGACACGGACGTGATCACTATGTTCGTCTGACATTAGCCTAAACAGACAAGGAGCACAATATAACAGTTCTGCAATGCATTAAACGCACACTATTACATTCCTTTTTATTGAACCTCACATTATGTAGATTTTTGCAATCATAAACCTGAGATGTTTTTCCTACCGTGTTTATTATATTCTATAATCAGATAATGGATACACGATTCAGTGTATGTTTCAGATTAGTCTGCAAAACTAAGACAGCGGTCTGTGATCAGTGTTTTGGGCATTTCACCGCAATAACAGACATGTTGATTCCTGTGACAAAGAAAAACTTTGCCCCCTGCAGCTCGAAATATCACATTGCAGCAGTTTTGCGAAACTATATTTGATGGGTTAGTAAGGCTGGCCGTCCACTGGCACTGTATTTGTGCGTTGGTGCGATCATCCGATATCATGTGAAGTAGTCCGAGCGATCCCACAACATGCAGGTGAATCAGTCCTCTTCCACTGCATCCGACCACCAAAGGATGATTTCAGATGATTTTATGCGATTACAACAGATTAGAGATCCTTCCAATTTTCATGGGATTTGGTCAGATGAAATCGGATGATCTGGTACAAGTTTCCATAAAAAGATACATCGTATACTTAGGCTGGGGTCAGACGAGCGTAGTGTTCACGTCCGTGATTGCGCCTAAAAGTACGTCCGTGATAGCATGACAGAAAGCCCATTGGAGCCTGACACATGAAGTACGCCCGCACTGAACTGCGGATGCACAACGGCCGCGGCCCACGGACGCAAGGCAGGCAAGAACGTACATCCCCTAGAACGGCCGCACAAAGTGCGCTGCGTCCGCAACGTCTGCATAGCTTTGTGTGTGAGAGATGGAACGTGGTCAGACGGACTGCATTTATACGTCCAGCATTTTTCACGGACAAAATGGTTTTCCCTTTTATTTTATTTTCCCTCCTACATCCGTCAAAATAAACGTCAGTGAATAAACGGACTGTGTGGCCACTACTGTGTCTTCCGTACTGACGTACGTCCGTGTGCACGGACGTACAGTCCGAAGAAATCACGCTCGTCCGACCCTAGCCTTAAACTTCCGTTCATCGGGGAAACTTGTAAAAGATACTTTGTATAGCATAACCAGCGTTTGCAGAGGAAACATGAAAAGATAGATTGTATAAGAAATCCGCCGTTCACGAAGACCATAGGATTCAATGGAAAAAATATTCAAGTTTTTATTCAACTATTTATTTTTTTTAATCTGCAGCAAAAGCCTTTTTATTTATTGATATTTTGGAATTTTTTAGGTATTTTTATGGATTTTTTAGGTGAACTTTTTGGTACCTTTTTTCATCTTTTTTTTTAAAAAAAAAACAGACAAGGCTTTTTTTCACTCGCGTCTTTTTTTTTTTTTCTCTGCAAGCTAGCTTCAGCATTGCTCTCCCTGGAGCTGAAACATTTTCATCACCAGGGAGAGGAGGGGTTAGTCCCCCCCTGCAGCCTGGTGATTCAGACTCACTGGACGGGGGCAGTCCTTGTTGCTGAAACTCTTTTCAGCATCAAAGACAGTTTTTTTCTCCCGGCAGCAGGGTTTTTCTTTTTTTTCACCCTGCAGCCTGGCCATAGGCCGTTCCTTGGACATACACAGATGCTTCCAGTGGACGACCCTGATCGGCCGATGGCGTTGTCCGTAGTCAAGTAACCAAGTCGATCACCCGACTATGGTGCCAGTGGATGGCCAGTCTAATGCAGGTGTTTCTGTGTATCCCCTTCACTACCAAGTGATTTTAGAGAACTCCACTTTCAGGAGCTAGGGTTTTCTTTTCTGGAAAATCATTTTTAATTAATGATACAATAAGAAATATTTGGGAATATTCTACAAGTATTTCTTACTGTAATAACCCATTTGGCAGGCAGATGTCGACATCTACTGGCCAAATGGAGTTACTGCAGGTAAAACTGTAGCTAACTGCAGCCAGTGTCTCCTGGAAACTGCCCCATGGTTGGAGAGTGTGTGCGCTCCACGTTAATGCTGTGCCTGGCGGGGGGAAGACCAGCTGTGGCTGAACGTCAGCTTCCAGGTAATGGGGGGGGGGGGGTTTGCTGAACAATACACTGCACATACACACAATAAAAACACACACTGAAACAAACACTGCACATACTGCACATACACTGAAACAAACACTGCACATATGCACACACTGCAAATAGACACTGCACATAAACACTTCACATACACACACTGAAACGCTGCACCTGCACACTGCACAAACACACTGAAACACTACATACACACACTGCACATGCACACTGAAAAACTGCATACACGCACTGCACATGCACACTGAAACACTGCATACACACTGCACATGCACACAAACACTGCACATCCACACTGCACACAATGCACATTCCCAATGCTGTGCAGTGCATGGGGGGGCTGCAGATCAGGACTGGGGCTGCTTCACATGGAGGAGCACATGTCCTTACATTCCAGTGCCTCACCAGCCACTAACCTCACCGCACGTCCCTGGTGTGTGGAATGGGGCAGTGTGTGACAGTGTGTGTGGAATGAGGCAGTGTGTGACAGTGTGTGTGGAATGAGGCAGTGTGTGACAGGGTGTGTGGAATGAGGCAGCGTAAGAGTGTGTGTGTGGAATGAGGCAGCGTAAGTGTGTGTTGAGTGAGGCCGTGTGTGACAGTGTGTGTGGAATGAGGCTGTGTGTGACAGTGTGTGGAATGAGGCTGTGTGTGACTGTGTGTGTAGAATGAGGCAGTGTCTGTGACAGTATGTGTGTGAAATGAGGCTGTGTGTGTAGAATGAGGCAGTGTGTGACAGTGTGTGTGGAATGAGGCAGTGTGTGATCGGGTGTGTGGAATGAGGCAGCGTAACAGTGTGTGTGTGGAATGAGGCAGCATAAGTGTGTGTTGAATGAGGCCGTGTGTGACGCTGTGTGTGACTGTGTGTGTGTAGAATGTGGCAGTGTGTGTGACAGTGTGTGTGTGTGTGTGAGATGAGGCTGTGTGTGTAGAATGAGGCAGTGTGTGACAGTGTGTGTGGAATGAGGCAGTGTGTGACAGGGTGTGTGGAATGAGGCAGCGTAACAGTGTGTGTGTGTGGAATGAGGTAGCGTGTGTGTTGAATGAGGCCGTGTGTGACAGTGTGTGTGGATGAGACTGTGTGTGACTGTGGATGTAGAATGAGGCAGTGTGTGTGACAGTGTGTGTGAAATGAGGCCGTGTGTGATGGTGTGTGTGGAATGAGGCCGTGTGTGACAGTGTGTGTGGAATGAGGCCATGTGTGACAGTGTGTGTGGAAAGAGGCTGTGTGTGACAGTGTGTGTGGAAAGAGGCTGTGTGTGACAGTGTGTGTGGAAAGAGGCCGTGTGTGACAGTGTGTGGAATGAGGCCGTGTGTGACAGTGTGTGTGGAAAGAGGCTGTGTGTGACTGTGTGTGTGTAGAATGTGGCAGTGTGTGTGACAGTGTGTGTGTGTGTGAGATGAGGCTGTGTGTGTAGAATGAGGCAGTGTGTGACAGTGTGTGTGGAATGAGGCAGAGTGTGATAGTGTGTGTGGAATGAGGCAGTGTGTGACAGGGTGTGTGGAATGAGGCAGCGTAACAGTGTGTGTGTGTGGAATGAGGCAGCATAAGTGTGTGTTGAATGAGGCCGTGTGTGACAGTGTGTGTGGATGAGACTGTGTGTGACTGTGGGTGTAGAATGAGGCAGTGTGTGTGAAATGAGGCCGCGTGTGATGGTGTGTGTGGAATGAGGCAGTGTTTGACGGTGTGTGTGGAATGAGGCCATGTGTGACAGTGTGTGTGGAAAGAGGCTGTGTGTGACAGTGTGTGTGGAATGAGGCCGTGTGTGACAGTGTGTGTGGAATGAGGCTGTGTGTGACTGTGTGTGTGTAGAATGAGGCAGTGTGTGTGACAGTGTGTGTGAAATGAGGCTGTGTGTGTAGAATGAGGCAGTGTGTGACTGTGTGTGGAATGAAGCCGTGTGTGACAGTGTGTGTGGAATGAGGCTGTGTGTGAGTGTGTGTGGAATGAGGCCATGTGTGTAGAATGAGGCAGTGTGTGTGACAGTGTGTGTGGAATGATGCCGTGTGTGACAGTGTGTGTGGAATGAGGCCATGTGTGGTCTGTGTGTGTAGAATGAGGCAGTGTGTGTGACAGTGTGTGTGGAATGAGGCCATGTGTGTGGAATGAGGCCATGTGTGACAGTGTGTGTGGAATGAGGCCGTGTGTGACAGTGTGTGTGGAGTGAGGCAGTGTGTGTGGAATGAGGCCGTGTGTGACAGTGTGTGTGTGGAATGAGGCCGTGTGTGACAGTGTGTGTAGAATGAGGCAGTGTGTGTGGAATGAGGCCGTGTGTGACAGTGTGTGTGGAATGAGGCCGTGTGTGAATGTGTGTGTAGAATGAGGCAGTGTGTGTGAGACGGTGTGTGTGGAATGAGGCCGTGTGTGACTGTGTGTGTAGAATGAGGCAGTGTGTGTGGAATGAGGCCGTGTGTCACTGTGTGTGTAGAATGAGGCAGTGTGTGTGGAATGAGGCCGTGTGTCACTGTGTGTGTAGAATGAGGCAGTGTGTGTGGAATGAGGCGTGTGGAATGAGGCCGTGTGTGACTGTGTGTGTGGAATGAGGCCGTATGTGACTGTTTGTGTAGAAGGAGGCAGTGTGTGACTGTGTGTGGAATGAGGCTGTGTGTGTGGAATGAGGCAGTGTGTGACAGTGTGTGTGGAATGAGGCCGTGTGTGACAGTGTGTGTGGAATGAGGCCGTGTGTGTAGAATAAGGCAGTGTGTGTGACAGTGTGTGTGGAATGAGGCCATGTGTGACAGTTTGTGTGGAATGAGGTTGTGTGACTGTGTGTAGAATGAGGCAGTGTGTGACAGTGTGTGTGGAATGAGGCCATGTGTGTGGAATGAGGCTATGTGTGACAGTGTGTGTGGAATGAGGCCGTGTGTGACAGTGTGTGTGGAATGAGGCTGTGTGTGACTGTGTGTGTGTGTAGAATGAGGCAGTGTGTGTGACAGTGTGTGTGAAATGAGGCTGTGTGTGTAGAATGAGGCAGTGTGTGACTGTGTGTGGAATGAAGCCGTGTGTGACAGTGTGTGTGGAATGAGGCTGTGTGTGAGTGTGTGTGGAATGAGGCCGTGTGTGACTATGTGTGTGTAGAATGAGGCAGTGTGTGTGGAATGATGCCGTGTGTGACAGTGTGTGTGGAATGAGGCCGTGTGTGACAGTGTGTGTGTAATGAGGCCATGTGTGGTCTGTGTGTGTAGAATGAGGCAGTGTGTGTGACAGTGTGTGTGGAATGAGGCCGTGTGTGTGGAATGAGGCCATGTGTGACAGTGTGTGTGGAATGAGGCCGTGTGTGTGGAATGAGGCCATGTGTGACAGTGTGTGTGGAATGAGGCCGTGTGTGACAGTGTGTGTGTGGAATGAGGCCATGTGTGACAGTGTGTGTGGAATGAGGCCGTGTGTGTGGAATGAGGCCATGTGTGACAGTGTGTGTGGAATAAGGCCGTGTGTGACAGTGTGTGTGGAGTGAGGCAGTGTGTGTGGAATGAGGCCGTGTGTGACAGTGTGTGTGTGGAATGAGGCCGTGTGTCACTGTGTGTGTAGAATGAGGCAGTGTGTGTGAGACGGTGTGTGTGGAATGAGGTCGTGTGTGAGTGTGTGTGGAATGAGGCCGTGTGTCACTGTGTGTGTAGAATGAGGCAGTGTGTGTGGAATGAGGCTGTGTGAGACAGTGTATGTGGAATGAGGCCGTGTGTGACAGCGTGTGTGGAATGAGGCCGTGTGTGACTGTGTGTGTAGAATGAGGCAGTGTGTGTGTGAGACAGTGTATGTGGAATGAGGCCATGTGTGACAGTGTGTGTGGAATGAGGTCGTGTGTGACTGTTTGTGTAGAAGGAGGCAGTGTATGTGACAGTGTGTGTGGAATGAGGCTGTGTGTGTGGAATGAGGCAGTGTGTGACAGGGTGTGTGGAATGAGGCAGTGTGTGAAATGAGGCTGTGTGTGATAGTGTGTGTGGAATGAGGCAGTGTGTGACAGTGTGTGTGGAATGAGGCAGTGTGTGGAATGAGGCAGTGTGTGACAGGGTGTGTGGAATGAGGTAGTGTGTGGAATGAGGTAGTGTGTGGAATGAGGCAGTGTGTGACAGGGTGTGTGGAATGAGACCATGTGTGACATGTGTGGAATGAGGCAGTGTGACAACGTGTGGAATGAGGCCATGTGTGACAGTCTGTGTGGAATGAGGCTGTGTGTGACAGGGTGTGTGGAATGAGGCAGTGTGTGGAATGAGGCAGTGTGTGACAGGGTGAGTGGAATGAGGCAGCGTGTGACAGGGTGTGTGGACAGGGCCGGATTAACATAGGGGCAGATGGAGCAGCAGCCCATGCCTCAGAATAGGCCCAGAGAAAGGATAACTATGTCTGCATTTGGACCCATGTATCTCAAACTCCATAGCAGCTACAGGGTCAAGTGAGGTATCTTTGGAAAGGCCAGGCCAGAGCATGGCCTTTCCAATGATACCAAACCTGACCGGGTTTTCCAACAGTAATATTTTTCACTTTTCAAAGTAAACAATGATGTTGCACTAACTAACCATCACATTTCTCATGTCACCAACAAGTGTGGAGGTGATGGTACAATCCATTGTTATGAATTGTTACATCAAAAACCTAAACTGCCGCAATGCAGCGAAGAGCATTGCGGGAACTTTGGACCCCCGCATCACTAATCTTTACACCTCACAAGGTCAAGTGAGGTGTCATTGGACAGGGCAGAGTCTGGCCTTTGCGATAATACCAAACCTGACCATGTAAAATCTAAAAGAAAAGAAAACAATTTTTTATTTATTTATTTTTAGTTCCAAAGCAAATGCATTGCCCATTTGTCTCGTATAAAATGATCAATACCACTGCCATTACTCACCTTCTCATTTCCCATGCTGGGAGCAAGGTCAGTGTTTTATACATAGTCATATTATTCGTAAAATAAACCATGTTCCAAAACACAAGGGAAATATTTCTTTTTTTTAAAAAAATTTTGGTTAAAGTTGTATATTTTCTCAGAAAAATGCAGTAACAGGTTCCCATTTCACATTTTTTCACAAAGTATCTGCCTGGTTAGATATACCCGTATCCGCACTATTAAATAACCAAAAATATGTTTTCATTTCACTATATTACAAAAGAAGCTTTTAAACTAGGAGGGGGGGACAAAAGGGTAAAAAACAATCTGCCCGATTGTCCCCCAAAACTAAATTGGAGGGTGCAAACAACATGCGAGGTAAAAAATGACAAGCTCAGAGTCGTGTCTATAAATGCTTGCAGTTTAGTCAATAAAATCAATGAACTGGAGGCAATGATGGCAGCTGAAAAAGTAGATTTAGTGGTGGTTACTGAGACATGGTTCAGTGAGAAAAATAACTGGGACATAACAATACCGGGGTACTCTTTATATAGAAAAGACAGAGAAGGTAGGAAAGGAGGAGGTGTGGCCCTGTATGTGAAAAACAACATAAAAACAAACCAAATAAAAGTGAGCGAGGTGAACATAGAGTCAGTTTGGGTTACGCTAACATTTGGCAATCATACAGTAGCTCGTGTAGGTGTGATCTATAGACCCCCTGGACAAGTAGAAGAGCTAGATAATCTGCTGGTTGAGGAAATAGCCAAAATGGCAATGAAGGGGGAAGTTATTATCATGGGGGACTTTAATCTTCCTGATGTGAACTGGAAAACCAAAATAGCTGGGTGCACCAGGAGTACAAATATTCTAAACTCCTTACTGGGATTATCTCTAACACAAGTAGTTGAGGAGCCGACCCGTAAAGAGGCCATATTGGATTTAATACTCACAAATGGAGGTTTGGTATCGGACGTTGTTGTAGGTGAAAATTTGGGATCTAGTGATCACCAGTCAGTGTGGTTTAATATAAGAACCAGGATGGAGCCGCACCACACAAAAACAAAAGTTTTAGACTTTAAAAAAACTGATTTTTCTAAAATGAGGTTTTGTGTGAAGGAGTCATTATCAGACTGGAGGAGTTTAAAGGGAGTCCAGGAGAAATGGGATTATTTAAAGGAAGCATTATTGAAGGCCACAGGAAATTGCATTCGGCTTGTTAGCAAAAACAAAAAAGGGAAGAAACCACTGTGGTACTCTGCAGAAGTGGCCAAAATAGTGAAGAACAAAAAGATAGCATTCAATAATTATAAAAAAACTCAGAGTGAAGAAGATAGGCAAACCTATAAAATTAGGCAGAAAGAGGCAAAGCAATTTATAAGAGCTTCCAAAGCACACGCAGAAGAGAAAATAGCTCAGTCAGTAAAAAAGGGGGACAAAACATTTTTTAGATACATAAACGAGAAAAGAAAAGTAAAACAAGGATTAGTTAGATTAAAAACAAAGGAAGGAAGGTATGTAGAAGAGGATAAAAGTCTCGCTGACTGCCTCAATGAATATTTTTGTTCAGACTTTGCAGAAGAAAAGGAAGGAAAGGGACCTCAGTTAGGAGAGAACACTAAAGAGACATTTACATATGAGTTTACAGAGGATGAGGTTCTACAGCAGCTGTCTAAAGTAAAGACAAATAAGTCAATGGGGCCTGATGGGATCCACCCTAAATTATTAAAAGAGCTCAGTGATGTAATAGCAAAACCGTTAACAGATTTATTTAACCAATCCTTGTTAACGGGAGTCGTCCCAGAAGACTGGAAATTAGCAAATGTTGTGCCCATTTACAAGAAGGGTAGTAGGGAGGAATAGTCTTACGGCAGTAGTGGGGAAATTAATGGAAACCATGTTAAAGGAAAGGATTGTTGAACATCTAAAAACACATAGATTACAGGATCAGAAACAACATGGGTTTACCTCAGGGAGATCATGCCAAACTAATCTTATTGATTTTTTTGATTGGGTAACAAAAATAATAGACACAGGTGGTGCAGTAGACATTGCTTATTTAGATTTCAGTAAGGCTTTTGATACTGTTCCGCATAGAAGGCTTATCAATAAATTGCAATCTGTGATCTTGGATTCCAATATTGTTGAATGGATTAGGCAGTGGCTGAGTGACAGACAACAGAGGGTTGTGGTAAATGGAGTTTATTCGGCGCAAGGGGTGGGGTACCAGTGGGGTACCTCAGGGGTCAGTACTTGGACCCATTCTCTTTAATATTTTTATTAGTGATATTGCAGAAGGTATTAATGGAAAAGTATGTCTTTTTGCTGATGACACAAAGATTTGCAATAGGGTTGACGTTCCTGGAGGGATCAGCCAAATGACAAATGATTTAGGTAGACTAAAAAAATGGTCGGAGTTGTGGCAATTGAGTTTTAATGTGGATAAGTGCAAGATAATGCACCTGGGACGTAAAAACCCAAGGGCTGAATATAGAATATTTGATACAGTCCTAACCTCAACATCTGAGGAAAGGGATTTAGGGGTCATTATTTCAGAGGATCTAAGGGTAAGTAGTCAATGTAATAGAGCAGCAGGAAATGCTAGCAGAATGCTTGGTTGTGTAGGGAGAGGTATTAGCAGTAGGAAAAGGGAAGTGCTCATGCCACTGTACAGAGCACTGGTGAGACCTCACTTGGAGTACTGTGTGCAGTACTGAAGACCGTATCTCCAGAAGGATATAGACATCTTAGAGCGAGTTCAGAGAAGGGCTACTAAAATGGTGTACGGCTTGAAGGAGAAAAGTTACCAGGAAAGGCTTAATGATCTTAACAGGTACAGCTTGGAAAAAAGACGAGACAGAGGAGATATGATAGAAACATTTAAATACGTAAAGGGAATCCACAAGGTAGAGGAAGGGAGTATATTTAAAAGGAAACAAAATAGCAAAACAAGAGGACATAGTCTTAGATTAGAGGGGCAAAGGTTTAAAAGTAACATCAGGAAGCATTATTTTACTGAGAGGGTGGTGGATACATGGAACAGTCTTCCAGTAGAAGTGGTAGAGGCCAAAACAGTAATTGAATTTAAGCAGGCATGGGATAGGCATAAGGCTATCCTAAACAAAAGATAAATCCAGGTCAAGTATCCATGTAATTGGGCAGACTAGATGGGCCGAAAGGTTCTTATCTGCTGACATTTTTCTATGTTTCTATGTTTCTAAGACACCAAAATCTTCAGCTCCAGGCCCATAGAGATCTTAATCCGGGCCTGTGTGTGGAATGAGGCAGCGTGTGACAGGGTGTGTGGAATGAGGCAGTGTGTGGAATGAGGCAGTGTGACAGTGTGTGTGGAATGAGGCAGTGTGTGTGTGTGAAATGTGTGTCAGTCATGCACCACTCAGTAGAAATTCCACTCAGACCATACATTGGAGCTGCATAGTGGCTTCTCTGGGGTCCCAGCCTCCCTCCACCTGAGTCCACAGTCTGTGTTATTGCTGCACGCGGGCAGTCAGCTCCTCCTGCCTGGTGTCAGCTGATGGGGATTCTGCTGCTCATGGAAGCCAGTCTGCCCTCACTGAACTCTGGCAGTGCTGCAGGGCCGATGAGGAGCTCTGTATCTCCCGCATCTCAAACTGTACAGTTGGCGGCAAGTGATGCAGTATGCCAGTGAGGTCTGGCTGCTGCTTGCTTGGGTTAGAGAACCCTGAGATCATCTCTATTAGGGGCGCAAATTTCTTTTGAAATATTGTGCCCCCTAAAAAAGTTGGCCTGGGTCGACCGCCCCTGAGCACCCCCCCATGCTACGCCACTGGGTGCTACTCTGGATGCTACGGGGGAGAGGGAGCGGGTGCTGCTCTGTATGCTGCTGGAGAGGGGGGTGCTGCTCTGTATGCTGCTGGGAGGAGGGGGTGCTGCTCTGTATGCTGCTGGGGGGAGATATGCTGCTCTGGATGCTGTGGGACTTTCTGTCTTTCTGTCTGGTGCAAGACTGGTTGAACACTATGCCAATCACCGCTCAGAGTCCTGATTGGGCAAATTTTGCCCAGTCATGGGCTCACAGAGCTAAGTCCCGCAGCACACTATATAAGGTTTCAACGCGCCGATTCTGCACGCATTTCAGAGGAGATTTCAAAGCAGATAGTTGTGTGTGTTGTTACTGCCGGTCTGCCACGTTACTGGGGGGGTCTGGGGGGGTCTCATTTCGACCAAATATCAGGGAATTTAGGTGATGTGTGTCTTGTTACTGTGCCAGCAAGGTTTTTTGGGGTTTACAACTTTATTTAAAACATTTGTGTATTGAGGTGATTTTCTGGGTCTTGTCACACTGTGCCAGCAAGTCTTTTTGGGTCTCATTTATACCAAATATCAGGAATTTAGTTATGTGTGTCTTTCACTGTGCCAGCAAGTTTTTTTGGGGTTTACAACTTTATTTAAAACATTTGGTGTATTGATTTCTGGGTCTTGTCACACTGTGCCAGCAAGTCTTTTTGGGTCTCATTTATACCAGATATCAGGGAATTTAGTTATGTGTGTCTTGTCACTGTGCCAGCAAGTTTTTTTGGGGTTTACAACTTTATTTAAAACATTTGTGAATTGAGATGATTTTCTGGGTCTTGTCACTGTGCCAGCAAATCTTTTTGGGGCTCACTAATTTCTTTAAAACACTTGTGAATTAAGGTGATCTTCTGTGTCTCGTCACACAGCCAGCAATTTTTATTGGGGCTCACCAATTTCATTAAAACACTTTGGGAATTAAGGTGATCTGTGTCTCGTCATACAAAAAGTACCACCCTGTATTTTGGGGCTCACTAATTTCTTTAAAACACTTGGGAATTAAGGTGATCTTCTGTGTCTCGTCACACAGACAGCAATTTTTTTTGGGGCTCACTAATTTCTTTAAAACACTTGGGAATTAAGGTGATCTGTGTCTCGTCATACAAAAAGTACCACGCTGTATTTTGGGGCTCACTAATTTCTTTAAAACACTTGGGAATTAAGGTGATCTGTGTCTCGTCATACAAAAAGTACCACGCTGTATTTTGGGGCTCACTAATTTCTTTAAAACACTTGGGAATTAAGGTGATCTTCTGTGTCTCGTCACACGCCAGCAATTTTTTTTGGGGCTCACTAATTTCTTTAAAACACTTGGGAATTAAGGTGATCTGTGTCTCGTCATACAAAAAGTACCACGCTGTATTTTGGGGCTCACTAATTTCTTTAAAAACTTGGGAATTAAGGTGATCTGTGTCTCGTCATACAAAAAGTACCCGCTGTATTTTTGGGGCCTCACTAATTTCTTTAAAACACTTGGGAATTATGGTGATCTGTGTCTCGTCATACAAAAAGTACCACGCTGTATTTTGGGGCTCACTAATTTCTTTAAAACACTTGGGAATTAAGGTGATCTGTGTCTCGTCATACAAAAAGTACCACGCTGTATTTTGGGGCTCACTAATTTCTTTAAAACACTTGGGAATTAAGGTGATCTGTGTCTCGTCATACAAAAAGTACCACGCTGTATTTTGGGGCTCACAAATTTCTTTAAAACACTTGGGAATTAAGGTGATCTGTGTCTCGTCATACAAAAAGTACCACGCTGTATTTTGGGGCTCACTAATTTCTTTAAAACACTTGGGAATTAAGGTGATCTGTGTCTCGTCATACAAAAAGTACCACGCTGTATTTTGGGGCTCACTAATTTCTTTAAAACACTTGGGAATTAAGGTGATCTGTGTCTCGTCATACAAAAAGTACCACGCTGTATTTTGGGGCTCAATAATTTCTTTAAAACACTTGGGAATTAAGGTGATCTGTGTCTCGTCATACAAAAAGTACCACGCTGTATTTTGGGGCTCACTAATTTCTTTAAAACACTTGGGAATTAAGGTGATCTGTGTCTCGTCATACAAAAAGTACCACGCTGTATTTTGGGGTTCACTAATTTCTTTAAAACACTTGGGAATTAAGGTGATCTGTCTCTTGCCACTGGCTGCCAGCTATCAGTGTGTCTCACTGAGTTATACCAGAGTTATTTAAATCTTTATACCAGAGTTGAATCAGAGTTCTGTATATATTAATCTATATATCACTCACCATGTCTGAAAGAACAAAAAGGACAGGCAGACGCTCCCAGCCACAGATAAGAGGGCAAGCAGCCCCTGTGTCGGGAGGCTGTGTCTCTGGTCGTGGTGGACGTGGTGCATCCTCTGCAGGGGCACGTTTGTCCTTTCTAACTGGTGCTGGCCGTCTTAAGCAGCAGCAACATACAGAGGACTTGGTGGATTGGCTAACCAGGCCATCCTCATCCTCCGAGTCCTCTGCCAGCCAGGCTTCTAGTGCTTTACAGTCCACCTCAGCTGCCAAAGCATCTAATGCAGCCTCCATGTCCACAGCTACTCCTGCCGTAGCCTCGCTATCACACACGGAGGAGTCAGCTGAATTGTTTGACTACAATGAGAGTGACATGCTGCTTGAGGATGCGCAGCAAGTACAGTGCTCTGATTCAATCTCTGAGGTTGAGCAAGGGAGTATAATCAACCTAGAGGAACGAGGTGCCAGTGATGACACACAAATAACTGGCACTCATGTTGCCCCAGCAGCTGCAACATACTGCCAAGTTGGCTCCAGTGACAAGGAGATAGGGGGTGAAGATGACATTGATGATGATGAGGTCACTGACTCCACCTGGGTGCCAGATCGAACTGAGGAATCAAGTGAGGAGGAGGAGGGGGAGGAGGAGGAGGAGGCACAGCAAACACGAGGCACAACATCCTCTGTGACCAACCGTAGCACTAGCCAGTCCAAGGCATCACATGTCAGAGCTGCTCCGGTGCAGAGCGCTGTTGTCTCAAAGAACACATGCAGGAAATCTGCTGTCTGGGAGTTCTTTAAGAACTGTGCATCAGACCCCAGCGTTGCTATTTGTAATCTATGTCAGAGGAGGCTGAAGCGTGGGATAAACACCGGACACTTGGGTACCACGTGCTTGAGGCGACATATGAACAAGTGCCACACATCCCGTTGGGGCAAAACTTTGCGTAGTCCTCCTCCTCCTCATCTGTCTCTACCCACACTGTATGTCCTGCCATGCAATTGCCTACAACCTCCACCGACAGGGATGATGCTACAGTAATGGATGTACCAGCAGGTCCTTCCTCACAATGTGACATCATCACAGTAGCTGAAGATTTACGCAGTCAGATTACGTTGCCGCAGCTGCTGCAGCGAAAGAAAAAATATAGTCCTAAGCACAGCGTCTAAATGCCAGCTTAGCAAAATTACTCGCATTGCAGCTGCTGCCTTTCCAGCTGGTGGACTCTGCTCCCTTCCGTGAATTTGCTGAATGCGCTGTACCACTGTGGTAGGTTCCAAAACGCCATTACTTTTCACGCAAGGCCATTCCAGCACTATACCAGCACGTGGAAGACAATGTTATCCAGTCATTGGGAAAGGCAGTCAGCAGCAAGGTGCATGTCACTTTAGACACGTGGTCCAGCAAGCATGGACAGGGTCGTTACATTTCCTTCACGGCACACTGGGTAACTCTGATTGCAGCTGGGAGGGATCCAAGATGGGGCTCTGTGCTGGAGCTTGTTCATCCACCACGCCTCCAGAAAGCTGCTTGTATGAGGTCTGTCTGCTCCACCACCACCACCTCTTCCTCCTCCTCCTCCTCCTCTGTCTCTGGCGAAGTGGCAGTTAAACCCACGCCTGACAGGGTCTACGCAAAGGCTCAAGCAAAAAGATGCCATACTGTGCTTGAGCTGGTTTGTTTAGGGGACAGGAGCCACACCGGGTCAGAAATTTTGTCAGGCCTGCAGGGGCAGGTGCAGAGATGGTTAACACCACGCCAGCTTGAGCTGGGAATGATCGTCTGCGATAATGGCAGCAACCTTCTCTCCGCCCTATGCAAGGGTAAATTGATGCATGTACCATGCCTAGCACACGTCCTAAATCTGGTGGTACAGCGTTTCCTAACCAAGTACCCAGGGCTGCCAGAGCTTCTCATCCAGGCCAGAAAAGTCTGCAGCCACTTCAGACGGTCATTCCCAGCAAGCGTTTGCCTGGCAGAAATTCTAAGAGAATTCCACCTTCCCACAAACCGTCTGATCTGTGACATGCCCACCAGGTGGAATTCAACATTAGCAATGCTGCAGCGTCTGCACAAGCAGCAGAGGGCCATCAACGAGTACCTGTGTGAGTATGGCACAAGGACAGGTTCACGTCAACTTGGTTTTATTCCCCCCTGCAGTGGCTGATGATCAAGGATGCATGCACTGTACTGTCACCATTTGAGGAGGCAACGAGGATGGTGAGCAGGGACAGTGCATGCATCAGTGACACAATTCCTTTAGTGTTCCTGCTGGAGCACACTCTGCGGGGAATTATAGATGTGGCTCTAGAGGCAGAGCAGCGGGAGGAAGAGGAGGCCTTCCCTAGCTCTTAAGGCCCCAGTCTTTCCGCAGACAGCACTCCAGCAGGTCCTACTCAGATCAGACAGGAGGAGGATGAGGAGGAGTAGGACTATTTAAATAGTGGGGGCATTGAAGGTGGGGATTCCTCAAGGCAGGGTTTTGTGTGCCCAGAAACAGAAGGGCTTGTGCGTGGCTGGGAGGAGGAAGTGCACGATACAGTCATCCTCATTGACCAGGAAGACTCAGCAGCTAATGCCACCTCCAACCTACGCTGCATGGGCTCCCTAATGATGCAAAGCCTGCTAAAGGACCCCAGGATTCGTGCTATCTAGGAGAGGGATCATTACTGGTTGGCAACCCTTCTTGATCCACGATACAAGGGGAAAGTTGCAGAGCTCATCCTGCCCGCACAGAGGGAGCACAGGATGACAAAACTTGAGGACGCTCTAAAGAGAAACTTGTGTAACACCTTTCCAGGCACTGTTAGATTACCAAGTGCTACTGCTGACACACGTGCTTCTGAGGCTGCAGGTGATCAGAGGAATAGCGGTGAAGGCCAGGGCCGCTTGACTGATGCATTTTTAAATTTTTTTAGTCCTCAACGCCCAGGGACGTCAAGTGTAGGCACCCATTGCCAGCGTCTTCACCATATGGTGCAGGACTACCTAGGGGCAAGGGCAGACCTGGATACCTTTCCAGCAGATGATCCACTGGCTTACTGGGTGTTGAGATTGGATCACTGGCCAGAACTTAGCCAATATGCTATGCAGCTACTAGGTTGCCCTTCATCTAGCGTGCTTTCCGAAAGGACGTTCAGTGCCGCTGGAGGTTTTGTCACAGACAAAAGAGTGCGTCTGTCCACCGACTCTGTAGACCGGCTGACATTTATAAAAATGAATCAGTCCTGGATCAGCAGCTATCAATCCCCTGATGCTGACGTAACTGAATAGATCGGGGATCTCTTCTGCACTCACAAAACCTCCACCACTGCACTCTTCCACAATACCACAGAAGGGTTACTTACGGTTTGGAGGCAGACCTGGATACCTTTCCAGCAGATGATCCACTGGCTTACTGGGTGTTGAGATTGGATCACTGGCCAGAACTTAGCCAATATGCTATGCAGCTACTAGGTTGCCCTTCATCTAGCGTGCTTTCCGAAAGGACGTTCAGTGCCGCTGGAGGTTTTGTCACAGACAAAAGAGTGCGTCTGTCCACCGACTCTGTAGACCGGCTGACATTTATAAAAATGAATCAGTCCTGGATCAGCAGCTATCAATCCCCTGATGCCGAAGTAACGGAATAGATCGGGTATGTCTTCTGCATGCACAAAACCTCCAGCACTGAACTCTTCCACAATACCACAAAAGGGTTACGGTGTGAATGCACTTGCTGCCATGAAAGGCACAATATTTGGCTGCGCCAGACGCCTGTGCCAGATTTATATCATTTTAATTTTTTGAACATCAGGGTCCAACCCTGCACTCTTCCACAATACCACAGAGGGGTTACTGTATGATGATACTTGATGGCCTGGCACCAAAGGCACAATATCTGGGTTAGGGATGTGCGTTTCGGGTTTCGGAATTTCGGAATTTTCACGAATTTTCCCGATTCGTGTCTTCGGATTCGGCCGAATTTCCGAAATTTTTTTGATCCGAAAACGGCAGATCCGAAATGTTTTCCGAGCCGAATCGAAAAATTTTCGGAATTTTCGAATGGACTTGAAATGTGTCAAATCGAAATTTATTTTCCCTCTATTCATGATTTCGGTTCCATTCGGGATTTCGGTTCCATTTCGGTAATTCTGAACATCATATATTTAACTATTATCGGTTATATCGCTGATTCTGTAAATTTTGTATTTGTAAATGTGCTGGGGCAAATCAATGTGCTGGGGCAAATCCATGAGCTGGGGCAAATCCATGAGCTGGGGCAAATCCATGTGTGAGCTGGGGCAATATCCTATGAGTTGGGGCAAATCCATGTGCTGGGGCAAATCCATGAGCTGGGGCATATCCATGTGCTGGGGCAAATCCATGTGCTGGGGCAAATCCATGTGCTGGGGCATATCCATGTGCTGGGGCAAATCAATGTGCTGGGGCAAATCCATGAGCTGGGGCAAATCCATGAGCTGGGGCAAATCCATGTGTGAGCTGGGGCAATATCCTATGAGCTGGGGCAAATCCATGTGCTGGGGCAAATCCATGAGCTGGGGATATCCATGTGCTGGGGCAAATCCATGTGCTGGGGCAAATCCATGTGTGAGCTGGGGCAATATCCTATGAGCTGGGGCAAATCCATGTGCTGGGGCAAATCCATGTACTGGGGCATATCCATGTGCTGGGGCAAATCCATGTGCTGGGGCAAATCCATGAGCTTGGGCAAATCCATGTGTGAGCTGGGGCAATATCCTATGAGCTGGGGCAAATCCATGTGCTGGGGCAAATCCATGAGCTGGGGCATATCCATGTGCTGGGGCAAATCCATGTGCTGGGGCAAATCAATGTGCTGGGGCAAATCAATGAGCTGGGGCAAATCCATGTGTGAGCTGGGGCAATATCCTATGAGCTGGGGCAATATCCTATGAGCTGGGGCAAATCAATGTGCTGGGGCAAATCCATGAGCTGGGGCAAATCAATGTGCTGGGGCAAATCCATGAGCTGGGGCAAATCCATGTGTGAGCTGGGGCAATATCCTATGAGCTGGGGCAAATCCATGTGCTGGGGCAAATCCATGAGCTGGGGCATATCCATGTGCTGGGGCAAATCCATGTGCTGGGGCAAATCCATGAGCTGGGGCAAATCCATGTGTGAGCTGGGGCAATATCCTATGAGCTGGGGCAAATCAATGTGCTGGGGCAAATCCATGAGCTGGGGCAAATCCATGTGTGAGCTGGGGCAATATCCTATGAGCTGGGGCAAATCCATGTGCTGGGGCAAATCCATGTGCTGGGGCATATCCATGTGCTGGGGCAAATCCATGTGCTGGGGCAAATCAATGTGCTGGGGCAAATCCATGAGCTGGGGCAAATCCATGTGTGAGCTGGGGCAATATCCTATGAGCTGGGGCAAATCCATGTGCTGGGGCAAATCCATGTGCTGGGGCAAATCCATGAGCTGGGGCATATCCATGTGCTGGGGCAAATCCATGTGCTGGGGCAAATCCATAAGCTGGGGCATATCCATGTGCTGGGGCAAATCCATGTGCTGGGGCAAATCCATGTGTGAGCTGGGGCAATATCCTATGAGCTGGGGCAATATCCTATGAGCTGGGGCAAATCAATTTGCTGGGGCAAATCAATGTGCTGGGGCAAATCCATGAGCTGGGGCAAATCAATGTGCTGGGGCAAATCCATGAGCTGGGGCATATCCATGTGCTGGGGCAAATCAATGTGCTGGGGCAAATCCATGAGCTGGGGCATATCCATGTGCTAAGGCAAATCCATGTGCTGGGGCAAATCAATGTGCTGGGGCAAATCCATGAGCTGGGGCAAATCCATGTGTGAGCTGGGGCAAATCCATGAGCTGGGGCAAATCCATGTGCTGGGGCAAATCCATGAGCTGGGGCAAATCCATGTGCTGGGGCAAATCAATGTGCGGGGCAAATCCATGAGCTGGGGCAAATCCATGTGCTGGGGCAAATCCATGTGCTGGACTGCTGGGGCAATAGAGTTAGACAGCTTTGAAACGAGGAGAACAGATGTTCCGAAAAAAACGAAAATTTCCGAAATAACGAAAAGCCGATACAAAAAACGAGCAAAGTGACACGAAAATACGAAAAATGGTCGATATTCCGAAAAATAAATGTACCCGAAAAACGAATCGAGCCGAACCGAATCGAAACAGAAAGTGGTCGAAACGAGCTGAATCGAAAAGTTTAAAAATTTGAAAAATCGAACCGAATCGAACCGAAAAAAAAATCGGTGCACATCCCTAATCTGGTTGCACTGACGCCCGTTACCAGATTCATATCTTTTTAATATAGGACCGCATGGTCCACCCCTGCACTCTTCCACAATACTACAGAGGGGTTACTGTATGATGATACTTGCTGGCCTGGCATTAAAGGCACAATATCTGGGTGCACTGACGCCCATTACCAGATAAAAAAAAAAATTCAATATAGGACCAACCACATGGTCCACCACTGAACTCTTCCACAATACTACAGAGGGGTTACTGTATGATGATACTTGATGGCCTGGCACCAAAGGCACAATATCTGGGTGCACTGACGCCCATTACCAGATTCATATCTTTTTAATATAGGACCGCATGGTCCACCCCTGCACTCTTCCACAATACTACAGAGGGGTTACTGTATGATGATACTTGATGGCCTGGCACCAAAGGCACAATATCTGGGTGCACTGACGCCCATTACCAGATTCATATCTTTTTAATATAGGACCGCATGGTCCACCCCTGCACTCTTCCACAATACTACAGAGGGGTTACTGTATGATGATACTTGCTGGCCTGGCATTAAAGGCACAATATCTGGGTGCACTGACGCCCATTACCAGATTCATATCTTTTTAATATAGGACCGCATGGTCCACCCCTGTACTCTTCCACAATACTACAGAGGGGTTACTGTATGATGATACTTGATGGCCTGGCACCAAAGGCACAATATCTGGGTGCACTGACGCCCATTACCAGATTCATATCTTTTTAATATAGGACCGCATGGTCCACCCCTGCACTCTTCCACAATACTACAGAGGGGTTACTGTATGATGATACTTGCTGGCCTGCCATTAAAGGCACAATATCTGGGTGCACTGACGCCCATTACCAGATAAAAAAAAAAATTCAATATAGGACCAACCACATGGTCCACCACTGAACTCTTCCACAATACTACAGAGGGGTTACTGTATGATGATACTTGATGGCCTGGCACCAAAGGCACAATATCTGGGTGCACTGACGCCCATTACCAGATTCATATCTTTTTAATATAGGACCGCATGGTCCACCCCTGCACTCTTCCACAATACTACAGAGGGGTTACTGTATGATGATACTTGATGGCCTGGCACCAAAGGCACAATATCTGGGTGCACTGACGCCCATTACCAGATTCATATCTTTTTAATATAGGACCGCATGGTCCACCCCTGCACTCTTCCACAATACTACAGAGGGGTTACTGTATGATGATACTTGCTGGCCTGGCATTAAAGGCACAATATCTGGGTGCACTGACGCCCATTACCAGATTCATATCTTTTTAATATAGGACCGCATGGTCCACCCCTGTACTCTTCCACAATACTACAGAGGGGTTACTGTATGATGATACTTGATGGCCTGGCACCAAAGGCACAATATCTGGGTGCACTGACGCCCATTACCAGATTCATATCTTTTTAATATAGGACCGCATGGTCCACCCCTGCACTCTTCCACAATACTACAGAGGGGTTACTGTATGATGATACTTGCTGGCCTGCCATTAAAGGCACAATATCTGGGTGCACTGACACCCATTACCAGATTCATATCTTTTTAATATAGGACTGCATGGTCCACCCCTGCACTCTTCCACAATACTACAGAGGGGTTACTGTATGATGATAATTGATGGCCTGGCACCAAAGGCACAATATCTGGGTGCACTGCCATTGACGCCTGTATCAGATTCATATCCTCAGAGGGGTTACGGTGTGACGGCACTGTTGCCGACGTTAAAGCCCAATTTTAAAGCACCTATTGTTACTTTCATCCAACAAGTTTCACAATAATTTAGCCAAAAAAACACTAAACTTTTTCTGCGCGTCCTAAAATGTCTTTTCATACAGGCTGCTGCCCAAAGCAGTTGTTTATGGATAGATTAAAAGAAAAGCATTTACCGTCATATGAAACGTCATTTTTTTGTTTTTAAGTGTTTCTATACATCCTAGAAATCCGCCACTTCACGGGCAGGTTATGGGGACCTCCTAGGCACAATATTTGAAGGAATTTTTCGTTTTTATTTTTAACCCTTATTTCATGGAAAACTCACTGTCCCTTTAAAAAAGTTTTTTTTAGAACTATTTGTCCTTGTTTCCTGTCCCCCAGGGCACTACCCGGACCCCCATACACCTTTTTTTGGAAAATATGTAGCATATATGCCCTCTTGGAGGGCACTCTAAAAAAACGAATTTTCAGCCCCATTGACTTGCATGGGGGTTCGGGTTCGAATTCGGACCCGAACAAATGGGAAGTTCGGGTTCGGGCCCGAACCGAACTCGGGGGGTGTTTGGCTCATTCCTACATACTACCATCAGTAAGGGTTATTTAATTATCAATATGTTGATTAGGGATGAGCCGAACACCCCCGTGATCGGTTCGCATTCGAACTAGAAACAATTTCAAAAGTTCGAGTTCGAACACAAACCAAACTCAATGCAAGTCAATGGGAATCGACAGTTCGATTTTTAGAGTGCCCTCCAAGAGGGCATATATGCAAGATATTTGCCATAAAAGGTGTATGGGGGTCCGGGTAGTGCCCTGGGGGACAGGAAACAAGGACAAAAAGTTAAAAAAAAAACTTTTTAAAGGAACAGTGAGTTTTCCATGAAATAAAGGTTAAGAATAAAAACAAAAAATTCCTTCAAATATCGTGCCTAGGAGGTCTCCATAACCTGCCCGTGAAGTGGCGGATTTGTAGGATGTATAGAAATATTTAAAAACAAACAAAATTACATTTCAAATGACGGTAAATGGTTTTCCTTTAATCTATTCATAAACAACTGCTTGGGGCGGCAGTCTGTATGAAAAGAGGAGACATTTTAGTACACGCAGAACAAGTTTAGTGATTTTTTTGAGTAACTTATGGTGAAACTTATGCAGGCTTTGGATGAAAGTAACAATTAAGGCCCAATTTTAAAGCACCTAGTGTCAGCAACAGTGCCGTCACACCGTAACCCCTCTGTGGTATTGTGGAAGAGTGCAGGGTTGGACCCTGCGGTCCAATATTAAAATGATATGAATATGGTATAGGCGTCAGTGGCAGCGCACCCAAATATTGTGCCTTTGGTGGCAGCTAGTGCCTTCACACCGTAACCCCTCTGTGGTATTGTGGAAGAGTGCAGGGTTGGACCCTGTGGTCCAATATTAAAATGATATGAATCTGGTACAGGCATCAGTGCACCCAAATATTGTGCCTTTGGTGGCAGCAAGTGCCTCCAAACCGTAAGTAACCCTTCTGTGGTATTGTGGAAGAGTGCAGTGGTGGAGGTTTTGTGAGTGCAGAAGAGATCCCCGATCTATTCAGTTACGTCAGCATCAGGGGATTGATAGCTGCTGATCCAGGACTGATTCATTTTTATAAATGTCAGCTGGTCTACAGAGTCGGTGGACAGACGCAATCTTTTATCTGTGACAAAACCTCCAGCGGCACTGAACGTCCTTTCAGAAAGCACACTAGATGAAGGGCAACCTAGTAGCTGCATAGCATATTGGCTAAATTCTGGCCAGTGATCCAATCTCAACACCCAGGAAGCCAGTGGATCATCTGCTGTAAAGGTATCCAGGTCTGCTCTTGCCCCTAGGTAGTCCTGCACCATACGGTGAAGACGCTGGCAATGGGTGCCTACATTTGACATCCCTGGGCTTAGTGGACTAAAAAAATTAAAAGGGCATCAGTCAAGCGGCCCGGGCCTTCACCGCTCTTCCTCTGATCATCCGCAGCCTCAGAAGCACCTGTGTCATCACTTGGTAATGTACCAGTGCCTGGAAAGGTGTTACACAAGTGTCGCTTTAGAGCGTCCTCAAGTTGTTTCATCCTGTGCTCCCTCTGTGCGTGCTGGATGAGTTCTGCAACTTTACCCTGGTATCGTGGATCAAGAAGGGTTGCCAGCCAGTAATGATCCCTCTCCTTGATAGCACGAATCCTGGGGTCCTTTAGCAGGCTTTGCAGGATAAGGGAGCCCATGCAGCGTAGGTTGGAGGTTGCATTAGCTTCCGAGTCTTCCTGGTCAATGAGGATTACCCCATCGTGCACTTCCTCCTCCCAGCCACGTACTAGTCCTTGGGTTTCTGGGCACACAAAACCCTCCCTTGAGGAATCCCCACCTTCAATACCCCACTACTTAAATATTCCTCCTCCTCCTCATCCTCCTCCTGTCTGATCTGAGGACCCGCAGGAATGCTGTCTGCATAAAGACTGGGGCCTTGAGAGCTAGGGAAGGCCTCCTCTTCCTCCCGCTGCTCTGCCTCTAGAGCCACATCTATAATTCCCCGCAGAGTGTGCTCCAGCAGGAACACTAAAGGAATTGTGTCACTGATGCCTGCACTGTCCCTGCTCACCATCCTCGTTGCCTCCTCAAATGGTGACAGTACAGTGCATGCATCCTTGATCATCAGCCACTGCGGGGGGACGGACAAATTGACCTGAACCTGTCCCTGTGCCATACTCACACAGGTACTCATTGTTGGCCCTCTGCTGCTTGTGCAGACGCTGCAGCATTGCTAATGTCGAGTTCCACCCGGTGGGCATGTCACAGATCAGACGGTTTGTGGGAAGGTGGAATTCTCTTTAAATTTCTGCCAGGCGAACACTTGCTGGGAATGACCATCTGATGTGGCTGCAGACTTTTCTGGCCTGGCTGAGAAGCTCTGCCAGCCCTGGGTACCTGGTTAGGAAACGCTGTACCACCAGATTTAGGACGTGTGCTAGGCATGGTACATGCGTCAACTTACCCTGGCGTAGGGCGGAGAGAAGGTTGCTGCCATTATCACAGACGACCATTCCCAGCTCAAGCTGGCGTGGTGCTAACCATCTCTGCACCTGCCCCTGCAGAGCTGACAGAATTTCTGGCCCGGTGTGGCTCCTGTCCCCTAAACAAACCAGCTCAAGCACAGTATGGCATCTTTTTTCTTGAGCCATTGCGTAGCCCCTGCCACGCGTCGGTTTAACTGCCACTTCGCCAGAGACAGAGAAGGAGGAGGAGGAAGAGGTGGTGGAGCAGACAGACCTCATATAAGCAGCTTTCTGGAGGCGTGGTGGATGAACAAGCTCCAGCACAGAGCCCCGTCTTGGATCCGACCCAGCTGCAATCAGAGTTACCCAGTGTTCCGTGAAGGAAATGTAACGGCTCTGTTCATGCTTGCTGGACCACGTGTCTAAAGTCATGTGCACCTTGCTGCTGACTGCCTTTCCCAATGACTCCATAATATTGTGTTCCACGTGCTGGTATAGTGCTGGAATGGCCTTCCATGAAAAGAAATGTTGTTCTGAAACCTGCCACTGTGGTACAGCACATTCAGCAAATTCACGGAAGGAAGCAGAGTCCACCAGCTGGAAAGGCAGCAGCTGTAATGCGAGTAATTTTGCTAAACTGGGATTTAGACGCTGTGCTTGGGGATGGTTGGGAATATATTTTTTCTTACGCTGCAGCAGCTGGGGCAACATAATCTGACTGCGTAAATCTTCAGCTGATGGGATGCTGCCACATTCTGAGGAAGGAGCTGGTGCACCCACTACTGTAGCATCATCCCTGTCAGTGGAGGTTGTAGGCAATGACATGGCAGGACATATAGTGGGGTAGAGACAGATGAGGAGGAGGAAGACCTATGCAAAGTGTTGTGCCAACGGGATGCGTGGCAGGTGGTCATATGTCGCCTCAAGCACGTGGTACCCAAGTGTGGGATGTCTTTCCCAAGCTTGATCCTCATCTGACATAGATTACAAATAGCAACGGTGCGGTCTGCTGCACATTTCTTAAAGAATTCCCAGACAGCAGAGATCCTGTACGTGTGCTGCGAGACAACCGCGCTCTGCACCTGAGCAGCTCTGACATCTGATGCCTTGGACTGGCTACGGTTGGTCATAGAGGACGTTGTGCCTCGTGTTTGTTGTGCCTCCTCCTCCTCACTTGACTCCTCTGTTCGATCAGGCACCCAGGTGGAGTCAGTGACCTCATCATCGTCATCACCCCCTATCTCCTCTTCACTGGAGCCAACTCGGCAGTATGCTGCAGCTGCTGGGGCAACATGAGTGCCAGTTATTTGTGTGTCACTGGCACCCCCTTCCTCTAGGTTGATTATACTCCCTTCCTCAACCTCAGAGTTTGAATCAGAGCACTGTAGTTGCTGCGCATCATCAAGCAGCATGTCACTGTCATTGTAGTCAAACAATTCAGCTGACTCCTCTGTGTGAGATAGTGAGGCTACGGCAGGAGTAGCTGTGGACATAGAGGCTGCATTAGATGCTTTGGCAGCTGAGGTGGACTGTAAACCACTACAAGCCTGGCTGGCAGAGGACTTGGAGGATGAGGAAGGATGGCCTGGTTAGCCAATCCACCAAATCCTCTGTATGTTGCTGCTGCTTAAGATGGCCAGCACCAGTTAGAAAGGACAAGCGTGCCCCTGCAGAGGATGCACCACGTCCACGACGACCAGAGGCACAGCCTCCCAACACAGAGGCTGCTTGCCCTCTTATCTGTGTCTGGGAGCGTCTGCCTCTCCTTTTTGGTCTTTCTGACATGGTGAGTGATATATAGATTAAAGATATACCGAACTCTAAATCAACTCTGTTATAAAAATTGGAGATATGCAGGACTCTGATTCAACTGTGTTATCTAGATTAAAGATTTCCAGAACTCTGGTATAACTCAGTGAGACACCCTGATAGCTGGCAGCCAGTGACAAGACACAGATTACAATTCCCAGAAACCTCCTATAACTCTGTGAGACCCCCTGATGGGTGGCAGTGACAAGACACAGATTACAATTCCCAGGAACCTCTTATAAATCAGTGAGACCCCCTGATGGGTGGCAGTGACAAGACACAGATTGCAATTCCCAGGAGCCTCCTATAAATCAGTGAGACCCCCCTAATGGTGGGCAGTGACAAGACACAGATTGCAATTCCCAGGAACCTCCTATAATCAGTGAGACCCCCTGATGGGTGGCAGTGACAAGACACAGATTACAATTCCCAGAAACCTCCTATAACTCTGTGAGACCCCCTGATGGGTGGCAGTGACAAGACACAGATTACAATTCCCAGGAACCTCTTATAAATCAGTGAGACCCCCTGATGGGTGGCAGTGACAAGACACAGATTGCAATTCCCAGGAGCCTCCTATAAATCAGTGAGACCCCCCTAATGGGTGGCAGTGACAAGACACAGATTGCAATTCCCAGGAACCTCCTATAAATCAGTGAGACCCCCTGATGGGTGGCAGTGACAAGACACAGATTACAATTCCCAGAAACCACCTATAAATCAGGGAGACCCCCTTATAGGACCCCCTGATGTCTGGCAACAGCGACAAGACACAGATTACAATTCCCAGATATCCGCTACAAGTCGGTGAGACCACCTAATGGATGGCAGTGACGACACAGGTTATAATTCCCAAATATCTGCGACAAGTCTGTGAGACCCCCTGATGGGTGGCAGTGTCAAGACACAAATTACAATTCCCAGGAACCTCCTATAAATCAGTGAGACCCCCTGATTGGTGGCAGTGACAAGACACAAATTACAATTCACAGATATCTGTTAGAAGTGAGACCCCCACAATTTCCTGTTTACTCACCTCCAACACCTTTCACTATAATGTTTATCCCACTATTGCTTCTCTTTTCTTTATCATCCCTTCTCTCTAAAGCTACTCTCTCCTTCTATACACCTTTCCAATTGCCCCAGGATGGAAAACCAGTGCCAATACACCACAGCCTGCTCAGTTCTTTTAACCTATCAGCTGAGTGCTGGTGGAGAGTGTTAAAATCCAGCCCTCCTACCCCCACACAAAGACTTAAAACTCTGCAACCACTTTATTATCAAAAGAAAACTCTGTCCAAATTCCTATTTATTCTGCTACTTTCCCTGGCAAACGATGTGGAAACTAATCCTGGTCCTATAGGTGACACAACCTTTAGTCTCCCCACTAATAAAGGCCTCTCATTTGTGCACTGTAACATCCGAAGTTTACTCCCTAAATTGGATGAGCTTCAGGCTTGGTGTTGCTATTACAAACCCAAAATC
The DNA here is from genome assembly GCA_009667805.1 of Leptobrachium leishanense. Taxonomy (NCBI): domain Eukaryota; kingdom Metazoa; phylum Chordata; class Amphibia; order Anura; family Megophryidae; genus Leptobrachium; species Leptobrachium leishanense. The sequence goes on along the minus strand of CM019064.1, from coordinate 404,577,098 downwards.
ATTGTGCTCACAGAGTCATGGTTAACCCCAAAAGTACCAGACTCTGCCATATCAATACAGGGGTTTTCATGTTATAGAAAAGACAGAGCAAAGAGAGGAGGGGGAATTGTTATTTATGTTGAGGAGTCCATAAAGTTCACCCCCTTACAGACTTCTACCTCTCCTGTCACCTTTGATTTCCTCTCTGGTATAATTGAGATCCCATTCAGTAAATCAATCATTGTTGCTGGGTTCTATCGTCCACCGAGCTCTCCAGTGCACTCCCTCTCTGACATATCTCAAATCCTTAATAAGCTACTTGCCCAAAACCAAAAAAGTGAACTGCTGGTCCTCGGAGATTTTAATACAGATTGGCTAAATCCTAAAAACAATAAACACTGCTCGCTGTTTAAAACTTTGCAGCTAACTCAATTAATCTCCTCCCCCACTCGCATTAATATGAAAAGCCCTAACCATACCTTGTTGGACTGGATTCTCTCCTCATCTCCTGATAGAATACAGGAGGCAGGCGTTCTTGCTAATAGCTTTAGTGACGATTGTCTAGTGTACTGCGTGCGCAAAATTAAGGCCTTGAAATCTCCCCCAAAGGTAATAACCACCAGGTCTTTCAAGAAATTTATTCTTGAATCCTTCCTAAGTGATCTCAAACAGCTCCCCTGGTACAGGCTAAACCTAATCCAGACCTAGACTGTGCAGTTGAATACTTTCAGTCTCAGCTCCTGCAAGTCTGGAATTCCCATGCCCCGCTGCGTAAAGTGCGAGTAAAAGGGACTCATCTCCCCTGGGTTACAGCTGATCTTACACTAATGTACCAGCTTAGAGATTCACGGTGGTCAAATTTCAAGAGTACTGGTTCCATGAACGATCACTACGAATACCGAAAATGCCGGAATGAATGCACAAAACAAACAAAAATGGCCAAAGCCCATTACTTCAATGAAAATCTAAACAATAACATATCAAACCCTAGAAACTTTTGGAGAACCATAAGTAACATACAAGCACCCCCAGTCCACTCCCAGCCAGCTGCTGTCAAAGTAAACAACCAAACCCTGGAACACCCCCTAGATGTAGCAAATGCCTTTAATGATTATTTTGTTGGATGTGCCACCACTTTGATTGCCAAGCTAGGAAATGACATGCAATTCAGAGAGGCCTCATGCAGGTCAGGCCCCCCAACTGTGCAAAGTCCCTGTATCAGACAGGAATTCAGTTTTAGACCAGTACCTGTCAGTGTCGTTACTAAACTTCTCCGTAAGCAAAAAATGAAATACCAGTCTGGACCTGATCAAATACCAGCAATGCTGCTGAAAATCAGTGCGCCTGCAATTGCAAATACTGTTGCAACCCTAATAAATGAGTCACTGGCGACTGGATACATACCCAAGTTCTGGAAGACTGCGAGAGTGGTACCTATCCATAAAAGTGGTGACAGTACTTTGGTATCCAACTACCGTCCGATATCGTTGCTCCCTGTAATGTCAAAAGTCTTGGAAAAATGTGTCTACACACAATTACGTGATTATTATCAATATTGGAACTACTTAACCCCGATCAATCAGGCTTCCGTCCAAATCACTCAACTACAACCGCCCTTTTAAAAGTCTGCAATGATATCCAGGCTGGGATGGAACAAGGAAACCTAACTGGAGCCATCTTCCTTGATTTTGCCAAGGCCTTTGACACGGTAGACCATGGCATCTTGTTAGAAAAACTTAAAAACTCTGGCATTGGTGATCGCACGCTAACCTGGTTTCAATCATATGTATCCGACCGATCACAATATGTGTCAATTTCTGGCAGCTCCTCCCTCCTGCTCCCAGTCACTTGCGGTGTACCCCAAGGCTCAATACTAGCCCTCTGCTGTTCACAATATTCATAAATGATCTGCCCAACGTCTGCAAAGCCTCAACTGTACATATGTACGCAGACGACACTGTGATCTATACCAGCAAACCAAATCTCCCGCAGCTGGAGGCCGTGCTGCAAGAACAATTCACAGAGGTAGAAAAGTGGATCAAAAACAACAAACTTTTTTTAAATACTGACAAAACTGTAACGATGCTCTTTGGAACCGCACCTAAACTACACAAATTGCAAAATCCCCATCTATGTGTTGGGACAAAATCAAATGGCACGCTGACACACTTCTCTCAAATATCTAGGTATGTGGTTGGACCCTAATCTATCCTTTGGCCCCCACATCGAAAAACTCTCATCTAAACTTTACCCCAAACTAGGTGCCCTGTACAGAAACAAATCCTGCCTGAGTCCCGCGGTAAGAAAGCAGATTGTACAGCAAATGCTTATGCCAGCTATTGATTACGGAGATGTAGTGTATGCAGCCGCCCCGCAAACACACCTTCATAAACTTACTACATTGTATAACTCATTGTGCCGCTTTGCGCTACAATGTAACTACATGACCCACCATTGTGACATGTTAAAAGAGCTAAACTGGCCATCACTGGAATCCAGACGCACCCTTCACCTTTCCAGCCTGGTGTTTAAGAGCATCTCTGGGAAGCTGCCACCCTACCTGAATAGACTGCTTCCCCCAGCAGCTCCCTCATCCTATAACCTCCGATCCAGGACCAGCACCTTACTTGCTATACCACAATACAAAAAGACAGTGGCTCGGTCCTCATTTTCCTACAGAGCACCACAATTATGGAATAACCTCCCAGACACCATCAAATCTTCCCCCAGTCTTAAGTCACTCAAACGCTCCTTACTAACATACCTCAATACAGAATGCACCTGTAAACATGTAACCTAGTGACTATATTTCCTACATATTTTTCTGTTAATCTGTATATTTGTGTTGTTTTTTTAATATCTTGCATTGTATTACTTTGTATTTCTGTAACTGTAACACTTCAATGTTCTTGAACCCAGGACATACTTGAAAACGAGAGAAATCTCAATGTATCCTTCCTGGTAAAATCCTTTATAAATAAATAAATAAATAAATAATAGCTGCTGGCAGTGAGAACACACAGATTTCAACAATTCCCAGATATCTTGTAGAAGTGAGATCCCCACAATAGCTGCTGGCAGTGAGAACATACACTAACAGAACAATCTCCTCTCAAAAAACACGTGCTGGGGCTGCGAGGGACGCCTTAGGCTAAGGTCAGACTAACGCAGTATTAACGTGCGTTTAGCCGCAGTATTAACGTGCGTTTAGCCGCACTAAATAACGTCCGCGCTAGCAGCAAATTACGTCCAATGCCGGGCAGCATACGAAGAACGTCCGCACAAAAGTGCGGCCGCGCAACGCAAATGGCAAATGAACGCATTTTTTCGAGAATGTCAAACCGCTAGTACTGACGTACAGAGTGCGCTGAGTCCGCTAGCGGCATGTGTGTGTGATTAGGAGACATCAGACACTGCTAATGTCAGGCCAACATCACGTCCAGATGCAAAAAGTGTTATATTGATAACCGTACAAAATCACGAATGAAAATGCGCATCGTATGACCGCTATCGCGTATTCCGTGAAAAAATGCGTCCATTCGTTCGAACGCACTTTTTCACGAACAGCGCGAAAAATGCGATAGTCTGACCCTAGCCTTATATAGTGTGCTGCGGGACTTAGCTCTGTGAGCCCATGATTGGGCAAAATTTGCCAAATCAGGACTCTGAGCCGTGATTGGCATAGTCTTGCACCTGACCTGTGGTCAGGTGCCAGGCTGTAGCTAATTACAAGCTTCAGGCCAGTGTAAAAGTGCATTGTGGGCGAACACGCGGAAATGTTCGGAGTTCGACGAACAGCTGAACGGGCGATGTTCGAATCGAACTCCGAACAGATCGAACCAAACAGCTCATCCCTAATGTTGATTTGTTTTTGTCAGTCCCCTCTCTCAATATCCATCATTTTCTGGGCTCCTTTGGGGCATGCATATGTATAAAACCACTGCAGAACCATAAAACTCCCAGACAGGTCCGGATTAACACAGGTGCTGATGGAGCAGCAGCTCCAGGCCCATGTCTCAGAATAGGCGCAGAGAAAGGATAAGTATGTCTGCATTTGGACCCCTGTATCTCCAGCACCATAGCAGCTACAGGGACCATGGCCTTTCCAGTGATACCGAACATGACCAGGTTTTAACTAGGAAAATCAAATAATATTTATTTTTCCTTTTTTTCTTCTTTTTTTTTACCAACAGCAATATTTTTCTCTTTTCAATTATAAAGTGAACAATGATGCTGCACTAACCATCACATTTCTCATGCCACCTACAAGTGTGGAGGTGATGGGTGATGGTACAATCCATTGTTACTAATTGTTACATCAAAAACCTAAACATTGGATTGCGCGGAACCAGCAATCCTCCACTTCTTGCGGTTGGAGACTAGAGAGTGTACGATCGGGAGGTTTGAGCCACTGTGGCAAAAACGCATATGCACATTTTGTACGTGCTAGTTACATAGTTACATAGTTATATAGGCTGAAAAAAGACATGCGTCCATCGGGTTCAGCCTCTCCCACATAACCTACTGCTGTTGATGCAAAAGAAGGCAAAAAACCCAGTCTGAAATGCTTGCCAATATGCAACATACTGGGAAAAAATTCCTTCTTGACCCCAGAGTTGATTTGCGAGTTAGTTTTTTGTATTGTAAATTTTTTAGTGTTGTAATAAAAATACTGCACTATATTATCCTTTGATCTGATTGATTTGCAGATGGATTAAATGCCAAGGGAGATTTTGGTGACATACATAATTGCGCCTGTGCATGTTGTTATGTATCAGTGCATTGTAGGGGGGTTTTGGGTGTCCCCCAGCACTGGGCTGCAGGGAGTTACAAGCTTAACACACGTGTTTTTTTATTACAAAGTCCTAGGGCTAATTAACGCACTGATGGGTTAATGAAAACGTTAACCACAGCTAGAACCTGGTGCTAACTGATTGCTTTTCTGCAGAATCAGTTAAAACCAGCTTATCCCCTCTCCCATAAATCAGATACTTGCCCCTCATCCCGTGGTGAGAACGGTGGCCCGATCAGCCACTTCTGGCCATCGGGAGCAGAGTGAGACTGGGGATGTAGAGGGTTGCGCTGCATTCCAGGGCATGCTGCTGAATTAGCGCCTGCCCCAGAATACGGTGCTAAAATAGGGACGCCACAGCCACTGGGAAACATGCATTCGCATGAATTCCCTGTTAGCATGCCCAGGAATTAGTGCCCCAGGATTGGTCACCTGAGATTTCTTTATATTTTACCTGCAGCTTATGAATTATACACACCGCAGGGTTGCATTTTTCATGCATTGCCCATCAACATGATTAAACTCAATGTGTCCTGTAAAAAATGGCCGATCTGACAATTCTAGTTACAGACTTGTATTTAATTTTGTTTAGCATTTTTTGATCTGTGAGTTATATAATCAGTTTTGGCACTTGTTGCATTTAATTGAACAGGGAAAACCATTTATTGGGTGAGTTTTTCTAACTGCAGCTATTTTGGCTTAATGTTTAGGATTCCCGTGTCATTTCTTCACAATTTGACGTAAAAGATAACGAAAGAATATTGCAAATTATCCTCGCTCTTTTATTATTTATTTATTCGGCCACTGTATATCCCTGCCTGCTTTCAATAATGAGCCTTACGCCAGGCGGACAAAGCATGCCGGGAGTTGTAGTTTGATGCCTGAGACGGCGACCCCCTAGAGTTGCTGAAGACTTTGCTCATCACGTGACGCTTGTTTCCGGAAGTGCGAGACGTGTGTCAGCTCGCCGGAAGTCGGCGGCGGACGGGCAGCTTGTTGCTAGGCACCGTGAGATGCTGCAGCTATCGGGCTCCAGGGAGGAGGAAGAGGAGGAAGAAGAGTCGCCCATGGGATACGGGAGACCCGAGTCCGCGGGGCCTCAGCTGCAGCATGAGAGGAAGGCGGCCGAGCTGCTGCAGTATGGACAGCTCCAGGCGGAGGCCGACCCCAGTCTGCTCTTCTACAACATGGTGTCCGCGGAGCCCGACGATGAGAACAGCGACTTGCTGGACACCTCGGACCCGCGGGACAGCGCGGCCAGCCCGGAGGACCTGGACGATGACGAGAACTCCGGGGACAACGAGAACGTTGTGACCAAGACCTGCACCTACCAGGGCTGCAATGAGACCACCAGCCAGGTGGCCAAGCAACGCAAGCCATGGATGTGCAAGAAGCACCGGAACAAGATGTACAAAGACAAGTACAAAAACAAGAAGAAGAGCGACCAGGCCATAACCTGCACCAGCAAGCTGGAGGTCAGCATGGGGGGTGATCCCATATTGCACACATCCGGGCTGGAGGTAACCCCATATTGCACACATGGGGGGGTATCGCCGTATTGCACACACGGGGGTATTGCATATATGGGGGTGGGGTATCGCCGTATTGCACACACGGGGGTATTGCATATATGGGGGTGGGGGGTATCGCCGGATTGCGCACACGGGGGTATTGCATATAAAGGGGGGGGGATCGCCGTATTGCACACATGGGGGGTATTGCATATAAAGGGGGGGGGATCTCCGTATTGCACACATGGGGGGTATTGCATATACGGGGGGGGGGTATCGCCGTATTGCACACATGGGTGGGGTGTATTGCTGGATTGCACACAGGGGGGGGGCGGCGGCATTAACCCTAAATTGTAGAATCCTCTAGAGTTGTATGGAGTTAGCACTTAATATAGGGGTCTAAATCCATTAAATGCACATCCACAGAAACCTCCAAGAAAATGTCAATATATATATACAGTATAGTGCAAATATGTTTGAATAATTGAGAATAAATATCAGGATGCACTCATGTGGTCTTAAGCCTTAGATAAACTGGATAATGTAGTAATGCAATTGGATCCGTCATGGCAATTTTTTTCCCCCATTCTTTCCTTCATAGGTGGTGTGGTTAGCCTCGTACAGAGCAGTAAATCCCATACAACCTTTATATCGACAATGGCGAACCTATGGCATGCGGGGCCCTCTGTGATGGCACGTGAGCCATAAGCTTGCCCCGCTTTGCGGCCTACCTGGGCTCACTGGTGGGCAGAGAATCTAAGATGTCAGAGAGGGCGCACCGGACGTCTGTCGCCCATTCCCCGTCCTGTCGGATTACACGTGGCGTCGCAGCCGCACCCTGTAGCCAACACCAACTCTTCCCCCGCTGCTCTGCTACTGATGTCTGGGTGTACATGTATCTGGGGTCTGATGTCTGTTTTTAGCAGTTCCACATTCATATGCCCAAGTCTGAGCATGTTTGTCACCATAGGAACTATGACTACACACTGACGTGTAAAACGTCTTGTATTTTATTTTTCTTCCAAGACTTAAGCACATAATTGGTTCAGACAGTCCTATGAAGTCTTTTTCTAAAATAAATCCTCAGTATTCAGGTTAAATTGCAGGGTTGGCACATAAGTTGGTTCAGCGATCCAGTTTGGGCACTAGGGCTCAAAAAGGTTCGCCATCCCTGCTCTGTACATCTGGTAAACAATAAAAGTCTATTCGCGTGTTCTGGTGTTCTTTGAATTTTAGGCAGCCGGTAGTTTTAAAAGGAACACCGCTCCTCCTATTACCCTCAGCCGTCTTACCTGTTAAAATCAAGGATGGAATATATAATATATAAAACCCTTTATTCCTTTAAAATTACATACCAAGATGTTTCGCTAAAAAAACCCTTCTTCAGTCAGTATACAGCATATAAACATCCTCTATCTTTAAATGCTTTCCAGTTTTAATATCTGTAATCCCCATATTGCGCACACATTTGGAGTGAGGGGTTATCCCCTGTTACACACAAGTTATGGGGGGGAATTTAATCCCGTGTTATGTTTTGTTCCTACATTATTTTGCTCAGCTGAAGACCCGCCCCTTTTACCTGATCCTCCTCCTTCCTTGTTGACTATCAGTCATTGTCCAATCAGATGTCTCTCGTAAAGAAACATTGTAAACCGTGGAGCTCAGCTTCTGCATGACAGATACACAGAACGTGGCACAGAAGTGGTGAGGGAAGCCCTGGACAGAGCACTGTAATGCATTTTGTGACTTTCCTTCACCATACAGGAGACTTCAGACTGTACCATCTCCCTTACAAAACAAAAAACCGGCTCGGTAGGGGATCGTCCTCCACGGCCTACGCTACTGGAACAAGTCTTAAACCAGAAAAGACTGGTAAGCTTTATTATGAGAACCCCCTCCCCCCAAAAAAATAAATGTGTGTAGGAAGTTGTAAAGCATGGTGATTAAAGCGATAGTTTCACTTGGGTCCATACCTCTTTCACAACAGTTTGATTTGATCCCTTCCTGTTTTTCTGTTGGTCTCACTAATTTAGAACAGATTTCTCCCATCGTCAAGTAGCTTAGAAATGATCTATCAATTAGTCGTGTTCTGGTTTAAAAATCTACAGGGTTATTCAAAGAGCTCCGAATTGTGGCCGAAAGGTAACTGAATGCTGAAATTCAGCGTACGGTTACCTTTCCTGGCCATTCGGCTATCCAGAGAGCAGGCAGTTCGCCAAATGTCGGCGAACTGCCTGCACATACGGTGCCTGTTCGAGGGCAGTGAAATCCCCTTAGAGAAACAATCAGGGTTATTCAGAGAGCGTGAAAACCAGGAGAATGACTGGAGAATGAAAAATTCTAGGTCAAAATAGCTGATTTGGAATGTGAGATGAAAGGGAGAATTTTTCTGGTTTGGCTATTTTGACCTAGAATTTGTCATTCTCCAGTCATTCTCCTGCTTTTCACACTCTCTGAATAACCCTGAATGCTTTGTCTATTCAGAGAACACAAAACAGCAGGGAAAGGTTGCCGAATTGCCCTGCTGTTCGGTGTTTTCATTCGACAGGTTTATTCAGGCGAATCCTATAGGCTTCAATGTTAAAAATATTCCCATTTTAATCCAATACCTCATAAACCGTTTATTTTATTCTGCAGTAAAAGTCTCTTATTTTTAGACTTTTTTTCGGATCTTTTTAGGCATTTTTCTGGATTTTTTTTTTTTTTTGCGTTTCTCTTTTTTCCCTTTTTTTTTAATTTTTTTTTTCCTTTTTTCTGTAACAGCCCATTTTATTATCATTCATTGGATCTTATATTTAAATTTCAGACATTTTCGTTCTGTAGTTTCTTTGCAAAGAGCGTTTCACTTTTCAAACATTCAAGCGTACTGTTTTTTTTTTTCTTTTTTACACTCCATTTGTCTGCGGTGTTGGGTTTCTCCGGCGTGTTTAGGCGGGGTTAATCCAGATGTTTTTGTGGGTTTCGGTGTACGTTCGCTGGGTTTTGCGGTGAGTGTTCGTCGGGTTTGCGGCGGCTTGTCACTGCACTACGACGGCCCTGTGGTGCTTGCTGAATACACCGCAGGGTCACTGAAATGGGATCGCCAAATCGCACCGAATTGAAGAGAACGAAAAGTCACCGAACGTGCAGTGACTTTTCGATTCTCTTTGAGTAACCCTGATAAAGTTGCAAAGGCTGATAAGAAATGACTAGTAAATACAATATTCACAGAGAGTCCCTACATTTTAATATGCTGCATAACCTGCACAACCATAGAGAAGAGGGTATGCGAGGAAGACCGTCACAGGTGGAGGGGAGGCCGGTGGCAGATGACATCGGGAGAGTTTGACATGTCGAAGAAGGAAAATGTGTACAGTACTTTGGGGATGGAGATAGCTGGGGACATGTGCAACTAGTAGGGTTTGGGACCTTAAGAATTAGTTTACAAAGAATTAAGGAAGAGTGTTGAGAAAAGATCGAGGGACTTGGAGAACAGGACTTAATGGTGCTGGGAGGTACCTCAAAATTCATAGGGAGAGATTAGCAATCTGCGAGAAAGGAGCTTGGTGCCGTTAGCAAACGAAAGGGTCAGTAACTTGATAACATAGTGGATGATTGACATAAGGAAAATATCTAGAGGAAGAGGGCAAACTTACATTACATGGGGACGTGTGGATATATTTACATTTGTTTATACCAGGTGTCGGCAACCTTGGCTCTAGATGTTTTTGAGCTACATCTCTCATGATGCTCGGTCACCCTGATTAGGCTGACTGAGCCACATGGCAAATGTAGTTCCCAAAACATCAGAGAGCCTTAGGTTGCTGACCCCTGGTCTATACAATACATAAACCTTGGCAGTCCTGACCCGCGAGCCACCTGCATTCACACACCTGGTCCCAGATAAACAATCCTGTAATCAAAGAATCTCACATGCTGTGCTTGCATTGGAAAACTTGTGGGTTTATTCAGGAAGTGTTGATGTTGCAAACCCTGGCAACAAATGCCAACGTTTCACAAGAGTATCCAAACTTCTGCTGAAGCAGCTTCCCCTATGGCTGTATGGATACATCCTTTGTGAAGCACAGGCCGCTGTCGCTGTTGCAACATTGGCGATTATCACGGTTGTTTGCAATGGCAGGAAATACTGTCACTTTTTGAATAACTTAAAGCTTTCAGTGATGACAGAGCAGCTCTTTCACTCTCAGACCAAGCATTTTAAATCTCTTGCTGGGGATATTCCATAAGGAAAGCGCATTATGATTACTGTATATACGTTGTGATTTTTTCTCTTTGTTACTGCTCATGCCAGTCTTGTTTTTCCTCTTTAGTAATAAAGGTTTATGTTTGAATGCATGTAGGTTTTTTGCACGGAATCTTTTTTTGAATAGACCTGTCCTTTTGAAAAGCTTTGGTGACTATTCTTGCTTTCTTTAGCAGTGCAGAGTGAACATAATATACATTTACTTAAAGACTGTGTAGGAAAGTGCTTCACACAATCTTATCTGTCATCATTTTTTTTCCTTTGTTTTCACTAGTCTCTTCTAAGGAGTCCAGAGGTTGTCAACTTTCTTCAGACTCAGCAGCAGCTTCTCAGTCGTCAAGCTTTTGAACAAAGACAATCACTTCCAGGCTCTTCACCGTGATGTATCCCATCGCCGTCATTCCCAGTTTGCATTGGATTTACTGGTTGATGTAAATGGATTAATTCTGCCTTTGTCTTATGGTTGTTAAATTGACCTTGCATCGCAATCAGTATGCTCTATCCCAGTGATGTTGAACCTTGCCACCCCAGATGTTTCCGAACTGATGTTCATGTCCCATGTTGCTCAGCAAGCCTTAAGTGTGACTAAGCGTCATGAGCCTTGTAGTTCAGAAACCTCTGTGGAGCCAAGGTTTGCCTCCACTCTTCTAGGTTTAAAAAGGATTTTGTGGGAGAGAGTGCAAAAACTAGAGGGGGTTAATTGTTATTAACCCTTGCACAATCTACATGTGTGTAAAGTGCACAGGTAAGTAGTCCCTATGCTTCTTCTGGTGAAACTCTGAAAGGATGTCCAGCGGCAGCTGGCTGGACAGCCTTAAAGGAGGACAGAAACCTTACACTCTCGCCATCCCCTGAGACTGCTTGGAGAGAGTATTCAGCACACAAAGAACATTTATGTTAAATGTGAAGAAATAATGGTTCTGCACTCCTTGGATCTTCTTTCATTCAATTTATTTAGGACGGCATGTGAACACAACTAGGCAACGTTTGAGTCCAATACAGGGCCTTTCTCAAGTCATGGCCACATGCAGTGCTAAATAAATAAAGTAGTAAAGGATCCTTGGCGTGCTGAAGTAAAATTGCTCTTATACTGGTATCTCCGGCTGTTTTTGTGGATTTTCCTCCAGCAAGAAGACCTGGTCATTTAAATAAATTGGTCATGGAAGTTAGAGCGTCCCTTTAAGTCTCCTCTTGCCTCTTCGCCATTTACAATGAATAATCTTAATGACCCAAAGCAGACTTTTATATTTAAATGATCTTTTTTAACTCTGAGATTATCAGGGACATTTTATATTCTTTGGTTTTTTTTTCTTAACTATAGTCTGAGGATTTAAGATGTGTGTGTGTTTTTTTTATATAATGAGTTTAAATTAACATAAAATTAAATACGATCTAATATCACGTTGGGGGAAAAAAGAATCTAAATGCATTATTTATAACTTATTACTGTAGTAATATGATGGTATTTACATTTGCTACCATTTTTTTTTAAGGGACTCCATCACTTTGTTTTTGTGGGTTTTCATAATTTTTTTAAAAAAATGTTTGTTATTTTAGAAATGCATCAACATGAAATGTTTGCATGTAAAAAGAAAAGTTGTATGTCTTATGTCTTTGTGCGCCCTGCTGGTATCTCATGAATGATTGTCTTACAAGAACTGTAATCTTTTGTGAAGTGTTTTAGTGCATTTGTGTAAATTTTTTAGCCTGTGAGGTGTTTGTTTTATGCTTATGTATCCTGTGACTGTTAGCTTTAGAAACATGAGTTTAGCCATTCAAGACTGAGACTACTTGCAACTGGTGAACTACACATACCTTCGCAAGGACTCGCAGGTTATGCCCTGTGCTTACTTTGAGAATAAATGGAGTGCCAGATTTTTTTTTCCAGCATATGTCAAACAATGCCGATATCGCTGTGTTTTGTGTTTCAATCTTTATTATAGTGTCAAACTCTGCACCCTCCCCTCTGACATCGATGGCCTTTCACTCCAAAAAATCTTTGAATGTAGTAGATGACCAGAAAATCATGGGAGATGTAGATTAGTAACATCTAGGTGCAAGAGGGGTTTCTGAGTTTGACAGTCGTGTTATTGAGGAGGTAGCTCAAGAACTTTAAAAATAGACTTGTTACTGGAATTGCTGTGCAGTTTAACCCCCTCCCCCCTTTTAGTCTTGCACCAGTAAGTATTTTAAATTGACATCTCTTTGCATTCAGAACTAGGTCATAGATCCCAGGTTAGTTAAATGCTTTTGTTTCTCTGTTCTCCACATTTTCTTTTTACACTTTTACTATCTGTGGTACTGCCACCTGATCTAGTATTGTTCAACTATTCTCAAAAAGGGCAAATGTACATACATGGTTGTGCATTTTTCTTTTTGAAAATAGTTGACACTTGGGGGCAAGGCCACAGTTGAATTTTAAAGTCTACCTGCTTTTTTATTTTTCCCCTTGTTACTTTGTCCATTTTTCTTTCGTATTGTTCATCATGCACATTATTAATGGGTCTATTCAGAAAGCACTGACCTGGAGTGCAATTTCAGCTCACTTCGGCGATTTTCCATTTTGCTGAAAAGTTGACAAATTCACTATCGACTGGTGACCCTATGTTGCCGAAGCAGTTATCGGACGTCGTCGAAAACTGGCAAATTGCACCGATAACCACTGAATTGGCATCAGCAAATTCCACCTTCCAACTAAAAGATTAGGAGATTTCCTATTTTCTCTAATGGCTTAAATCCAAAAAAATGTAGTAAAAATGTGTCTAAATAATAAAAAGGTCTGTTAAAAAAATTAAATACAAAATGGTCTTCTTAAAAAATTCCATTTATTATATTGAAACTCCGAAAAACAAGTCATTTTGCCAAACTTTACTTTCGGCGTTCTGGGAATAGACAAATCGATAGTTTCCAATTGCACAATTCCAATGCCTCTGTACGCTATTAAATTGCACCGTAGTTCAATGAAATTTACAGCTTTGTGACTAGGCGAATTGACCTGAAATTCACTGGTTCAATTTTGGAGGTTCGTCAATAACCACCTAAGAGTACTCCTTCAAGCTCCTATGAGCAGGGCTCTCTACACCTCTTGTTTTCATCCTATGTTTATCTGTATCTTGTTCCTTTTGGTTATTGTAAAATGCTACGGAAACTGTTGACACTATATGTATAATAATAATTCGTGCAAGGAACTGGAGAACACCACACTCATCCCTTCAATCCACATGTGACCCTGACTGGTACCATGGTCCCAAACAGTGAGTATCAGACATATGGTAGTGACATGCCAGCTTCACTGCATACTGACAACCCCTTTAGGACTTCTATAGTTTAGACCACATGATATTAAGGACCCTGCTGGGGAGAGCCTGAAAAGGGTGGACCCCCTCCCGAACGGCAGGGAGCTAAAAAAAAAAAGCTACTGTTGGAAAGGGCATATTTCAAAACTATTTAGCCGGGGTCTTTTTTGACGGTTCTAGATTTTGGTGATTAAAGTTTGGGGGGGGGGGGATACACACTTTCAATCAAATTTCTTTTTTTTTTTAAGTAAATTATACGATATGATGAAAGTCCATTTAAGGGCGAGAAAAATGGTTATATGTGTGGGTTCCATGAACAAGAGGAAAATTAGAGCTAAACACAAACAGCGCAGAAATGTAAAACACAACACTCTTTTTGGGTATAAAATGTTCTTTTACATGGTTGTCTTTTTTTACTGAAATTAGAAAACATTCTTTAAGCCTTTCACTACCAATATCGAGCTATCTCGGGCTTCAAAGGCACTATCTGGTGCCCAATATTGAAATATCTCGGTGTGCTGTTCTGCAGCCCAAAAGCAAATGAAATTAATTTGCTGCAAACTAATTTTGGTTGCTTTTGGACTGCGAAAGTGGCCCTAACGTTTTAGCCCTGTGAGCATAATGCCCAAAGAGCTAAAACTGTAAAATCAGCAAACTGAATATCGGACATCGGGACATTCAGGATAGGGTCAGACGAACGCATTTTTCACGTCATCCATGAAAAAGTGCGTTTGAACGATTGGATGCATTTTTTCACGGAATACGCAATAGCGGTCATACGATGCGCATTTTCGTCCGTATCGTCAATAAAACCCTTTTTGCGTCTGGACGTTATGTTTGCCGGAAATTAGCAGCGTCTGACGTCTCCTAATCACGCACACATGCCGCTAGCGGACGCAGCGCACTCTGTACGTCAGTACTAGCGGTATCGCATTCTCGAAAAAATGCATTTGTTTGCCGCTTGCGTTGCGCAGCCGCACTTTCGTTGCGGCCGTACTTCGTGTATTGGCCGTCATTTGCTGCTACTACGGCCGTGATAAAGTGCGGCTGCACGCGCGTTCGCACTGCGTTCGTCTGACCCCAGCCTTAGCAAGCTGATGCATTGTTGCAGTGGAAAACGGGCTGCAACTGTAACTCAATTTGGCCAGTAGATGGCATCATCTACTGGCCAAATATGTTAGTACAGTAAAAAAATGATCATGGGAGTATTTTTAAATGTCTTAGAGTATAATTAATTAAAAATGATTTTTCCAAAAACCACTGGTTCCTGACAATGATTTTTTGCAGGCCGATTGAAATGCATCATCAAAACTGTGCGTGGTGTGTTATATATTCTCCATGTTTTCATTCCACAGCTTGCAACACAAAATCACATACGTGCAAGTAAGCAGACCATGGAAATCAAATGTCATCTCGATTCAATGCACAATTCTTGTTTTCAATCAACTCTTTAGATGTCCACTCTACAATCTGCTAGTGTCTGAATTCTATTCAGCCTCAGCAATACACCCTTTCATATCAAATTGTGTCTGTATAGCATGCAGTATTTATACATTGTATTCCCTGCTTGGGTTATTATGTTTTTGTACTGATTTATTTTTTATGCTTCAGATTTGTAAGCAGATGTTTATGTAAGAATAAAATGGTTTCTAATGTGTCAAATTATGTTAAGTTTGGTTTTTAATTAACATTTTACCCGAAAAGTATATAGTAATTTTCTTTCCTGAAATTTTACATTTTCAGATTTTACTCATGCATTTTAGAGCTGTCATAAAGGAATTTCTGATGGTCCATGAGGACTGTAATGGCTACGATAGTTTAAAGAGGAATGGTCGTTTCCCCAGAAATCATACTGTCGGCAAGCATAAAAAACACAATACTAACCTTATTTTTTCTTATTATTTGAAGCTGTTTTCTTTCTGTAAGGGATTTTATATCCAAAATTATAAGTAATTGAAATATGAAATTCATTGACTCTGACTCTTTCCAATGGCACCTCACTTAACCTTGTGCGGTGTACAATTCAGAGGTGCAGGTTCCAAAGTCCCACTATCTCTCGTCACTGCAGTGCCACGGTCTAGGTTGCCGTGAAACAATGCATTGCATCATCAGCTCCACACTTGCTGGCATTGTGGGAAATGAGAAGGTGAGTTAGCGCAGCATCACTGCTCACTATATTATTGTCAACTGAATAATAGTGCTGCGTTAGAAAAAAGAGAAAATATTTTATTTTTAAATAAATCTAACCTGGTTATATTTGGTATCACTGAAAAGGCCATAATCTGACATTTTCAATGATACCTCTTATGTCCCTCTAGCCCTTAGGGCTCCAGAGATACAGTGGTCTAAATGACTGTAAATTGGTTTAATTCTTTTTACAGAGCAACCACCCCCTTGTGGCAGGTGCCTGTAAGCACATGCCTACTCTAGTTATAAATCTGGTCCTGCGTGGCGGGCTTATGCATTGTAAGAACATATAAATCATTATTTTGCCTATATTGAGGTGTTTAATTTTTTACACTTAAAACCTCTAGTTATTTTTTTTATTTATAAAGTATTTTACCAGGAAAGATACATTTGAGATTTCTCTAGTTTTCAAGTATGTCCTGGGTTCAAGAACATTGAAATTTTTACAGTCTTTACAGAAATATAAAGTAATAATTGCAAGATATTAAAGAGAAAACACAAATATACAGATTAACACAGAAAATAAATATATAGGGAATACACGCACTATGTTACATGTTAACAGGTGCATTCTGTATCAAGGTATATTAATAGAGATCTCTAGAGTGACTTAAAGGGATACTCTAGGCAACATGACCACCTAAGCTTTTTTAGGTGGTCATGATGCCCTGAGTATGCCCTTGCCTTTCCCCCCCTCCCTCCGCTCAGCCGATCGGCTGAAACAGCTGAGAGACGCGGAGGACTTTACTCCGCCCTCCCAGCTGTCAGCAGAGCGGGATTCATATTTCCCGCTTCTGCCGACTATTGCCAAGTAGGAGACGTCATCGCGCTGAAAGCGCGATCACGTCTCCAACTCGCCGCGGGAGCGAGCCGCCAGCATAGTCTGCGGCTGGGATTAGTGTTGCGCGCATCCTCTTGCGCGTAACACTAATCCAAGAAGAAGAGGGAGCCTGCTGATTGGCTAGCTTACGTGAGAGGCGCGCATGCACGCTTTTCACGTAAACCATTAGCCAAGTGAAAGATTTACAAGGACGGGAGCGAAAGAGGAGGGAGGTGAGTATAAAAATAAAAAAAGACGCCGTTGGAAACAAGTGGATTTTGGGGTAAGTATTACAGTAAAAAAAATCCCTACCTAGTTATTGAGTGACTAGGTATATTTTAATGTAAAAAAACGGGGGGGGGGATTTTTGCTTAGAGTGTCCCTTTTAAGACTGGGGGAAGATTCAATGGTGTCTGGGAGGTTATTCCATATTTACGGTGCTCTGTAGGAAAATGAGGATCGAGCCACTTTCTTTTTGTATTGTGGCACTGCAAGTAAGGTGCTGGTCCTAGACATGAGGTTATAGGATGAGGGAACTGCTAGGAGAAACAGTCTGTGTAAGTAGGATGGCAGCTTCCCAGAAATCCTCTTAAACACCAGTTTGGAAAGGTGAAGGGTGCGTCCGGATTCCAGCGACGGCCAGTTTAGCTCTTTAAACATGTCACAATGGTGGGTTATGAAGTTACATTGTAGCACAAAGCAGCAGAATGAGTTATACAATGTAGTAAAATTGACAGAGATGAAGCGTCCACTAGGATAGTGAATAATCCCGTTCGCTAGACGCTGTGCATGGAGGTTCCTCTAAAAACCTAGACAATGTACGTGTAAAGGAAACAACGTAGCGCCAGTATACAAATCGTTACCGGAAATCGAGATTAAACACCATACATGTCCGTCAATATGTTTTTTCTTTTCTTCTAAAATTCGCCTTTGGTGTATGCTGGTGTATATTCAGCGATACTAAAAGAGAAGACATAGACCAAAATTGCGTAGTATGTCAATTCAACAATAGGGGAAAAA
This sequence comes from Leptobrachium leishanense, assembly GCA_009667805.1. Taxonomy (NCBI): domain Eukaryota; kingdom Metazoa; phylum Chordata; class Amphibia; order Anura; family Megophryidae; genus Leptobrachium; species Leptobrachium leishanense. Next base: position 404,559,250 of record CM019064.1, on the reverse strand, counting down.
GAAATAAGGTTGTCCAACTCACATTCTCCAGAGCCAATATCCAGCTCTGGGGTGGATTTCTTTATGGGTCTTAGTGTTTTTCAGGTGCCCATTCACCCCTTGATGGATCCTTATCCTTAATAGATCTCCCCTGCAGTAAAGTATAAGAAAATACCAGGCACTCCCCTGGTGTAATACCATATAGAACAATAAAAAGTTGATGCGTGCGGATTTAAAACTCACATATTACTGAGCCCCAACTGACTCCAAGGATAATGCGCAGGAATTATAAGGTAATTCCCGAAACCTTCTTGGATCAAGATAGTAGGAAACAGCTGTACTTTAAAAACATTTATTTATAAACAAATAATAAACATAGCTACCAGAACGTGTTTCGCCCCAGAAGGCTTCTTCAGCTGGATACCAGCTGAAGAAGCCTTCTGGGGCGAAACGCGTTCTGGTAGCTATGTTTATTGGTATCCAGCTGAAGAAGCCTTCTGGGGCGAAACACATTCTGGTAGCTATGTTTATTATTTGTTTATAAATAAATGTTTTTAAAGTACAGCTGTTTCCTGCTATCTTGATCCAAGAAGGTTTCGGGAATTACCTTATAATTCCTGCGCATTATCCTTGGAGCCAGTTGGGGCTCAGTAATATGTGAGTTTTAAATCCGCACGCATCAACTTTTTATTGTTCTATATGGTATTACACCAGGGGAGTGCCTGGTATTTTCTTATACTTTACTGCAGGGGAGATCTACTAAGGTTAAGGATCCATCAAGGGGTGAATGGGCACCTGAAAAACACTAAGACCCATAAAGAAATCCACCCCACACGTCATCCGCAGCAAAGGGGTTAAAGGCATTTGCTACATCTAGGGGGTGTTGCAGGGTCTGATTGTTTACTTTGACAGTGTCTGGTTGGGAGCGGACAGGGAGTGATTGTATGTTACTTATGATTTTCCAAAAATTTCTAGGGTTTGATATATTAATGTTTAGATTTTCATTGAAGTATTGAGCTTTAACCATTGTTTTGTTCATGCATTCCGCCATTTTTGGTAAGCACTGTGTTCTTTCATGGAACCAGTATGCTTGAAATTTGACCACACTGAATCTCTAAACTGGTACATTTGTGTGAGGTCAGCTGTAACCCAAGGGAGATATGCCCTTTTACTCATACTTTACATGGCTTGGCATGGGAATTCCAGACTTTTAGGAGCTCGGACTGAAAGTATTCAATTGCGCAGTCCACTTCTGGGATTAGGTTTGGTCTGTACCATGGGAGTTGTTTGAGATCCCTTAGAAAGGATTCACGATTAAATTTCTTGAAAGACCTGGTAATTATTACTCTTGGGGGAGATTTTGTGGCCTTTATTTTGCGCACGCAGTGCACTAGGCAGTGGTTACTGAAACTATTAGGGAGAACGCCTGCCTCCTGTATTCTATCAAGACATGAGAAGAGAATCCAGTCCAGCAAGGTATGGTTAGGGCTTTTTATATTAATGTGAGTGGGGGAGGAGATTAATTATTTTAGCTGCAAAGCCTTAAACAGTGACCATGGTTTATTGTTTTTTGGATTCAGCCAATCTGTATTAAAATTGCCGAGGACAAGCAGTTCGCTTTTTCGGTTTTTAGCAAGTTATTTACTAAGGATTTGCGTTATGAGAGAAAGGGAGAGCACTGGAGAGCTTGGTTAAATGAAGTGTTTTCTGTCTTCTGCAGCATGTATTGCAGGGCTCAGCAACTTTGGAACTACGTTTTCCATGCACACATTTTCGGTGCTTTGTGAATAGACCCTTAAATGACCAAAGTGGTAGTTATAGAAAAAAAAAATACCAGAGACCACCATGCGGTGGTAGAAGAAAGCTGAATAGGACTATGGGTTTTTGGAAATTGATGACAGTATCCAAAGGCGGAAAAGCAAAGGAGCCAGTAATCTTCATTTCTGTTCTGTGAAATTGTTGACACAGAATGGGCGCGGCGTTGCAGAATCAAGATGTGCACAGTTGATGAGTGTCTGTCTGTAATTAAAGGTCAGTGGATTGCATTGTTGTTTACTGCCAACCAGAGTGTACGACAAGCATAGGGCCAACCACCCCGACTGAACAGAATGCAGTGGGTTTATTACAAAAATGGAGTCTTGCACTTTCTTACATGACCTCCCTGTAAGTGAATCCCTTTTTTACCTGGGTCTTGGTTGTCCTTAAATGCTCAAAGCACCCATCAAAAATTAGCTTGTTGTATATTTGTGTGCTATCATGTGCAGTTGCTCTGGCTTCAATTGAATAAGCTTCTGTACCATACTTATTATCTGTTAGTTTGCCTCAAATTACGTTAAAAATAACACAATAATGCATTATTAACTCTTTAAAGCCATTTGTATTATGTGTGATATGTTATTTTTCAATTTATTTGTTTAAAAAAAATCTAATTAGATCTAATAGATGCAAAAATATAAAATTCACATTGATTTTTTTTTATTTTCTGGCTATTATTTCATTGGTCAGGGGTTACATGGCTAAATTTAGCTAAAGGACCTGTGAGGCTAGGGTCAGACGAGCGTGATTTCTACGGACTGTACGTCCGTGCACACGGACGTACGTCAGTACGGAAGACGCAGTAGTGGCCACACAGTCCGTTTTTTTCACTGACGTTTAATTTTTGACGGATGTAGGAGGGAAAATAAATTACAATGAAAAAACATTCTGTCCGTCAAAAATGCTGGACGTATAAATGCAGTCCGTCTGACCATGCTCCATCACTCACACACAAAGCTATGCAGACGTTATGGACGTGGCGCACTCCGCACGTCCGTTCTAGCAGTATTACGTTCTTGCCTAACCTGCGTCCGTTTGCAGCGTCCGTCATGCGTCCGCAGTTCAGTGCGGACGTACTTTGTGTAACAGGTTCCAATGGACTTTCTTTCATGCTATCACGGACGTACTTTTAGGCGCAATCACGGACGTGAACACTACGCTCGTCTGACAGCAGCCTAAATGCTTCACACGATTGCATGCAAATATAGTGCGTTAGGTTTGTGCTGTCCCAAAACCTTATTTTTCCAAGCCTATTGTTATTTGTATTTTTTGTTGTTGGGAGTTTTGAAGACACATTGAAGGAATTAATCCAGATGGGAGCCTTAACTAGACATCACTGAGTTGTCCAATGTCTTATGCCGGGGTCAGGCGTGCATTTTGCAGAGCGTAAGGAACGTCCGTGAGAGTGGACGTTCCTTCTACTCTGACGCCCATCTGGCCACCTCGCTGAGCGCAGTTAGGGCTATATTACAATCTTCGCGCAAAAACCTTTGTGCAAAGTGATTTTTTTTTTGCGCAAAGCGTTAAACTTTTGCGCGCGCAAATCACCACTGGAATTACAATCCTCGTGGATTTTTTCTTCCGCCGATCAATTGCACGCGCAAACAGTACGGGCACAAATGCAGGCTCAGTGCCGTCTCTCGCAAAAATCTTTGCGCGCGCAGTTTTTTGCACCCATTCAGCCAATCAAAATGAAGAAACACACCTATCAAACGCAGCTGAATTGTGCCTGCCAGAGGCATCGGAGACGGGTTCTGTGTCTATGATGCAAAATGAGCACATATGCTACAGTAATAATACACACACACACCTGCCACCATCCATTATATTGTTGCTGCATTCCTTTTTATGAGCTGTTTTTTTTTTGGGTTAGCCAGGTTGTTCAGATATGCCGATACCACCAGCTTTTATGGGTTGCTAAAATTATGCGAGCAAAGGCTTTGCGGTAATTACCGCAAATAGATTGTAATACCATCCTCGTACCAGCGCACATTCGCATTTGCGCTCACAATGTTAAAATAGGATGTGCGAAGTACAGTAAGCTCGCGCAGGTTCACCCGCGGTAGACGTTTGTGCACGTTTGTTGCGCTATGTAATACGGGATAGGCACAAATGGTTTCACCCCTCACGTTAATTTTTTTTGCGCCAGTGCAAACATTTGCGTGAAGATTGTTATTTAGTCCTTAGTGCGCTCAGTGCTGCAATTCGTGCTTGCACTACAGCGTGTGGCCAGCTCTGTCACAACGCTGCAACGGATGCCGGGAGGCATGTCCGTACAAACGCACATCGTGCGCTCGTCTGACCCCAGCCTCATCTGTGAAGCAGTGTCCTGCCCAGTGACAAGCTCTACCCTCTACTATGATATACATCCAGGTACATGCAGTATAAACATAATTCACAATATAATAGAGTATTTAGAGAGTTAATTTTCCTTAATCTTGCATTACTATTTTGTCTTTTTTTTTGCTTTGCTTCTGAATTGCAAAGATTTTACTTTCGACATAATATAGAAAACCTCGTAGATACAAAGAGTGTATGTTTGTTTCACATAAACATGCCCGTCATTAGTTTTCTATGTTCTGGACAAATGGAATATATACTGTGTAATGTAAATACAGACACAATACAACAGTAACAGAATCTGATTTACTTAGTGTATTTATTTATACAGTGTATACACAGCAGACATGACAACAAACACTTCTTTTTTTCATAAGAGCTCACATAAGAGCTCACAATCTATATTTATGTTGCTAAAGGTACTGATCAGATTTGGGATGTGTCAGTATACCAGGTGGTGTTGCGATCTGAGTAGTAACGACCAGCGGCGTACTGTGCCTTGTCACCGCCGTCAATGATGGGCCCTCACTGCGCATGCGCGGTGACAGCCTTGTCATTGCCAGCAGCTATCAGACTACACGCAGGTGCATCAAGTGCCCGTTGCCACCCTTCCTGATGTGCTGCTCGGGGTGTGCACCCTCCTGATTTCCCCTCGGTACGCCACTGGTAAAGACCCAGATTTCTAACACTCTGAACCTAGAACACGTATAAAACACAATGAGCTCAAGACAGAGAAATTTAACCGATCGGTGTTCTCAATCCCTCCGGCTCTTTCTGGACTTTTCCTTCTTATGATGACAAGTAAGTACAATTTTTTCTTGTTTATTGCAAAAGTTAAATTTTTCCACAATAACAATCTCTAGCAAATCTCAGTAATAACCTCTACAGCTTGCCGTGAGCGCTGCGAGATTCATAACATCACAAAGTCAATAATGTCACAATTTGTTTCTCTATAAGGGTTAATCACTAAACACTATGGTTTCACCAAAGTTCACCGCGGTTGCAAACAACATTTTAAAAAAAAAAATCACCATTATTGCACCTACGATAAACTTTGGCTACCCAGAAAAGGAAAATTCAATAATGGCAGGAGAAGTTGCTGCAATGGTACCACCAATACTTTGTAAGATGAGTGAACGGTGTCTACTCTCCATTCAGCATTGTTCTCCCGCTGTTTGCAACACCTGTGAATATACTGTGGCAATTTTGAAGTAGTGATCTTCGAGGAGCACAACTTCGACTTTAGCACTAGAGAAAACAACAATCTATGCTGAACAACTACCGTGGAAATAACGGTGAGCCAGTGGATCATTCCTAAATAGTGAATTCACCCTAGTTTGCCGAATACATCCACCGTTAATTCCGTATAAAAACGGCGCTTAGTGAATATCCCCTTATGAGTCAATATTTCTTATCCGTTCAAAAAGAGTTGGACCGTCTTTGACTCCTTCACTACCTTGATCGACTATACTTGATATGCAGGGCACCCCGTGGTGCCTCGATAAATATAGTCAATATGGCGTTCCACAGGAGCAATGCAAAGGAATTTCGTTTATTGGAAATTAATTTCATTTTATATCATAATGAATTTAATTTCCGCTTGGAGCACCGGAGGCACTGTTGGCATAATGCCTCCGGCAAGTGTTAACACTTTTTATAACCAGCTGGGAATGTGTCTTAACCCCTTCACCACCATGCGATTTTTGTTGAAAAACTTTTTATCAGAACATTTATTTGAAACACAAAATGCAAAGTTAACAATTAAATATCGGGTAAAATAGAAATTATTAACATAGATTGTTGTTCTGATATAGTTAAATTCAAATGCGGTAATGTAAATTCTCTAATTTTAATTTTTTTTTCTATTTCTGTAACCATTACACAAATATTGTTGGAATGAAAGATTCTGAACTCTAGATGGTGTCCTTTATCTTGCACTATGTCACACAGGGTCTACATTATCAGCATACAGGCAGAAATAGCCTTTGTGTCAAATAATGTAACTGTAATAAAGATAAATAATAAAAACGGTCAGATCTCCTGCTTGTGGGGTTTGTAATGATCACAATGAGATTATTAGCAACGCAGCTTCCATTAATACCAATAGAATATAAAAACAAAAACTGTATGTGACATAATGCCTGTGTATGTAAATTACAGTAACACCTTGTATCTGTACTGTACAGGGATTTGTAGTCATTTTAACCCCCTGAATCTTATCTCTTTACAGCAGTGAGTGACCCTAGAGCTCTCCCCATATACTGCCCTCTCCCTGGCTGCTGGAATGCAACAGTAATGTGTTTGCTATTTAATTTTTGTTACAGTGAGGTTTGGGGCTGCTATAAACAGCTTGTTTTATTGCTCTGCAGGGAGCCTGGATAGAGATAAGACAGTGGAATTTGTTTCTCCACAGGGGGCACACTAGTCCTGCTTTGGAAAGGTGTAAATATTGGGTTCTGATCTGTAATGAGTGCTTTTCAATGTATTACAATGCAAAATCGAGATAAATCTCAACAAAATTGAGATTAACCCCTTTCGTGGGTGTGAAAGGGTTAATGACATCTCCCCAGCCGATCAGTTACGGAGGTCTGAACTGCTGTAACTCCATTTGGCCATTAGATGGTGACAACTGCCTGCCTATAGGTTATTACAGTAAGAAATACATACGGAATATTCCCAAATATTTCATACTGTATATTTAATTAAAAATTATTTTCCAAAAAACCACTGGTTCCTCACAGCAGTTTTCCAGCAAATCCCTTGGTCGTGATGACGTAAAGAAACATCATCAAAGATTCCATGTCTGCAAAGCATTGTAGCTCTAACAATGTATGTCTGAGCTATCTGATCTACCCTATAATCTGTCACACGTTCTCTACTAAGTCATATACATATAGTGGTTGCCATAAAATGAATGACAGGGATGTGAACCATGGGCAATAAAGGATATTAGTTTCAAGGCAAAGCCAAATATTACCCTAAAATATTTTCAGTGGCAATATTATCTTCTACTGTAATATACAAAACAAGAATATATACATATATATATATATGTATATTCTTGACACATCAAGAAACATAGTGTTTGTAACTGATCTGTCATCAGCGAAGAACAAATCTATAGAAATCATAAAAATATTGAAAAATCTGATATGCTCATGTACCGTGTTTAAGTGCATCGGGTAGGAATACTTTTCAGTTCTATCCATGAATTAAAGATTTGCTAAAAATAAAGTGAGTCTGAGTGGAGCGCTGGGAGTCCGTATCATGTCCCATTGGCGCACAAAAGTGTTACTAACCTGTGGAGTGTTTTCTCAATAAAAAATAATACGGGTAATATATCAAAAACATGGACATTTAATTAACACCTCTCCCTTGATACATAGAAGCACGTTACACATATCGTATTATATGTATTTACATTAAAAATAATTGAATGAAAAAATGGTAGATTTAAAGCCACTGCCTGCAATAGCACTAAGGGTTCTATCACTAGGATACCGATGAGATTGGATTGTGAGGTGAGCCCATCTGGGTCAAGACTTTGTCCAGCCACTGCAGAGGACCATGTAGATGGATTTCGATCCAGCAAGGAGTGCTTGTTACGTCTTGTCTGTGATATTCTGCTCCCCAGCCCTAAAAGCAAAATCATAGAGTCACTCAGGGTAGAGAATAACATACGTTACAAGGTTGTTTATCTCATTTTCAGTACCAGAGACTTAAAGCCAATGATGCTGGATTAACTCCTTCACTGCCGGTGCCTAGTGCTTTTCCATAAACCCAAAGGCAGGAACCATTGGTTTTATGTACTTTTCATTACCCCTTAACCCTAAGACCATCACCCATGCACACACAAACCTACACACAGTCATCAGTTTGCTAGATAGAACGTTTATCATATGAAGGGTGGCATGAAAAAAGAAAGATTGGGAAAACATTACAACATCAACACATGCAAATTGAAGACAAAGTGGAGACTTTTAACCCATATGGTCTGAAATATATATGCCTAGCTCCTGCTGATGAGGGTCCAACAAACCCGAAACAGCGCTGTCCAAGGAGTGGCTTTGACCAGTTGCATAAACCTTATCTCTGCTAGAAAGCCACAGTGTGGCATAGCATTGATTTTAGGGTTCTGTGTAATAACAGACCCAGGACGCATAAAAGTGAGACAGATGTCATTTGCATATCCATCCTATCCAGAATTCCTTGCTGCATATGGGGAATGTGGTACAGGAGCTCTGGGATGCAATTCATCGAATTGCTGTGATGTGCAAGTGGCTTCTGCAATAATAAACACACTATATATATTTATATATATAATGTCAATATGGTTTGCACTCACGGTTCACCTTCAATCCAAAAACCCGGTGTTTGGTGACGGCCTCTTATGTATGTAAAGATGTACAGATTCACCCGCACTCCAGGATTTTTCAAGCTTCCACTTTATTAGAACATGTTTCAAACTGCCGACGTTTCAGTTCCAATCCGGAACTTTCCAGATTGGAACTGAAACGTTGGCAGTTTGAAACATCTATACCTATAAAACTGAATGCCCGTCGCCGCACATCCGGTTTCTGTTGGCTGCGCACACAGCCAACAGAAACCCGATGCGCAGCGTCGGACAGACGCTGGATGCGCGCGCATCCAGGAGAACAGGATGCGCACGCAGCAGCCGGGTAGAGGCTGCGCGTGCATCCTGTAGAGCCGTATGCGCTCGCAGAAGACGGCTATAGGCTGCGCGCGCATCCAGCTCTATAGGATGCGCACGCAGACTCTACCCAGCTGCTGCGCGCACATCCTGTTCTCCTGGATGCACGCGCAGTCTCTACCCGGCTGCTGTGTGCACATCCTGTTCTCCTGGATGCGCGGGCGGCCAGCGGGTAGAGGCTGCGCGCGGATCCAGCTTCTGTATGCTGGGGCAAATGTACCCATGTGTGCTGGGGCAAATGTACCCATGTGAGCTGGGGGCAAATGTACCCATGTGAGCTGGGGGCAAATGTATCCATGTGAGCTGGGGCAAATGTATCCATGTGAGCTGGGGGCAAATGTACCATGTGTGCTGGGGGAAATGTACCCATGTGTGCTGGGGGAAAATGTACCCATGTGTGCTGGGGGCAAATGTATCCATGTGAGCTGGGGGAAAATGTATCCATGTGAGCTGGGGGCAAATAAATGTATCCATGTGAGCTGGGGGCAAATGTACCCATGTGAGCTGGGGGCAAATGTATCCATGTGAGCTGGGGCAAATGTATCCATGTGAGCTGGGGCAAATAAATATATCCATGTGTGCTGGGGCAAATAAATGTATCCATGTGTGCTGGGGCAAATGTACCCATGTGTGCTGGGGCAAATGTACCCATGTGTGCTGGGGGCAAATAAATGTATCCATGTGAGCTGGGGGGAAATAAATGTATACATGTGAGCTGGGGGCAAATGTACCCATGTGTGCTGTGGCAAATGTACCCATGTGTGCTGGGGCAATTGTATCCATGTGAGCTGGGGGCAAATAAATGTATCCATGTGAGCTGGGGCAAATGTATCCATGTGTGCTGGGTGCAAATAAATGTATCCATGTGTGCTGGGGGCAAAAGGATCCATGTGAGCGGGGGGGGGCAAATAAATGTATCCATGTGTGCTGGGGACAAATGTATCCATGTGAGCTGGGGCAAATAAATGTATCCATGTGAGCTGGGGGTCAGAAACTGGGTCCGATAAACAGCCACATCATTGGGAACACTGGGCAGCCATATCCTCTACAACAATAGACTGCCCTCCGGGCAGGCTTTATACCTAGTGTTCTAATAAAGTGGAAGCTTGAAAAATCCTGGAGTGCGGGTGAATCTGTACATCTTTACACATATATATATATATATATACACACAATGTGCGCAAAGGAATATTTCTGGTTTGTATCTCCTTTTCGGATTAACATACTTTCCTAGTCGTCAACTATGTAGATCCTTGGCACCTAGGTTATTAAGGGGTTATTTAGAAAGCAACGATCTTGCCACCGGATTGCACCGAACAGTGAATTTCATGTCAGTTAGTCTGTTCGGAAAGCTGTGAATTCACCAAATACTGGCGAATTGACAGGGAAATAAGGTGCAGTTCAGCACAGATCGTCGCAATTCAGTGATCTGTGGTGAAATTGTCCCATAGAAAAGTAATGGTTCATTTATTCAGAGAACACCAAACTGCACCGAAATGTCAGTGAAATGCCTTGATTTTTGGTGTTTCCGTTCAACACATTGAATCCTATGGGATTCACCTAAAACAACATTATCGTTTTAATTTTATTTTATTCAACCATTAATAAAAAAAAATTATTCAACCATTAATAAAAAAAAATTATTCAACCATTAATAAATTTTCATTTTCAGAAAACCGTCTTTTTATTTATTGTTTGGAATCTTTTGTATTTTTTAGATAAAATTTTTGTTCTTTTTTTTTCTTTTAAAAGGTGTTTTTTTTAAATTCTGTAATAGTCCTTTTAATTATTTTTGAAAGGACCTTTTTTATTAGACACATTTGAATGCATTTTTATTGGTTTAAACACCTATTAGAAGAACAGCAGAGTTTCTTTTTTTTCTCAGCAGTGCGGCGGTCTATGCCGACTCCATCTTCGGCGCACTTCGGGGACTTTGCGGTGAATAGTGAATTCACCGCAGGGTCGGCGAAATGGAATCGCCTAAGCGCACTGGAATGCACCGAACTAGAAAGCACTGAATTCTGAATAACCCCTTTAAAGGGTAAAACCCAAGGGATGAAGGGATTAGTAATTTAAATATGTTTAGATTTTCATTTTCTCTCCACTTTTGGAATCCGCTATAGAATTACAGCTATAAAAATGATTATTGTAAAATAAATATTTACTGAAATTATGCCATTGACAGATTGTGAGCCAAAAGTTACTCGTCCAATGTCAAAATTAATACTATAAATCTTGGCTTAAATAACGTATAGAATAAATGACTCACTTTCACAAAGCTCATGCGAATGGTACACATTTTAGTCAGTTCGTACACCACCTCGAATCCTTGGTTAACTGACTGTGAAAGAAGCTGGGCGAACAGCTGGTTATTAAATATCTTGAGGCTGCATCCACTGGGGATCTTGCACACCGTGGCCGGATGAAAGCCATGCTGGTAGTTACAATTGCGGCTCTGTATAAAAATGCTGCTGTCGCTTACACATTCTGCATAAACCTCCCCACCGACATAGTACAGATGAACGCCTGTGCAAAACAGAAAACTGTTATTATCATCACTATTTAATAGCATCAACGGTTTCCTCAGTATTTTACATTAAAGATTCATTGCTGTATTAATTGCTGTTACATTACAGCAGGATGTCAACAACAAGGCATGCCAATGGCTTACATGTAGTGATCACAATTTGAGGGGGTAAAAATAAGCTGTGTGATGTTCCAGTATGTAAGTTTGTTTGCAGCAGTAAGATGATATGAAGTGATATAAGGGATCTGGAGAAAATGTAGCAGAACAAAGGAAGGAAGAACAAACCAAGAGAAAAGACAGGATTACTAGAACAATTTTGAAGGCATTATTCGGCGGATGTTTGAATTGGTCTGTCATGGTTCACATTAATTTGATGTAGAATTAAACTCTGTTAGTACAATTCACAGAGGTAGAAAAGTGGATCTCAGGTAACAAGCCTTTTCTAAATATGGACAAAACTGTCACAATGCTCTTTGGAACAGCACCTAAACTACATAAATTGCAAAATCCCCATCTATGTGTTGGGACAAAATCAAATGGCACGCTGACCACAGTCACTTCTCTCAAATATCTAGGTATGTGGTTAGACCCAAATCTATCCTTTGGCCCCCACATCGAAAAACTCATCTAAACTTTACCCCAAACTAGGTGCCCTGTACAGAAACAAATCCTGCCTGAGCCCCGCGGTAAGAAAGCAAATTGTACAACAAATGCTTATGGCGGCTATTCAATACGGAGATGTAGTGTATGCAGCAGCCCTGCAAACGCACCTCCAGAAACTTACTATATTGTATAACTCATTCTGCCACTTTGTGCTACAATGTAACTACATGACCCACCACTGTGACATGTTAAAAGAGTAATGATCTGATGCTATCAGCTCCTCGTACCCGCACCCCCAACTTTCACCTCCAGGACTTCTCCTGAGCTGCCAGCTTTCTATGGAACTCCTTCCCCCACAACATCAGACTCTTCCCGTCTCTCCAGTCCTTCAAGACGTCGCTTAAAACTCATTACCTTAGAGAAGCCTATCGGGTCACTCCCTAATCCCCCATTGTTTATTTCCATGCTCCTTCTTCCCACATGCACCCCGTTACTTCTTGTACTGTATTCACCTTCACCTAGTGTGTCACCCCTCTCCTCTTAGATTGTAAGCTCTCGAGCAGGGGTCTTCTCTCCTACTGTTTTGTGTGTGTGTAATGTGTTTGTATATTTGTTATTCTGTCTCTCCCTTTTGTACAGCGCTACGGAACTTGTTGGTGCTTTATAAATGCTTGTAACTGTAACTAAATTGTCCGTCGCTGGAATCTAGACGCACCATTCACCTTTCCAACCCAGTGTTTAAGAGCTTTTCTGGGAAGCTACCACCCTACCTGAATAGGCTGATTGCCCCAGCAGTTCCCTCATCCTATAACCTCCGATCCAGGACCAGCACCTTACTTGCAATACCACAATACAAAAAGAAAGTGGCTCGATCCTCCTCTTCCTACAGAGCACCGCAATTATGGAATAACCTCCCAGACAGCATCAAATCTTCCCCCAGTCTTAAGTCACTCAAGAGATCTCTATTAATATACCTCAATACAGAATGCACCTGTAAACATGTAACATACAGGGTAATTCAAAGAGATCCGAATAGCTTGAGAAAGGTAACCGAACACTGAAAATCAGTGTTCGGTTACCTTTCTTGGCCATTCGGCTATCCAGAGAGCAGGCAATTCGCCAAATCCTGGCGAATTGCCTGCACATACAGTGCCTGTTCGGTGCCTGTTCGAGGGCAGTGAAATCCCCATAAAAAAGCACTGCTTCGGCTATTCAGAGAATACCAAACAGCAGTGAAAGGTTCCCGAAATGCCCTGCCATTCGGTGGTTTCATGCGGCAGATTTATTCAGGCGAATCCCATAGGCTTCAATGTTAAAAATATTCCCGTTTTAATCCAATATCTAATAAACCGTTCATTATAAAATTCTGCAGTAAAGAGTCTCTTTATTTATCGATTTTTTTAGGATATTTTACGCATTTTTCCAGATTTTTTTTTTTAAGTTTACTTATTTTTTCTGTAACAGCCCTTTTTATTCTCATTCATTGGACCTCATGTAAATTTCAGACATTTTCGCTTAGTAGTTTCTTTGCAAACAGCGTTTCACTTTTCAAACAGTCAAGCAAACTGTTTTCCTAATTTATTCACTTCACTCGTCTGCCGTGTCGGCTTTTTCCGGCAGCTTCGCTGCGTGTGATCGGCTCCTGCTCGGGTTTTTCCGTGGTCTTCGGCGGGTTAATCCAGATGTTTTTGCGGGTTTTCGGCGTGCATTCGCTGGGTTTTACGGTTCGTTTTCGTCGGGTTTGCGGTAGCTTTTCCCTGCAATTCGGGGACCCTGTGGCGCAGGGTCACCGAAATGGGATCGGCAAAAGGAACCGAATTGAAGAGAACGAAAAGTCACCGAACGTGCAGTGACTTTTCGAATCTCTTTGAATTACCCTGATAGTGACTATATTTATTTTCTGTTAATCTGTATATTTGTGCAATTTTTTAAATATTTTGCATTGTACTACTTTGTATTTCTGTAACAATTCAATGTTCTTGAACCCAGGACATACTTGAAAACGAGAGAAATCTCAATGTATCCTTCCTGGTAAAATCCTTTATAAATAAATAAATAAATATTTCTACATATTTATTTTCTGTTAATCTGTATATTTGTGTTTTCTTACTTTGAATTTCTGTACCTACTGTAAAAATTCAATGTTCTTGAACCCAGGGCATACTTGAAAACTAGAGAAATTTTAATGAATCCTTCCTAGTAAAATACTTTATATATAAATTGTAAAATAGAAAGCTAAACGTTAACTCACTGTGTAAACCAAATGACCGGTCAATGTACAGATTTTAGTAATCCCCCTCCAAAGTATCACCACACACACCTTTCACATAGGTTGACTCCTATTTATCCAACAGGTCCTTCTGTGTGTCCTTTGCTGGTAACTCCTCCTCCTCATTGCCTCTATCTGTTGGTGTACCTCAAGGCTCTGTCCTTGGTCCTCTGCTCTTTTCCATCTACACCTCCTCCCTGGGCAAAATCATCAACAGCTTTGGCTTTAATTACCACCTCTACGCTGATGACACTCAGATCTACCTCTCTACCCCTGATCTCTCTCCCCCTGTCCTTTCAAAAGTCAGTGACTGTTTATCTGGCATCTCCTCCTGGATGGCCTCCCACCACCTAAAGATCAACATGTCAAAGACTGAACTCCTACTTATTCCTCCCTCCAATGCCTCCCCACCTCCTGACTTCTCTATCACGGTGGAGGGTATCACCATCTCCCCATCAAACCAAGTTCGCTGTCTTGGAGTTACACTTGACTCTGCTCTTTCCTTCATCCCCCACATCAAGTCTCTTTCCTCCTCCTGCCGATACCAACTGCGTAATATTTCCAGAATTCGGCCATTTCTTACCGCTGTCACCACAAAACAACTCATACATGCCCTGGTAATCTTCCGACTCGACTATTGCAATAATCTCTTATCTGGCCTCCCTCTGTCCCGCCTCTCCCCCCTACAATCCATCCTGAACGCCTCCGCCAGGCTAATTCACCTCACCCGCCGCTCTGTCTCTGCCGCTCCCCTCTGCGAGTCCCTTCACTGGCTCCCCATCCACTGCAGAATTAAGTTCAAAATCCTTATCCTTACCTACAAAACCCTCACTAACTCAGCTCCCCACTACCTGTCCTCACTAATCACCAAATACACCCCAGCCCGCTCCCTAAGGTCAAACAGTGACCTGCGCCTAGCTTCTCACCGCATCACCTCTTCCCATGATAGACTGCAGGATTTCTCACGCGCAGCCCCCACTCTCTGGAACGCTCTCCCTCGTACTGTCAGACTTTCCCCTAACTTCTCTTCCTTCAAACGCTCCCTTAAACCATTCCTATTTAGGGAAGCCTACCACCCAACTCACTGACGCAACCATCAATCACTCTCACCTTACAGTCCTCTCCTCCTGTTTCCAACCCCAACCCTCCCAGATTGTGAGTTCCTACGGGAATAGGGCCCTCATCTCCTCCTGTACTGTTTGTCAAATGTTGTTCAATGTATTGTAACCCTGTCTATACTGTGCTTATTGTACAGCGCTGCGGAATATGCTGGCGCTTTATAAATAAAGAATAATAATAAAATAATAATAATAACCTCCACTGGCACAGAGTTCCCAGTAGAGATCTATGCTGATGAGCAGTGATAGGATACAGCGGGCGAACTGCTATGCTGCACTCGTTTTAGCTATATAACTGACTGCCGACTCTCCCCAATGAATGTGCCAGTATGTTCTTTTTATGAAAGGTGCACTTTAAAATCAAGTCTATAGTAAGGTGCCGATCAATTACCATTCCAGCTTGTTATCTAACATGAAGATGAGTTTTAACCCCTTCACTACAAAGGGGCCTTCCAGAAAACCAGTGGTTTGTTGGAGAATAATTTTAAATCAGTTATACAGGAAGAAATATTTGTGAATATTCCCAATGTATTATTTCTTACTGTAATAACCTAATTGGCAGTCAGATGGCGCCAATGAGGACTGTCTGAGGGTAAGTGATAATGTCAAAATCATGATCAATTTTCGAAAACTGCCCTGTCTGAGGATTCTTTAAGCATGCTCAGTCTACACCAAAAAGGAATTTGTGACATCATCAAATCACATAGCACTGGGACCATTGAGCCTGACGTCCTAAAAAGAGGTAAGCAAACATCCTCATCTTTTAGGGCTGCCATAGTTACCGGCTCCACGAAAAACAGGAACTGAAACTGACACTGAAGCTACATAAACATAGTTACAGGCAGAACACAAAACAGGATGTAAGGGAACCATCTTCCATTGCAGGGCTCGAGTCCTGCGGGAACACGTGGGAACGGCGTTCCCGCACTTCTCCCGCAGTGAGAACGCAGGTTCTCGCTGTGAGCCGACAGAGCGGATCCCTGGGGCTGCTAGTGGAATGCATTAACATCATTCCGCAAGCCCTCCGAGTGCCCGGCCTACTCCCAGCCTCCCATGTGCGGCTGCTGACCGGAAAGATGTGACGCAGCCGAGATCTCGTGAGAGCGCGTCACAACCTTCAGAAGCCGGCGGCCACGTGAAGGAGCATGCCGGGCACTCGGAGGAACAACACTGGTCTGTTCTGGCCTGGCAAGTATAATTCTGGGGGTCTGCTGGTTATAAAATTCTGGGGCTCTGCTGTGTATAAAATTCTGGGGCTCTGCTGGGTATATAATTCTGGGGGTCTGCTGGGTATAAAATTCTGGGGCTCTGCTGTGTATAAAATTCTGGGGCTCTGCTGGGTATATAATTCTAGAGGTCTGCTGGGTATAAAATTCTGAGGCTCTGCTGGTTATAAAATTTTGAGGCTCTGCTGGGTATATAATTATGGGGGTCTGCTGGTTATACAATTCAGGGGCTCTGCTGGTTATATAATTCTGGGGTCTGCTGGTTATAAAATTCAGGGGCTCTGCTGGTTATGTAATTCTGGGGGTCTCCTGGTTATAAAATTCTGGGGCTCTGCTGGGTATATAATTCTGGGGCTCTGCTGGGTATATAATTCTGGGGTCTGCTGGTTATAAAATTCTGGGGGTCTGCTGTGTATAAAATTCTGGGGCTCTGCTGGATATAATTCTGGGGGTCTGCTGGTTATAAAATTCTGGGGGTCTGCTGGGTATAAAATTCTGGGGCTCTGCTGGGTATACAATTCTGGGGTTCTGCTAGGTATATAATTCTCGGGGTCTGCTGGTTATAAAATTCTGGGGCTCTGCTGTATATATAATTCTGGGGTCTGCTGGTTATAAAATTCTGGGGCTCTGCTGTATACAAAATTCTGGGGGCTCTGCTGTGTATAAAAAATTCGGGGGGTCTTTGCTGTGTATAATTATTTATTTTCAGGTATACATGATTCTGCATGTGTGTGTGTGTAATATATGTCTGAGGTTTGTGTGTCTGGTCAGGGTGTATTTGTCAGTGTGACCTGGCCAAGGCATGGCACACATGCACATTGTCATTTTTGGGTACGAGAAAGGAGCGCACAAGAGTGTGTGTGTGTGTGTGTGTGTGTGTGTGTGTGTGTTTGAGTGTGTAATTTTTTCAGGTATTGGGGCTAGTGGAAAGCTTGGGTGAGTTCCCTCACTTTTTTCCCCAGGACTTGACCCCTGGTCCATTCTCGATGCAGTAAAGCCCACGACATACTGCACTCGATTGCGTGCGGTGCTGAGCAGTGTAAAGCAGAGCAGGGTGAAGTACCAGCACATGTTCATAAACTATACCGAGAGTGGAGAGGTGGAGTAAATTGACTTTCCACCAATCAACGAATTATACGTGTGCTTTGATTGGTATAAGTTCAGTACTTTCATCTCAGGGCACTTGAGCACTCTTCTGAACACAGTAGAGAGAAGTGCAAGACAAATTAGCCGGGCACTGCTCCGCAACTCATGCAGTGCGTCGCAGCCTTAACACAGTAATGATCCTGTATCAAGAGTGTAAGAAAAATATGTACGCCATGTTTATTACATCGATTTGTATACTCAAACTTTGAGGTAATATTATGAACTCCGTACCTTTTCCGATGTGCCTCCTTGTATTCTCTATGGTAGAGTTTCGGTTCACGTTAGACAGGAGCCCTAAGCAGAATCTGTTCTTATTATTGGAAGGATCAGTGAAGCCATCAATGAGCATGCTGCGCGAGGAAGCCTGGAACGTCTCCCCCACTCGGTTGTTGAGTTCATAGTATGCAACTGAGCACCAGTGCAAAGGTTCTTCATAGCAAACAGGGCGAAACTCTGAAGAAAAAAACAAAAATAACAAAGAGTTTGATAATACAAAGTAATGGAAAGTAAACCATGTGGATGTTCCTTAAAGGGAAGCTACCACTAAGGCTAGGGTCAGACGAGCGTGATTTCTACGGACTGTACGTCTGTGCACACGGACACAGTAGTGGCCACACAGTCCATTTATTCACTGACGTATATTTTGACGGATGTAGGAGGGAAAATAAATTAAAAAGCAAAACCATTTTGTCCGTGAAAAATGCTGGACGTATAAATGCAGTCCGTCTGACCATGTTCCATCACTCACACACAAAGCTATGCGGACGTTGCGGACGCAGCGCACTTTGTGCGGCCGTTCTAGGGGTTGTACGTTCTTGCCTGCCTTGCGTCCGTGGGCCGCGGCCGTTGTGCGTCCGCAGTTCAGTGTGGACGTACTTCGTGTGTCGGGCTCCGATGGGCTTCCTGTCATGCTATCACGGACGTACTTTTAGACGCAATCACGGACATGAACACTACGCTCGTCTGACAGCAGCCTTACATAAGCTGTAACTAGATTACTTGTGCATTACAAACAAAACCACATTATAAAACACATTATAAAACACATGCTGCTGAGTTTTTTTCCTTGTCTGAAGTAATTGCATTTTAAAAGGGAAAAAAAAGGTATTTTATGTTATCTCCTGTTTCCATTTTCTGGATTTTTCCTTTGATGCAGCTTTTACCAACATGTGTTAAGTTACTGCTGTGGTTTATCTTCTACAGTATTTAACAGTCAATGAGTTGGAAGAGGGAATATTTAGATAAGGCGGCAGGAGGTTATTGTGTTCTTTAAGCTACTTGAGGTAAGAGCTGACAGCGGAATTAGATATGACGGGGAGCTTAAAAGACTTTGGGCTCTATTACATTCTTTGCGCAAAAAAAAGCTCACGCAGCGCATTAATTTTTGTGCGCAGCTTTAAACGTTAACGCGCGATAATTAACGCGCGCATTTTTTCATCCATCAAAAAACTAACGCGCGCAAAAAATCAGTGGGCGGACTGTTTTTTCACGCGATTCAGACAATCTGAATTAAGAACCACAATTGTCTCACGTTATGTTTTTGCGCCTGTCAAAATCAATCTGAGTATATATGCTGCAGCAATAATAAAAACACGCACAACTTCTCCATTTTATTGTTTGGGTATGTGTAGAATGTGTAACTATACTGTGCTGTATTTTTTTTTTTGGGCTGGTGTATTTGGTTTCGGCCAGGACGTTCAGATTTGCCATTAACACCAGCTTTTAACCACTTCAATGCTAAGGACGCGCTCAGCGCGTCCAACCGCATGTAGCGTTCCATGCGGTGGACGCTCTGAGCGCGTCCTCTCTTTGGGGCCAGCGTTCGGCCGGGTTCCGGCCGATCGCTGGCCCCCCCGGTGCAGTCTGACATCCTCGATGTCAGCCCAGCACCCGGAAACGCCGCCGGAGTAATTAGGTGTCATCGCGGGGGCACGATGACACCTAATTCAGGCACCCCCCCCCCCCGCGGAGGAGGCGCCTGAAAGGGAGGGGGGAGGTCCTTCAGACCTCTCTCCCTCCCGATCAGCGGCGTGCAGGGGGTTAACCCAGGCACCGTTTGGAAGGGCACAGCCTGCCCTTCCAAATGGTACCTGGCATTAACCCCTTGGGGGCCAGATCACGAATCGGCGCCGAAAACCGCCGGTTCGTGATCCTTTCCCGGAGCTGGCCGACATCTTGGATGTCGGCCAAGCTTTCGGGAATGCCCCCTGAGGACTGGAGTCATCGTGCATAGCACGATGACGCCAGTCCTGGAGTTAACCCCTAACTGCCACCACTGGTGGAGATAGGGGGTTCCAATGAACCCCCTATCTCCCGATCCGTGGCAGTTAGGGGTTAATGTTTGGTATTGTTGGATCGGCCAGAGCATGGCCGTTCCAACAATACCAAACATGAGTATGAAAAAAGTTTAAAAAAAAAAAAAAAATATTTAAAAAAAATTAAAAAAAAATAAACAATTTTTTTTTCTTTTTTTGGTTCGTTAATGCAGCAATATTGTTCCCATTTCAATTATAATGTGAACAATGATGCTGCACTAACGATTTTTGTATGCGGTGCGTTTGTTAAAAATTGCGTAATTTTCCCCAAAAGAAAATGTAAAGAGACCCCATCTCTAATTTTTTTAACAAGCGCACCCCATACAAAATATAACCGCAATTGCTCGCATGTTAAAATGTGAAAAAAAACACTTTACACGTTGTAAATTATTGAAAATTCATATTTTATAGCATTTTTTGTTATAATATACAGACAGGGCATGACGTATACATATAATAATGACATATTATGAATCTGCCGAGTCTGACGGAAAGAACGATATATAATATGTCTGGGTCATATACTAATATAAGCCTTCAAAACACGTTTAAACATGATGAGCGAAATCGGTAAAAATGAGCTCAGCACAGAGGCGGGAAAAGCTTCAGCAGCGAAAGGGTTAAAAGACGTTAAAATTATGCGCGCAAACGTCCGTTAAATTTTGCGCATAGATTGTAATACCATCCGTGTACCAGCGCACAAACGTATTTGCGCTCACAATGTTAAGTATAGGATGCGCAAAGTACAGTACGCTCGTAAAGGGTTCGCATAGGTTCACCCGCAGTAGACGTTAATGCCCATTTTTTGCAAGGACATTGTAATACGACGTTCTGCGCAAAGGCTTTTGCCCCTCCGTTAATGCGTTTTTGCGCACGCGTTAACGTTTGCGCGAAGAATGTAATAGAGCCCTTCTAATCTACCCCCGGTGAGGTCCTTTGAATACATCCCACACAATACAATGATGTGAGTCAGTGATCGACCCATATACTCCATTATAAGGTCAAAGCCACACAGTGAGGAGAAAGTGATGTAAGGATACTATGGGGCTCAGTTTACAACACAAAATATCACACAATGGATGCTCCCAGTGACACATATAGAAAAAAATATTTTCTTAACTAAACTTACAAGAGAGAAGAACAAGGCACATGTAAGATATCAACAACATCAAATAAACACAATAAGGACATTTCATTTTTGGGCGGCAGTGGCCCTTTAACTGGTTGATATTGAAGAGCATAAAAAAACGACTGTTTCACTGTTTGTGGTTGATAATTTGTGTACATCCTAATGATTTGAACATGCAAGCCTGTCTTCCTATTTGAAATTAAAAAATATATATCATATGCCCCAAAACTGTTTTATTTTTATTTAGTCCTATATAGTATTATTTATTTAGTCAGTAGTTATGCTCTTGCTTACCAGCAGGAGGGGTCAGACCTGGACCTCAGATTTTTGAAACTACATGTCATCTCCCAGGATGCTCGAGTACTCATTAGATTGGCAGAGCTTCGTGGGAAATTAAGTTACAAAACAATTGGATGTCCAAGGCTGCTTGCTATTAATCAGTAAAATAAGAATATATATTTAATATAATACATGCAATTTATTATGTAAAAAGGGCCTATCTGCAAAAAAGAAGATGATCATGGATATACCTGTTACGTATCCTGACATTGGGAGGAATGAAAGTGAGATGCATGGCATGCAAGGGTGTATCAAGGGTGTATCCCACCTCCTACCACATCACCAGCAATGCATCTGGAGGAATGACCTCAGATCCTGTTGCATCTCAATGCCCTCTCATTGCCTTTGCATTGAGTGGTATTTAATTGGCTGGGTGTAAACTAGTCGCACACATGTCAGTTGACAGTCGGCTCAAGCTGCTTCCTGGGTTTTAGGCTGGACATCCACTGGATCCGTAGTCGTGCGACCGACCTGGTCTGACAAGGGTCGTTCACTGCATCAGACTAGCGATCAGCGACTATGGACCCAAAAAACAGTTTATTCTTGTTTTCTTTTTTCTGAGACTATCGCATATTGCATTCTGCTTTTGGAAACACTGCAGTCCTTTGTATGTGAAAATGGATATGGATATGGAGGAGCTGGATGAGCTAGTTCGATGTGTGAATTTGAATCCCTTTGTGTCTGATGTCAGATACCCTGTAGCTGCGAAAACTGTACATTCCGAGATTTCTCTACGTTTGACCGCACAATGGTCTAGGCCAGTGGTTCCCAACCGCGGTCTTCAAGTAAGCCTAACAGGCCAGGTTTTAAGGACTACCTTGGGTAAATACAAACTGAATCCTGCAATCACTGAGCAGCAAATCATATCACCTGTGCTGTGCTTCACATATCTGGCAAAACCTGGCCTGTTAGAGGTAACTGAGGACAAAGATTGGGAACCACTGGTCTATGCCATTGACAGCATCAATATTAAACTGACAGACCTACATGCCAGCATACATCGAGACATGGTCCTAAGGGACTAATCATTATTGTGTAAGGTATATCTAATAATAATAATAACTAATATATAACCCTTCAGCAACACCCTCCCTCAGCTTTCAAATTAGGATATCCATTGAATTGATACTGCTATACTGTATATTTTATGACTCCACTATAAATGCCATGGAAGCCTCTCTGATGCCGTGCTGGGTGTATAGACAGTGGAGCCCAGTGCTCCTCACGCTGCATTTAATCAGCAGAAGGATGGATCTGGAAGGTTGTGGCCCACAGGCCCTGTATGCTAGTGGTCCAAAGAGCAATAAGACCCCCGAACCCTTTGATAGCTATTCAGTTGGGTTGACTTAACTTACCTCTGTTTGGTGCCTGCAAAATGAGTTGGCAATCAGGGGAGTCAACAGGCTGCCTGTTTTGATTTCCATGGATCTCTGGTGCTATATATGGTGGAGGAGGTGTATCTAGAGACAGAAAGAGAACTTGTTTTATTAAAGGGTCATTCTGGTGCATTTTAAACTTCACCAATGTCATAGTTACATAGGCTTAAAAAAAAAAAGACATGTGTCCATCGGGTTCAGCCTTACATACATCACCTACTGCTGTTGATCCAAAAGAAGGCAAAAAACCCAGTCTGAAGCGCTCGCCAATATACAACATACTGGAGAAAAATTCCTTCTTGACCCCAGAATGGCGTCAGATTTCTTCTTGGATCAAGAATCTTTTACCCACATATTAAATATTATAACTCTTAATATTTTGTTTTTGCAGGAAGTCATCTAGTCGCTTTTTAAAGTCTGTACAGTCTCTGACCCAACCACCTCTACAGGCAGAGAATTCCACAGCTTTATTGTTCTCACCGTAAAATAACCCTTCCTATGCTTTAGGCTGAATTTTCTTTCTTCCAGTCTAAATGGATGACCCCTTGTCCTATGTATAGTCCTGTTAATGAATAGGTTTCCAGACAATGGTTTATAATGGCCCCGTATATATTTATATAAGGTTATCAGATCCCCTCTAAGGCGCCGTTTCTCTAAACTAAACAGGTTTAAGCTTGTTAGTCTTTCCTCATAACTTAACCCTTCCATTCCCCTTATTAATTTAGTCGCCTGTCTCTGCACTTTTTCTAGCACCATAATATCCTTTTTTAACACAAGTGCCCAAAATTGCACGGCATATTCAAAGTGCGGCCTGACCATTGATTTATACAGAGGCAAAATTATGTTTTCATCCCAAGAGTGCATTCCCATTTAAATGCCTTGCTGGCCTTGCCGGCTGCTGTTTGACATTGGACATTGTTACTTAGTTTGAAATCTATGATTTATTCCCAAATCCTTCTCCTGTCATGTCATTTCAGCATGTTAAATTGCAACTGTTTTACTCACCTGCTGGGCACCGCCATAATCTGTCCCCTATAACCCGGTTATTCTGGTCACCCCTGACAGGTAGACATCATCGATAGCTGTGATTGCACCTCAGATCGCCGTTCTAAAGCCAACCCTTATAGATGGTGACACCCTATAAATATGGCAGGTGCTCTTCAAAACAAGCATTTCCATCTATTATTTATTTCCTACCCTTAGCTCCTTTATTAATGCCTATTTATGAGAATCATCGTTGGACTTGTCCACGCAGTCCTATACATATGTGCATTACCTACCATCTATTCCTCTCTGCTGACTCCTGCACTTTTTTGGAGATAATGTGTGTAACTTATGTAGCAGTGCAGGGCAAAGCAGAAGCCGCAGCTCTGATCCATCGTTCTGTGCATATGTATAGTTCGCAAGTCCCATTGGGGTACGCAGTTTGTGTTTCCTACACACTGGAAGCTCATATTGCGCAGAAAATCCTTGGGGATTTCCATTTCGGAGTCCCTGAGTCGAAGAGGAGGAGCTGCATCCAGCAAGGGAGAAAAGGTGTGTAAAATGTGGCAAAATAAAAAAAGAAAAACAAAATGTGGCAAAAAAAAGATATACTCTAGTTCTCAGTAGAGAGTTCCTTTAAAGTGACACTCTACTCATCCTGACAACGTTATTGTTTTAAAGTGGTCAGGATGTAAGGAGTGCTCCCCTCTTTCTCTCCCCCTCCATGCTGCTGTACTGGTGAAAACGTTGGGTGAAGTGGAGGAGTTTCTGCCACCCAATCCAGCATCACAAGCAGCTGGGATTTTGAATTCAATCGAGTATCCTTTAATTGCATTGTGCATTTTTTGCATTCCATGGGCCTTGTATCTGAGACATACAGTTGTGTTCAAAATTATTCAACCCCCACTGAAATTGAGTGTTTTGGCCAGTTTGACATTGATTTTGATCATTCAGTCATCTTGCTTACAATTAAATCAAAGAGGCACGTGTAGGTCAGACAAATATAACATAACATTTATAATGAAATTATAACTGCATCACATTGTCATCCAATATCTCCTGGTACTGAAGAGAATTCATGGTACCTTGCAAACGCTGAAGATTCCCTGTACCTGCAGAAGCAAAACAGCGCCAAAGCATGATTGACCCCCCGCCATGCTTCACAGGAGGCAAGGTGTTCTTTTCTTCATAGTCCTTGTTCTTCCTCCTCCAAACATAGCGTTGATCCATGGGCCCAAACAGTTCTAATTTTGTTTCATCAGTCCACAGAACACTATCCCAAAACTTCTGTGGTTTGTCCACATGACTTTTGGCATACTGCAGTCGACTCTTCTTATTCTTTGGAGACAGCAAGAGGGTGCACCTGGGAGTTCTGGCATGGAGGCCTTCATTACGCAGTGTGCGCCGTATTGTCTGAGCTGAAACTTCAGTACCCACATCTGACAAATCTTTTCTCAGTTCCTCAGCAGTCACACGGGGACTTTTCTCCACTCTACGATTCAGGTAGCGCACAGCAGTAAAAGTCAGCATCTTCTTTCTGCCACGACCAGGTAACGTTTCAACAGTGCCCTTTGCCTTGAATTTGCGAATGATGCTTCCTATGGTCTCTCTTGGTATGTTTAACATCTTTGCAATCTTCTTATAGCCATTGCCCTTCCTGTGAAGAGTAATCACCTCTTCTCTTGTCTTCCTGGACCATTCTCTTGACTTCACCATGTTTGTAACCACACCAGTAAATGTCTAGAAGGAGCTGAGTATCACAGTCATTTTAAAGCTGCCTAATTGGTGCTTATTATACTTTATTGCTGCTCCGTGACATCCACAGGTGTTTTCAATACCTGATTGAAAACACTTGAATGAACCTCTGTTCTTCAGAGTGGTAGTCTTTAAGGGGTTGAATAATTGTGTCAATGAAGAATTCACAAAAGAAACATTTACTACTGTATTACAAAACCAATTGATGTCATTTTAGTTGCATATGGTTCTTTAAAAAGTCCTTGTAGGATTTCATTCTGAATACAATTACAAATGTACACTAAATTCCCTAAAACCCTTTACAGCATTGGGGGTTGAATAATTTTGAACACAACTGTACCTAAAGCATCACTCAATTCATTAGTCACATATACATTATATGAAGCAGAACTCATTATAACTTACCTGTCATCTGGTATGGACTTCCAGGCTCAGAAGAACTTCTTGGAGAGTCAGGGTAACCAATTGTGCTTGGCGAATGAGGGAAGATATTGACCGGTGAGGAGGAGAATGGAGTGCATGTCGGCTGCTGGAAAGACTCAGGGAAGGTTGCATTGTGTGGCATCAGTGGTTCGCTGTTAAGAGATGTGTTTCGGAACTTGGCCAGCAGGCTGAGCTGAGGGTTAAACTCGCTGTGTCTGGGCACGAGTACTGGTGGTAACACTAAAACAATAAATCAAATAGATTGAAATTAATGTACATCGTTTATATAATCTGATGATTCCTTACCAGACTGAGAAACTGTATTCTCGGGCAAGAATCTAAAATCCATATTTTAGTATTGTTTATACACAGGACATTGTGCTGCCTAGGTGCAAGGATAAAATGCTGCCTCCCCACCATAACATGCCCACGCATATCAGAGATCCACAGCAATAAAACGAACGGTAATGTACGTTGCGATATGAATGAATCAAAGTGCAACATGGCAATAAAACTCACAGTGCTGTGCGTTGTGTATATGTATCAGAGCTCTACAGCAATAAAACGCTCAGTAATGTGCGGAGTGTATATGTATCACAGAGCTCCACAGCAAGAAAACGCACACTGATGTATGGAGTGTATATGTATCACAGAGCTCAACAGCAATAAAACTCACAGTAATATGCGGAGTGTATATGTATCACAGAGCTCCACAGCAAGAAAACGCACACTGATGTATGGAGTGTATATGTATCACAGAGCTCAACAGCAATAAAACTCACAGTAATATGCGGAGTGTATATGTATCACAGAGCTCCACAGCAAGAAAACGCACACTGATGTATGGAGTGTATATGTATCACAGAGCTCAACAGCAATAAAACTCACAGTAATGTACAGAGTGTATATGTATCACAGAGCTCCACAGCAATAAAACTCACAGTAATGTGCAATTATACTCTGCGTGCTAAAATGAACGAGCAATAAATTATTTAAAAATATCTCTTCTCAGATGACTTTACTAATAGCATACTAATCCGGGGTTGACATAAATAAGTGTGGGAGCTCTCCGAAATCCCCCCTCCTTAATAACTTTCATCTCACTCAAATATGATATTGATAAAAAATGCTATAGCCAGGGTGGGTTTTTGGAAGCCATTATGACAATCATCAGAAATATAAGGGTCAAGTCGAACATAAAGAGGTGTAAGAACTCCCCTGGATTTCTATCTACTCTCTACCGGCCAAGTAGTCATTTACCTCTCGCTATTAGCTCACAATATATGTGCTATTGATAAACTAAAAGCTACAGCAAGGCTGACTTTTATGTAATCATGATAATTATCATAAGCATCATATACTTATTTTTGCTTAAAAGATAGAACCTAAACCTAAAAAAAATAAATCTTTACAGTGTGTCTGCCAAATGTGAACGCAGTCCCCTCTACAAAAATAGTGAAGGAACTATGTTCCGATGCGTTCCTGCTCAACTTAAATCCTGATACTAACTGAAAGCTAGACATGTACCCCAAGTCGGGTTTACACAACAATCATAGAGCACATATAAGTAGAGCTTCATAATTTAAATATCTATTACAAAGAATAATGTGATAGTATATTTTCTTTCACCATCAATTTAATCAGCAATACTGATTATATTGTTTATCGAATATTTAACCTGCTATGATAATCCAATAACTTAGTATGTATGTATAAACTGGGATACCCTATACTGTACATCTCCTTCAATTATATGTTAACAATATTTTACTGGTTCATCTCAACCTTGACTATTTCACTGTAAATCTACACTGTCCGACCACTTTATTAGGTACGACCTAGCTGTGCACAGAAATGGTTCGTTCCACTTCGTTGAACGTCATGTTGCCAGTTTTGGGTATAAATACAGCAGAACAACCTTCCCGTTATCAGTTTAGGCTATAAACCACTGCGATAATGAAAAAGGGCAAAGATCTAACCAACTTTGAACATGCATGGTCGTAGGTGCAAGATGTGTTGGACGAAGCGTCTCCGGGATGGTGGTTCTCCTAGGCTTTTTTCAATGCAACAATCTCAAGGGTGTATCGAGAACGGTGCAAGAAATAAAAAAAAGTCTAGTCAGCAGCACTCGTGTGGTAGAAAATCGCTCACTGATGAGAAGGAAGAGGATGGCTAGACTTGTGCAGGCCAACATACATTCCCCTGTTGCCTAAGTGACGTCAGAATTCAACCTTGGTGCTCATAAAACCCATCTCTCAATGCACCTTGTTGTGGACGGGGTACAAGAGCCGACGACCACATCGGGTACTGTTGTTATCAGAGAAGAACAGAGAAACACGTCTTCTGTGGGAACAGCAGCACCAGCACTGAACCATCGAAGACTGGAAAAAGGTTGCTTGGTCTCAGGAGTCGAAGTTCCTGGTGCATCATGTTGATGGCAGAGTCAAAATTTGGAGCAAAAAACATGAATCCATGGACTTGTCATGTCTGACAACAACTGTGCAAGTCAGGCAGTGTCATGGTATGGGGAATGTTTTCCTGGCACACGTTGGGCCCATTGATACCCGTGGTGCCGTGGACTCACGTCTGGATGTCAGAGCCTACATAAAGATTGTGCATTCATTCATGTTGACAGAAAGGAGGCTCAACACTCTACCAGGTAGATGTACCTAATAAAGTGACTGGACAGTGTAGTTTTACAGTTTGTATATTGGGGATGATTATTTCCTTTCCTGATTTTCTGAATGTCTGTGGCTACAAAATTTATGATAATCAAAGAAGTTCAACACTGATTGGATGATACACACTAGTAGGTAGAAAGAAGACAACTTTAACTTCACCTGAGTTTCGGGCCTAAGCTACAATCCTGAGTGTTATCGTGGGTCATGTCCAGCTTAAGTACACTTGACTATACTGAGTATCTTTGTGTTTGAGTTCTAGTGTATCTGACGTATCCAAAAGGAAGGTGGGCTCATTTGACAGGATATTATTCCAAATACATGCGTTAGTAATTATTACTAACACGCATAAACGAAAAATTGAATAATTCACTATCAAAGTTTAGCTGTCAGTGGGGAGTGACAGCTCTGAGCAGTGAGCCAACCTATAGAACAGCCCTCTGCTCACTTGTTGCATGGCACTGACTGACACATCAGTAGGCCAAACTGAAAAAGAGAAGGACCGACCACACAATCATTTCTTTAACAGGAGCTTTATTGTAGGAGAAGCAACATTTTGGACCTTTCTCAAGCTTCCTGAGTGCAGGACCGAAACACTGCTGCTCATACAATAATGCTCCTGTTAAAACCAAGCCATGTCTGGCCGGTCCTTCTCTTCTTCCACTCCAGGGCTGGTGACCCCAGACTGTCGGAACATCTTCTGGTGCAGTATAAATAAAAAAGTGTTTCTCAAACCTGTCCTCAGGACCCCGTAACAGGCCAGGTTTTCCAGATATGTGAAGCACAGCACAGGTGATATGATTTGCTGCTCAGTGATTGCAGGATTCAGTCTGCATTTCCCCAAGGTGATCTGCAAAATCTGGCCTGGTTGGGGGGGGGGGTCCCGAGGACAGGTTTGAGAATCACTGATATAAAACACATGTGCCCTTTTAAATGTCTTTGAACTGTCAGAGGGCTGAGGGCCAATCGTGCAGTGCTCCATGACGGCCCATAAAGGGATGAGATATTGCTTTAAGACCAACGTGATATCCACCCCCTGAAAGTACACATGGCCACTAAGACATTAAGTACACTCTGACTTCAGTGGAAAATCAGCTTTGGAGCTCATATTGAAATACTTTGTTTAAACTTCCCAGAATTCTGTGTGCGTAGCAGCGTATGTGTGTTTACTTCTTGTGTTTATTTGACCCAATTGCAAAGCAGCAATGACTGAGTGTTGAGATTTCGGTGTAATGTAATAGTTGTTTTCCAAGCACACCAATAAATTCTTTTAAAAAGTCAATATTTGATATATTTACCTGGAGTTTCCACTCTCCTGTAATGGTAGGGATTTATACACACATCCTTCTGCTTCGATCCAAATGGAAACTCGCAACACTCGAGTGGTTTCAGCTCATGATGGGACTGTAAGTCAGGCCACCGCCATACCCTACAGTAAATGACATGGGGCAGGCCCTTGCGGTGCGACACTTGTAGCCTTCCATCTAGTGATCTGGGGATGGTGACACATTTACTGACTTGTCCTGGAGAACTTAAAGCCTTCTCAAGCTCTTCCATTGCTCCCTTCTTCTTCTTTAGTTTCTTCACAAGTGAATCGACTGCTTTCTCTGCCCATTTTTCCTCTTCGTCTCCTTGTTTCCAGCCTAGCAGTCTCTTCACTGCAGGGCTAGTAAAGGAGAACAAGGAACTTATAGGCGTGCTGGTGTGCATAGGATTTCGTTGTTGTGGCAAGAGCCAACCAACCAGAAAAAGATTGAGTTGATAGATAATTCGGAAAGTCTGTTAGGAGAATCTGAAAGATGTCTTCCACCAAATGTTTTATTTGTTCTTGCCAAGAGATGGGTTTGGATCCACCTTCTTAGAGCACCTTAAGGTCTTCAGTTGTTCTGACTAGACATAGAAAAATAGAGTTAATGACACATTGTAAACATATATTAAAGATACAATATCCAACCTAGACATGTTCCGATCAGGGTATTTCTGCCTCAAAGTAATTTTCTTTTTGGGATTGGCCGATCTGAGTCCCGACAAACCACCGAACAGGATAAAAACAAACCCTGCAACTTTTAAAAGGTGTTTTCAGAAAAGCTACTGCACAAAAATGCCTGAAAATAATATATAAGGTCCTATGAATAATAATTAAAAGGTCTGTTATAGAAAAAAAAGCCATTAAAAAAAATCGCTTAAAAAAACACTTGGAAAAAAACATAGAAACATAGAAAATGTCGTCAGATAAGAACCTTTCGGCCCATCTAGTCTGCCCAATTACATGGATACTTTACCTGGATTTATCTTTTATTTAGGAGAGCCTTATGCCTATCCCATGCTTGCTTAAATTCAATCACTGTTTTGGCCTCTACCACTTCTACTGGAAGGCTGTTCCATGTATCCACCACCCTCTCAGTAAAATAATGCTTCCTGATGTTACTTTTAAACCTTTGCCCCTCTAATCTAAGACTATGTCCTCTTGTTTTGCTACTTTGTTTCCTTTTAAATATACTCCCTTCCTCTACCTTGTGGATTCCCTTTACGTATTTAAATGTTTCTATCATATCTCCTCTCTCTCGTCTTTTTTCCAAGCTGTACATGTTAAGATCATTAAGCCTTTCCTGGTAACTTTTCTCCTTCAAGCCGTACACCATTTTAGTAGCCCTTCTCTGAACTCTCTCTAAGATGTCTATATCCTTCTGGAGATACGGTCTCCAGTACTGCACACAGTACTCCAAGTGAGGTCTCACCAGTGCTCTGTACAGTGGCATGAACACTTCCCTTTTCCTACTGCTAATACCTCTCCCTACACAACCAAGCATTCTGCCAGCATTTCCTGCTGCTCTATTACATTGACTACTTACCTTAGATCCTCTGAAATAATAACCCCTAAATCCCTTTCCTCAGATGTTGAGGTTAGGACTGTATCAAATATTCTATATTCAGCCCTTGGGTTTTTACGTCCCAGGTGCATTATCTTGCACTTATCCACATTAAAACTCAATTGCCACAGCTCCCACCATTTTTTTAGTTTACCTAAATCATTTGTCATTTGGCTGATCCCTCCAGGAACGTCAACCCTGTTGCAAATCTTTGTGTCATCAGCAAAAAGACATACTTTTCCATTAATAGCTTCTGCAATATCACTAATAAAAATATTAAAGAGAATGGGTCCAAGTACTGACCCCTGAGGTACCCCACTGGTAACAAGACCTTGCGCCGAATAAACTCCATTTACCACAACCCTCTGTTGCCTGTCACTCAGCCACTGTCTAATCCATTCAACAATATTGGAATCCAAGCTCAAAGATTGCAATTTATTGATAAGCCTTCTATGCGGAACAGTATCAAAAGCCTTACTGAAATCTAAATAAGCAATGTCTACTGCACCACCTGTGTCTATTATTTTTGTTACCCAATCAAAAAAATCAATAAGATTAGTTCGGCATGATCTCCCTGAGGTAAACCCATGTTGTTTCTGATCCTTTAATCTATCAGGGTTATTCAAAGAGATTCGAAAAGTCACCGCACGTTCGGTCACTTTTCGTTCTCTTCCATTCGGTTCCTTTTGCCGATCCCATTTCGGTGACCCTGCGGTGTGTTCAGCAAACACCACAGGGTCCCCGAATTGCAGGGAAAAGCTGCCGCAAACCCTCAAAAACGAACCGCAAAACCCAGCGAATGCACGCCGAAAACCCTCAAAAACATCTGGATTAACCTGCCGAAAACCACGGAAAAACCCAAGCAGGAGCCGATCACACGCAGCGAAGCCGCCGAGAAAGCCGAGACGGCAGACAGAGCGAAGTGAATAAATTAGGAAAACAGTTTGTATGAATGTTTGAAAAGTGAAATGCTGTTTGTAAAGAAACTACTGAGTGAAAATGTCTGAAATTTACATATGAGGTCCAGGGAATGATAATAAAGAGGGCTGTTACAGAAAAAATAAGTAAACTTAAAAAATATAAAAAAAATCGGACCTTTAAAAAAAAAAATTCAGAAAAATGCTTAAAATATCCTAAAAAATCTATAAATAAAGAGACTCTTTACTGCAGAATTTCATAATGAACGGTTTATTAGATATTGAATTAAAACGGGAATATTTTTAACATTGAAGCCTATGGGATTCTCCTGAATAAACCTGCCGAATGAAACCACCGAATGGTAGGGCATTAGGGGAACCTTTCACTGCTGGTTTGTGTTCTCTGAATAGCCGAAGCAGTGCTTTTTCATGGGGATTTCACTGCCCTCGAACAGGCACCGAACAGGCACCGTATGTTCAGGCAATTCGCCAGGATTTGGCGAATTGCCTGCTCTCTGGGTAGCCGAATGGTCAAGAAAGGTAACCGAACGCTGATTTTCAGCGTTCGGTTAACTTTCTCAAGCAATTCGGATCTCTTTGAATAACCCTGTATGTGTTTTCAGATGTTCAACAATCCTTTCCTCTAACATGGTTTCCATTAATTTCCACACTACTGACGTAAGACTAACTGGCCTATAGTTCCCCGATTCCTCCCTACTACCCTTCTTGTAAATGAGCACAACATTTGCTAATTTCCAGTCTTCCGGGACGACTCCCATTAACAAGGATTGGTTAAATAAATCTGTTAACGGTTTTGCTATTACACCACTGAGCTCTTTTAATAACTTAGGGTGGATCCCATCAGGCCCCATTGACTTATTTGTCTTTACTTTAGACAGCTGCTGTAGAACCTCCTCCTCTGTAAACTCATATGTAAATGTCTTTTTAGTGTTTCCTCCTAACTGAGGTCCCTATGAGATTCGTCTATTTAAATCTGTCGAATGAAACCACCAAAAATCTGGGCATTTCACCGACATTGCACCTACGGGGAAATTCACCATTTGGTGCAATTTCGTGACCAATTTGGTACACATTGAATAACCCTGATAGATTTGTATATAGCCACTAAACTATAAGAATACGAGAAAATTATGTTTATAAATAATTGCTGACGTATTATAGCATTTGTTATGTGTGTATATTACCGTTATCAAATCCATCTGTCAATTCCAAATTTAAGGCTATTTTGGTACTATTGAAAATATATGTATAAAATATGCAAAAGTTAAATACACACAGACATTCCCTTATACAAAGCGTGACTTGTTTTCTCAAACAGACATAAGCGAGTATTTCCAGATAAGACACTACGTGACTGAGGGTCAGGATAGATTTCTGGCAACATAATGCAGTGTTTTTGACTTAGCGTGGAATAGCAAAAGATCATTTATCTTTTTCAGTCAAATGAAATAACCCGCCAGTGACATCAGTTTGAACCAGAACGCTATTGTTGTCAATGGGAATAAAGCCAAGGGTGTAAATTAGGGATAATGCAACAGAGTGCACATTCTGTGATATCAATAGAAATCCAACCACTACGCAGCTGTCCTTTATGCCAAGAACGTGTCTTATAAAAACATGATAAATGTACAGGTTGAGTAACTCGGCACGCAAAAGGCCAGTGGAAAGGATTGCAAACCGTATTCAATTAACTGGAAGAATGTTTTAGCTTGCTAAATCCTTACCTCCCCCATCTGTATCACACTGTAAAAATACAGATAACACTTAAAGGGATATTATTCTCGTAATGTTCAGTTTTACCTTAAATATACAAAAAGAGGTTAGGTAGCGCTGATAAATGAGTATAGGAAATCGCTGATACACCTGAATGGTCCTTGTTTCTCAACCATCAACATATAACAACAAAAAGGGGAGATGGTGTAGCAATATCAATGTCCTTCACAAGAAGGAGTCAAGGTCACGTAGGTTATATTCTCAGCCTCATCCTCTTTATGTGCTCCTCAAAGAAAACACAAGGAATACATCATAGTGCGACCCATAAATAAACACACATGTGTATGGATAGATAGTTGCACTCACATGTAGTAGAACCCTCCTGGTTCTGGATGTATTGCCTTAGGGATATTATCGGCTTCCCAATTGCCCTTTCAGACGAGGTTCACTGGATCCAGATTGAAGGTCCAAGGTGAAGTAGAATTCCGTATCTCGAAAAGCGTATTAGGATCCTTTTGGACAGATTTCTAAAACACAGAGCAATAAAGGCTGTAATCTGATCTCCCCTCAGATTACAGCCTTTATTGCTCTGTGTTTTAGAAATCTGTCCAAAAGGATCCTAATACGCTTTTCGAGATACGGAATTCTACTTCACCTTGGACCTTCAATCTGGATCCAGTGAACCTCGTCTGAAAGGGCAATTGGGAAGCCGATAATATCCTTAAGGCAATACATCCAGAACCAGGAGGGTTCTACTACATGTGAGTGCAACTATCTATCCATACACATGTGTGTTTATTTATGGGTCGCACTATGATGTATTCCTTGTGTTTTCTTTGAGGAGCACATAAAGAGGATGAGGCTGAGAATATAACCTACGTGACCTTGACTCCATCTTGTGAAGGACATTGATATCGCTACACCATCTCCCCTTTACCTTAAATATATTGTAGCTATATGCCAGCCGGCCACATGTATTTGTTTTTTTTGTTGCAAAGGTATTGCAACAACATTTATTTTAAATATGGGAAGTGAAGATAAATCTTGCACACATATTTTTATTCGGAGATCGTTAATAAACAAAAAGTAAGATAATGGACATTTTCTCATTTCTTGCACACAAAAAATACTCTAAGAAAAAAAATCAACCGGTCCTTTTCCCCCCCCTCTTAGGGCTATATTACATAGTTAGTGCTAACTTACCCAGAGCTGTTGTAAACTTCCCAGAGCCATTATAGCCTATGGAGGTTTTCAGTTTACAACAGCTCTGGTTAAGTTAGCACCAACATTGTAATACTGCCCTTAAATAATAGATCGGATGCTCCTTGTGACGATAGTCACATTGAACTTGGGCTACCTGGACTTGGCATTACTGTTTGGAGGTATGGGACTGTGGGTTCTGATACAAAATTAAACAAAAGGCAGCAGATGCCGGGGTCGACTGGGTGAGTAACGTATCTGCAGTGCCACTGCTTTCTGGACGTTACTTTGGCCATGGGACTGGCAAAACCTGAGTGAAGTGTTATTCCCCAACCAAGGATTCCATCAGCATTCATGGGGCCCCTTACTAAACCGTTGGACAGGGCCCCTTTTCCATCAGCTGCCCACGTTAGTAAACTAATTAAAATCATTAATAATTAAATACAATTAACCTCCCTGGCGGTCTAATTTTTTCAAAATTTTGTGTCTAAAAGCGTTTCAATTTTTTTGGAAAGGAAATTTGTTGTTTTATATAGTAAGCCTGTATTCTGTAGGAATAACTCACTGAAATCCATGCAAACAAGAGTCTAGTAAACACACAGTCAGATAAAGTTTAAAACACAAAATATTAATTTAGTATCCCAAAAATAATTATCCAAAATAATGCAAATAAATAATATTCAATTATATAATCAAACCAAAAACACTGAAATCTTTCTGAAAACAAGGGTGCAATATTAGTCACTGCATATTGCCACAGTAAACATCCTTGGTATGATTTATTTATTTATCTACAAACCTGGGACTGCACAAAGAACATTTTACTGTACCTTTTAATATTTTTTTTTAAAGTTCAAATTTGCCGCCTGGTCCCGCCCCCGTGAGTCGCGGTGCTCGCAGGGAGCGGAACCAGGAAGCAAGTTGCCGGCCACCACAATCACACTGTGGTGACTGCGGAGACAGTGAGGGAGCGCAGGATGCAGTGAGTATGCATACAGCCCAAGCGTGGCTCGGGGTTACCGATCGCGGTAGCGAAATTTAACCCTGAGTCACACTCGGGTATACCGCCAGGGAGGTTAAATCATTTTGGCTCCTCTTCTCCTTCAGTAAGGAGATAAAAAGTGTTCCCTGACAGGACAGCTTCCATTCTGCACCTCTACCTGGTGCGGACCATACTAACCACTCCCTAAGTAATGAGTATGAGTGGTCTAATCTTCCCAGATGCAACGGACCACTGGAAAATTTGTTGAAATCTTGGTGGGAAATCTTGGTCCTGGGAGACATGGAGTACCCTTACCTCTGTATTGCTTTACACAAAATGCAAAGGATTTGGCCAGGGCCCCCTGGAGTCACTGGGTCCCTGAACATATCATGGGCTGTCACCCCCCAATGGCTGCCCTGTCCCTAATCCTCTCCTATATTCGAGTTACCCTGTGCCTATAAGGGTACAAGGTGTCTGTGTCATGTGTGAATATTGTTATTTTTAATAATGTCTTTGTCTATGTTGATATGTTACTGTTATTATTTATTATATCATTATTGTGTGTGTCACTGCAGCCCTTTCCACCACCCCATATAGATTGTTTTACAGCTGTGAAAGGTTTGAGTGGTCTTTGTTTGACAAACATCGCCTCTCTATCAGACTGTTGTGTTTGCACTCTTATTTACTTTATTCATGTCCCCCTCGTGATTGTAATCTGCCCTATTGTTTTATGTCTGGAGAATAAAATGGGCTATGGCTAGGGACTGGCTCATTTGAGAAGGAGGAGGGTGTGTCAGGATGCTATCTTCCATTGGTCTCCAGGTCCTTCTTTGCACTGTAAATATTTGTTTCTGGTGTTTCATTAAAATCTGTCTGTTTTAACCCAAGATCAGGGTGCTCCCTCATTTCTGGGGAATGCTATAACCACTCTTTCTTTGTATCCGTCCTTATGTTTCAGCTTAGGGCTGGTGAAGGCATAAAGGATCGCTGGTGGGAGAGTGGGTGTCCTGTAAAGGAGCAGCATTAACAGATGTGACCCAGTTGGGACACAGATTTGTTACCCTCCTGACAGCATGTGAACATTTGTTTTGTAATATTTTAGGTAAAAAAAAAAACAACTTATGGTATGTCCAGCGACAATGGGCTTCCTCTCCTCTATCGTTCCAGGGCTTTCAAATGCAGAAGTCCCTGGAGCCTTTTGCATGCAAACAGAGCATTGTGTCACACACACCGCAGCTTTGGCAGCTTCAATTCAGGCGTGGCTGACGTGGCCGCTCAGAATTCGTGCATGGCTAATTTGGCAGCTCAGAATTTGGGCATGGCTGAATTTGGGTGTGGCTGTATTTGGCTGCTCCAAGATATTCGCTGCCAAGTTTAGATGCTCAAATTTGGGCGTGGCTAAATATGACCACTTAGAATTCAGGAGTGGCCAGATTTGCCTGCTCAAAATTTAAAACAGCAGCCGAATTTGAGATGCAGATAATGTCTCCCGCTCAGTGTGCATGCGTGAGACACACCACACATACGGAAAGAGGTGGGATAAAGACATTGACATATACAGAGAGCAGTTAGGAGTATACACATATTCTGCTCTCCGTATCTATGCACATATTACCTCTACTCCGTACTTCTCTCTGTATATATCCACGTCGATATTCCCCCTCCACCTTTGTGGAGTATCTCGCGCATGCGCACCAGACTATTACATATCACTGATTGCTAGGTGAATCACCGTCATTATTATTATATTTTTCTGAAAGGCACACAGTACAATATCTGACGATCAGATATTACCTCTGCTCTTGCTGCATCAGAGCTGGCTATGCCAACGATCTGCGCACGCGCGGGTGTGATGTGACGACCAGTTGGTCGCCAGATCAGCTGGCGTAACGTCACTCCTGTGCATGCACATATCGTGGCTGCATTATTTGACGGAACACCTGCTCAAGCCAGGATGAATAAATTACATTGGAATAGCTTGTTCTTCATTGGCTAGGAGCAAATTAACAGCTCCTACACATAATGTAACAGCCCTACACAAAATGTAACAATCTGTATTTTACAGTAAACTGCCACAAATTCCGAGTCTCGAGCACGGCTTGCAACACAGTTGCACATTACCTCAAGTGTACCTTGGAATTCAGTGTCGTACATTGTATCTTGTACCGTGCGTCTTTCAAAAAAATATAATAATAATGACAGTGATTCACCTAGCAATCACTGATATGTAATAGCCTGGTTTAAACTCAAATAATCACAGAGTTACCACTGACAACCGCATGGATTGATATACATTGTAATTATCCTAATATCACAGCACTTACTTTTCGGTCTGTAATGCTCTGTTGATCTGGAACTCTGGAACTCTATTTTAATTCTTTTTTCCTTGATTTAATATTAGTTTTCCAATAATCCAATTACCGTGCAAGCTATTCGGCAGACAGCGGACAGACCCACCGCATATTATTCTTTTCTATCCTTCTTTCACGCAACATTCCAAGTTCTGTGATAGTCGATGTACTTTCTGTAGAATATGTCTGCACTTCATGAATAAATGATAATAGAATGGCTCTAAATCTGAGATAAAGCTTTTAATAGCGTGACATTGGAAGGCTAATTGGATTGCGGATACCGCCACGCACGATTTACATCTGATTTTATATTAAAATTCAATACTCTGTCTCTGAATTCCACCAGAGATACATATCTACTAATGTTACATTTGATTATTCCCATCAATTCCATTTATATCTGCACAACTGAGTGTCACCAAGGTATACGCTATTTATAAAATGATGCAAAAGGGATATGTTTGATAAAAGTGGGAATTTAGAAGAACTTAAAATTACAAATATTAAACCAATAGAGTTGAATTGCAACAATTCTCCAATTGCTTTCAGCTGGGCTACTTGACCTAAAACTACTGGCTTGAATCCCTTTACATGCAATTTCGCAAACAGAGCTCCGACATAACATTTGTATAAATTAACACAGGGTATTATTATTATCATTTACATAGCGCCAACAGTTTCTGCAGCGCTTTACAATAACCAAAGGGAACAAGATAAAGATGAACAGAGATAGGATGGAAGCAAGAGGCGTAGAGGGCCCTGCTCATAGGAGCTTACAGTCTAGAAGGAATGGGGTTGAGGAAGACAAGGGGAATTTTACTGGACAGCAGGATCATTGGTGTCAGTGGTTCAGGACTGGTGGGACCATAGAAGCAGCTTCAATCATGTGTGAGTAGGTAAGCAGAGGGATGAGTTGCATTAGGGATGTGGTACGCTAATCTGAAGAGATGGATTTTGATGGATTTCTTGAAGGCCTGGTTTGATAGGGCGAGTCAAGTCACTCCACAGGACCGGAGCTGCCCTTGAGAAGACTTGGAGGTGAGAGGTGGCCGTACAGGTGTAGACAGATGACAAGTGGAGATCACCCGCCAACCGGAGTTGTTTAGACGGGCCGTGTTTGCATAGTAACAAAGAAGTGCAGGGAGGAGTTGAATTATTGAGCGATTTGAACGTGAGCGTCACTATTTTAAACTGTATCCTGGAATGTACAGGAAGCCAATGGAGGGACCGGCAGAAGGGGGAGGTACACGAGGTGCGTCTGGAGAGAAAAATAAGCCTGGCCCCTGCATTAATTACAGATTAGAAAGGGGCAGTACGAGAGTTGGGGAGGCCAATTAGGAGCGAGTTGCAGTAATCAAGTCATCATCATCAGGTTATGGTGGCATTTTAGTTTTGACAAAGTTTCTTTTAAAGGAAATTTCAAGACTTTATTAATAATAATACAATATTACACTTTTTTTTCTGTACAGTATGCATAAGTGAATATTTTAGCACATTTCTGGCTTACGTTTTCTCCATGAGAGCAGCCATCTTTAAAAGCTTTTTTTTTTGGTCATAAAAGTATCACCTAACCAGAGACATGCAGAGAGATTGTGCTAGTGTTTATTATGTTTCTGGGGCACAGGTACCCTACAATGTTACCTGTTACACCTACATTTTTAGGCTAACTGGTACATATCTAAACACAAGTATCATGATAGGTACACCCAGCACACAGGACTGAGAGAGAGAAAGGGTAGGAAACCTGAAGAGATCTTTATAATGGCCAGGTAACTAAATAGAGAGAGACAAGCCAATATAGGAAATACTGACCAGAGAAAAAAGAGATAACAGACAACAGAGCCGAGGTCAAGAGCAGGAGAGGTATACGAGCAAGGGCAAGAGCAGGAGAGGTACATAATAAACCAGATAACAGAGCCAAGGTCAAGAGCAGGAGAGACACACATATTCAAGAACAAAGCCAAGGTCAAAAATCAGGAAAACACTGTAAACAGAGAGGGAATGCACTGATTGGTCAGAATGAATCAGGACAGGACAACATACAGGGGACGAGGAGGAAGAGGAGGAAATTAAATAGAGGAAGGAGGCTAAGGATTGCTCCAGCTAAAGGTGGAACTTCGGAATTTGCATGATTGTATCACTTGATGCTGGACTGAGGTGATGTTATCGGAATGACGAGCTGGAGAGGCAACGCCAGAATGATGACGTTGTGCAGGACAGGCATCGCCAGAATGACAACGGACTGATGAGGCATTGCCACAATGACTTTGGGCAGGACAAGCATCGCCAGAATGACATTGGGCTGAGGGGCATCATCAGAATGATGCCATCCATGGAAGACACACACCATGTGCACAGGCGGGGCATGGATAGTAGGGTTTCCAGGTTGGCAAA
Source organism: Leptobrachium leishanense (assembly GCA_009667805.1). Classification (NCBI taxonomy): domain Eukaryota; kingdom Metazoa; phylum Chordata; class Amphibia; order Anura; family Megophryidae; genus Leptobrachium; species Leptobrachium leishanense. The sequence goes on along the minus strand of CM019064.1, from coordinate 404,518,069 downwards.
GTTTTCCTGGACACCTATTACTACTGCCCATTATCACGGATAAAATATACGCGTCCAGGAAAGCATGGCTGATCTGGTAGCCTTAATGTGTCATCATGACAACTAGGTGTTTTTTCTCCGACTGTTTCGTAACGGTTAGAATAAAATTTGAGAAGAAAATTGTCAAGCCCTATAATATCCGCAAGCGCAGAATGTCTCGTTCTGATGTTCTGAGCCTCTGTCCACCCTTCATCATATGTTTTGGTTTTCATCGCAGTAAGTGGTGCGGTTCAAATTGTGTATTCTACGTATTCATTACAAAAGAATACAAAGAGAATCTATAGAGCATTCAATCTTTTATATTTAGATTGAGCGTCCTTTGACTGGAATTCGGAAAATCTAAATATTCCAAACACTTAAATTTTCAGAGCACTTTCAGCTCTTGGATCCGTTTTATCCCTGCTCTTATCCTTGCATCACAAGCTATAATTTGTCTTTTAGCAGAAAAGTGGAGAGGTTGTGAACTGTTTGGGCCCTATTCCCTAGTGAACGCCAACTGTAGCCTTCGGGTGAGTAGCAGGGTTATTCAAAGAGAGGTGAAAAGCAGGAGAATGATTGGAGAATGGAAAATTCTAGGTCAAAATGGCCGATTTGGAAAGGGAGATGAATGAGAGAAATTTTCTGGTTTGGATATTTTGACCTAGAATTTTCCATTCTCCAGCCATTCTCCTACTTTTCACCTCTCTTTGAATAACCCTGTAAGCCTTAATGTCAGGATAAGTGACTTTAAGGAATGCCCCTCATAATACATCCCTAAAACTAAACCTCAAAAAAATCCGTTAGCGCATCGGTGATTGCGCTAGCTTACTGTAGGCTGCGCACCCTATACTTAACATGAGGAGCGCAAACAGTAATTACCGCACCGATGGGTTAACCAAAAAGTTAGCGTCATCTAGAAGGTGGTGCTTACTGATTCCGCTTTTGCAGAATCATTTAGTATCACCTAAGGCTAGGGTCAGATGAGCGCATTTTGTACGGACTGTGCGTCTGTGCAGTACGGACGTACTTTCTGACTGACGACAAGGTAGTGGCCACAAAGTCCGTTTTTTTCACTGATGTATTTTTTGACTGATGTAGCAGGGAAAATAAATTACAATGATAAAACATTCTGTCCGTCAAAAATGCTGGACGTATAAATGCAGTCCGTCTGACCACGCTCCATCACTCACATACAAAGCTATGCGGACGTTGTGGACGTGGCGCACTCCGCACGTCCGTTCTAGCAGTATTACGTTCTTGTCTAACCTGCGTCCGTTTGCAGCGTCCGTCAGCCCCCGCACTTCTGTGCGCACGTACTTCATGTGTGGGGCTCCATTTAACACAATTGTATGCTATCACGGACGTACTTATGTGCGGCAACACGGACGTTAACACTGCGTTCATCTGACCCTAGCCTAAACCCCCTCCCAATAAATCCGATACTCACCTCTCATCCCGCGGCAAGAACGGTGGCCCAATCCGCCGCTTCTTGCTGCTGGAAGCAGAGTGAGACTGGAGACAAATAATCCCCATTCTCCTTCTGCAATCATTCCGTGGCGCTGCGAGATCTCGTGAAAGTAAGATTGCGCAGGGCTCACAGGCCGGTAGTGCAGTAATCCATAGAGTCCAATGAACTCCAGGAGGTGATACTCGCGGCTGTGCGGAATCTCGGTGAAAAACAATGGTGAAAACTATGGCAGAGTATGGTGAAACTTCACCATAGCTTCACTGTGGTTGATCCACCGTAGTGCACGACAGTAAATTCCACATTGTTTCAATGAAATAATGGTGGTTACTGAATAACCCGCTGTGGGCTGAATTACAATCTTTGCACAAAAAAACGCCAGCGCAAAAACACATTAACGTTAGGGGTAAAACCCTTTGCACCAAACGCCATATTACATAGTCAGCGCAACAAACTTGCATAGTCGTCTACCGTGGGTGAACCTGCACGAACGCTGCGTGAGCTTACTGTACGTCGAACGTCTTATACTTAACATTGTGAGCGAAACGCGAATGAACGCTGGTACTCGGATGGTATTACAATCTATGCGCAGGAATAAACGCACAGCCGCACATAATTTTAGCAACTCCTAAAAGCTGGTGTTAATGGCAAATCTGAACGACCTGGCCGAACCCAAATACACCAGCCCAAAAAAAATACGCAGCAAAGTATAGTTACACATTCTACTCATACCCAAACCAATAAAATGGAGAAGTTGTGTGTGCATTTATTATTGCTGCAGCATATATGCTCAGATTGACTTTGGCAGACGCAATTTCTTAACGTGAGATAATTGTGGTTCTTAATTCTGATTGGCTGAATCGCGTGAAAAAAACCAGTGCGCACACTGATTTCTGCACGCGACGGTACTACACGAGCATTTGTGCGCGTCTGGTTTATGCGCGTTATTGATCGACGGATGAAAAAATGCGCGAGGATTGTAATTCCAGCGGTGATTTGCACGCATAAACGTTTAACGCTTGGCGCAAAAATTCACGCGTTGCGCGAGCGTTTTTACACGAAGATTAGCCCTATATGTTTCTACTTAAGCATTTTGTGTTAAATTTGCAATACACCAGAACAATCCTGTGTAACATTGTCTTTGCTAGTCATTTTGACAAGCTGTTTTTGCTTATAAACCTTTTATCTGGACAGGGCATATATTGGGGACAGGAGTCCACCATCAGAGGGTGACAGTCCATGATATGTTCAGGGACCCAGTGGCTGAAGGGGGTCCTGGCCTTTGCCAAACCCTGTGCAGCTTGTCTACGTATTACAGATGTAAGGGTCCCTCCTTGCCACGCAGGACTGGCCCAGCAAAACACAAATAAATTTCCCGGTGGGCCGCAGCATCGGATGCCGGTAAAGCTCTTTGGCCCATCACTAAGGGAGCCAATAGTATGGTTTGTGCCTGGTAGATGTGCAGAGGAAAGGCTCTTCCACCAGAGTACACTTTTTGTCCCCCTGCTGGACTACCAGGGGTTTAACCAACTCCCTGTAAATTCAGGTGAGGAGGAGAAATATTTTACATATAATTAGATTACTGAAATGGGCAGCTAAGGGGAGGGGGGCCTTTGGCAAGTGGGTTCCATGTTTTATGATGGCCGCCCTGTATCTGGAAGCTCTTTCTATGAGCGAGAAGTCGCCATGTATACTCAATGTATCCTTCCTGGTAAAATCCTTCATAAATAAATGTATACACACTGAGTCAGTCATGTATCAGATTTCTGCGGTCTGCAGCTCCTCTATCACAACCTAAAAAAAATGTGTTTTAGTGATGCCATCAGCGTAAAAATATAGACAGTGACTCATCCGCCTGTGTCCAAACTATTTTCATTCATCAAAATAGCACTGAGTGACTGTCTAGTCTAGTACGACAAATATCTGCTTGTATGGGAAGTGAAACCATCATGTTAAAGCTTCACGCGTCCCTTCCTCCCGACCGACCGGCGGAATCCCACCAACCTCCAAATGTCAACGGTCAGTCATGTGCGACGATCTAAACTCCTATTCCATCACTATTTATTGGATATATTCCTTTTCTTTTGAACTGCAACCGAAATGTCTGTAAATGTCACTGGCAATTATTACGGTTTATGTGGGAAAACCAAGGTTATGGTTAACCTTTGGCACTCCAACTTTTACAGACTATATTAATAGGGCCCAATCACATATTTCTGTGTGACTCACAGAGCTGCGCACGACAAGACGACACAGGAACCTCCCTGGTTAGTTAAAAGCATCATAGGAGTTGATTTCCTAAGAGGGTTATTCAGAGAGCCAAAATTTGTTCGGCGCACTATGGTGTGCTTTGCTGATTTCAGTTCGCCGACCCTGTGGCTAATTCAAACCGCACGCAGCCAATGAGCCGCCGAACTGGCCACCAAAAATAGCCACTGAGCTGTCCAACTGATCACTGCACACCGCCAAAAAAAACAACCGATCAGCTGCCGAAAACCGCTGAACAGACCACCAAACGCTGCCGAACTGAAGAAAAAAAGAAACAGAACTCTGCAATTTTTAAAAAGATGTTTAAAACAATAGCAATGCCCCGTCAGCGCGCCTTGCGCACGACGAGCATTCTCTGATACCCAGGGTGTGCGCTGCGGTGCGTATCTGCCTGGCCAAAACCTGGAAGGGTCCCCTGTCACCCCGGTCACTGATTGAGGCCTAGATTTGGCATATGCTCACAATGGAACAGCTAACGGTAGTCGTTCACAATCGCATGGGGAATTTCGATAGGGTGTGGGCACCATGGCTGGTGGCGTTTGCCTCACGTCCTCTGCTCGTCTATGCCTTTTCTGGGTAGACCTTACATTCTGCTGGTCGGGGTTGGCCCGTTCTGGACTTATCTGCCCCTTGACGGCTGTGTGGGGCGGCCCGCGTGCATACTGCTTTGCCAATCTGCCGGGAGACGGGCAGCAGGATGGGGACCTTCATGCCCACCCCCCCCTACACGTTTCCCTTTTTCTCCCCCTTCTCCCACATTTCGCCCCCTTTTTTTTTTACTTCTCTCTTCCTTTCTCTTTTCCCCTCTCTCCCTCTCTTTCCTTTTCTTCTGCTTCTCTTTCCCTCCCTCTCCCTCTCTCTTGCCCCGTTTCGACCCCTCCCCCCTCTCCCCAGGGAGTACCCTAGCTCGCACCCCGGCCCTAATTTTGACGCTGCAACAATGGGCCTAGTGGACTCGCGGCCGCGCGTTCCTTGTGATCTGCTGCCGCCCCCCTTCTGGCTCGCTGGACTCTGTTCCCTTCTCTACTCAAAGGATTAGTCGTCGTCCCTTTATTTTTTTTCTCCCCTCTTTCTTTTACGTTATCTATTGATGTCCTTCCTTTTCCCGAATAACCCCACAATATTGTTTACCATTAAACTATGGAGATGAGTACCGAGACAGTGCTGCTCTTGTGGCACTTTCCCTTACCGCTGAATGTGCCCTTCTGTCGCTTTACCTATCCGCTGTTACCGTTCCGTGTCGTACGTCTCCCCTTGGATTGTCAGACGCGGACGAGAGTTTTGTTTCTACTGTTTTTTTACTTGTAACTCACATGTGACGCACCTCCAATAAAAATTGTCAATTTTTAAAAAAAAAAAAAAAATAACAATGCATGAAAATGGGTGGAAATAATAAAAAGGTTCTATTAAAAAATAATAAAAAAAGGTCTGGTACAGAATTAAAAAAAAGGCATTGAAAAATTGGGAATCAAAAATTTTGCTTACAAAATCCAGAAAAATACCTTATTGATGAAACTGAACTTAATAAGCGGTTGACTAAAAAAAGTAATAAAAACTGTATTTATTTACATTGAATCCTATGGGTTTCGTCTGTTTATACCTGTCGAACTGAAGCACCGAACCTCTGGGCATTTCGCCAACATTTCGGTGCAGTTTGGCATTCTCTGAACAGATTAACCATTACTTCTCTATGGGACAATTTTGCTGCCGCTAAAGATTGCCTAAGACCGTTGAACAACGCTGAAATGTGGTGAACTGCATCATATTTCACCAACATTTCTCCCGATTTTTGAGAACTTTCAGCTTTCTGAATAGCTGAACTGCCACGAAATTGTACAGTACAGTGAAATTCACCATTCGGTGCAATTTGGTGGCAAATTCGGCGCTTATTGAATAACCCTTTAAAAGTATTTAAAAAGATGTTTTTGCCAACTATGCTAGACATTCGCTATCCAGGGAAGGTACATTGAACAATGACAGGTGATTTGGATGCAAACAATGGTACCTCCACTATACATTTAGGGCTATATTACATTCTTCACACAAAAGCCCTTGTGCAAAGCGAAAATCTTTGCGCCAAGCGTTAAACTTTAGCGCGCGTAAATCACCGCTGGAATTACAATCCTCGTGGCTTTTTTCATCCGCCAATCAATTGCGCGCGCAAACAGGACGCACACAAATGCACGTGCAGTACTGTCTGGCGCAAAAATCTTTGCTCGCGCAGTCTTTTTTAGAGATTCAGCCAATCAGAATTAAGAACCACACCTGTCTCACGTTAACAAATTGCATCTGCCACTGTCAATCTGAGCAGATATGCTGCAGAAATAATACATGCGCACACAACTTCATCCATTGTATTGGTTTGGTATGAGTTGAATGGGCCACTGCGCTTTGGTGCATTCCTTTTTATGGACCTGGATATTTGGGGTTAGCCAGGTTGTTCAGATTTGCCATTAGCACCATCTTTTAGGAGTTGCTAAAATTATGCGCAATAAGGCCATGCGGTAATTACCGCAAAATAGATTGTAATACCATCCGCGTACCAGTGCACATTCGCATTTGCGCTCACAATGTTAGGTACAGTGGCAAGAAAACGTATGTGAACCCTTTGGGATTACATGGAGTTTTGCATGAATTGGTCATAAAATGTGCTCTGATCTTCATCTAAGTCACAACAATTTGAAAAACACAGTCTGCTTAAAATACAACACAAACATTATATGTTTTCATGTGTTTATTGAACAGAACATGTAAACATTCACAGTGCAGGGTGGAAAAAGTATGTGAACCCCTAGCCTAATGACTTCTCCAAGAGCTAATTGGAGCCAGGAGTGAGCCAACCTTGAGTCCAATCAGTGTGATATTATTGGATGTGTCGCTGAAAGCTGTCCTGCCCTTTAAAAACACACACCAGTTTTGGGTTTACGGGTTTCAAGAAGCACTGCCTGATGTGAACCATGCCTCGCAGAAAAAGAGCTCTCAGAAGACCCACGATCAAGAATTGTTGACTTGCATGAAGCTGGAAAGGGTTACAAAAGTATCTCCAAAAGCCTTGATGTTCATGTGTCCACGGTAAGACAAAACTGTCTACAAATGGAGAAAGTTCAGCACTGTTGCTACTCTCCCTATGCTTGGTCGTCCTGTAAAGATGACTGTGCGAACACAGCACAGAATGCTTAATGAGGTAAAGAAGAATCCTAGAGTGTCAGCTAAAGACTTACAGAAATCTCTGGCACATGCTAACATTTTTGTTGACACATCTACAATAAGGAAAACATTAAACAAAAATGGAGTACATGGGAGGACACCACGGAGGAAGCCTTTGCTGTCCAAAAAGAATATTGCAGCACGTTTGAAGTTTGCAAAAGAGCACCTGGAATTTTCCACAGCACTACTGGCAAAATATTCTGTGGACAGATGAAACCAAAATTGAGTTGTTTGGAAAAAACACACAACACTATGTGTGGAGAAAAAAAGGCACAGCACACCAACATCAAAACCTCATCCCCACTGTAAAACATGGCGGAGGGAGCATCATGGTTTGGGGCTGCTTTGCTGCCTCAGGGCCTGGATGGATTGTTGTCATTGATGGAAAGATGAATTCCAGAGTTTATCAAGACATTTTGCAGGAAAACGTAAGGCCATCTGTCCGCCAACTGAAGCTCCGCAGAGGATGGGTGATGCAACAGGACAATGACCCAAAGCATACAAGTAATTCAACAAAAGAATGGCTTCAACAAAACAAAATACACCTTCTGCAGTGGCCCAGTCAGAGTCCTGACCTCAACCTGATTGAAATGCTGTGGCATGACCTTAAGAGAGCGATTCACACCAGACATCCCAAGAACATTGCTACACCGAAACAGTTTTGTGAAGAGGAGTGGTCCAAAATTACTCCAGATCGTTGTGCATGTGCAGGTCTGATCTGCACCTACAGGAAATGTTTGGTTGAGGTTATTGCTGCCAAAGGAGGGTCAACCAGTTATTAAGTCCAAAGGTTCACATACTTTTTCCACCCTGCACTGTGAATGTTTACATGTTCTGTTCAATAAAAACATGAAAACATATGATGTTTGTGTTGTATTATTTTAAGCAGACTGTGTTTTTCAAATTTTTGTGACTTCGATGATAATCAGAGCACATTTTATGACCAATTCATGCAAAACTCCACGTAATCCCAAAGGGTTCACATACTTTTTCTTACTACTGTATAGGTCGTGTGCAGTACAGTAAGCTCGCGCAGGGTTTGCGCAGGTTCACCTGCGGTAGACGACTGTGCGCGGTTGTTGCGCTATGTAATACGGGATTCGACGCAAATGGTTTTACCCCATGCGTTAATGTTTATTTGCGCCGGCAATAACGTTTGCGTGAAGATTGTAATTTAGCCCTTAGCGTTTCCTACTGTTGTTTAAAACACAGTCGAATATACTCTGTCGATTTTGAAGAGGTGATGTCCACTAAACGCACATCGAAACAACGCTTAAAACAATGGTAGACCACCTCTACTGAAGCTACAGTGAAATATACTATGAACAGCCTTGACAGCAGTCCACCGATGGAAAACCCACAGAAAACTACGCTGAGAAACATGCAAGTAAACTTAGGGAGAAACTACTTTGAAAGTTCTCTAAATATTGAATTCTACATAGTTTCGCCGTACTTGATCAACCGTAGTTAACCAAAGTAAAACCACATTCTTTCACTGAAAAGAATTGTGCTTAGTGAATAACTCCCACCCCTAATGTTGATAACATCCAACAAAACGACACAAATATTTTATGAAGATATGCATCTTCCATGACTGGACTGAGGGGATAGTTCCAAGCCAAGAAGAGGGAAGCCAGGCATAGCAAAAACATTTTCAAAAAAGGAGGTCATTTAACAAAGCTCAACAAACGTTTCATCACCAAAGCAACCTTTATCTTGTTTTAGGACTATGGGGAGATATACGAAATAAAGCAGGAGGAAGGTGTGGAGTAGAGGTAAAATCATTGTTCTATAACCGCGAAGACACAGGTTTGATCCCAGCAAGAGCACCTCTCCAGTAAGTGTCCTTGGGCAAGACACCTAACGGTACATACTCGCCACCCAGGACATACTTGAAAACAAGAGAAATCTCAATGTATCCTTCCTGGTAAAATACATTCTGGGATAAATTCTAAGGGCCCTATTCTAAATCTGTAAATAAAAGGGAGCCAGTAAGGGGAAAGAGTTGTCGCAAGCCGATTTCCCTTGTTGGCTCCTTTTACCACATCTTTTCTGACCCAGCCACTGTAAGGCCCTGTTCACACCTAGCCGTTTTAACGCGCGTTCATGCACGCTTTAAAACGCATGAACGGGGAAATCCCATGCCTTGCTATGGGCCCCGTTCAGACCTAAGCGTTTTAAAGCGTGCAGGAACGCGCATTAAAACAGCCGACCCAAAAAGAAGTTCGGGAGCTTCTTTTCGGGCATACAGCAGCGCGTTCGCGGCCATATCATAGCCGCGAACGTGCTGCAATGCGCGTATTTTTGTATGCGTGAACGCGCATAAAAAAAACCGCACGCATTGCGCGACGCAGCGCTACGCCCGGTTGTGAACCCAGCATCATAGCAGCTGGAGTCAGTATAATAGGGAGCCCCAACCCAACATCAGCAGTGGCGCTGCATCCCACCCCTAGTATTGGCTCCTGGAGTCCATATGACTCCATGGACCCCAGTGGGACCCTTCCGGCCACACGTGCAAACAGGGTTCGCTCAGGAGCTGCAGAGGAATCGCAGAAGGAATACAATCAAAAATAGTCTAACCGGAGTTGGTCCAAAAACCACCACAGTTTGCAGAGAACTTAATAATCGGGAAACTAGTGATTAAACACCAAATAGTACAAAATACAATTCCTCTGGTGAGGAGAAATCCCTCTTATTCCCTTTTAAGATAAAAAATAACTTTTATTATATTAGGTTAAAACACACTTATTGTACACATTTTAAAAACATCCAATTAGACAACAAAAATAGTTTTTAAGCAATTTGACTTTTTAGTACACTCAAGGACTGATATTGTGTCGACCGTTCCTGTGATCATATGTCCGTTATTGTTTTTTTGCCTGCGGTTAAATCACTCTAAATTAGATAAGTTCCACCAACCGTATTCAGACCACTCGGCATGCATATATTATTTCCCTTCAGGTCTCCTCGAATTGGGACCCGTGTACTAGTCCTATAGTCGGTATATATGCTGCCAGTCTATTCAACAATTCATGTACCACTTCATTGTGACGACACAGCCAGTACAAGCCATAACCATTGCCTGCTGCAATCCATACGTCAATCAATACTGGTAGCCTTGCAGGCGCAATCAATTATTGCATCAAAAAATATATATTTTGTCCATTGACAATGCCTCATTCATGTTTTATCTTATTAACAACCATCGCTCAACACGCGTTTCTCTGCCGCGTTACCAGCCGTTTCATCAGGAGCTCTGAAGTCTTACTATTCCAGGACCTGTTTATATAGGTATTTGGACCTCCTAAATAAAGACTTCATTATTTTTGGGTGCGTTATGTAATACGGGTCCTCGCAAGGATTACCTGTGTATATATGTTCATTCAAGGACTGGCTTTGTTGCCACTTGTCCGATCACATGATCACGGGAACCAATAGGAATCCAAATTAGGTTCTTTGTTATTATTGGGTGGACACTGCGCGTGTTCCTAATTATGATGGTATTGGGCAGACGCTCACTGTCTTATTCAGTATGTGCTGCCGATTGTATATAGCGCGCTACTCCGTACATTTGACAGTATGGTAAATCATCATAATAGTACTACGCTTAACTATGTGTGCCGCCATCTTATAACATTTTCCTTCCAATTACTGCAATTTTGAGTCCAATTATCACCCATATAATTATATTAATTCTAATCATAGGTCCTGTCCTTACCATCTTGTTGGTATTGTGTTTTACTTTATTTATTTATCTATTTATTTATTTATAAAGGATTTTACCAGGAAGGATACATTGAGATTTCTCTCGTTTTCAAGTATGTCCTGAGTTCAAGAACATGGTTACAGAAATACAAAGTAATACAATGCAAGATATTAAAAAAACAACAACTTTAGATGGTGAATATCACCATTATTGCTCCTTTATGAATATTATACTTTTGTTTGTAAATGGTTTGGTTCAAAAATTGGATGACTACATCAGTTCAAACATTAGGTTCCTCTAAAAGAGGTAAAACTAAATCCCTCATTGAGACCTGCTGCCGGGCTCAATGACTTTAACTGGTATAACCAGACACATTCCCTGCTTCTTAAATATAAATCATACAGGGTTATTCAGAGAGGTGAAAAGCTGGAGAATGACTGGAGAATGAAAAATTCTAGGTCAAAATAGCCGATTTGGAAAGTGAGATGAAAGGGAGAATTTTTCTGGTTTGGCTATTTTGACCTAGAATTTTCATTTTCCAGTCATTCTCCTGCTTTTCACGCTCTCTGAATAACCCTGATAGTCTCCTTGTCTTTGTGATCGTATGACTTTTTCCACCCCATAGAAACGTAAGGCATTTATGTTGTTGTTGTACATGTCTAGCGACAGGTGTGTCCTCTTGGTTCCGTATTGACCATATGTGTTCCAGAATCCTCTGTTTAGGTTTTTCCAACATAGTCAGGGTTATTCAAAGAGATCCGAATTGCTGGCAAAAAGGTAACCAAACGCTGAAATTCAGCGTATGGTTACCTTTCCTGGCCATTCGGGTATTCAGAGAGCAGGCAGTTCGCCAAATGTTGGCGAATTGCCTGCACATACGGTGCCTGTTCGTTGCCTGTTCGAGGGCAGTGAAACCCCCATAGAGAAGCAATGCTTCATCTATTCAAAGAACAAAAATCAGCAGTGAAAAGTTGCCGAATTGCCCTGCTGTTCGGTGGTTTCATTCGACAGGTTTATTCAGGAGAATCCCATAGGTTTCAATGTTAAAAATATTCCCGTTTTAATTCAATATCTAATAAACCGTTGATTATAATATTCTGCAGTAAAAAGTCTCTTTATTTATAGATTTTTTTAGTATCTTTTAGGCATTTTTCGGTAATTTTTAGCAAACATTTTTCTTCCGTTTGTTTTTATAAATCGTTTTTTTTCGACCCGTAATACATAACGCACCCAAAAATAATGAAGTCTTTATTTAGGCTAAGGTCAGACGAAAGCAGTTTTAACGTGCGTTTAGCCGCACGAAATCACGGCCGTGCTAGCAGCAAATGACGTCCAATGCCGGGGAACATACGACGAAAGGCTGCACGAAAGTTCGTCCGTGCAACGCAAGTGGCAAACGAACGCATTTTTTCGAGAACGTCAAACCGCTACTACTGACGTACAGAGTGCGCTGCGTCGGCATAGCGGCGTGTGTGCGTGATTGGGAGACGTCAGACGCTGCACACGTCCAGCCAGCATAACGTCCAGACGCAAAAACTGTTTTATTGATGATCCGTACAAAATCACGGACGAAAATGCGCATCGTATGACCGCTATCGCGTATTCCGTGAAAAAATACGTCCATTCGTTCGAACGCACTTTTTCACGGACAACATGAAAAATGCGTTCGTCTGACCCTAGCCTTAGGAGGTCCAAATACCTATACAGTATAAACAGGTCCTGGAATAGTAGGACTTCAGAGCTCCTGATGAAACGGCTGGTAACGCGGCAGAGAAACGCGCGTTGAGCGATGGTTGTTAATAAGATAAAACATGAATGAGGCATTGTCAATGGACAAAATATATATTTTTTGATGCAATAATTGATTGCGCCTGCAAGGCTACCAGTATTGATTGACGTATGGATTGCAGCAGGCAATGGTTATGGCTTGTACTGGCTGTGTCGTCACAATGAAGTGGTACATGAATTGTTGAATAGACTGGCAGCATATATAACGACTATAGGACTAGTACACGGGTCCCAATTCGAGGAGACCTGAAGGGAAATAATATATGCATGCCGAGTGGTCTGAATACGGTTGGTGGAACTTATCTAATTTAGAGTGATTTAACCGCAGGCAAAAAACAATAACGGACATATGATCACAGGAACGGGCGACACAATACCAGTCCTTGAATGTACTAAAAAGTCAAATTGCCTAAAAACCAATTTTTGTTGTCTAATTGGATGTTTTTAAAATATGTACATTAAGTGTGTTTTAACCTAATATAATAAAAGTTATTTTTTATCTTAAAAGGAAATTAGAGGGATTTCTCCTCACCAGAGGAATTGTATGTTGAATCACAGAAGGACACTGGAAACTATTTGCTCGCAGTGTTCCGATGCGTGCAGGCAGAGGAAGCAGCAGATTGCACGGCCCTCTGCACCACGGCGGGGCCTGTGGTAAGTGTGAGATTTTGAAAGGGGTTTATCGTAATGTGTCAAGTGGTTTTGGAGATGCAAAATCATTTAACACTGGGGTGTGGGAGTCTATTTATTTCAGAAATACAGGCTAAAGAAAAGAAGAATGAGCTACCTTGGAACAGCTCCTTCTCGTTGCACGTGCACATTAAGCGCTCCAATACAAAGTACAGCAGTCAATACTTTATAGTATGAGGCTGCGGTGACTGAACCGCAATCTCAACCTGTGGGGGGTTGGAATAGGAAGTCCAGCCATTGGGGAAGTCCACTGCTGGGGCCAATCTGCAAAACAGCTCCAGACGAAATCTTAACGGCAAGAGTGGAATAGAGCCGCAAGCCTATATTATTATTCTTTATTTATAAAGCGCCAGCATATTCCGCAGCGCTGTACAATAGGCACAGTATAGACAGGGTTACAATACATTGAACAACATTTGACAAACAGTACAGGAGGAGATGAGGGCCCTATTCCCGTAGGAACTCACAACATAAGCAGAGCCATTATAGTCTATGTAGCTGTTGCTAGGTTTACCAGAGCTCTGATTAAGTTGATGCCAGTCTTGGAATGCGGCCCTGTGTTTGTTACTGTGGTGACTGCTCCTAATGTAACACTTTTCCTCATAAAAGCAGCAGATTTATGCCTTAGTAACTCCTCTGTGTGCTCCTTTCTTCTCCCTGGAGTTACATTAACCGTGACACAGCTGGCAGCCTGGCTGAAGCAATGCAGAGCCATTTGGGCAGTGGAAAGCTAACTTGGCACAGGGCAGTGAGGGGGAAATAATAATTGTTGTGTGGTGACAGGGGAGCAGTGTCCTGCGTCACATGCAGCTATTTGTATAGAGGTAGTGATGCAGGCTTGTCAGAGATTAGCTTGTAGAAAAAAAAATCCTGGACAGCTCCTCCTTCCCCTCTCTCCTGATCACAATACTGGCGTCAGGATGTCTGGTCCAGCCTGTCCCTCCTCCCTCCCAAGAGCAAAGAACTCTCAGCTTGCAAGCCTGGGAATGTCCCCTGGCATGGCCATAGCCCCATCCTGCAACTGTAACCTCAGCACCTGGAGAAAGCAGGCTGACGGTTACAGTGTATATGACTGTGTCCTGAAACTGTATATATATATATATACCTGTGTATTAGTTACAGTGTATAGTGCTGTGACCTTACAATATATATATATCTGTGTATTAGTTACAGTGTATACTGCTGTGACCTTACACTATATATAAATATATATGTGTGTGTATTAGTTACAGTGTATACTGCTGTGACCTTACACTATATATAAATATATATATATGTGTGTGTATTAGTTACAGTGTATACTGCTGTGCCCTGATACAGTATATATCTGTGTATTAGTTACAGTGTATATTGCTGTGCCCTGATACAGTATATATCTGTGTATTAGTTACAGTGTATACTGCTGTGCCCTGATACAGTATATATCTGTGTATTAGTTACAGTGTATATTGCTGTGTCCTGAAACCTCTGTGTATTAGTTACAGTGTATATTGCTGTGCCCTGATACAGTATATATCTGTGTATTAGTTACAGTGTATATTGCTGTGTCCTGAAACCTCTGTGTATTAGTTACAGTGTATATTGCTGTGCCCTGATACAGTATATATCTGTGTATTAGTTACAGTGTATACTGCTGTGCCCTGATACAGTATATATCTGTGTATTAGTTACAGTGTATATTGCTGTGCCCTGATACAGTATATATCTGTGTATTAGTTACAGTGTATACTGCTGTGCCCTGATACAGTATATATCTGTGTATTAGTTACAGTGTATATTGCTGTGCCCTGATACAGTATATATCTGTGTATTAGTTGCAGTGTATATTGCTGTGCCCTGATACAGTATATATCTGTGTATTAGTTACAGTGTATACTGCTGTGCCCTGATACAGTATATATCTGTGTATTAGTTACAGTGTATACTGCTGTGCCCTGATACAGTATATATCTGTGTATTAGTTACAGTGTATATTGCTGTGCCCTGATACAGTATATATCTGTGTATTAGTTACAGTGTATATTGCTGTGCCCTGATACTGTATATATCTGTGTATTAGTTACAGTGTATACTGCTGTGCCCTGATACAGTATATATCTGTGTATTAGTTACATTGTATACTGCATATATCTGTGTATTAGTTACAGTGTATACTGCATATATCTGTGTATTAGTTAGAATTATATAGAAATGAGCGCAGGTGACACTTTTTTTCTTGTTATGCTTTATACGTGAACTGGGTTGTTACTCCTGGTCGTTGCAGCCGCTCTGGTGTGCATGGGCGCGACACTGCTTTTTTGTATGTATGTTCATTTAATATCTGTTGATTTTTGATACCATGATGCCACCTATCCTAATAAACTGTCCAGGTCCTCTGACAGAAAACCAGCCACAAAACATTAATGGGCCACCACCATATTTAACCGTGTCCATGAGGCACTTTTACAAGTCCATATGGCTATCTCTCTGTGTGAGAAAAAAACCTCTTCTGGTGTTTATTGCTAAAAACTCTATTTTGGATGCATCTCACCAAAGAACCTGATCCCATGTGACATTCCAGTAGTGTCTGGCAAACTGAAGACGTTTGGGTTTGTGGATCAGAGTAGAAGCTTTTTTTCTTAAAACCTTCCCAAAACAACTTGTAGTGATGTAGGGGATATCGGATTGTATACAGGGTTATTCAGAGAAAGGTGAAACTCAAGAGAATGACTGGAGAAGTGAAAATTCTAGGTCAAAATAGCCAAACCAGAAAAATTCTCCCATTTATCTCACTTTCCAAATCAGCAATTTTGACCTAGAATTTTAACTTCTCCAAACGTTCTCCAGAGTTTCACCTTTCTCTGAATAACCCTGATAAGTTTTGAAGACTTTCTAACCCCACAACCCAATTCTTAGGCTGTGATCCTTGGAGACTTTTTGGCTACTCGAGCCATCCTCTTCACGTTGCGTTGAGACAATAGACACACGTCCTCTTCCAGGTTGCCTTATAACATTTTCAGTTGGCTGGAAAGTCTTAAGTATTGCCATGATGGTGAAAATGGCCATATACAATGCTTTGTCATTTGTTTATAGCTGTACGCCCCATTTCGTGAAGCTTGGCAACCTGTCGCCGCACATCACAGTTGTATTCCTTGGTCTTAGGCTAGGGTCAGACGAGTGTGATTTCTACGGACTGTACGCACGGCCGGCGCTGCCGCTAGGCCAACTAGGTGGGCGCCTAGAGCGCAGCACCCGCCTAGGGCGCAGCGGCAGCCGGCCCGACCAATTGAAAAGAAAAAAAAAAATTGTAAATAAAAATGCCCGCGGGGCACCCTGGGGCGGCCGCGTGCTGCAGCCAGCCCCAATACGAGCCGGCGTCACCGCCGGCGTCAAGGAGACGGAGGCGTGGACTTGGTGCTTCCAGCTTCCTGGACCAAGTCCACGCCTCCATCTCCTTGACGCCAGCGGTGACGCCAGCACGCATGAGACTGGCTACAGGAAGACAGCGCTGGAGGCAAATACCCATGTGTGAGCTGCTGGGTAAGTATCCTTGTGTGAGCCTGGGGGGGGCAAGTACCATGTGCGAGCCTGGGGGCAAATACCATGTGCGAGCCTGGGGGCAAGTACCATGTGTGAGCCTGGGGGCAAATACCATGTGTGAGCCTGGGGGCAAATACCATGTGTGAGACGGGGGGCAAATACCCATGTGTGAGCCTGGGGGCAAATACCCATGTGTGAGCCTGGGGGGGCAAGTACCCATGTGTGAGCCTGGGGGGGGCAAGTACCCATGTGTGAGCCTGGGGGGGGGAAGTACCCATGTGTGAGCCTGGGGGGGCAAGTACCCATGTGTGAGCTGGGGGGGCAAGTACCCATGTGTGAGCCTGGGCAATATCTCCATGCCATGTGTGAGCTGGAGGCAATATATTCACCATGTGAGCTTTTTTTTTTTTTTGGGGGGGGTGCAAGTAGCTGGTCTTGCCTAGGGCGCAAAATAGTCTAGCACCGGCCCTGACTGTACGTCCGTGCACACGGACGTACGTCAGTACGGAAGACACAGTAGTGGCCACACAGTCCGTTTATTCACTGACGTATATTTTGACGGATGTAGGAGGGAAAATAAATTAAAAAGCAAAACCATTTTGTCCGTGAAAAATGCTGGATGTATAAATGCAGTCCGTCTGACCACGTTCCATCACTCACACACAAAGCTATGCGGACGTTGCGGACGCAGCGCACTTTGTGCGGCCGTTCTAGGGGTTGTACGTTCTTGCCTGCCTTGCGTCTGTTTGCCGCGGCCGTGGTGCGTCCGTAGTTCAGTGCGGACGTACTTTGTGTAACAGGCTCCAATGGACTTTCTGTCATGCTATCACGGACGTACTTTTAGGCACAATCACGGACGTGAACACTACGCTCGTCTGACCCCAGCCTTAGCCATTATAATGAACGGCTATGGGAATTTGGCCTGTGTGTTACCTCATATTTATTCCCCCGTGAAACAGGAAGTCATGACTGAACAATATCCTGTTCTTACTCCCACACGTGTACTAAGACATGTATAATATCAATGGGAATATACTTTGGGTTGCCAGGTCAGCCATGTTTTCCTGGACACATAATTTATTCATGCTGATGGGCAGTGCATGAAAAATGCTGCCCCACATCATGTAGAATCCACATGCTGCAGGTAAGAAATCAAAAAGGAATCCCAGGCGACCTGTCTTGATTTCCTTCCTGCAGCTTATGGATTTTATATATTGCAGGGCAGCACTTTTCCCTGTTCTTCCCTCAGCATGAAACAGTAATATGCGTCCAAGAAAACATGGCTGAGCTTGCAAGCCTAAATACACGTCAAATACACCTTTTCTCATATGAATTAATAGAGTAGCCAATTATTGTGCCGCACACACATTTATCAAAGATTTTTTTTACAAACCTGTGTTGTGATTCGTGAGAGCAGAGTACGTTTGTGTATTTTTTTTAACAAAATATTAGAAAATTCCAATTTTCACAGCCTTCTTTGCTCATCATTACAAAGTATATTTATTTTCTGTATATTTGTGTTGTTTTTTAATATCTTGCATTGTATTACTTTGTATTTCTGTAACGACTGTAACAATTCAATGTTCTTGAACCCAGGACATACTTGAAAACGAGAGCAATCTCAATGTATCCTTCCTGGTAAAATACTTTATAGATAAATATAAATAAATAAATAAGTGCTCCAGTGTTAGTGGAGGGCACTGTAGCTGTGTATTGGTTCCATTGTATTTTGCTCTGATTCTGTACGCAGGGTGTTAAGTTACTAAGTAATAACAGTGCGTTAGTAGGTTAGTTACATTATATAACTTAATCTCGTATCAGGCCAGGTGTCAGCAGCCTTAGCCTCCCAGATGTTTTTGGAACTATATCTCCCATGATGCTCAGCCACTCAGCAGGTTAGGGAGACTCATGGTAAGTGTAGTTCCAAAAGATGTGGAAGGCCCAGGTTCCTGACCACTGTGTTAGGCTGTGGTAACAAATCCTGTGATGACATACTAGAAGTATGTATATCTGTTGCTACTTCGCAGTATGGGATTTTAATGCATATTATTATAGATGGTGACTTGTTAGTATTTGCTAATCCATTCTATTTAAGGCTAGGGTCAGACTAACGCATTTTTCACGTTGTCCGTGAAAAAGTGCGTTCGAACGAATGGACGTATTTTTTCACGGAATACGCGATAGCGGTCATACGATGCGCATTTTCGTCCGTGATTTTGTACGGATCATCAATAAAACACTTTTTGCGTCTGGACGTTATGTTGGCCGGACGTGTGCAGCGTCTGACGTCTCCCAATCACGCAAACACGCCGCTAGCGGACGCAGCGCACTCTGTACGTCAGTAGTAGCGGTTTGACGTTCTAGAAAAAATGCGTACGTTTGCCACTTGCGTTGCGCGGACGAACTTTCGTGCGGCCGTTCTTCGTATGTTACCCGGCATTGGACGTCATTTGCTGCTAGCACGGCCGTGATTTCGTGCGGCTAAACGCACGTTAAAAATGCTTTCGTCTGACCTTAGCCTTAGGGTCGGTACATATTGCTACGTGTTATATACATTGTATTTTAGTGTCAATACATATTGCTGCGTGTTATATACATTGTATTTTAGTGTCGATACATATTGCTGCGTGTTATATACATTGTATTTTAGTGTCGATACATATTGCTGCGTGTTATATACATTGTATTTTAGTGTCAATACATATTGCTGCGTGTTATATACATTGTATTTTAGTGTCGATACATATTGCTGCGTGTTATATACATTGTATTTTAGTGTCGATACATATTGCTGCGTGTTATATACATTGTATTTTAGTGTCGATACATATTGCTGCCTGTTATATACATTGTATTTTAGTGTCGATACATATTGCTGCGTGTTATATACATTGTATTTTAGTGTCGATACATATTGCTGCCTGTTATATACATTGTATTTTAGTGTAGATAGATATTGCTGCCTGTTATATATATTGTATTTTAGTGTTGATACATATTGCTGCCTGTTATATACATTGTATTTTAGTGTCGATAGATATTGCTGCCTGTTATATACATTGTATCTCCTTAACAAACTTGTATCATTTTAGGAAAACACACTCAGGCAGGAAGTAGATGTTTAAAGGAGCCAGAAGTAAAGTTTTGTTCAGTACAGGAGAATAGGATTCACTGTGTCCCTGGATCTGGATCATGAATGAGGGTTTATGTGTATGTAGACTATAATGCACATTAGTCTCTATATTCTGAGACTCCCCATCCCTTGGTGCATTGTGTTAGTGGAGGTGATTGTTTATTAGGGATCACTCAGAGGACATTCTTACTCACAGCCTTTTGTGGGGAAAAAAACCCGCATTTTTTGCTCATCTGGGATGATAGGAGTTGTGGTCCACAGACATGTAACACCACCAATCTGCTCCCAGCTGCTGATCGTGTTCTCGACGCTGAGCTGTACCAGGATAACAATGCAACCAACTGGCCTGTCATAGCAAGCTACTCCAATCATGCCCAGACGTGGGTGTGTTGGAGCCAAACTTGCTGCCATGCATAGCCCTGTATAGCACAAAGAAGCCCAGGGTGGCATGTCCTGTGCCACCCGAGATATTACCCGGGCCAGACACGGAATAAAAGAGACTGCGGGTCTGCGAGTAACCCTGTGCTGAATGCCCAAACTGTGCCCCCAATATCAAATACCACCGGCCGCTGACACCCACAGGGCACCCCAGCTGACACCCACAGGGCACCCCCTGCCAGCTGACACCCCTGGGAACCCCCTGCCAGCTGGCACCCACAGGGCAACCCCTGCCAGCTGACACCCACAGGGCACCCCAGCTGACACCCACAGGGCACCCCCTGCCAGCTGACACCCACAGGGCACCCCCTGCCAGCTGACACCCACAGGGCACCCCCTGCCAGCTGACACCCACAGGGCACCCCAGCAGACACCCCTGGGAACCCCCTGCCAGCTGACACCCACAGGGCACCCCCAGCAGACACTCACAGGGCACCCCCTGCCAGCTGACACCCACAGGGCACCCCCTGCCAGCTGACACCCACAGGGCACCCCCTGCCAGGTGTCACCCACAGGGCACCCCAGCTGACACCCCTGGGAACCCCCTGCCAGCTGACACCCACAGGGCACCCCCAGCAGGCACCCCCAGCAGACACCTCTGGGAACAGGCTGACACCCACAGGACGCTCCTTGCAGCCCTCCTCCTCCCGGTGACCCCGGCAGGCTGTATCACAGTCTATAATTAGGAGCGCGGACCACCGGGACCTGGCGGAGACCGACCCCGGCTCAGCCCATCCTGTCCTGTAAAAAGACGCGCAAAGTCAGACGCAGAATAGCGGCGGGAGGTCAGCGCGCGCGGCATGCAGAGCGTCACTTACCGTGGGCTTCGGCCTGTGGCCCCTGCGTGTCCCTGCGAGAGCATGTGAAGCCGGAGCGCTGCGGGAGGAGGAGCGGCGGCAACAGCAGCAGCAGCAGCAGCACAGAGCCAGGCGTCAGCCAGGCGGGAGCCGCACACACACACACACACTGCTCTGACTGACTGCAAACCTGGAACTGACCCAGGACAACACACACCGACACACACACACACACACACACACACACTGTTGGAACCGGCCAATGCCAAACACACTGATAGTTTTTTTTTATGTGTACAGGACCCCTGGTGTTTCTCACACACACTGACACTCTGTACACAATAACACACCTCCCCTAACTGCAAGCAGAATTGCTCAATGCACTTCCAGCAGCACACCACACACACCGACACACACCACACACACCGACACACACCACACACACTGAGAAATACATAGACACTGACACACACACACACTCACACTGAGAAATACAGAGACAGTGACACACACACACACCGACACACACACAAACACACTGAGAAATACAGAGACACTGACAGACACACACACATTGAGAAATACAGAGACACTGACATACACAGAGACACTGACGCACACTGACACAAACACTGAGAACTACAGAGACACTGACACACACACACACTGAAAAATACAGAGACACTGACACACACTGAGAAATACAGAGACACTGACACACACACACACTGAGAAATACAGAGACACACTGACACACACTCAAACACGCACATTGAAAAATACAGAGACACTGACAAATACACACACGGATAAATACAGAGACACTGACACACACACACATAAATACAGAGACACTGACACACACACACACATAAATACAGAGACACTGACACACACACAAACACACATAAATACAGAGACACTGACACACACACAGAAATACAGAGACATTGACACACACAAATACAGAGACACTGACACATTCACACACACACATCAATACAGAGACACTGACACACACACACACATAAATACAGAGACACTGACACACACACAGAAACACAGAGACACTGACACACACACAAATACAGAGACACTGACACACACACACAGAGAAATAGAGGCATGACACACACAGAAATAGAGACACTGACACACACAGAAATACAGAGACATTGACACACACACAAAAACAGAGACACTGACATACACACATAAATACAGAGACACTGACAAATGCATACACACACATAAATACAGAGACACTGACACACACGCACACACAAATAAATACAGAGACACTGACACACACAAACACACACACAGAAATACAGAGACACTGAGACACACACACACTCACACTGAGAAATACAGAGACACTGACACACACACACTCACACTGAGAAATACAGAGACACTGACAGACACACACACATTGAGAAATACAGAGACACTGACATACACAGAGACACTGACGCACACTGACACAAACACTGAGAACTACAGAGACACTGACACACACACACTGAAAAATACAGAGACACTGACACACACTGAGAAATACAGAGACACACTGACACACACTCAAACACGCACATTGAAAAATACAGAGACACTGACAAATACACACACGGATAAATACAGAGACAGTGACACATACACACACATAAATACAGAGACACTGACACACACAAACACATAAATACAGAGACACTGACACACACACATAAATACAGAGACACTGACACATACACACAACACATAAATACAGAGACACTGACACACACACACAGAAATACAGAGACACTGACACACACACAGAAATAGAGACACTGACACACACACACATAAATACAGAGACACTGACACATACACACATAAATACAGAGACATTGACACACACACACAGAAATACAGAGACACTGACACACACACAGAAACACAGAGACACTGACACACACACAAATACAGAGACACTGACACACACACACAGAGAAATAGAGGCATGACACACACAGAAATAGAGACACTGACACACACAGAAATACAGAGACATTGACACACACACATAAATACAGAGACACTGACAAATGCATACACACACATAAATACAGAGACACTGACACACACGCACACACAAATAAATACAGAGACACTGACACACACAAACACACACACAGAAATACAGAGACACTGAGACACACACACACTCACACTGAGAAATACAGAGACACTGACACACACACACTCACACTGAGAAATACAGAGACACTGACAGACACACACACATTGAGAAATACAGAGACACTGACATACACAGAGACACTGACGCACACTGACACAAACACTGAGAACTACAGAGACACTGACACACACACACTGAAAAATACAGAGACACTGACACACACTGAGAAATACAGAGACACACTGACACACACTCAAACACGCACATTGAAAAATACAGAGACACTGACAAATACACACACGGATAAATACAGAGACAGTGACACATACACACACATAAATACAGAGACACTGACACACACAAACACATAAATACAGAGACACTGACACACACACATAAATACAGAGACACTGACACATACACACACACACATAAATACAGAGACACTGACACACACACACAGAAATACAGAGACACTGACACACACACAGAAATAGAGACACTGACACACACACACATAAATACAGAGACACTGACACATACACACATAAATACAGAGACATTGACACACACACACAGAAATACAGAGACACTGACACACACACAGTAATAGAGACACTGACACACACACAGAAATACAGAGACATTGACACACACACAAATACAGAGACACTGACACATACACACACACATAAATACAGAGACACTGACACACACACACACACACACACACATAAATACAGAGACACTGACACACACACAGAAATACAGAGACACTGACACACACAAATACAGAGACACTGACACATACACACACACACACACACACAATACAGAGACACTGACACACACACAAATACAGAGACACTGACACACACAAATACAGAGACACTGACACACACACAGAAATAGAGACACTGACACACAGAAATACAGAGACATTGACACACACACAAAAACAGAGACACTGACATACACACATAAATACAGAGACACTGACAAATGCATACACACACATAAATAGAGACACTGACCCACACGCACACACAAATAAATACAGAGACACTGACACACACAAACACACACAGAATTACAGAGACACTGAGACACACACAGAAATAGAGACACTGACACACACACACACATAAATACAGAGACACTGACACATACACACATAAATACAGAGACATGACACACACAGAAATACAGAGACACTGACAACACACAGTAATAGAGACACTGACACACACACAGAAATACAGAGACACTGAGACACACACAGAAATAGAGACACTGACACACACACACACACATAAATACAGAGACACTGACACATACACACATAAATACAGAGACATTGACACACACAGAAATACAGAGACACTGACACACACAGTAATAGAGACACTGACACACACACAGAAATACAGAGACATTGACACACACACAAATACAGAGACACTGACACATACACACACACATAAATACAGAGACACTGACACACACACAGAAATACAGAGACACTGACACAGAAATACAGAGACACTGACACACACACAGAAATACAGAGACACTGAGACACACACTCTCACACTGAGAAATACAGAGACACTGACACACACACTGAGAAATACAGAGACAGTGACACACACACACACACTGAGAAATAGAGACACTGAGACACACACACACTCACACTGAGAAATACAGAGACACACACACACACTGACACACACACAAACACACTGAGAAATACAGAGACACTGACAGACACACACACATTGAGAAATACAGAGACACTGACACACACACACACTGAGAAATACAGAGACACACTGACACACACTCAAACACGCACATTGAAAAATACAGAGACACTGACAAATACACACACGGATAAATACAGAGACACTGACACACACACACACACACACACATAAGTACAGAGACACTGACACACACACAAACACACATAAATACAGAGACACTGACACACACACAGAAATACAGAGACACTGACACATACACACACACATAAATACAGAGACACTGACACACACACATATAAATACAGAGACATTGACACACACACACAGAAATACAGAGACACTGACACACACACAGAAATAGAGACACTGACACACACACATAACTACAGAGACCCTGACACACACACATAGTGTCAGACTAGTGTCTTTGGACACAAACAGAAATACAGAGACAATGACACACACACACACACAGAAATACAGAGACACTGACACACACACATAAATACAGAGACACTGACACACAAACACACATACAAATAGACACACTGACACACACACAGAAATACAGAGACACTGACACACACACAGAAATACAGAGACACTGACACACAAACACACATACAAATAGAGACACTGACACACACACAGAAATACAGAGACACTGACATACACACACACATAAATACAGAGACACTGACACACACAGAAATAGAGACACTGACACACACAGAGAAATACAGAGACATTGACACACACAAATACAGAGACACTGACACATACACACACACACATCAATACAGAGACACTGACACACACATAAATACAGAGACACTGACACACACACAGAGACACTGACACACACACAGAAACACAGAGACACTGACACACACACAAAAACACAGAGACACTGACACACACACAAATACAGAGACACTGACACACACACACACAGAAATAGAGGCATGACACACACAGAAATAGAGACAGACACACTGACACACCAGAAAATACAGAGACATTGACACACACACAAAAACAGAGACACTGACATACACACACACACAACAATACAGAGACACTGACACACACGCACACACAAATAAATACAGAGACACTGACACACACAAACACACACACAGAGAAATACAGAGACAGTGACACACACACACACACACACACACACACTGAGAAATACAGAGACACTGAGAGACACACATACTCACACTGAGAAATACACTGAGAAATACAGAGACACTGACAGACACACACACATTGAGAAATACAGAGACACTGACATACACAGAGACACTGACGCACACTGACACAAACACTGAGAACTACAGAGACACTGACACACACACACACACTGAAAAATACAGAGACACTGACACACACTGAGAAATACAGAGACACTGACACACACACACACACTGAGAAATACAGAGACACACTGACACACACTCAAACACGCACATTGAAAAATACAGAGACACTGACAAATACACACACGGATAAATACAGAGACACTGACACATACACACACATAATTACAGAGACACTGATACACACACAAATACACATAAATACAGAGACACTGACACACACAAACACAGAAATACAGAGACACTGACACACACATAAATACAGAGACACTGACACACACATAAATACAGAGACACTGACACATACACACACACATAAATACAGAGACACTGACACACACACATATAAATACAGAGACATTGACACACACAGAAATACAGAGACACTGACACACACACACAGAAATACAGAGACACTGACACACACACACACATAAATACAGAGACACTGACACATACACACATAAATACAGAGACATTGACACACACAGAAATACAGAGACACTGACATACACAGTAATAGAGACACTGACACACACACAGAAATACAGAGACATTGACACACACACAAATACAGAGACACTGACACATACACACACACATAAATACAGAGACACTGACACATACACACACACAGAAATACAGAGACACTGACACAGAAATACAGAGACACTGACACACACACACAGAAATAGAGACACTGACACACACACACAGAAATACAGAGACACTGACACACACACAGAAATAGAGACACTGACACACACACATAAATACAGAGACACTGACACACACACAGAAATAGAGACACTGACACACACACATAAATACAGAGACACTGACACACACATAAATACAGAGACACTGACACACACACACAGAAATACAGAGACCCTGACACACACACAGAAATACAGAGACACTGACACAGAAATACAGAGACACTGACACACACACAGAAATACAGAGACACTGACACACACACACAGAAATAGAGACACTGACACACACACACAGAAATACAGAGACACTGACACACACACAGAAATAGAGACACTGACACACACACATAAATACAGAGACACTGACACACACATAAATACAGAGACACTGACACACACACAGAAATACAGAGACACTGACACAGAAATACAGAGACACTGACACACACACAGAAATACAGAGACACTGAGACACACACACACACTGAGAAATACAGAGACACTGACACACACACACTGAGAAATACAGAGACACTGACACACACTCACACTGAGAAATACAGAGACACTGACACACACACACTGAGAAATACAGAGACAGTGACACACACACACACACACTGAGAAATACAGAGACACTGAGACACACACACACTCACACTGAGAAATACAGAGACAGTGACACACACACACACCGACACACACACAAACACACTGAGAAATACAGAGACACTGATAGACACACACACATTGAGAAATACAGAGACACTGACATACACAGAGACACTGACGCACACTGACACAAACACTGAGAACTACAGAGACACTGACACACACACTGAAAAATACAGAGACACTGACACACACACACACTGAGAAATACAGAGACACACTGACACACTCAAACACGCACATTGAAAAATACAGAGACACTGACAAATACACACACGGATAAATACAGAGACACTGACACACACACACACACACATAAATACAGAGACACTGACACACACACAGAAATATAGAGACACTGACACATACACATAAATACAGAGACACTGACACACACATATAAATACAGAGACATTGACACACACATATAAATACAGAGACATTGACACACACACACAGAAATACAGAGACACTGACACACACACAGAAATACAGAGACCCTGACACACGCACAGAAATACAGAGACACTGACACAGAAATACAGAGACACTGACACACACACAGAAATACAGAGACACTGAGACACACACACACTGAGAAATACAGAGACACTGACACACACACACTGAGAAATACAGAGACACTGAGACACACACACACTCACACTGAGAAATACAGAGACAGTGACACACACACACCGACACACACACAAACACACTGAGAAATACAGAGACACTGACAGACACACACACATTGAGAAATACAGAGACACTGACATACACAGAGACACTGACGCACACTGACACAAACACTGAGAACTACAGAGACACTGACACACACTGAAAAATACAGAGACACTGACACACACTGAGAAATACAGAGACACTGACACACACACACACTGAGAAATACAGAGACACACTGACACACTCAAACACGCACATTGAAAAATACAGAGACACTGACAAATACACACACGGATAAATACAGAGACACTGACACACACACACATAAATACAGAGACACTGACACACACACAGAAATACAGAGACACTGACACATACACATAAATACAGAGACACTGACACACACATATAAATAGAGACACTGACACACACACACACACATAAATACAGAGACACTGACACATACACACATAAATACAGAGACATGACACACACAGAAATACAGAGACACTGACAACACACAGTAATAGAGACACTGACACACACACAGAAATACAGAGACATTGACACACACACAAATACAGAGACACTGACACATACACACACACATAAATACAGAGACACTGACACACACACAGAAATACAGAGACACTGACACAGAAATACAGAGACACTGACACACACACAGAAATACAGAGACACTGAGACACACACTCTCACACTGAGAAATACAGAGACACTGACACACACACTGAGAAATACAGAGACAGTGACACACACACACACACTGAGAAATAGAGACACTGAGACACACACACACTCACACTGAGAAATACAGAGACACACAACACACACTGACACACACACAAACACACTGAGAAATACAGAGACACTGACAGACACACACACAGAGAAATACAGAGACACTGACACACACACACACTGAGAAATACAGAGACACACTGACACACACTCAAACACGCACATTGAAAAAATACAGAGACACTGACAAATACACACACGGATAAATACAGAGACACTGACACACACACACACACACACACATAAGTACAGAGACACTGACACACACACAAACACACATAAATACAGAGACTCACGACACACACACAGAAATACAGAGACACTGACACATACACACACACATAAATACAGAGACACTGACACACACACATATAAATACAGAGGACATTGACACACACACACAGAAATACAGAGACACTGACACACACACAGAAATAGAGACACTGACACACACACATAACTACAGAGACCCTGACACACACACATAGTGTCAGACTAGTGTCTTGGACACCAACAGAATACAGAGACAATGACACACACACACACACAGAAATACAGAGACACTGACACACACACATAAATACAGAGACACTTGACACACAA
The DNA here is from genome assembly GCA_009667805.1 of Leptobrachium leishanense. Taxonomy (NCBI): domain Eukaryota; kingdom Metazoa; phylum Chordata; class Amphibia; order Anura; family Megophryidae; genus Leptobrachium; species Leptobrachium leishanense. The sequence goes on along the minus strand of CM019064.1, from coordinate 404,488,195 downwards.
ACACACATACAAATAGACACACTGACACACACACAGAATACAGAGACACTGACACACACACAGAAATACAGAGACACTGACACACAAACACACATACAAATAGAGACACTGACACACACACAGAAATACAGAGACACTGACATACACACACACATAAATACAGAGACACTGACACACACAGAAATAGAGACACTGACACACACAGAGAATACAGAGACATTGACACACACAAATACAGAGACACTGACACATACACACCACACACATCAATACAGAGACACTGACACACACAAATACAGAGACACTGACACACACACAGAAACACAGAGACACTGACACACACACAAATACAGAGACACTGACACACACACACACACAGAAATAGAGACACTGACACACACAGAAATACAGAGACATTGACACACACACAAAAACAGAGACACTGACATACACA